>OU342738.1:262634742-263234742 GCA_910589765.1 Avena atlantica
CCATACCGCGTGTCTCTGTATTTCTCCTTGAGCTGTTTTTTGACAAAGTAGGTTAATCAAAACTAGATTGATATAGAAAAGTAGGCATAGAAGGAGAGTAAAAATGTAAAAAAACAAGCATATCATGCTTACTTGCAGTTTCCCAAAAACCCCTAGTTTGATAATGTCTTTCTTCTTGACCTTATTTATTAAGGTGCTGTCCCAAGCATCTACTCGAGGGTAACACGGACTGTTGAGTTCGTCAACCTCTATGGAATCTAGGTATAGTAACTGTGTGACAGGGAGAAACAGGGGAATAAACATGAATTAAATGCAAAAACATATTTTATAAGGGGCTGCAATGAAAACATGGTTATTAGAAATTGATGGTATGATATAGACAACTAAACATGATTTAGGGCAAACATGCTTCACAGGTGCTACAAAAAACATGTTGCATCAACTTTTCGTTGTATGTAAGCAACAAACAGGCTGTGCTGAATAACAAGATGAGTCATAAAAATAACTTCTATTATCATGTAGCCAACAAACTTGCCAGGTTGAGAAACTAGGAAGTATAAAAAAGAACTATACATAAGAGGTAAACATAATTCAGAGGTGCTACAGAAAAAGGAACCTGGCCTAGCAACTTTTATTTGTATATAAGAAACAAACAACCTGTGCTGAGCAACTTGATGAGTCATAAAAGCAACTACATAGAACATCTGTCTATGATTAAAAAAATTGTGTACTTACCATCAAGTGATAAACACAACAACACACAGAATTCTTGTTTTTCAGTAAACTAAAAGCAATCCTGATCTGGTCAACAACAAACTGATAGATGTTCATGCAGGGAATTAGATCAACGTCATACACAGCAGGATAGGCGCATGGGCTAACATTCAGACTAGTTGTGGAAAGTTGTAGGCCATTACAGCCCAAGCTCGAACAAACAGATCATCTGATTTCCCGCCCATCTCCTCAATCATCTTGCACCAGCTGGTAAGATCGGGACTGCCATTTGGCGGGAAACCGTATTCCTCCAGCATCTGCCGCGTAATATCAGCATTCATCTCGTAGCACACTTTTAGGCCTGAGTTTGGCAGCCCCTAGATCCAGTGCACACTTTCTGCATCGATCGGGATCTTTCCGCGGTCCGATATGATAAACTCAGAGGTGCCGGGGTCATAGCACTTCATAACCCACTGACTGAGTTCAAGAGGCATGGTGCATGCGCCTATGTTCAAGAGGCCACCAAATTTCTTCTCAATCAGTGCAATCTTCTGTGGACCTGTCAGTTTGTGGTTTAGTGCGACAAAACGCGAAGGCGATGACCTGTTTCTGATTTCACCAATTTCCTGAGCCTATAATTCAAGCAATAAAAAAATATATGAGATAGTTTCCATATAGGCTTAAAAATATGGTTGGAAAATAGCAACTATCCACTGTATAGAAGCAAATTCATACTGCAGAGAAGCGACTATCTATTGCAGGAAAGCAACAACCTACTGCAGAAAAGCAACTATCTACTGAAAAGATAAAAAATGACAAGTAATAAGATTTAGAATGAGTACAATGTAGATAGCATGGGTAGAACTTACATCAGGGTCGTCCGCTGTTTTTCTGGTTGCAACCTTTTTCCCCTTGTTATTTATATTGTCCGCCATTTCAACAATATCAACAACATGTTTCTTTGCAATTGTTGTCTTCTTTGACTGCTTCACAGGAGGCAGTCCACGATTAGCGAGAGCCTTCTTTCTCTTTTGCTTAGGTTCATTCGTAGGTGGAACCTTTATTTGTTGGCTCGCTGAAGATGAGCCCCCACCTGCTGATGGATCAGACCCATCCATCATACAAACCTGCTTAACCAATATCATGAAAACACAAAAACCTATTATGAAAACTAGCAACTTCTTCGTGGATGTATGAAACAAACTTATGTCATAAGTAGTTGTATTTAGCAACTACTTATGTCAAATAAGCAAAACAGACAGGTCTGGTTTAGCAAAACTAATAATGACATGAAAAACAGTACTTATAGGCACCATGGTAATAAAAACCTGTGCAACTACTAGTCAAATATAGGCAACAAACATGTTTGGCAAAACAAACTACTTGTGTCTTAGCACCTACTAAATGGCAGGCAACAAAATAAGGTTTTCAGCAACTAATAAAAAATGTCAGACACAAAAATGTCAGATTGAGCAACTAATATTGTGAGACAAGCAACTAATATTATGAGACAAACAACTTCTATTATCATATAGCCAACAAACTTGACAGGTTGAGCAACTAAAAATTGTGAGGCAAGCAACTTGTATTATAACATACTAAATCATGATCCTTGTCACATACTACGAAACAACAACTTCTACTAGCAACTAGTAGTTTCATGTATGAAACAAACGATGTTTAAACTAGCAACTTATTTGTCAACAAAAGCAACTAATCAACAGAAAAAAAACTAACCAACTACTAAATCAAGTAGTAGGTTGAGCAACTAATATTTTGAGACAAGCAACTTCTGTTATCATCTAGCCAACAAACATCATAGGTTGAGCAACTAATATTTTCAGACAAGCAACTTCTATTATCATCTAGTCAACAAACATCATAGGTTGAGCAACTAATATTTTGAGACAAGCAACTAATATTTTCATCTAGCCAACAAACATCACAGGTTGAGCAACTAACAGTGTGATACAAGCAACTTCTATTATCATCTAGCCAACAAACATCACAGGTTGAGCAACTAACATAGTAGGACAAGCAACTTCTATTATCACAGACTAAACCATAAATCCTCATCATATCATATTCCTCTGGTAACACTGCACATTAAAATCCCCCCAGATCCCCTTTCTTAATGCGCCAATCCAACCCCTACGAAAGCATGACTGCGCTTCATATAACCCCCTACAGAGCAATCCACCTCGAGAAATCACATCACATGCGAACCCCCTGGCGCCCAAATCCACCCCGAGAGAATCACACAAAAATCGCATAAAAACACATAGAGGAGACGAAAATTGTAGCATCCCAATTGTCTAACAATTGCAATGCTACTAGCCTAGTCTATATAAATGCTACTTCCTATATATAATTGTTGCATCATAATTATATCATGCTCATGTCATCATGCCACCTTGCATTTGAGCATCATATAAAACCCTTTTTGGTTTGGTTCTCCTCTCATATGCATTGTTAATTGTATTTGCCTCTTGATATTGTATTTGGTTATTGATATATTGTTTAAATGCCCAAGTTGAGTTGGGGGCATATCTTTTATTCCACTCCATCACCTTTCTCTGCCACCACCTTATAATTCCACCATCCAACTAAATATGAGCTTTGCACTTTATTGGGTTTTACCTCTAGCTCATGTGGGTTGGGATGGATCCAATTCTATTTCCACATGCTCTCATCTTAGCATCATGTTGTTTTCACATTATTGATATGTGGAGCCACCTTTTCATGCATTATGAGTAGTGCTCCTTTTTCCTAGCTTCCATATGGATTATTATGGATTTATGCTCATGTGGGGATATTTTTGGGACTATCAAACATCTAGTGAAATATACACACTAGCAAGTCCCAATTATAATCCAATGTGATCATCTCCATCTACTCCATCTAGAACTTTCCTTTAAATTCTTTTGCTTGGCTTTATTCCACTTTTTGGGAATGCATAAGAATAATGCCATGTTAATATTATTGTTTTCACAAGAATAAACATGGCATTAATTATTTTGCATGGGCCATGCAAGAACCACCACATTTAAGTCTTTTGGATTTTATTTGAATTCTTGGGTGGATCATCTCCCATCTCATCTCTCTCCCTCTCTTTTGGCTTGATCTAGTTTGGTCTTGCTAAAATCCACCACCACACTTCTATCTCTCTCTTCCACTCCTTTTGTTGATCTTGTTTGAGTTTGCTAAACCCTACACCTATTCCACATATTCTTGTTTGATCTATTTTGGTGCATGCAAGCATCTAAAGTTCTAAACTCTAATCCTAGGCCTCATCTCTCTCTCATCTCACCCTCTCCCTTTACCCTCTCTAGCTAACCCTAGTTCCTCTCTAACCTAACCCGAGCTCCCTTCCTAGCTAACCCTAGCTAACCACATGCCTTCCCTCTCTCACCCTCCCTCTCCCTGCCAGCAGGCCCCACCTAGCCACCCATCTACCCCTCCTCCTAGCCAAACCCTAACCTAGCCTAGCTCACCCGAGCCCGAGCGTCCCCTCTCCTCTCTCCTTTCTTTCTCTCTGCCAAGCGTGTCCTACACCGAGCCTACCTCCTTGGCCTCACCCTGCCCCACCTGGACGTCCCCGATCACCTGCCCTGCCTGCCTGGACCAGCCCCACCGAGCCCAGCTCGAGCACGTGAAGGGAGGAGGGAAAAGGTGGCCGAAGCCACCTCTATCCCTAACCACTCCCCCATGGCACCTCCCTCTCCCTCTCTGCTTTATTTCCTACCACACGCCTCCTCCGGACTCTCCCAGATCTCCCCAGGCCGCTCCCCTTTCTCCCCCTACCTTCCCTCACCACCGTCTACACCGACGCCGGCCACCGTCTGCTCCACCGACGCTTCTTCGATCCAGCCGACGAGCGCGACGTGGAGGTGGTCGGGGAGGACGAGGAGGCCTCTCTGCTTCGACCAGTACCTGTCGCGGAGGAGAAGCGCCAGAGCCGAAGATCACCGCCGCCACCGACGCCAAACCCTAGAGCTCCGTCCGTCTGCATCGTCGTCGATCCCCTGCGTCCCAGGCCATTCCGCCACCACCGACACACTCTCGGTGAGCACCCGACCTTCCCGGACACCTCCACTAGCCTATCTGTTGCTTGCTCGCGTTGTGCGTTTCGTCGAACTCTCTCGGCGCGGCGAGCTCCCGTCGTCAAGGACCGTCCCTGCGTCCCCTCACACCTTATCTAGCCCGCGCCCTCCTCCCCTTCAGCTCCCCTAGCCCTACCGCACCGGCTCGCACCCACAGCGCGCACCCGCACGTCCCCGGATCGAATCCCCACCCCGCGCGGTCGATCACCGACCTGTCCGCGCGTTTGCAGAGAAGATCTACAGGGCCATTGCCACTTTACAATTAGCCCCCCCTTTTTACCTCCCGCTCAACCCGCGCTCCTCGAGACCCCACCTGTCCGTTCCTGTGGCGTTTTTGCAAAAACGTACTCGCAGTTTCGAACCCTTAACCCGCGCTCCAGCAGGCTACCCACCTGTCAGCCTCGGCCGGTTCACCCACTGGCACCTGGGCCCTAGCTAGCGGGTCCCACATGTCATTCACAGAGACTAGTAAGCGCCGTAGTGAGAAAACCTGTTCTGCCACTATGTCACCCAGTCAGCATGTGGCCCACTTGTCATTGTCGGTGGCTAGATCTGCGCGAGTGAGAAAAGGATTTCTGTTTTCTGTTTTAAATCAAACTTTTCAAAATTTGTTTTAAATTCAAATTTAAATCTGTTTTTTAAACATCTTATAAATTATAATTTCAAATAATACATGTAATATATGTTTTGAATCAGAAAAATGTGAGGAATTCAAATATGCCCTTCAAAATATATTTTGAACACTTTAAATTTCGAGTTGATTAAAATTACAACAAAATGCCCTCTTTCTTAATTAATTAATAACTTTGGTTTTATAACTCCGAATTTGACAAATAATATGTCTAAATCGATCAGCGCGACGAGCCAGTTCTATCTATGCATTCCATGTTCTGAATTGCAGCATGCATCATATAAATATAAAGTATACAGCAACTTATTCGAGAATAAAATGTGACCAAAACTCAATAAAATGTTTATTTCTTGTATTCTACCTCACCCATGCCATGCTACTTTATTGCCATGCAAATTGTGCATCATTCATCATGGCATGATTGTTTGCTTGTCGCATTTTATTCATATGCTTGTGCACTTTATTTATGTTGGCCCTTGTTTGTTTGGTTCTTCTTCGAATAGACGCTGAGCAGGGGATATATCAAAAAACCCAGGAGCACTACCCAGATCCTTCTCTCGCTTCAACTGAGCTGCCAGGCAAGCACTACCACATGCTTGCATACATATAGTACCTATTGCCTCTATCTTATTCTTGCATCATTGAGTCGCGATTGCATTAAACTGAATCCCAAGTACTGTATAGCCTTTACTTTTAAACCCCACCGAAGCTTATTCCTCCATCCCATGAGCCATTACTACAGGAGTTGTTTGAGCCATGCGGGTCGTAGAACAGCATGTGTAGGGTATGTGAGTGTCTGATGGATAACGAGGTACCTAAACAACTTAACCTGAGTAGTATGGGATAACTAATGAAAGTGGCACCGGTAAGCAATATCTGCTATTTGGTTTTTCATGCTCACTTGTGTCCCGTAGGACCCCGAGTACTTGATTCCTGTTCCTTGAATATTCACGCTATCCACATCCGGGAGGCTTATGGGACCCCCCTGAGCCAGAGCTTGATTCATTCTTATTTCTTGGGGCCACAATTAGTTTGGGGCTTTATTACTATCCTGTACTTATGCCATGCTTTACTGCTTAATTTAAGATTGTGCGAGGAGCACCTGTACTGTTTAGGTCCGTGACACGTTTTCGCTGTATCGACAAGCCCAGTCACACTTTCGGGTTCCCAGTCGTTTACAGCCGTCCACACAAACCTTGAGTCCGTCTCGGAGCCGGCCAGTTTCGTTGCGGGTAGCTTAATGGGGTGGCCCCCTAAAATAATTCTGAATCCTGTGATCGCTTTGTCGTGAAGGCCTCGTTGGGTTTTGATTTGGTTTTTCCGAGGTTGATCGAGTATGTGTTGCTATTTGTGCACCCCTGCAGGGTAAAACTTTCTGAAAGCCGTGTCCGCGGTTATGGACGACTTGGAGCACAGTTTCTCGATCATAGACAAGTATAACTAAAGTACCGCTCTTAATTTGACTAAGTAACTGACTAGTAAATAGTGCAACACTCATGGAATGGTTAATAAAACTGCCAACGGATGGGGGAGGGGGTTGTTCGTCCGCTTCCTCGTTGGTAAGCGAGGAGGAGGATGGATCTGCTAATATTACTGTTATAACTGTTGTTACTAATTCACGGACATCCGTCTATCTTTGGTTAGGCGGATGGTTAGCGAGTATCTATATAATTGATAGGTATTATCTTTTGCTGCAATTGCGTCACCCCAGGTTGTGTCCCCTTTAGAGGCATAAAGACTTGCTGAGCACCCCTAGGGTCTCACACGACAAATTATTTGATTCAGATGAACGGGTAAACTCGCAAGATGGATACTGGGTGGAGGAGACGGACGATGTGGACAACGATCATTCGGTGTAGAGATTCCGGGAACGGGGATCCGTGAGATCTATGGGCGGGATGCGTTTATTTATGGGGCATCTTACGCCAATTTGCTTCTTATCCGTACTCGGATCTTGTTTTCCGCTTCTGCCTGATACTCTGATGTTTGATGTATGAGGAGATATCCTAAACTATATATCTATCTAGGATATTTGGATCTTGCCGTATGGCGTTGCAATATTTCTATTTCTTTTAGATGGAATGGCTCTGAGGACTGTTGTATGGTGGCTTGCATACATACTCATTTGTGTATGTAGTTGATCCCTTCGCCTGCCGATTAAGCCGCCCGTTCTTGTCCCGATGTTTGGAAATGGTTAGGACGACCGAAAGGTCTACCTGTGAGTGGCATTTGGGCCCCACCGTACTATTTTAACCATTTCCGCTCGTCCAGGCTTGTAACTAGGAGCGTAATTCACCGAGGTAGTTACAATTGGTATCAGAGCCATCCCGCCCTTCAGGGTCTCAGCCAAATGGTCGTTGTCAGTCTAGCAAATATTTTTGGTAGCTATGTATACTAGGGAAAAACAAAACGCGAGAGTAGGACTGCTTCCACTTTTTTTCTTACCCACCCACCCACCCTTTTCTGGTAAGGAAGTGTAACGTTTTCAATCCTCTTCTTAAAATTCAAACTAGGATTCACGTGTTCTGGGTTTCCGTAGTACCATAGAATGTGTGTGTGTGTAATTCCTTGTCTATCTGTTGTATCCAACATGTTATCTTTATCTGCCTTTGGTTATCAACTGTTGGTACATTCCATACTGACAGGCTTTTGAATACCGGCGCGATCTATCTGACTCCTTGTTAACCGGTGCCATCTTCTTAAGGGTGTCCTTCCTTCTAGCAACTCCACATTCTGTGAAACCATCAGTTGCTAATCGCTACCTGATAAGTGTTTTTGCGCATCTATTGGTATTTTAATGCCGAAAAATGCGGAAAAAATTTCTTTGATACATCTGTGCTTCCACACTCCTTTTCAGTCGTGTGTGAAACATTATCTATCTCCCTTTTATCAGCATGTCCATGCTAACTCATTCTTTTGTCACCGGCGCTTAATCCTAGAGTTTCATTTCATCTCCAATTCTCTTGGGCTAATTACATAACATGTGTCGATCCGATGCTGGTGATTGTAATTTGGTTCTCGGCATAGCTATATGACACTTATCTTGAGTGGAATATGGAAAATGCAATCACCACTATCCTCCAAATGGTGACGGTTATCTCCTGTGATTTTGAGTACACCGTGATCATATCTATGCATATTCAAGCATCTTTGGCAATCCGGAGTTTCTCAAAGCACTACGGCGGTCTATCATCTGTCCATCATGCTACACATCTTTTTGAACTCCATATCTGCAAAATTCTCTTTGAGACGAGGGAACTGCATATTTTCCGTCTCTGATAGCATTGCTTAAGGTATGAGCTATCATCGGTTCTTATCCAAGATCTCTTTATCTTTGTAACCGGTGATCCGATCGACAATGTGAACCAGGTGACATCTCTTTTTCTTCCGAAGGACCAGTTAACCTATTCTGTCAGCGCATCTTCTTCAACAGGAATCCTTACTCGTAACGTTGATCTTTCAAAGAGCGTTGATCTCAGAAAGTGTTTCGAGCATTTGTTCGTTCTCCCGCCTCTTGAACTTGGTATTCTGGGAATATCTTGTTAATCCATGGTGGTATATGTTGATAATATGCTTGCCTATTCGATATCTATGGAAGGACATGGAAGATCATCTGTGTCTCTTTCTCTCGAGCTTCGTGAGCACTGCCTGTGTGCAAAGTCTCAAAGTGAGAATTCTGACTTTTTGAAGTCACATATCTCGACCACGTCCTTCTGCTAAATACATTACTTCAACTCTGGAATCAGCAAGTCCATTGTTAATTCCATCCTCCATCTTCAACCAATCCGGAGTTGTTCCTTGTTGGCAAGTTATCATCGTCGTTCCGCTGAAGATTTCCTCAAGGCTGCTAAATCTCTCTCAATCATTTCAAGAAGAACATGGAGTTCTTTCACCTCAATCTCGTTAAGTAATCTCTTGAAACCCTCTCGCTCTATCGTATGCTCAATCCACCGGAGGCCATGAAGACCTTCCAGATCTTGTATTCCTTCTGTTCAAGTGGTGCTATCTTTTTCTATATCTGTGAAATTTTGCAGTTGTCTCCGTGATCTTCCTTTATATCTTTCCGGTGGCTTGGTACTTCCGACATGACGACAACATCATCATCTTTATCTATCTATGAATCCGGCGAATCGTTTGCATCTATCCTTGTTTTCTAACGGAGTTCTATGAGTTTTTGCCAACACCTTCAGTTTGTTTCGGTAGTTGGGTTGCATGATTTTCTTATTCATGTGCGGAGTAATGCTTTGAGTGCGGGATGGAGTAGCTACCATACCACTACTCTTATCATTCGCTCTTGTACATTGAATCGGTGAATTAATGTGATTTCACTCATTCCACGGAAGTTAGAAGTGTCCTTTATCCCTTGATACTTTTACTTCCGTCCTTGTTTTTCCGGAGCGCTCTTTCGAAGAAAGTAATCAATAATCTCTTGTTGGTGATCTCACCCTTTCTACACGGAGCAAAATCCTCAATTATCTGGTGGAAACAAACGCAAACCTTTTTCTATCCTCGTCTTTCTACCGATGCTCAATATCCCCAAACAAGATTAAAGGAAACTATCTCTCTCTTTGTTTCATCAATTCTTTTTCTGTGGTAAAGCCAATTATGGTTGATGCCATCAGCCGCAAATCTATTGCGTTAGCCTCAAGGCTAAAGAAAGCAATAAGTATCTCTACAATAAACTCCAGATCCTCCATATTCTTTGCTTCTCGGGATTCCACCATGATCTGGCTTCACATCCATCTCTGGAAGTTATATCTGCGCACCTAAATTGCGTGATCCTTGGTTCTTACCGGCGCAACAAGAATCTAATCCGACGATGTCTAACTAAATCTTTCTGTTGTTATCAAGGGACTCTATTGTTTGAAGGCAATATTGTTTCCGAACTTCTTTTCTCAAATTCGAGAGAAGATACGATGCTATTGTAATAGTGGTTCAAAACCTCTCCAATCTAGCTCCTTTCTGCCGGCGAGACAAAGATTCATCCTCTCTCGTATCGGTAAATCTTTAATCTTAATGGTGTGTCTTTCTTTATCCATGATACATCATCTTCTCCTTTTCTTTCCCAAGTGGTTATATTCTTTTATCATGATTCTTGAGAAAACCGGAGCTATGCCCATCCTATCCTTCTTGTCTCACGACAATCCTTCAACTCTTCTAACCCGTTGTTTCTCAAGCAAAACGCAAGACTCGCAACAAGTCTAGCAAGTTTTGCAAGGTGTAGTGGTCGCACCATTCCGTTGTTCATCAACTTGGGAACGTGAGGGACACCTTCGTTCGAACACCCGCCTCTTCTTGTGTTGTTCTCTTTTTCCTAGGAATCTCGGGGCAAGATTCTTGTTTAGTGGGGGAGAGTTGTAGCATCCCAATTGTCTAACAATTGCAATGCTACTAGCCTAGTCTATATAAATGTTACTTCCTATATATAATTGTTGCATCATAATTATATCATGCTCATGTCATCATGCCACCTTGCATTTGAGCATCATATAAAACCCTTTTTGGTTTGGTTCTCCTCTCATATGCATTGTTAATTGTATTTGCCTCTTGATATTGTATTTGGTTATTGATATATTGTTTAAATGCCCAAGTTGAGTTAGGGTCATATCTTTTATTCAACTCCATCACCTTTCTCTGCCACCACCTTATAATTCCACCATCCAACTAAATATGAGCTTTGCACTTTATTGGGTTTTACCTCTAGCTCATGTGGGTTGGGATGGATCCAATTCTATTTCCACATGCTCTCATCTTAGCATCATGTTGTTTTCACATTATTGATATGTGGAGCCACCTTTGCATGCATTATGAGTAGTGCTCCTTTTTCCTAGCTTCCAAATGGATTATTATGGATTTATGCTCATGTGGGGATATTTTTGGGACTATCAAACATCTAGTGGAATATACACACTAGCAAGTCCCAATTATAATCCAATGTGATCATCTCCATCTACTCCATCTGGAACTTTCCTTTAAATTCTTTTGCTTGGCTTTATTCCACTTTTTGGGAATGCATAAGAATAATGCCATGTTAATATTATTGTTTTCACAAGAATAACACATGGCATTAATTATTTTGCATGGGCCATGCAAGAACCACCACATTTAAGTCTTTTGGATTTTATTTGAATTCTTGGGTGGATCATCTCCCATCTCATCTCTCTCCCTCTCTTTTGGCTTGATCTAGTTTGGTCTTGCTAAAATCCACCACCACACTTCTATCTCTCTCTTCCACTCCTTTTGTTGATCTTGTTTGAGTTTGCTAAACCCTACACCTATTCCACATATTCTTGTTTGATCTATTTTGGTGCATGCAAGCATCTAAAATTCTAAACTCTAATCCTAGGCCTCATCTCTCTCTCATCTCACCCTCTCCCTTTACCCTCTCTAGCTAACCCTAGTTCCTCTCTAACCTAACCCGAGCTCCCTTCCTAGCTAACCCTAGCTAACCACATGCCTTCCCTCTCTCACCCTCCCTCTCCCTGCCAGCAGGCCCCACCTAGCCACCCATCTACCCCTCCTCCTAGCCAAACCCTAACCGAGCCTAGCTCACCCGAGCCCGAGCCTCCCCTCTCCTCTCTCCTTTCTTTCTCTCTGCCAAGTGTGTCCTACACCGAGCCTACCTCCTTGGCCTCACCCTGCCCCACCTGGACGTCCCCGATCACCTGCCCTGCCTGCCTGGACCAGCCCCACCGAGCCCAGCTCGAGCACGTGAAGGGAGGAGGGAAAAGGTGGCCGAAGCCACCTCTATCCCTAACCACTCCCCCACGGCACCTCCCTCTCCCTCTCTGCTTTATTTCCTACCACACGCCTCCTTTGGCCTCTCCCAGATCTCCCCAGGCCGCTCCCCTTTCTCCCCCTGCCTTCCCTCACCACCGTCTACACCGACGCCGGCCACCGTCTGCTCCACCGACGCTTCTTCGATCCAGCCGACGAGCGCGACGTGGAGGTGGTCGGGGAGGACGAGGAGGCCTCTCTGCTTCGACCAGTACCTGTCGCGGAGGAGAAGCGCCAGAGCCGAAGATCACCGCCGCCACCGACGCCAAACCCTAGAGCTCCGTCCGTCTGCATCGTCGTTGATCCCCTGCGTCCCAGGCCGTTCCGCCACCACCGACACACTCTCGGTGAGCACCCGACCTTCCCGGACACCTCCGCTAGCCTATCTGTTGCTTGCTCGCGTTGTGCGTTTCGTCGAACTCTCTCGGCGCGGCGAGCTCCCGTCGTCAAGGACCGTCCCTGCGTCCCCTCACACCTTATCTAGCCCGCGCCCTCCTCCCCTTCAGCTCCCCTAGCCCTACCGCACCGGCTCGCACCCCCAGCGCGCACCCGCACGTCCCCGGATCGAATCCCCACCCCGCGCGGTCGATCACCGACCTGTCCGCGCGTTTGCAGAGAAGATCTACAGGGCCGTTGCCACTTTACAATTAGCCCCCCCTTTTTACCTCCCGTTCAACCCGCGCTCCTCGAGACCCCACCTGTCCGTTCCTGTGGCGTTTTTGCAAAAACGTACTCGCAGTTTCGAACCCTTAACCCGCGCTCCAGCAGGCTACCCACCTGTCATCCTCGGCCGGTTCACCCACTGGCACCTGGGCCCTAGCCAGCGGGTCCCACATGTCATTCACATAGACTAGTAAGCGCCGCAGTGAGAAAACCTGTTCTGCCACTGTGTCACCCAGTCAGCATGTGGCCCACTTGTCATTGTCGGTGGCTAGATCTGCGCGAGTGAGAAAAGGATTTCTGTTTTCTGTTTTAAATCAAACTTTTCAAAATTTGTTTTAAATTCAAATTTAAATCTGTTTTTTAAATATCTTATAAATTATAATTTCAAATAATACATGTAATATATGTTTTGAATCAGAAAAATGTGAGGAATTCAAATATGCCCTTCAAAATATATTTTGAACACTTTAAATTTCGAGTTGATTAAAATTACAACAAAATGCCCTCTTTCTTAATTAATTAATAACTTTGGTTTTATAACTCCGAATTTGACAAATAATATGTCTAAATCGATCAGCGCGACGAGCCAGTTCTATCTATGCATTCCATGTTCTGAATTGCAGCATGCATCATATAAATATAAAGTATACAGCAACTTATTCGAGAATAAAATGTGACCAAAACTCAATAAAATGTTTATTTCTTGTATTCTACCTCACCCATGCCATGCTACTTTATTGCCATGCAAATTGTGCATCATTCATCATGGCATGATTGTTTGCTTGTCGCATTTTATTCATATGCTTGTGCACTTTATTTATGTTGGCCCTTGTTTGTTTGGTTCTTCTTCGAATAGACGCTGAGCAGGGGATATATCAAGAAACCCAGGAGCACTACCCAGATCCTTCTCTCGCTTCAACTGAGCTGCCAGGCAAGCACTACCACATGCTTGCATACATATAGTACCTATTGCCTCTATCTTATTCTTGCATCATTGAGTCGCGATTGCATTAAACTGAATCCCAAGTACTGCATAGCCTTTACTTTTAAACCCCACCGAAGCTTGTTCCTCCATCCCATGAGCCATTACTACAGGAGTTGTTTGAGCCATGCGGGTCGTAGAACAGCATGTGTAGGGTATGTGAGTGTCTGATGGATAACGAGGTACCTAAACAACTTAACCTGAGTAGTATGGGATAACTAATGAAAGTGGCACCGGTGAGCAATATCTGCTATTTGGTTTTTCATGCTCACTTGTGTCCCGTAGGACCCCGAGTACTTGATTCCTGTTCCTTGAATATTCGCGCTATCCACATCCGAGAGGCTTATGGGACCCCCCCCTGAGCCAGAGCTTGATTCATTCTTATTTCTTGGGGCCACAATTAGTTTGGGGCTTTATTACTATCCTGTACTTATGCCATGTTTTACTGCTTAATTTAAGATTGTGCGAGGAGCACCTGTACTGTTTAGGTCCGTGACACGTTTTCGCTGTATCGACAAGCCCAGTCACACTTTTGGGTTCCCAGTCGTTTACAGCCGTCCACACAAACCTTGAGTCCGTCTCGGAGCCGGCCAGTTTCGTTGCGGGTAGCTTAATGGGGTGGCCCCCTGAAATAATTCTGAATCCTGTGATCGCTTTGTCGTGAAGGCCTCGTTGGGTTTTGATTTGGTTTTTCCGAGGTTGATCGAGTGTGTGTTGCTATTTGTGCACCCCTGCAGGGTAAAACTTTCTGAAAGCCGTGTCCGCGGTTATGGACGACTTGGAGCACAGTTTCTCGATCATAGACAAGTATAACTAAAGTACCGCTCTTAATTTGACTAAGTAACTGACTAGTAAATAGTGCAACACTCATGGAATGGTTAATAAAACTGCCAACGGATGGGGGGGTTGTTCGTCCGCTTCCTCGTTGGTAAGCGAGGAGGAGGATGGATCTGCTAATATTACTGTTATAACTGTTGTTACTAATTTACGGACATCCGTCTATCTTTGGTTAGGCGGATGGTTAGCGAGTATCTATAGAATTGATAGGTATTATCTTTTGCTGCAATTGCGTCACCCCAGGTTGTGTCCCCTTTAGAGGCATAAAGACTTGCTGAGCACCCCTAGGGTCTCACACGACAAATTATTTGATTCAGATGAACAGGTAAACTCGCAAGATGGATACTGGGTGGAGGAGACGGACGATGTGGACAACGATCATTCGGTGTAGAGATTCCGGGAACGGGGATCCGTGAGATCTGTGGGCGGGATGCGTTTATTTATGGGGCATCTTATGCCAATTTGCTTCTTATCCGTACTTGGATCTTGTTTTCCGCTTCCGCCTGATACTCTGATGTTTGATGTATGAGGAGATATCCTAAACTATATATCTATCTAGGATATTTGGATCTTGCCGTATGGCGTTGCAATATTTTTATTTCTTTTAGATGGAATGGCTCTGAGAACTGTTGTATGGTGGCTTGCATACATACTCATTTGTGTATGTAGTTGATCCCTTCGCCTGCCGATTACGCCGCTCGTTTTTGTCCCGATGTTTGGAAATGGTTAGGACGGCCGAAAGGTCTATCTGTGAGTGGCATTTGGGCCCCACCGTACTATTTTAACCATTTCCGCTCGTCCAGGCTTGTAACTAGGAGCGTAATTCACCGAGGTAGTTACAATGAAAATCAAGGGGATTCATGGAATCAGAACGTATCTAATCTGTCGCGGTGCAGGAATTGTGCCGAAAATGTACTCGCGCAACGTCAATCGTGAGATTCCGCCGAGAATCTCCGAGAAAATCAACGCCTCCTCCTCCACCTTCACCGCCTCCACCTCCCAAACTCCCCTGTCCGCGCGCTAGTTCCCCCTCGCCCCAACGGCCCCACCACCGCCGCCAATCGCCGGAGAGACGGGAGGAAACCACCCTGCACTACGGTTTGGGAACGAGAGAGAGAGAGAGAGAGAGAGAGAGAGAGAGAGAGAGCAGGGTGGTGCGCGAGAGAAACGGGAGTGAGGGAGTAAATGCGCGGAGTGGACAAAAAATAACCTAGGACACGTTACCCACGACGCCACGCTGGACAACACCATAACAACCGCGCGTGTGGCCCGCGACGAGTTTCTGGCACGCCCAACACGTCTACCCGGCGCCTGGGCGCCGAAAAGTAAAATACTTCCTCCTTTACGGTTTGCAGGACGCTTTATAAAAATCTCACGGTTAAGTCACATGTATTGGTGGGAGGCTCTTGCATGCATAAAAAATTGGGAGAAAGATGCCATATTAATTAACATTTAATTCTTATGCGTCTAGAAACGTCGCAGTAAACTCAAATTTAATTAGACGTCCTGCAGATCGTGAAGGAGGTAGTAGGTTAAAAAAAATGGGGAAGAAAAATGTCTATTTTTACCCAAAGTAGCAACCGTACGGATGAAACTACCCGACATTCGCCGGTGCGACCTCCCCGTACAGCCCACGGACGCGCGCCGTCACCGCCCGTCCATTCCGGCTCGAGAAAACCACCCAAATTGACTTCTTCTCCGTCGGCACCATTTCCTCCAAATTACCACACGCCGCACAATCACCTGCGCAGCTTCCACTGTCACTGATCCACTCTCCCTCCCACTCCCCAGCCACCACCTCCCACGCCGGCCGCGCCCAAACCCCGCAAAACCCTAGCAGGCCAGCACCACAGCCACCATGCCTGCCGCTCCCCTCCTCCTCGCCCTCTTCCTCCTGCTCCTCGCCGCCGCGCCGCGCCCCGTGGCCCCCGCCTCCACCGACCGCGCTGCGCTCCTGGCCTTCCGCGCCTCCCTCTCCCCGCCCTCCCGCGCGGCGCTCTCCTCCTGGCACGGCCCGCTCTCCGCGTCCTGGCTCGGCGTCTCGCTCCACCCACCCACCGCCGCCCTCGCGACCCCGCCCTCCGTCGCGGCGCTCGCGCTCCCGGGCCTCAACCTCTCCGGGCCGCTCCCGGCCCCGCCGCTCGCCCTCCTACGCCGCCTCCGGGAGCTCGACCTCTCCGCGAACGCGCTCACCGGCGAGCTCCCCTGCTCCCTCCCGCGCTCGCTCGTCGACCTCGACCTCTCCCGCAACGCGCTTTCCGGGGCCGTGCCCACCTGCCTCCCCGCCTCGCTCCAGGCCCTCCGCACCCTCAATCTCTCGGCGAACTCCCTCCGCTTCCCGCTTTCCCCGTGGTTCTCCTTCTCCTCGCGCCTCGTCGCCCTCGACTTCTCCCGCAACGCGCTCTCTGGTCCCGTCCCGCCGCGAATCGTCGCCGACCCCGACGCATCCGGCCTACTCCTCCTCGACCTCTCCCACAACCGCTTCTCCGGCGAGATCCCTGCGGGGATAACCGAGATACGAAGCTTGCAGGGCCTGTTCCTTGCGGACAATCAGCTGTCCGGGGAGATCCCGCCCGGGATTGGGAACCTGACCTACTTGCAGGCTCTGGATTTGTCAAATAACCGGCTCTCTGGCGTAGTTCCGGCGGGGCTTGCCGGCTGCTTCCAGCTTCTATACCTGCGTCTTGGGGGAAACCAGCTCTCCGGGTCGCTGCGTCCGGAGCTTGATGCGCTCGATAGCTTGAAGGTTCTAGATTTATCCAACAACCGGATATCTGGTGACATTCCGCTGCCGTTGGCTGGGTGCCGGTCTCTCGAGGTGGTGATCTTGTCAGGAAATGAGATTACCGGGGAGCTCAGCGGGGCTGTGGCGAAATGGCAGAGCCTGAGGTCCCTGTCGCTGGCTGATAATCAGCTCTCTGGCCAGCTACCAGATTGGATGTTCTCATTCCCGCTTCTCCAGTGGCTTGATTTGTCTGGCAATAGGCTTGAAGGTTTCATCCCTGATGGTGGTTTCAATGCGAGTTCAGTGCTCAATGGCGCAGGAGGTGTTCAGGGGATTCCCTCAGGTCGTATGGAATCACCTCAATTGTTTGTGTCAGCATCTGTAGATGTGACTGGCCAGCAGCTAGAGCTGGGCTATGATCTTCGGGCAGCTCCTGGGATAGATTTATCAACAAATATGCTCCATGGAGAGATACCTGAAGGGTTAGTTGCAATGAAAGGATTGGAGTATTTGAACCTCTCCTGTAACTACTTAGCTGGGCCAATCCCTGCAGGACTTGGTGGGATGGGGAGGCTGCGGACGCTGGATTTCTCACACAATGGGCTGTCAGGGGAGGTGCCTCCTGCAATTGCTGCCATGACAGAGCTCGAAGCGCTGAACCTCTCTTACAATAGCCTATCTGGGCCTGTGCCAACAACCGATGGGTTGCGGAAATTCCCAGGAGCATTGGCAGGAAACCCTGGGATATGCAATGGGGAAGGTTGCACTGCGGATGCAGGGATAACAGAAGGTAAAATTCTAGGAGGTAATCATCATGGCTGGTTCGGTGGCTGGCATGGAGAGAATGGATGGGTGTCCCCTGGGGCATTCTGCATCAGCACGATGACTAGCTTCTTTGTGTCGTTGGCAACCTTGCTATCCTCCCCTAAGGCTAGGAGCTTTGTATTTCGGCCTGTGAGGATAGAATATTAACATTCGAGGGAGCATCATGCAATAAGTTCTGTAAATATGACAATGTGTGAAGTTTGAGTGAATTTGTAGTGTGCAGCTAATCTTGACCGAAGGATGTTTGCTAGCTCGTTCTAATTTCAGGCATTGCGTCAGTGTTGGCCCAGTGTTGTTGTAGGGGCATGTAAATCTGTTTCTGGTGTATTTGCATTCTCACGGAGGATTTGCTGGTTGTAATCCTGCCATTTCAGAGGGTTGGACACAAGTTTCTAGTTGAGATCAACAAGTCCTGTTACTGAGGATGTACATGTCAGGTGGCGACAGCCACAAATGGAAGAATGTTGTACCATGAGCAGTATCAGATGAATTACCATGTCAGTTTTCTCATGTCGGGTGAAGGTTTGAGTCGTAAGTTCTGAATTCCTGTCCAGATCATGTAATCTTGTATAGGAACCTTTCGCTGCCACATCAATTGATCATTGATCTATATATATATCTGTAGACCTTTATACTTGAATGCATTGTACTGTAGTAGTATATTAGTATTTTGACTACCATGTGATAGTTACCAGCGAGGTACTAGTAACCAATCTATCTCAGGTGGCATGGTGAGCAATCCTGCTTCCAGAGCAATAGATAGAGGTGACACAAACTAACTCAGACCAGGTATTTGCAATTGCAGCTTACGGATTCTAACTGTCCACGTCACTTGGATTGTTCATTTAGAAAAGCTAGCAGGATGCCAGAACCAGCATCGTTCGCCTTTCCAAAAGAATGCGAAGAATCCTGGGCAGAGTCAGTTAGTGCTGGTATGGAATCTAGTTCTTGTTCATCCACATCTACTCCTACTTTATTCTGAACTTGTGGAAACCACTTTCACAGTGTAACCCGCATAATTTTCTTGTGGTGTGGCCTTTCGCAGCAAATTAGCTTTCATTAATTGCTTTTTTTTACACAGACATGAACTGGAATTTATACTTTCAGTAGACACAGGTGGGGGGGTTGAACTTCCTTTGTGTGGAATTCTTCGGAGATCTCATCGTCTGCCAAATTGATGTATTTTGGCGTAATCCTCACGAAGTAGCACCGAGAACAGTGAAGGTAGTATCTTTGCTTGACCAGATGAGTAGTAACGCACATCGTTCTGTTCGTACACTTTGGAGCAGATTACTGCTACTGCTCTTGATTCGTTCCACATTATATCAAGGACCGCGCTAGGTGTCCCCCGTGCGCCACGTGTCTCCCCAAATAGCTCAAAATTCCGTGTTTTGCTGCAAAACATTCTGTTTTTGCTACGCTTTTGCTTTCAAAGCAAAAAAACGGTTCGTTTTAGAAATAGAACGTCTCGCCGGAGACCATGCAGCAAAATAATGTACTAATGCAGCAAAACCGACTTCGCCGAAGACATCGTTGGAAAAACTCGCCAGTGACTCTCGCCGGAGACCTTGTAGTAAATACTTGGCATTGTTGTAGCAAAACCACAAGACGATTGTAGCAAAAAAGTTCTTCTAATATAGCAAAAACCTTACTTCGTCGGAGACATCGCTGGAGAATTTAGCCAGACGACCTTGCGAGAGAACTTGTAGCAAAAGCCAGGTCGACCGCCGCTGGAAGCAACCACGACCGCCCATGGCAGCGACAGCTGCCCATGGAAGCAAGCTCGGCCACCAGTGGAAGCAAGCTCGGCCGCCCGTGGAAACATGTTTGGTAGCCGCTGGCAGCAACCACGGCCGCCCGTGGCAGCAAGGTCGGCTGCCCATGAAAGCAAGCTCGGCCGCCGCAGCTTGGTCATGGGGCGCCGCAGCTTGGTCGTGGAAGCAAGTTTGGTAGCCGCTGGCAGCAACCACGGCCGCCCGTGGCAGCAAGGTCGGCAGCTTGGTCATGGGGCGCCCGCAGCTTCGTCATGGTGCCAGCCACAAGCATGGCCATGGGCAACAGACTCGCCGGAGAAAAATCAAAGAGGCTGGGGCACGGGTATAGCTGCCCCCGTCCATGGCATTGCATGAGGGAGGAGCTCGTGGGGGCCGACCGCCGGCGGAGGAGCAGCGTGGGCTGGCGACGGAAGGCATGGCGGGCGAGACTAGGACGGCGGAAGGCGTCGATGAGCGCGGCGGCCGGCAGCGCAAGGCAGCGCTGTGCTACGCGGTGCTCACATTGGAGGTGGGCAGAGAATGTAGTGGACACGAGCAAGCAAAGATGCAAGAGAAAAAGGTGGAAGAAACGAGTGGAGAAGAAGCCACCGTGAAAAGATAAGACTAGTGGTGAGCCTGAAACAGAGGAGTACACGCGTGAACGTCCGCGCGCGTGATTAGGAGCGATCCGGACGGGGGATGTACATCATTTTTCTTATATCAATCTTCAGCCGTAGACCTTAGTAGCGGCTGAAATAGAGACCGACGGCTGCTGTTCACATACTACTTTTTCGTCAGAACCGATTTCTGAACATACCCAGGTTATTACTGGCTCGTATGCTGTGATGAACCGGTGCAACTGCAACTCGCTTTGCGAAGAATCCAGCTCCAATCTTGCTTTCGGGAAGCCCCTTGCCCTTGGGCTCCAGACCTCCAGTGTGTAGGGTGGAGTGTACGTCAGTATAACTTATACCAAGTTGATCATGGGAATGAGTTTGATCCGGCAAGCGCACTGTTCTTTGATCAGATGATCTGCCTGAAACAAGGAACAGGGGAGGACTAGCTTGCCTTGCCTTCGATCGCTTTGCGTTCTCGTGATGGTTGTTGGAAACCGTAGCGGCACACGGGCTGGGCGTCTCGGGACGGCCGGGGAGGCACAGATCACACGTGACTGAGCAGGCGAAGGTTGCAACCTGGCACGAAGTACGTCCTTAGAGCATCTCCACCCGGGTTTCTATGGACGCGCTTAGAGCATTTTCACTCGGGTTCCTAAAGCCTCACAAGGGCTATGTGGGATATAGGGAGTGCCGGCGCTTAAAATCGTGCGCAGACGGTCTTTTAAATTTTTTTTTACACAAGCGCAACTTGTTTTGTTATCCGGCGTTCCTAGGCTAAACCCAACCCACTTAGGGCAAGCGGGGGCACCAGATGAAGTTGAAAATGAGGCGGGCCAGCCTTATCGGCGCAAACTCGCCCATTTTGCATTTTCTCCTCCCACGACCACCACCCCAGTAGCTCGCCGCCGCTACCACCCCTCACCGTCGGCCATTCAATCCGCTAGAAACACCCGCACAGCCGCCAGAAATACTCCCCATGCCCTCCCGAGCCGCCTCCTCGCTCGCGTCAGCGTCGCCGTTCCGCCTCCTGGTAGCTCTAAGGCCTCCTTCTTTTCAGCTTCTTGGCCAGCTTCTCCCAGAAGATATCCTCAACCAGCTTCTCCCAGAATCTCATCTGCCAAAATCGTTTATACTTTTAAATTGATATTGAAACTACTAGTTAAGAAGTTTGAACGAATTTTGAAAATGAGATTCTGTGAGAAGCTGGTCGATGGTAGCTTCTGGAAGAAGCTGGCCAAGAAGCTGAAAAGAAGGGGGCCTAAGCCCGCCACACAACCGACCTACTCACTAGTTTTTTGGCGGTTTGCCAAAGGCATGGATTCGTATGAGGAAGAGATGCTTGCTGCTATGATGGACGATGAAGTCGTCGTTGTTTCTGGCGCCCGAGACATCGTCGGTGACGACGATCATCTCATGATCATCGCTTCCCTCCTAGGCATGATGGCTGGTGTCAAGGAGAAACCGTCTGCTGGGGGTTCAAAGCCTAGGCGACGCAAGAGAAAGCCGAGGCAGAGGATGGAAGACTACTACATTCTCTATGCCGACTACTTCAGCGATGACCCATTACACGACGACGTCGCATTTCGGTGCCGTTTTAGAATGAGTCGGAAGATTTTCCTGAAGATCGTCGAGCAATTGAGAGAGAGTTCGACGACTAGTTCAAACTAAAGAGAGACGCAGTCGGAACGTTTGGTTTCTCCATAATCCAAAAATGCACAGTTGTTTTCCGGATGCTTGCATATGGAATTCTTGGAGACACACATGACGACTACCTCCGCATGTCCGAGTCCACAGCCATGACTGCATGCACATGTTTTGCAGGGCAATTGTGGCAGTGTATGAGAAGAATTACCCGAGAACACCCAATGCAGAAGACGTAGCTCGGATCTTCGAACAGAATGCAGCAAGGGTTTTTCCAGGAATGCTTGAAAACATTGACTGTATCCACTAGGCATGGAAGAACTGTCCATTCGCGTACCAGGACATGTACAAAGGTCACAAAGGATCATGCAGTGTGATGTTTGAGGCTGTGGCAGACCAGGATCTATGGATTTGCCATATGCTTTCTTCAGTATGGAAGATTCATACAATGGCATCAACATGCTGCAGTGTTCAAGTGTGTTCGGCAAACTTGTTGAAGGCAGAGTTCCTATAGTGTAGTTCGAGATCAATGGCCACCAGTATAACAAAGTCTACTACTTGGCGGATGGCATCTACCCAAGATGGTCAATAGTTGTGAAGACAATATGAAACCTTGTGCCTGGAGGAAAGAAAGCTTGGTTGGACACATAGCAGGAGGCTTGCAGGAAGGATGTGGAGAGGGCATTCAGTGTGCTGCAAGCTCGATTTTCCATTGTTAGATACCATGCTCTTACCTAGTCAAAAGATCAGATGTGGAAGGTCATGACTGTCTGTGTGATCTTGCACAACATGGCCATTAAGAGTGAGCGGGAGACTCTAGTGTTTAACACTGAATTGTATTATCGCTAAGATCCTCTTGCAAACGTTGATCACCAAGTGTCACCTGCGTTTGCTTCTTTTCTCGCTAGGTAGCAAGAAGTTCTAGACACAAATACTCATAGTCAATTGCAAGATGACCTCGTAAAGCATGTAAAGCATTTGTGGAGGCTCAAAGGAGTCAGCTAGTTTGTTTATTTGTATGTCTTTGTTTGCTATATTGAATTTGTTGAATTGTTTGTTTACTTTCATAAACTTGTAATAAATTGGTATGTTGAATTATTTATTTGCTATATTGAACTTGTTGAATTGCCTATTTGATTTGATAAACAAACTTAATAAGTTGTTGATTTTTTTTGTATGGGGGGAGGGGGGCGCTGGCCCCCCCAATTCATCAACGTATCCGGTGCCCCCATACAGGCCAAAAAAGGTCGCGCCGGACGCCATATGGAGGGACGAGTGAAGATGCTCTTAGAGTTCCGCGTACGATTGTTGGTGCTATTGTCCAGAGATAACACGCCACAATAGTGATCTTGATGCCCAACCATCTGGGACGTGTTTGACGTGTTTGGTTGTGCATGGAGTGGTTTCCTGCACCTTGATAAAATAAATAACCTTGTTTGGATGGTCGCACGTTGGGCTGGACGGCTGGGCTTGCATGGCATGCGTCTTAAAATAAGGGAAATGAATGCCCAAATGTTTTTGTGGGGACAAGCCCTGACGAGCGCGAGGAAGAAAGAGCAGGAGACGCTGCAACATATTGAGAATGCGCGTCATAAATCCGGTCACTACTCACTCTCCACTCCCACTCGCCCCATTGACAATCGCACTTTCTACTCTCTCCTCTCACCGTTGGTGCATGCTCTACCATTGGAAGATTGAAGATCACCGCTAGGACGGGAGACCATGGTAGATCGAAGAGGACCGCTTCGCTTCTACTATCTCTACTGCATCCTCGATTGCGATGCCTTATTCCTCGGCACATCTGGTGCTCCTGACGTCCGTCAATGGCGATAAGGACTAATTACCCAAAAGCAAAATAGAGGCGGCAGCTAGGGTGAAACCCTAGCCCGTTGTCGCCATCCGCACCTCGTCTTTGTTGTCTATGATTAGAAATCGGCGGGTCCCCGTCTTCTCTGCTTGTCGCTCTGGCGACGGGAGGAGGTGGGGACCTCGGACCTGCGCTCGACGTTGTAGAAGGGTTCCTAAATTTAGAGTTTGGTCAACCGACATCGACGTTATGGTGGCTATAGCGACGCTATGCGGGACAAGAATAAGGTATACACTCCTCCTTATCCACCTCGTCAGCGGCGATCTCGCCGGTGGCCCTAGGGAGGGCAGGGATTCGTCTAGTCGTTGCTTCCATGGAGTGATCGATCTCGTCCAGTCTATGTGTGTTATACATTTGGTGTTTGAAGCTTTGGATCAATTCAAGTGTTCAATAAGGGCGACTTGGATCAGGGGCGTTGGTCCTTAGGGAAACATGCACGAAGACTTTCCGACTGTTATCAACCACATTAAGCCGACTCTGGTAAGGGAGCGGCGATTGCGGCACATCAGCTGCTTGCTCTGGCGGTAATAGTGGTCGTTAGGTGGTCCAAGGACCTCGATGTAATTTTTATTATGTTTGGTGTGCCTTGTACTTCTTGTGAGCTCAAGGAATATATCCAAATCTTTCTCGCAAAGAAAATGGCGGCAAGGCCTCAAACCACACTCTTTTTTGCTACACGGTAGATATGTATGTTATAGCGTAGTTTTGAATGTTTCATTGACATACATGGTAAATTTGTGTCGATTTGGTATAGTTTGGGTCGACTTGATAGATTTTTGTCTTCGTAGTTCTTTTGTTGTTTCTGGTGCCTTGGTATGATGAAGACTAGCGACACATTGCTTCAATCTAGGGTTTTGATTGGGTGGATTTAGCCTTAGGGTTTCTTGTCCGGATAAAAAATGGAGATTTTTGCACTTCTCATGTTCTAGTGCCGATAATTAATCTACATCACAACATAATGGAAATGATGAACCTTTCGAACCTGGTTGTGAGATCGAATGTCTATCATGCACCATTCTCTTCTTAACCTTTACATGTTGTCGATGATTGGTTTGGTAAACAATGTTGTATGTTCTATGTACTATGAGGCAACATTCTCTTCTTAACATTTACATGTTGTCGATGATTAAATCTGTAGCACCATGTTTCTAGGGGACGAATCTATATTACCCTGAATCGTTCACAAAAAACAATGTTCTGCACTGTTCTTGGTAGTGCAGATTCGTCTCACCGGTCTTTGTGGGCACATCATATATGAGGCTCCAAAATCTTGTTGCGCCACACTGATCAAACTATACTACATGCTCATCACATAATTGATGCGATTGGAATTCGATGGTATATACAACCAAATTGCTTGTGCATATTCTCTAGATTTCGGTCGCACCAACTCTGCGGATTGTGTGCTGGTTATCTGAAGCTCTCAATTGGTGGTATTTTTGCGTGTATACTAAGCTTTGATCTACTAGTTATAGGGATGTCCTTTAGTACCTAGTACTATTGATACACTCAAATTGAGTTATGCATGATTCTTGGTACTAAAGGATCATCTATTGGGCGATGTTTATGAGGCACTAGCCATTGATGAAAAACATGCTGTAAGCACATTGTGTCTTGTGCATCAGTTGGTCATTAAAATGTGGCACAATGTAATGCTTAGGGATTATTTCCATGACAAATCTTATATGAAAACACATTTGTTTGTTCATATGTCTAGGTCCTGGGAGAATCCCTTTGCATTTCTGTTATTACATATGAGGCCATATTTGTTATCCACAACTTATGTGCCAACATGTGTTGTTTCTTTTCTCAGTGCTCCAAGATGATGGATGGTGCTCTCCCCAACCATGGCGAAGGATGCCGGTGAAGGTAGCTGCCAAGAGGCCGAGGGGTAGGCCTGCAAATGTTGGGCACTTCCATGCCCAAGTAGGTCCAACCCATTTCACCAAGCCGATCATGAACCTGGGTTGTACATGATACCAATTCCTGATGGCTTCCATCCTTTCTTTGGCACTGTCCAAAGGATGATCATTCTATAGACTAACAATGGATGCAGATGGACGGTGAAGCTCAAGGATGTGAACGACAGGGTTTGTCTTGACCAAGGTTGGCCTGGATTCACCATTGGGCACCAAATCAAGATCAGGTACTTCCTTACCTTTAAGATGCTCAAGGGCGACGTCTTCAAGGTCACCATCTTATACTACAGCATGAATGAAGTGGTCAAGAAGTGCCCAGAGCATGATCCAGCCCTTGCTATAATTGACGGAGAAGGGTTTAGGTGACCTTGCTAGGTTGTTATTGGTGTCTAGAACTAAGTATTGTCATGCTATGAACTTGGTCATAGTGTTGTGCTGCTATATATTGCAGTCTAGTGAAATATGCTATTAGTCTTACATGACTTACTTGTTCACATATGTCTCGTAATCTTACCATCTAATTAGGAGGTTATCATACTACACTATTAGCCCACAATCAAACACATCATTCTGTTTCTCCCAAGCATAAAACATCTCACCAAACAAAGAGTATCAGTTTCCACCGACCTCCCTAACAATGCCCTTGTGACAACCAATACGTGGGGATAATTTGGCTCATGGACTGATCCGCGCGTGCTGTCTCTACGCATGCAACTTGCACCTGTGGAAAAACCCTGCCCAGTAACCAAACACGCCCCTGACAAACGTTGCAAGAGAATCTCCAAAAGATCATGCAAATAGGGCATCGTCGGCTAGTTTTACGGCACCACTTTTTGGTGTTTAAGGCACGAAATATAGGACACCCGTTTCAGATGATGTAAGATAGGACACTTGCAAAATTCCAGTTGATGTAAAATAGGACACAAGGTGTGTACCCTATATTGTCACATTTGCAAACATATGTGTGTGATAGGATATGAAACCAAAATCATTGCAGATATATCAATTTAAGCAGCGAGACAGCTTGGCCGGATTGCTGGCCACGCGCGAAATTAAGTAGATTCGTTTTAGACTGTTCATCGTCTTGGTTTGGGGGGCGGCGACGACAGTGCTAAATATTTTTTCTTCAGATTCTTCCCCAATGGATTCGAAGACCAGTCTATTCAAGCAAGTATGGTGCGACGGTGCCATCATCCTTGTGGTGGATGTGTGTCCTCAGGATCCACCGCTGGGGCGGCGTTTACTCCAGCGCGGTTTCCTCCTCCAACGTCTTAGTCATGCGGGGGTGCTAGATTTGGGGTTCGATGTCGTGTCTAAGGTCTAAGGTGCTGCCCCAGTCCAATTAAATGGTTTCACCTTGGGTGAGCCACCTTCAAGGTCGGCAAAGTTGCATATCAGCAATGGAGCCGCTTCGAGCTCGAGTGAGGAGATGATCCATTATTTTTTCCTTTGGTGGTTGTTATTGTGGTGCCAAAGGCAGGTAACGGGCGTTGGCGTCAAGCTCAGAGAATTTTTCGGTCTAGATTGTAATTTATTTCTTGGCTGGCGGACCTTTGCACAAAGGTTTGCCTTCTGTTTCTTTTTAGTTTTGTCAGGTTGATGTCTACATGGTTTGTACTATGCCATTTATGATATAAATGATACACATATTACCATAAAAAAACGCATTCCCACGGAGCAGCAACGAGAATCCTACCCGCAAAGTAAAGGAAGTGCAATTTTGGATTCTTAGAAGGTGAAGTTGCCATGCTATAAAAGCTAGCACAGAATAATGCTGACAACCACCGGCAATTTCCTGCAGGTAAAGTATAACTGATCGTCAAGATTCTCAGCATCACTGAAGGCCATTGTACAAGTGATGATGCTACTGAACTGACACTGTAACAGTCAATAAATATTAATATTTCTTCTTTGATTTTACGAGACACTAACCAGTAATCTGACGATGCTAGGTCCCAATCTACTGTTGGGGGGACACCAATGGCTAAATATTAGTAAGAATGAAGAAAAATACAGCAAATAGTACTCATAAATTATGGCGACAAGAGAGGTGAAATGCATATACTCCAGTCATTCATGACAATGTTCAACTTGTTCCTTTTCTCAACCTTGATATAGATTTAAACATACTCAACAACTCAAGTTTCCTAAAAACAGTTTAACGATCAAGATTAAATTAACCAGGAATTGTCTCACCTTACCTCATTAAAACATGCATGTTGCAGACACCTTAAAAAACGATCTTGCTATGGGAATTAGCTTGGACTACAACTAGAACATAATCACAAATAACCAATCCAACAAACAAAGCTCTTTGAGATCGCAGAAATGAAAAGGAACAAAATCTCCTACGACTCGGACGAAACTCGAAAGCAGATCAAGGTCGAATAGCAAATTAGGTTCAGTCACATGGGTTCTATATATTTCTTGATAATCACTGTGCCACATAAAGAGTAAGTTCCAGTTTTTACCCCTTAATTTTAAAATTTTGACACTAATTACCCCATTTAGCAAATATTCATCCTAATTACCCCATTTAGGAAAAGGTGTGCCAAATTTTACCCCATGTAAAATTTATGAGTGTTTTGGCAAGGGGTGTCTAGTACAGGTAGCATGCTACTTCGTCTTTTTCCTGTTTTTTTTTCTCATGAGAAGCGGTCTGATCATGAGTTGAACCATCTGGTCTTGTCTGTTCCTCAAACCGTATCTTCCTTCAACAAAAAATGTGTCTTTCTTAAGCCAAAAGAAATCCTAGTGCTACGTCAAACTAACTTAATACTATTCCTAATCGATTGATCTGCTGAGCAAGATCATGTTACTCTCAAATATTATAAGGCCCTTTTAGTTCTTATTTAAACAACAGCTACAACACTATCGTTGAACCAGACCCAGCTCCGCTAGTTCTTCATTAGCGCAGACCGAAGAAACACAACACTAAGATGGAAGATTGGAATGAAAAAAACCTTCCAGGAGAAAACAACCACAACAAAACTAGTCTACGTGCCACGCCACATGTATTTACAACATGGATCCACCTGTCAAAATGTTCATAGAAATTTAAGGGGGTAAAAATTGGAACAACTTTTATTAAATAGGGTAATTAGAATGAAAATTAGGTGGAATAGCAAATTAGGTTCAGTCACATGGGTTCTATTTCTTCATAATTACTGTGCCACATAAACTTTTACTCTTATAAGTGTCTGAGTATTCCTCAAAAAGAAAGTACCTGGCTATGCATGAACGTGGAAATTCACCTGATAATAGTAAGAAACAGTATAATTCCTACAGGCCTGTAAGATCCCAGCATTCCAAACACACCCTTGCATTGGATGGAGGATAGCACAATATTGGTCACACGCCATTTAGTAAGCTGCTACCTAAAACAAGTTCTTCAGACTTCCTAAACTGATGAATAGTACTCCCTGTGCACCCTGTGCTTAGCATGCAACAAGCAAAAGAATATTGGGGATAACAAAACCGGAACCAGTCCCAGGCATGACGGTTGCAATTGAGATGGGCGAAATATCCGCCTTCCGTTAATGGTTCCTCATTCCAACCAAGGACGATACTTTGTAGAGCAAGGAACATATTCCCACTAGCCAAAAAAAGCACTGGACCACCACCAAGGCGCTAATCCACCACACATATTGGAACTACAGAGTATACAAGAATCATCTGATCGACAGCATACGTCATTGAGATTTCTATGAGTAGAGAAACGTATGAAGCGGGATCTTAGGTTCTTCTAAACTTCTGATACATGTAAATGTCGACATGCTGCATGAACTAGTACTAGTGAGTACTACTCCCTCCGTTTTAAAATATAAGATGTTTTAAGTTTGTAAAGAAAATGTATGTAGACTTGTTTTAGTGTGTAGGTTCTAAAACAAGTCTACATACATTTTCTTCATAAACCTAAAACATCTTATATTTTAAAACGGGAGGGAGTAGTGACTAAAGAGCACACGCCCATCATATCTGAAATTTGGATCTACTACAAGTTAGTGACGCAAGATCCATCTCCATCTGGCACCAAACCCCATAAGCAAGACCAAGGAGGAATCAGTAGCACTACTGCAACAAAAGTGAGAACCGGATGCAGAGGTTTATCGACCGATTCCCGCTTTGCAGTAAGCTGTGATTATAACAAGAAAAAAACCTCTAATGGCCACCCAGGACCAGCAGCACAAGGCAGGGAACGGATCGATAAACCACTGCGCCCAGGTATCACCCCGCCCCTAGATCATAAGCCGGCGGAGAAGAACAAAGACTAACACGACCAAATTAAGAAGAAAAAGGTGGGGCGAAATAAGAGCAGAAGAAACCACCTGGGAGATCCGATTACGCAGCACCCTGCGAGTGCGGCTGAGTGTGTGTGTGTGTATGTATGTCCTACAACAACAAGGAGGTGGAAGGCGAGAGATCTGGATCTGGGGATTTATATTGCCACGGCATCGGGTGGAGAATGTGACGTGAGCGGGGGAATGCGAGTGGCAGCCGAAAGTGGGGTGAGGACTAGGAATCTTTCTGGCGCTGCAAAGGGGGGCTTGGCCTGTTCCCAGGAGAAGAGCACAGGGAAGCATGGCTGGACTGGCAAGGATGTTTCTTTTCTTCCCCCTTATTTATTTATATTTCTCCATTGTGCTTTTAGAGGAAAGAGAGGAAATTGCACAAACTGTCACCAATTGCTGACTATATCTGTTTTTTTACACAAACCACCAACTATATGTATAATTTATTGCATATAAATGTCTTAATCTGGAATGAAGTTGGTTAAATATAAATTTGACGATAAAGCCCCACATGACAATGATGATGTGGTGTCCATGTCTCATCGGCTATTTTTTATCAAAAGTACATGGTTGATAAAAAAAAATCTTATCCCACATTTACTTCTCTAAAATTTTTATAACTTCTAGAGATTACTCAGGTCATATTGTTTCAATTAATAGAATATTTTCAATTCTGGCCGAGCCTTATAAATAGTGATAAATATTTATAACGGATGATCTAAACTGTTTAAAACTTTCTCAATATTTCGGATTTGTTAGTTATATTGATTAAGTATTAAAAAAATACATATTTCTTTTTGAAATATTTGAAAAAAGAATAGCAAATGACATGTGGATGCCATAAAAGCACTAACATATGAGATCTAGCCGTCAGATTAACTATTAAGCAACCTAATATCAGATTTGGACCACTGTGTAACGAATTTCAAGTATAGTTGGAGGTTTGTGCAAAAAATCACATATAGTTGGTGTTTTATGCAACTGAAACGGCAACAGGTGGTGGTTTGTGCAATTTCATGGAGGAAAGAGGCAAAATGGTGACCATTGTTCGTTTTGGCGGAGGTTGCATAGGGAAGGGCAATGGCAAAGCAAATTCGGAGAGCATTGAGGTTAGGTCCGATCCATGTTAGCATACTATTATTATTTTTGAAATGGATGCAAAAGTTTTGCCTCATCTTATTAATGAAGAGAAGTTTAAAGGTCTGTTACAAAACTGAGCGTTTACAAAAGGATCACTCTCGAGGCATTATAGACCCAAAGTGCTTAGCACCTGACGTGCTCCAAAGAGCCGTCTCTCATAATTTTAGATACAATAAGAGTAAACATAGAGGAGACGATACGAAAGATCCTCACATTCCGCTCGTTCCAAATTTCCCAAGAGGTTAGCATGATGAGAGATGCAAAAGATTTTTGTCTCGTGTCATTGGAATAGACGAAGGACAACTACTAATATTTGACCGGATCAAGTTGGGCCCTAAGGGATGTGTCCACCAAACGAGCCAAGAAATAATGGAGTTCCATATCTGCATGGAGTACCGACACTTGAAGACAAGATACGCCGTTGATTCTGGCACCTTTTTGCATAATTTGCAAACACCGCAATTTTGCCATCTATGCCTTTGAAACCTGTCGGCCGTCCACACACGGTCTTGGAGTATGAGCTAAGCGAACAACTTGCACTTCGGATGGTTCAATTTTCCACACCGCCTCCATCATAAAAGGGTCCTCCATGCCCTCGAATTGTGCCCTATAGGCCGACACCACCAATACGAACCCGAAGTTGTGAACTTCCAAGTGGTGTCATCTGGGGTGCCCTCCACATGATGAACCTCATTTACCTTCTCCACAGGTCCAAAAACTCGTTAATGTGCTGCACCATGATGCCTTCATTGGTGTTGATCATTGAAATCCAAAAGTATTGATGAAACCCTTAACTAACTGAGAAGTTTTTCCACTTTGAGATGGATTGTGCAATGTTCTATGGCTTACTCCCTCCAAGCCAAGGCACATGCAAAAACCTAGCGATGTGCCCATTTGCGATAGTGATAGTGGTGGCCACATAGAAGAAATCCATATCAAAATCATCTCATGGACCTCCACTCTCGGAATGTTACTTGACATATTAACACAACGCACAATTAGCGTCATTTGTTCTTCATGTCTCACATCTGGTATAAAGTCCAATATAATAAAGAAATACTTGGCATCCTTGATGGTCCTTAAAATAACCTTTTTCACGGTATTAGCAAGAAGTGAGATCAACTAATTGTGAATACCGTGGCCAAGATAATGATGATGTATTTCATTATTCTGAATGCGCCTAATATGGTCTTGCATCATAGGATCAAATTCAGCAATCATTTCAACCATGCCCAAAAAATTACCATTACTATCTTGATATAGCTTCTCATTTCTTCCTCTAAAGGCCAAAGTACGTTTTGCAAGAAACTTTACTGTAAAAACTATCCTTAGCAATACCTATCTACATCGCTCTTTTTCCTTTGCAATCTTCTGTTGCATCTCATCATCAATTGTTCGATTTATGCTTACCCTCAACCAAAGTTCATTCCATGTGTTCATGTTGGTAAAGTGCTCAACACTGATCTCATGCTCTTTGAGACTTGCAATGATACGCCTTAAGTCCCTCAATCCATTAGACGCTAGCAAAGACCTGTTCTAATTAGATTTGAACAACTGTAGCAAAAACAGTAAACTTTGTCAACCTCTTTAGAGTAAACCAACCACTTTATATCAATAACCTCGCGATTAGCTAACTTTTTGGTGTATAAAGAATATGATAAATGACTACCATCGGAATCCTTAGACAACTTCAAACACAATTCTCTCACATGCCCATTTTCAATTAAAATATCTCTTTTGTAGTTGTCAAGATTATCCCATGTTTTTGGATAGATAAAAGAGAATCATCTTGTTTTTCACCATTCTGTGCGTCAGGCGAAGGCTGCAAATTTCCCTCCTTCATATTGTCTTCATTAACATCAACATCTATATTTGAGTTCAAAAATTTACAATTAGTTGCTAACTTACTTATACAAAAATCAAAGCTATTTAGTTACTTACCCTCATGATCGACATTTGTAGTTTCATCATCGTCCTATGCAGATATATATTTTTTACTTTGATTATCATCATTAACATCAACACCACGTGCTGCTGGAAAATACCTTTTTAAAGCACCTTTCTGCGATTCAATAAGATCAAGCTTCCGCTTTCTTTTATTCCTTTTTGCAGCCTCATACTTATGTTTAGGTGCCATATTACCTAAAATACATTACATAAGAGCATCTCCAGCAGATGCGCCATTTTGCAGCGCTTCAAATGTGCGATGTAGTGCGCTGCGCTAGAATAGAGCATGCTATTTTGCCGCGGCCTCCGCCGGAGGCGCTATTTTGCAGCGCGCGTGGCTCGGCAAAAAACCCTCCTCCACCAGACGCTGCAAAATAGAGCGCGCACTATCAGCGCAAACACCAAACCAACAAATGCATACACTCTACAAGATCAAACAAATACCAAAAAATGAACAATAAATTCTCTAGATAATTTATTACAATAAGTTTTGCATCAACAATACAACAAATAGTTTTACAACACACCAAGAAATAGTTTTACAACAAATACAACATATTGTTTCACAACAATACAACAAACATACAAATGAACTATTACACTAGCGGCCTCCAAACCATTTCCACCACTCCTTGATGAGATCATGTTGAAACTCATCATGTGTGTCATTGGACCGGATTGCATGATAAAAGGTCATGAACCGTACAATCCTATGTTGTGTCCGTTGAACTTGCACGGGCACACCCATCAAGTCATAGTGGTTGGTTTGATCTATATCTTTTTCACGGTCATCCTTTATAATCATGTTATGCATGATGATACAAGCATTCATGATATACCAAAGACACTCTTGGTCCCAAAATCTAGCCGGTCCTCTCACAATAGAAAATTGGGCTTGCAAAATCTCAAATGCTCTCTCCACATATTTTCTAGCCGCTGCTTGTGCATTGTGAAAGTGGGTTTGTTTCTTACTTTTGGGCTTGTGGACCGACTTCACAAATGTTTGCCACCTTGGGTAGATGTCGTCGGCAAGATAGTAGCCATAGTTGTACTTATGGCCATTTGCTTCAAACTCCACTTGTGGACCTTCACGCAATGCAATCCTTGTCATAAGAGGAGACCGTTGGATAACATTGATGTCATTGCAAGACCCGGGCATACCAAAAAATGCATTCCAAATCCAAGTCTCGTGGTTGGCCACTACTTTAAGGATTATAGTGGAATCCTTTTTGTGCCATTTGAATTATCCATGTCATGTCGCAAGACAATTCTTCCTACTCCAATGCATGTAATATATGGAGCCAAGCATTTCGGAAATCCCCGAGCCGCGTTCTCCTCCAAGAGCCTAGCTGTGTCCTCGACATTGGGGGATCTCAAATATGTGGTGCCAAACACTTGCACAATGGCCACAACAAACCGCTTGACAGACTTGATAGCGGTGCTCTCACCCATGGCCAAGTAGTCATCAATGAGATCCACCGGTATACCATATGCCAACATCCTCTAAGCGGTGGTCACCTTTTGATAGGTGCTATGCCCAAGCTCTCCGGCGGCATTCCTCCTCTGCACAAAGTATGGATCATACTTGTCCACCTTCTTCGCGATGTGCTTGAACAAACCGATGCTCGTCCAAAAATGGCGACAAAAATAGCTCTCGGGAAATGGTGCATCATTGAAATACATCCGCATCAACTTGTTGTGGCCTTCGATCCATTCCCTCCATAATTTCTGCCTACCCAAAACCGAGCCACCTATCTTCGTCTTCTTGTTAGCGCGCCAAGCCAATAGCATGGAAATGGCCTCAGCTTCCTCCATATCGAATTCATCATCGGAGTCATCATAGGATGAACTCATCTACATACATGCAAAATAATTGAAAAAAATGTATTATCTAAAATGAACAAAAATTGGGCGTGGGGCGGCGGAACGAACCTTGAGGTGATTATAAAAAACACCTTGTGTGCTCCAAGTTGCCTCCCGGCTCGAGGAAGACATCGGCGCCGACGAACTTGAGCGCGGAGCCGCGGCAGCACGTCGCAAACGAATCGAGACCGCACGACCGCCAAGCTTCGAGAAATTCGACCACGTCGCCCGGCGGCCGAGGCGGTGGGCGGGGGCGGTGGCCAGGGTAGGTGAGCGCGGTTCGCGGGTCGGTTAGCGGGGATGCACGCGTAGCGACGGCGGTGGAGCCGACGAGGGGTTGGTGGTGCGGCGCTGAAATGGGCTAGGGGAGAAGATAGTGCGTGTACGGGAGGGAAATGTATGGCGGTTGCTTGTTCCCGCGCGAGCCGAGCAATACCGCGCGCTGTAGTCCGAGCGCGATATATCCCGCTCCAAATAGCGTAAAATTCCGCGCCACGCTAAAATTTTGCAATGCGCGGGATTATAGCGCCTCTACTGGAGGAGTTTGTAGCGCGCACGGCGTAAAAAGGGGGTTAATTTAGCGCTGCGCTATTATAACGTCTCTGTTGTAGATGCTCTAAAAAAATTAAAGATAGAACCCTAACACTTTTATCAGAGAGTTAGTAGGCCAGGAACACTGTCCATTACGGATGACTCTCCACCTCGTCCACCTTCTCTCGGGCGACAGCCATGGCGACTCCACCTCCACCCACATCTATACCAAGATCTGCCGATGAATCTTGTAGGGTTCGCAGCATAGAAAACAAAAAATTTCCTACGATGGGAACAACTAAGTACCAAGATCTATCTACTAGATACAAGCAACAGGTGGATATACATCCATAGAATACATACCCTCGAAGACCGAATAGCGTTAACGAGGTTGTACTCGTGGATGATGTAGATGAACGCTTGCCGATCTCAAGACCGTGATGAAGTCCATCTGGTCCAGCCGGTCCAGCACGATCAAGTCCAGCACCTCAAAGCAGTGGTGCATCCGTGATCGCACACACGTACGGATACCCCGACAACCTCCGCGCCCTCGCTCCAGCGAAGCAGCGGAAGCAACAAATCCTTCCAGAAAAAGCCATCGGGAACATGTATCTCGCTGATCCGAGACCATGGGGAAATTCTAAAGGGGGGAGAGAGATCCTTCGCGAGGAGGTGTGTCTTGAGAGGAGGAGAGGGGGCCTTTTATAGGGGAGAGGGGGGGCACCCAAGGGGCATGGCGCCCAGCCATGGGGGCTGCCCCCACCTCTTCCACATTCATGTGGGTGGAGCTCCCACTCAAAATGAAAAGCCTCCACTCACATTAAAAAGCCTCCACTCAAAAATCCACTCACATGCATTAAATTTTCACCAAATTTAATGCAAGCTCTCATTAAAAAATAAAACTCTTTTATTTATTTATTCAGAATTTTGTTAATTACTTTAATTAACAAACATTCACATAAAACCCCTTACAACATTTCAATTTCACATGCAGAACCAGTTTCAGCAATTTCAACCGAAACAGTTTCGGTGTCTAGTGAAATAAATTCCTGCGCTTTCCTTTTTCTTTTTCTGGCATATCATTTGCTCCGAATGGTGCCGGTATCCCTTAAGTGTGTCACCCTACGGTTCGCTAATAATACGGACATGATCGAGACCCTTCTTCGATCAATAATCTGTAGCGGGACCTGGAGATCCATACTGACTCCCACACATTCAACGATGACTTCTGTGATCTTGTGAACCTTTTACGCTAGTATCTTAATCCCTTTGTTTCACGATATATTACATGTCCGAGATTCGATCATCGGTATCTCCATACCTAGTTTGATCTCGTTACCGACATGCACTCTTTTCTCGTTCCCGTGATATAACATTCTAGTGATCAAATCACTTGCTTGCAAGCTAATCAATGTGATATCACCGAGAGGGCCCAGAGCATATCTATCCGTCATCGGGATGAACAAATTCCACTCTCGATCCATGGGTCTCAACATAACACTTTAGTAGTTCTGAATCCATCTTTATAATCACCCAGTTACGGTGTGACGTTTGATGTCATCGAGAAACTCTTCCGGTGTTAGTGATTGACATGATCTCATGGTCTAAGGATTAGGATCACTTCGTAAGTTGTTATAGCAATATAAAGTCAATGACTTTGATCATAATGCTATACTTCGGATGAATGTTCATCACATCCTTACACTAATGTTGTGACCTCGTTATTAACAACATCCAATGTCCATGATCAGAAAACTTTGATCATCTTGTTAATCAACGAGCTAGTTTATAAGAGAGGCATAACTAGGAACTTCCTTTTTGTTTATTAAACACACATGTATTAACGTTTCCGTATTAATACAATTATAGCATTCAAAATAATCATTTATCATAAACAAGGAATACGATAATAACCACTTTATTATTGCCTCTCGGGCATATTCCCTTCAGTCTCCCACTTGCACTAGAGACAATAATCTAGTTTGAAAACTTTGTGTATTGAACACCTATGGCTTTCTGGTGTTCCAAATACGCAACTACAAGTGGTTAACATAATCTACGGATCTGACACTTTCAGGTCCGTGTGTATTTACATGTCTTTGCGTCTTCACGCATCACTCATTCTCCAATGAGATGGCATTGTATAAATTTGGTCTATCGGTGATACCTTTAGTTCCTTGGGGTTTAAAACACGTCGATACTATTGTCATACAATATATATTTAGTGTTAGCCCGTTGCGAACCACACCTTAGTTTGATAACAAACTACTTGACACAAATTCCCTCCTTTGCTGCTACTATAGCAGTCATATACTTAGCCCTTTTGTTGTAGTATTCATCACAATGTCTTAACTATGGATTTCATCCAAATCCATCATGGAAACTTTCTTTCCATTTCATTGTGCCACTCATAGTTTAAATTGAGATAAACTTAATTTGTATCTTGTGACAAAACTAGTATCAATGTAATGCTTTACAATAAACTATTTGTAATTGTTTGTCACCTCTACACAAATATATTCTTAGTTCTTCCAAAAGATCATAAGAATATCCTTACTATAGTCCAATGATATTTTTATGATTCACTCTGGTATATTCTCATAACACTTAGAGCATAGGACATATCTGTATGTGTACATATCATGGTATGATTGATCAAAACATTCTCGTGATTTCACTCATCAAGTGTCAAAGCACTTGAATCTTGTTTCACTTATCAAGTGTCGATACACTTGAATCTTGATTCAATTCTTTTCCATGCGACAAGAACCGTTTCTTGTTGTTTATATATTGAACTCCTTCAATATCTCATATATGTACATTTGGCACAACCATATTAGTGTCACAATCTATCCACTATAGACATTCACGCTAAATATCCGGGTTTTGCCTAAGTTTTTCATCGAAATGAAATTCTTAACCTTTGTCAATAAAAGATACATCATTTCTAATCAACAAGATGTCATCCACATAATGTATTAGAAATGTGTCTCAGCGCTCCCACTTAATTTCTTGCAAATGCAAGCATCTTCATCGTCTCCGGATGAAAACTCCTTTTCATCATGGTGAAGATTCCAACTTCGCGATGCTTACTTCAACCATTGAAGTTTGCATGCCCTTTTAGCATCCTTTGAATTTAACAAAACCCTTTGGACCGTGTCATATACACGTCCTAGGTAACCATTCTATTAGAAGAACTTTGTTTTGTTTATTCATCTACCATATACCAAATTATATGTAGTGGTTGTTACTTTAATCCGTCCAGACTAAATATCGCTATGAAAGATCAAATCTTGTCATAGTCAACTCCTTGAACATTGTCATAAAATACTTTACGACATGTCGACTATTTCATAGATTTGAAACATCCATGTCTGTTTCTTTATAGATACAAATATGACTGATAGGTTTTTACACCTTTCCGGAGGGTCTTCCAAGTTTAAAACTTGATTTATCGTGTATGGACTTATCACGGATTTTATGGCTTCAAGCCATTTGACGGAGTCAGGGCCCATCATCGCTTCTTTGTATGTATTCGGTTCATCATTGTCAAACAATAATGATTTACTCTCAAATATTAGCATTTGATTGTTTAACCGACCTGCTTGGTTCAATAGGAACTTAGATCTCCATGACCGCAACCTTTGAGGCACATAAGCTATGAGCATTATGGCAGTCTCGAGAACCATTTCCGGCGCTGCGCAACTCAGCACATTTAGCTAAGGTTCGTTAACCTTATCAAAGTTCTATTGTCCTCCCACTTAACATTTATGAAAAATTCCTTCTTCAAGAAACTTCAAATTTCAAGCGACAAACCCTTGTGTCCTCGGTGTTATGGAGGAATAACCAATTTTTATTCGAAATAACCTACAAATACATGCTCATACGACTTTGGTTGTAAACATCTTACTTATGTTTAGCATACCAAAATTTAAGAAATGACAACTTGGGTTTTACCCCAAACCATAACTCATATGGTGTCTTTTCAACGGATCAAGATGGAGCTATTTTCAGTGTAAAAAGCGGAAGTCTCAAAAGCTTTAATCTTTTTAAAACATAATGGCAGTTTTATAAATAACACCTTTGATCCAACCAGGTCAAACAAGGTTTCATTACAAATCTCAAACACTCCATACTCCTATGGTGTTTCGGGAAATGTAAATCTAGGTGTTTTGCTAAACTTGCAACTCAAATAAATCCCTTTATGATAAAATCATAATTCATTTATTTTCTTGTTACACTTGTAACTCAGATAAATCCCTTATGATAAAATCATAAACCATTTATTTTCTTGTTACAATGATTTTCACTTCATCTTGAAAGTCTTTGAACGTTTTCAAATATTTCACACTTCTTTCTCATTAAGTGAATATTCACTCAAATTTCCGGAGAAAGCATATGAAGTTGAAATCCATCGCTTATGACTACACATCATGGACTACATACATCGATATGTATAAATTCCAATAATTTAGTCGATCGTTCTTGTTTTTCCTTTGAATGAAGTTTTAATTATCCCGAGGAAAGTCTCACAAGCGTCACTTGATCAAATCAAAGACTCCAAAAATCCATGAATATGGAGATTCTTCATGTTTTCTTTCCAATATAATTTAAATGGCGATGTCACTTCGTAAGTGATCTTTCAATCATTTGTCTTGCGACATTTTAGCATTAGGTTTTATGGATGTGATTTCTCCAACTAGATTTGTAAATCATCCATATTATATGGAATACGGTAATTATTTGAACAACCTTTGTTCTCATAATACCTGATTCAAATAACAATTATTAAAACAAATCTTGAAGTCAAGCTTTGATGTCAACGAGAAGTACAAACAACGGTTTGTTTGTTTTTTATGAACATCATCACATATTCTCTTGCTAGTTACTTAGGCCATTGTGGTTCATGAATTGCGTCGTTCCATATGAAATTTCATACCAACCAATTCGGTATCCAATACCCAAGAACCACATTGTTTAACAAGCAAAGAATACAACCATAACATGTATATCATATATATACCTAAATTGGATATTTCCAATCTTTTCTTTTGTGCCAAATATATTTTATAGATTCTCTTTCAGCATTTCCTTTTCCTTTTTAAAAGAATCTATCAACATCCAAAGTGACGCCATATACATGACACATAGTCCAAAGCGTGTATATTCAAATAATAATACCTTTGGACTTGCACTTTGAAGTAGATCACCATCATCAAAATGATCGGTATTCTTTCAAAATCCATTCTTTAGTAATCTTTTAGTGTAGTAAACATTTTACATACATATTCTATTCACCCTTATCATGACGACTTTCATGATCAAGCTAATGTAGCTTATAAGGAGAATCGTGAGTATAATGTTGCTTTCCAAAACCCTTTTGGATGATTAGGATGTCTAGCATCTCCAACCTTTGTAAATATCATCCTATATGAGAACACATATTATACTCTATCATATTGCAACCAAAACATTGTTTCAGATATCATTATATCTGCCACACATGATGGTTTCTGAAACAATTCTTTCAGCTCCTAGATAAACTTGATATTAAAACAATCAAGAATCATGGAGGCAAACATGATACTTAAGATACTAACACTGGAATTGTTACTCTCGATTTAATACCAATTATTAAATTTCACGGAGTAAATAGAATTTTGCTGAAAGTTTGCAATAGTACTTTAAACTTTAGATTGACACTCAACACAATACGATACTAGTTCGTAAAGTATATATCCAGAATTCTATAGTTCTATTATCTCAATTACAACTATGCATAAGGTGGTGAACGAATGCCAATGACTACAACAAATTATGCAAATTCACTTTGATTTAATTTATGATAAATTGAGTTTTACTAATCCAAATTAGAAATGAACTCCCACTCAAAAACGACATCCCTCGTGTCTTTTTGGTGATTACATGAACCAAATCCACTACACCAAGTCCGATCATCACGTGAGTCGGTGTAGCTTCAAATGAGAGCATCAAATGGGCATCATATCTACTATATGACTCATGCTTAACCTTTCGGTCCGTGTTCCGAGGCCATGTCTGTATATGCTAGGCTCGCCAAGTAAGAACCTTAGTATTCGCATGTGTAACTGTCTTACACCCGAGATATGCTCATGGATTCAAGTACACCCGATCATCACGTGATGTCTTGAAGCGACGAAACATTGTCGGTGCATACTTAAGGAAGAAAACATTCTTATCTTGATATCTAAATGAGGGATCATCTTATTATGCTAATAAAACGCCAAACAAGCAATATAAGATGCAATCAAACATCACATGTTTATTTAGTGGAATGATATGGTTCCCGCATATGATCTCTATCATGTGCATCATGGTATGATCATTATCATACCTTTATGTGTAAATCCAAGGTCTATGGAGTGTACACGTTATGTGTGTTGTAAGAGTATCATATCATACTTCTACTTACAACATCACCATATCATAACACTAGCCCAGCAACAATCTAAACTAGACGCCTCTAATTTATCCATTGCAAGTTTTACGTGGCTTAGGGCTTTCGAAGATAGAACCGTTCTGACCTACGAACATGAACCACAACGAGGATAACCAAATTATTGACAACCCGTTGCAAATTAGATATTGACTATAATAGGAGAGACAGACACCCGCTAGCCACTTATGCAAAACTAGTTGCATGTCAAGCGTGGAACATGTCTCATGTGCGAGGACATGTAAAGTTTGTCCGGGCCGCTTCATCCCACTATGCCACCAATATCCAAAGTACAACAAAGAAGCAATAAAATGATCATCATCGCCCACATACTCATATGTGTACTACCCGTGCAAAGTATCTATGCATAGATCCGTCTCTGATACCACTGTAGGGTTCGCAGCATAGAAAACAAAAAATTTCCTACGATGGGAACAACTAAGTACCAAGATCTATCTACTAGATACAAGCAACAGGTGGATATACATCCATAGAATACATACCCTCGAAGACCGAATAGCGTTAACGAGGTTGTACTCATGGATGATGTAGACGAACGCTTGCCGATCTCAAGATCGTGATGAAGTCCATCTGGTCCGGCCGGTCCAGCACGATCAAGTCCAGCACCTCAAAGCAGTGGTGCATCCATGATCGCACACACGTACGGGTACCCCGACAACCTCCGCGCCCTCGCTCCAGCAAAGCAGCGGAAGCAACAAATCCTTCCAGAAAAAGCCACCGGGAACATGTATCTCGCTGATCCGAGACCATGGGGAAATTCTAAAGGGGGGAGAGAGATCCTTCGCGAGGAGGTGTGTCTTGAGAGGAGGAGAGGGGGGGCACCCAAGGGGCATGGCACCCAGCCATGGGGGCTGCCCCCACCTCTTCCACATTCATGTGGGTGGAGCTCCCACTCAAAATGAAAAGCCTCCACTCACATTAAAAATCCTCCACTCAAAAATCCACTCACATGCATTAAATTTCCACCAAATTTAATGCAAGCTCTCATTTAAATAAAACTCTTTTATTTATTTATTCAGAATTTTGTTAATTACTTTAAGTAACAAACATTCACATAAAACCCCTTACAACATTTCAATTTCACATGCAGAACTAGTTTCAGCAATTTCAACCGAAACAGTTTCGGTGTCTAGTGAAATAAATTCCTGCGCTTTCCTTTTTCTTTTTCTGGCATATCATTTGCTCTGAATGGTGTCGGTATCCCTTAAGAGTGTCACCCTACGGTTCACGAATAATGCGGACATGATCGAGACCCTTCTCCGATCAATAATCAGTAGCGGGACCTGGAGATCCATACTGACTCCCACACATTCAACGATGACTTCTGTGATCGTGTGAACCTTTTACGCTAGTATCTTAATCCCTTTGTTTCATGATATATTACATGTCCGAGATTCGATCATCGGTATCTCCATACCTAGTCTGATCTCGTTACCGACATGCACTCTTTTCTCGTTCCCGTGATATAACATTCTAGTGATCAAATCACTTGCTTGCAAGCTAATCAATGTGATATCACCGAGAGGGCCCAGAGCATATCTATCCGTCATCGGGATGAACAAATTCCACTCTCGATCCATGGGTCTCAACATAACACTTTAGTAGTTCTGAAGCCATCTTTATAATCACCCAATTACGGTGTGACGTTTGATGTCATCGAGAAACTCTTCCGGTGTTAGTGATTGACATGATCTCATGGTCTAAGGATAAGGATCACTTCGTAAGTTGTTATAGCAATATAAACTCAATGACTTTGATCGTAATGCTATACTTTGGATGAATGTTCATCACATCCTTACACTAATGTTGTGACCTCGTTATTAACAACATCCAATGTCCATGATCAGGAAACTTTGATCATCTTGTTAATCAATGAGCTAGTTTATAAGAGAGGAATAACTAGGAACTTCCTTTTTGTTTATTAAACACACATGTATTAACGTTTCCGTATTAATACAATTATAGCATGCAAAATAAACATTTATCATAAACAAGGAATACGATAATAACCACTTTATTATTGCCTCTCGGGCATATTCCCTTCAAATCTAGCCTTGAAGACGATGGGTCCCTTCTCCGATCCTCACTCCATCGCCAGTAGGCTCGACTTCTCCGCTGGACACGCATTCCGAGCCAAGATCCATTCAAACTTCGCTACGCCCGTCAACTCTGTCTCCTCTGCTGTTGGTTTCTCTCACGTGGTTTCATTTGGCCGGGCATCTTTCGATCTATCTACCCTCAATGTTGGCCTTGCACTATCTGCATGTTTGGGTGCGGCGCACGATGAAGTCCGAATCACTCCTCTACGAGGAAGAGTTTTCCTGTTTGATGTGTGTTCTAAAGCAGTTGGCCTTCTGATATGTAAGAAAAGCTCACACACTGATAGATATTTCATCTGTTATTTGGATCTGTGGGGTAATGGTGGCCCAAACTGGGAACCCTAAGAAAAATTGTGGTATGCTGAGCAAGATCAGGAATGGACGCATATCGTCCCCAAGAGACGCATGTACGTCACTAAACCTAATCACAGATCCTCCCAGCTTCATGTGCCTGCACTTAGATCCAATCTTCTTTGGGTTCCTATCGAGAAAAAAGGCCATCAATCCGATCCACCACCCACGAATCAGACTCCCCATTGCAACATTCAAGTTAATACATCTCGTAATCATAGATCCTTTGTGGATATTGTGGGATACGAATCTCTTGTTGATGATCGTATGGTCAGGGGAACAGTTGAATGTTTTGCATGCAGAGATTCAAATTCAAACATAGCCAAGCAAAACTATCAACATAGATCCTCTATTTTTTCTAGCCCACCTAGCCTAAATCTGCATGGGCCTAGAAAACTCAGTGATCCAGGGGTAGAGACAATTTTGCATTTATCTACCTTCTCCACCAGATGTTTAGCTGATGGACACCGCTCTAGTGCGTGCACAAACCGGATTCGATGCCGCTCTTGTTACAACTATGGGCATATCTTAAGGCAATGTCTAAACAAACTCTGCAAACAGAGACCTTATTGGAGGAAAGTTGTTAAGATTGCTAACCGCATGGTTAAAACACCGGAGAAAAACCCTGAGGTTGCATCTACCCTAGCTGATTTTGAGAGCATCACGCACGTCTCTGAATCAAGCGCCTCCTCCCAATCTACCCCACCTAAACGCCCCTCCCCTCCGATGGAGAAATACCCATGTGACCCCGACCCACATGTGCCGGCGAGGATGGTCGCCCTTCCTCCCGGTCCCCTACATACCTGATGGGGATGTGCCTACCGGGGTATACCCAGCAGGACGTTTCCGACTGGCCCAAGAACTGGCGAGTGGGTCTGCAAGACGGCGACTGGATCGAAGCCCAGCGAGGATCCAAGCGACTGGAAGCTGAAGGCCCAGGCGAGTAGATAGGCCCAGGCGGATTAGGTTAAACGAGTACCGAAGCTTTAACTGATTCGGTTGAGATATGTAAACCCTAGGGGAGGTGAGCCTATGTAAACCTCCCTGCAGGGCGTGTAGAGATACGTTCCATCATACACCCAAGCGACTCGCCGCCTAGCCGTCGAGCTCGCCAATTGTACCACCTTCATAATACAATCTAGCAGGAGTAGGTCTTTACCCTCCGGGGGGCCGAACCTGGGTAAACCCCGTGTCTCCTCCCTCATCTCGCACCGCAGATGGCTGGCCGCCCTTGACCCTCGTTCTACTACTCGCTGCCGATTGCAGCATCTGTCGTGACCATTCCCACGACAGTGGCGCCCACAGTGGGGCCTGGCCGGTGTTCTGCGGCGAGATCCAATCTGCCCATCAACGAGACGGTCGCCACCGGCCGCATGATAGAGATCGGCGAGATGCTCCAAATCTTGCCGAGCAGCTACGTCCCGGCGGCGCGACCCGTCATGCACAACGTGATCCTGCCGGTCGGCACAATCAGCCTCTTCGTCGGCCACACCGACGTCATCGTCTTGGAGGATTCGGCTCGCATCCGCGAGTCGCCGCCACGCGATCGGCTCTCCGAGAGCCAGATCCGCACGATCCATCGCCTCGCCTCCGAGTACAATTCGGCCCACAACGACGTGGCCGAAAACTCAGCGGCCGCAGAAGACGCGGCCCTCAACGACGACGCCGACTCGGTGACCCCGACGTCACTTGCCGGGTCCATCACCGCGGCTTCACCCGCGGGCTCCATCACCCAGGTCTCCAACGTGGGAGACTTCAAGGACCCCTCCATCCTCGGGATCTTCGAATTCGATTCCGGATCAAAGAACTCCGCCGACCTCCGCGACGGAACCGGTCGACACGCCGCGACCTACATGGCGACCAGCACTGAACCGCCGGAGGACCCATTCTCCACCCCAATCCCTCCTAACGCTACGACAACGGAGGTCGAGGAACTCCGCCTGAAAATGGCAGAGGCGGTGCGCAAGGAACAAGCCGAGCGCGAAAAATTTCGCCTCGAGCAGGTGACGGCGCAGGAACTATTGCGCTACCACCAGCAGCGGATCAGGTCACGCCTGAACCCCACCGTTCAGGGGCGTGCCCTGAACTTCGACGACGAAAACGACCAGCGCCCGCGTGGCCGAGCGCGCGATCTGCGAGAACGCGCCACCAGGAGGAAGCGCCCGACCCCCGCCAGGGTCGACGGCGATGGGCGCCCCACCTCCACCCAACTGCGCACCTCCCAGGGACCAGCCGTGGATAGTAGTCTCCTCACGGGAGCGAGACGCAAACGGCCTCCCACTATTCTCCACCCCGATGGACAACCTCGTGGCAGGTCGAGCAGCAGCCGACAACATCACGGCCACGGGCGACGGCGCCCTACAGATCCAGTACGTCAGGGCCCTGCTCGCAAAGGCCGTCGAGCAGCAAAACGCGGGCGCCGACTCGCAGGGTCGAGTATACTCGCGTTCTTCGGGAAGCAGAGCAGCCTCAAGCGGCCGCCCAGTGGCGGCAAACACCCTCAACTGCCCACCACCGGAGCCACTGCAGCTCCAACACCGACCCGCGAACGCGGAACTCTCCACCAACGACCCCAGGCCAGCGACCAACTTCGTCGCCGCCAACGGGCAACCCATCGACGCCCGCACCCACATCATCAACAACCAAAGCTGGCGCGCACGCCAGCCCGACGACCTGCGACACACCCTAACCAATCGCCGCGACGGCGAGCCCATGGGGTCGCTCAGTCGACTCGGCCCCAAGTGCTTCGGACCAATGATCCGAGGCGAGAAGTACCCGCCAAACTTCAAGGCGCCGAAGGAGATAGAAAAGTACGACCCCTCGTACGACCCCGCCGTTCGACTCGATATATACCTCATGGCGATGGGGATCGCAGGCCACACCGACCTGCTAGCCGCCCGTTACCTCCCCCTGATGATGGAGGGGATGTGCAGGCAGTGGATCAACACCCTCCCCCAGGACAGTATCGACTCCTGGGAGGAGATGCGCGACGCCTTCGTCAGGCACTTCGAGTGCTCCTACACCCGCGCCACCACCAACGAGGACCTGGAGCGATGCGTCCAGGGACCCCACGAGTCGACCCGCAACTGGGTCCAACGGTGGCAAGAACTCTGGTACAACGCGGTCGGCATCCACCCGGACACCGCGATCCATTGCTTCAAGACCTCGTGCCGCTACGAGCCTCTGGTCGCCAAGCTCAAGCGACACTCCCGCACACTCGACAACATACCGGACCTCCTCGAGATCGCCAAACGGTACGCGGAGGAAGATCCGAACTAGGAAACCGACGACGAGTCGGGAGGTCAACGCCGCACGAGCGGCAACGACAGCGGACGACGGTCCGACCTACGCTACAGCAACACTCGCCTCACCGGCAAGCGCCGCAGCGACGGGCGAGTCGACTTCGTCGCCAATGCCGGGCACGCACAACGCGAGCCCAAGAGCTTCCGCCGCGACGGAGGACAACGCCGCAACGGCGGCAACTACAAGGCCAAGCCAAGATTCGACCCTGCGGCCCTCCTTAACCAACCTTGTGCGTTTCATAGCAGGGAAGGGAAGCCCGCAACGCACACAACCGCCGACTGCCACACCCTCAGGGAGATCGAGAAGGCACGGCGAGCACGGGAGGACCCCGACAACGACCCGCCAAACGGCGGAAAATTCGGAAAAGTGGCCGGCTCGCTCCATGCCTTCACGGGCTTCAACACGAAGCGCGAGAAGAAGGTCATCGCCCGCGCCGTCGCCGTCAACGCGATGGCTCAGGTGGACGTTCCCCAGTTCCTCAACTGGTCGGAGCAGCCCATCACCTGGAGCCGCCAAGACCACTCGCCACGCATCGAGTACCCAGGCCGAGTCGCCCTGGTGGTCAAGCCTAAGGTCGGCGACTACTGGCTCCCCAAGACATTGATGGACGGCGGCAGCTCCATCAACATCCTATACCTGGACACCTTCAGGCGGCTGCGGCTCCCGCAGTCGATGATCGAGACGACCCACACCACGTTCCATGGCATCGTCCCCGGTCGGAAGGCGTACCCGATCGGCAAGGTCACGCTGCCAGTCACCTTCGGCACACCAGCAAACTTCCGCACCGAGCGGATCGTCTTCGAGCTGGTGCCCTTCGACAGCCCCTACCACTGCGTCCTGGGGCGCCAGGCGTTCGCCAAGTTCATGGCAGCGCCCCACTACGTGTACAACGCGATGAAGCTCCCCGGACCGTGCGGCGTCATCACCATCAACGGCGACCCCGACATGGCCACCGAGTGCGAGGCCAAAGGAGCCGAACTCGCTGACGCCGTCATCGCGGCGGAGACCAACCACGCCGATGAGCTCGCCAAGTACGCGAGCGGGGTCAACAACGACGACCCCACCATACTCAAGAAGCCCAACTCGGAGGGCGCAAACACCTCAACCTTCGAGGCGACGACGGACACCCGCACCGTCGAGCTGGTCCCAGGCGACTCCAGCCAGACGGTGACGATCGGGTCAGGCATGAGCCTAGCATAGGAAGGCGCACTCATCGAGTTCCTTCGTGAGAACAGGGACGTCTTCGCATGGAAGCCCTCTGACATGCCTGGTGTCCCTAGGGAGCTCGCTGAGCACAAGCTAAACGCCGACCCCAAAGTGCGACCTGTCAAACAGTCGCTGCGGCCCTTCAATGAAGAGCGCCGCCAAGCAATCACCGAGGAGGTGCAGCGTCTACTCGCTGCAGGCTTCATCCGGCTAATCAAATACTCCAAGTGGCTGGCAAACCCAGTCCTGGTCGAAAAGAAGAACGGGACCTGGAGGATGTGTATCGACTACACAAACTTGAACATCGCCTGCCCAAAGGAGCAGTTCGTCCTCCCGCGGATCGACCAGATAATCGATTCAACCGCGGGCTCGGAGTCGCTATGTTTCCTCGACGCCTATTCCGGGTACAATCAGATTAAAATGGTGACCGGGGACGAGGAGAAGACGGCGTTCATCACGCCATTCGGAGCCTTCTGCTACACCGCCATGACCTTCGGCCTCAAGAACGCCGGGGCGACCTACCAGCGGTCCATGCAAGAGTGCCTCGCGAGCCAAATTGGCCGCAACATCCACGTCTACATCGACGACGCGGTTGTAAAGTCCGCTCGCCAGGGTGACCTACTCGCCGACCTGGCGGAAACATTCGCCAACCTGCGAAAATACAAGATAAAGCTTAACCCAGGCAAATGCACCTTCGGTGTACCAGCAGGACAACTACTGGGGTACGTCGTCTCCAAACGGGGGATCGAGGCAAACCCCATGAAAATCGACACGATCGCCCGGCTCGGCAAACCCGAGTGCCTACGCGACGTCCAGAAACTGGCCGGGCGAGTAGCGGCCCTCAGTCGCTTCATCCCCCGCCTGGGCGAAAAGGCGATGCCCCTATACCGCCTGATGCGCAAGAACCCAACCTTCCAGTGGGACAAGGAGGCGGATGACGCGCTCCGCGACCTTAAAAAGGTGCTACTCGCCGCACCGCTACTCGCCTCCCCCGCCGACAAAGAACCCATGCTGGTTTACGTCGCGGCTTCTGAGCGCGTCGTCAGCGCCGTGATGGTCGTCGAGCGACCGGAGGAAGGAAAGGAGCGCCCAGTACAGCGACCGGTGTACTACATCAACGAGGTCCTTACCGAGTCGCGCCAGCGGTACCCCCAGTACCAAAAACTGGTCTACGCGGTCTTCAGAGCTCAGCGGCGCCTCCCGCACTACCTCCAGGAGCACTCGATCACGGTCGTCTCCTCAGCACCACTGCAAGACATCATCCGCAACCGCGAGACGACCGGGCGGGTCGCCAAGTGGGCTGTCGAGATCGGCGTCCACAACATCAAATACGATCCACGAAAAGCGATCAAGTCGCAGGCCCTAGCGGACTTCATCGCCGACTGGGAAGAGGCCCAGCAGCCAGAGAAGCTGCCATACCTCCATTACTGGAGCCTGCACTTCGACGGCTCCAAGAACGCGGATGGCGCAGGCGCAGGGATCGTACTAACTTCACCGAAGGGCGACAAGCTCCGCTACGTCCTCTTCCTCGACTTCACACCCTGCACCAACAACATGGTCGAGTACGAGGCCTTACTCCATGGCATGCGAGCTTCCAAGGAGATGAATGTCAACCGCCTACGCTGCTACGGAGACTCCGACCTCGTCGCTGGGCAAGTCGCTGGCACCTGGAACGCCGTCTCCCCCACCATGGCGGCATATCGCCAAGCAGTGGACAAGCTGGGCGGACATTTCACAGGCTACTCCGTCGAGTGGATCGACAGGCGGAAGAACGAGGAGGCCGACGCGCTCTCTCGCATCGGGTCGGCTCGACTCGCACCACCCACCGGCGTCTTCCTCGACACAATAACCAAGCTACCAGTCTCTCCCCCGAGGGAGATCGACATCGGAGTCCCGTTACAGCCGGAGGCAGCCCTGGTTGCACTCGTCACCGAGCCAGGCGACTGGACCAAGCCCTACATCGCCTACCTCGAAGCCAGCACCTTGCCGGCAGACGAGACGGACGCTCGGATGATCGCTCATCGATGCAAGTCCTACACCATCGTCGACGGCGAGATCCACAAGCGCAGTGTCACCGGCGTGTTCCAACGCTGCGTTCAACCCGCCGAAGGGCGCAAGATCCTCCACGATATCCACTCTGGTGACTGCGGCCACCACGCCGGCGCCCGCTCTCTGGTCGCCAAGGCTATGTGACATGGCTTCTACTGGCCCACCGCACACGCCGATGATGTCGACATCGTCCAGGGGTGCGCCGGGTGCCAGAAGTACGCCAACTAGACACACGTGCCGAGCTCAGCGCTCAAAACAATCCCCATCACCTGGCCATTCGCTGTGTGGGGCATGGACATGGTAGGCCCCTTCAGGAAGGCTCCCTCCGGCTACACCCACCTGCTGGTCGCGGACGACAAATTCACAAAGTGGGTGGAGGCCAAGCCAGTTCGGAAATGCGACGGGAAGACCGCCACTAAATTCCTACGCGAGCTCATATATCGCTACGGGTTCCCAAACAGCATCATTATGGACAACGGCACCAACTTCGCTAAAGGAGCCATGGCCGAATTCTGCGAAGAGCACCACATCCGGCTCGACCTCGCGTCGGTCTCCCACCCGAAATCCAACGGCCAGGCGGAACGGGCCAACCAAAGTATCCTCCACGGCCTGAAGCCGCGACTCCAAGTACCACTCGAGCACACCGCCGGGTGCTGGGTCGAGGAGCTACCCTCCGTCATCTGGGGCATCCGCACCTCAGTCAACAGGTCGACAGGATTCACCCCCTTCTTCATGGTATACGGCGCCGAGGCAGTCATGCCCACCGACCTCGAGCACGACTCGCCACGGGTCGTCCACTACACGGAGGCTGCAAACGAACTCGCCCGCCAAGACGGAGTCGATCAGCTCGACGAGGCACGTGACCTCGCTCGGTCACGCACCGCCATCTACCAGCAGGGACTCCGCCGCAGCCGGCGGGTGAAAACTCGCACCTTCCAGGAAGGCGACCTGGTGTTGCGCCTCATCCAGGACAAGAAGGGCATGCACAAGCTCTCCCCTCCGTGGGAGGGACCATTCGCCATCGAGCGAGTACTTGGCAATGACACCTACTACCTCATCGACGCCCGCGGGGACGGCGAACTCGACGTCAAGCGACCATGGAATGTAAACCTCCTACGGAAGTTCTACCCCTAGAACCCCACATATGTACTCTCCAGTCGCTATGAAATAAAAATAATCGGTTACTGCAAATTGCGACTACTCTCCATATCTTGTGCCACTCGCACTCGTAATAACAGCGCCCAGCTAATCGCAGAAGTCAACCTTTGGTACAGCGATCGGCACGGCCAAGTAGTGCGGTGCAAGAGCACTGAGTAACCTCAGGTCTTGCATCGTCCATGAAAAACGCCTACCTGGAGCCCCATTGGAGTCGCCTAGCCCGACTGGCTTTACGAGCCAAGACAACTGCCTTCGCTTCTTACAGCGACCATGGTCCTCCGCATCCTCGGCATAGCGACTTGAACGGCTAAGTACCACGCTCGGGGACTGACGACCAGTTCATCGCGAGCGGCTCGGGAAAACGCCAAGTAAGAAAGCATGCCCAGGACTCGCCATGCGACTGGCCCAACGGGCCAGGCAGGAGTGATGCGCCCAAACCAACGTGCCAAGTCCTCAACCACCCTTGAGTCGCACCTAGAACAACCAAGTACCACGCTTGGGGACTCGGCCACCTGACCCCGTTCGCGCAAGGGAAAACGGTGAAGTATAGAGCGTTCAAGGGAGTCGCCCTGCGACTGGCTCTTCGAGTTCGGGCGAGTAGACCAGAATAACAAAACATTCAAAAACAACAAACATGTCATACACGAGGTAAACCCCACAAAAGGGCGGACGCGCTCGGGGACTCGTTCAAATCACAATCACAAAACACATGACAAATTCCAACACAGACACGATGTCTCATTCAATAGCATGTCGCATTGTCTCACATTACAAAATATGCCCATACGGCACACATGCTACTAACGCCTCAGGGAAAACTACCCTATTCTGCAGGCTTCGACGCCGACTCGCCAGCACCCCGACGACTGCGAATGAACGGCGTGTATGGGTTTGACTGGTACGTCGTCAGCTCACCCGCCATCGCCGCGCGGAAAGGCTGCTCGACCTTGAAATCCCGGTGCGGAGGCTCGGGGTCGTTAGGCGCGACCACCGTCTCCAGGTACGGAAGGAGGCCGCCCATTTCCCAGACATGATCCGAGTACACCGCGGCGCGGTCGGTCAACTTCAGCACCTCGGAAAGCTCCACCGCGCCAGTCGACGAAGGGTAGTCGCTCGTCACGTCGTCGAGGTCGAAGTCCTCTGGGAAGTGAGCAAGTCCAAGGCTATGTGTCGTTGCTGCTCCGCGTCGAAACGCCGACCGCGTCATAAATTCAACTACCGAGGGCGCCTTCTCCAAGTACTTCCACACCTCGACGAGGTCGCTGGGAATCACCTCCGTGGGTGATATCTCCTGGAGGTAGGCTCGGATGCACGTTGCCGACAATGTCGCCGAGTCAACGAGCATGCCCACACACTGCCGCGCGTCGAACGAGCTCGCCTCTTCCGCGCTATCAATGATGCGACCTGCGAGTAGAGGACAACAGTGAGTACGTTGGACATCACAAAAAGCACAAGCTCCTGGCAGAGGCAAATGCACTTACCAATCAGCGGGCGGGCGAGATCCGTGATGAAGCGTTGAAGCGCGGTGTGATCGTCCTGAAGCCCAGCAACAAGGGCGTCCGGCACTTTACGATCTTCTTCGGCGGCTGTAATGGCGGACTTGGCTCGTCCATTAGCCGAGCTCGCTTCTTCCTTCGCTTCCCGCAGCTCGCGCTCGAGATCGGCGATCCGCTTCTCAGCCGAGCTCAAAGCCGATTGTGCTGCCGCCAATTCACCCGCGGGGACAAGTCCCTGGAAAGCTTCCTTCGCCTTCGCGGCAACTGCCTGAAGCCCCCAATTCACCTCTTGGACGGCTGCCAGTTCCTTCTCCGCGTGGTGCTTCACTGCCAATCGGTCAGCTGATTCACGTTGCAGACCCTGCACGTCATTCAAAGAGTTAATTAAAGCAACATCCTAAGTGCCCACCCGCTGAAATTCAGCGAGTGCGCACTCGGGTACTGGACGCGCAAAATAACAAATTATATGCCAAAAGGATCAGACCGCTGCAAAACAACGACCTGATCCTCGGGGACTGGATATACCTGGATGGCTGCGCTAAGCATGCCATGAAGTTGTATCGCGTCCACGGACGCGAGGAGGGCCGACGTGTACCCACGACGCTGGTCGACTTCCGCATCGGCGACCCCAGGTGCACGGCTCGAGGGTGAAGTTCCACTCGCCGTGGCCGCTTTGGCCATGAAGCGTGGGAATGTCGCGATGGAGGCACCCGCCCCAAAGGACGCCGGCTCGGCCGTTCCAGGCGAGGGAGCGCCCTCCTTCGTGGTTGCGGCCGCCTCTGTTACGGGTTCCGTTGGCACGACCGTCGTGTCGTCAGAAATTGTGACGACGTCATCACCCTTGGCCTTCTTGCTGCCATCTGTAGGGACGACGACCTCGTCCGCCTTCCTCTTATGGGAAGGATCCTCCTCGCTGGCGACAGACGGCACCTTAGCCACGGTCGGGTGGCCCATCCTCTTCACTCCGGTCCTGTACATCAATCATGTAAGCAAAGATAATTCAAGCGGTTATGGAAGACAAAGGAGGGTGAGGGTGCTCACTTGGCGACTGGAATAAAGCGTAGCCCCGTGCGGAGGCCGGCCGGCTTCTCCAGTTCAGGGCCCAGTTGGCGACTGAGCCCCATCTCCAGGACGTCGCGTGCCCAAGACACGGACGGCTTCTTCATCGTTGAGGCCGCAGCCGGAGCCTCTGGGATATCTTCGGCAGGAGCCTCCCTGCGAGGCGAAGCCGCTGCAGCCGGAGCATCCCCCAGCCCAGAGACTGGGGCGAATGGTGGAGGCATTGAAGCCAGTGGCACCTCGACGGTGGCCGTGTCCAGCACGGCTGTCGGCGGCGGCGCCTCGTCCTTGGCCGGGCTGGGGGCGTCAGAACTGCTCGCCGAGTGCGGCGGCAAGGCCGGCCTCGTCGGCTTCGTCTTCCTCTTCGGAGGGGCCTTTGCCTCCTTCTCCTTCTTCTTCTTCTTCGACGGAGTAGCCTGGCGGCGCGAGGTGGTCTCCGGAAGTTCTTCGTCGTCATCGTGATGCTCGAGGCTTTTACTCGCCTCAAGCTCACGTTGTCGTTGTCCGCGGGTCTTGCGAACCAACAGGGCAACCTCCTCCTCGGACTCGTCGTCGTCATTGATCTCGTTGCTCCCGGAATCGCCTTTGGTGGGAGGTGACTCGCCCATGTCCTGGGCGGACGAGCTCGAATTTTCGTCGTCCGAAGGCGGGATCCATCCTTCCACTACTTGAAATAGCTGCAAAGGACGCAAGATGAAATTAGAATTACCGCGACTGCAAAAACTGCGACTACGAATGAAGCGAGGTGATAACCGTTGGGGCTGGACGCTTTGCGGTGTAAGGGGAGACCCCAGCTTGTGCGTCCAGGTACACCGCCTGGGTGATCTTCTTCAGTGCTGGGATGTAGTCCTCCAGCTTCCACTTGGTGAGGCAGGCCTTCGTCGAGTCTTCCCGGCCCGTGTACTGGTACATATAATGGTCGCGTCGAGCCAGAGGGACGAGCCGCCGCCCGAGCCAGCAGTTGTATAGGTTGATCGTCTGGAGGCCCTTCTTCTTCAGACCGCGGATGGTCTGGAGCATTTCGTCAACGACCATCCGCTGGTCGTTGGGAAGCTTGCCGACTTGGAGACGGTGCGGCTCGGACCGGTTGGCGGAGTACCGCGGGATCGCCGTCTCGCCCTCCGGGGTCGTCTCGGCAACATAGAACCACGACTTCTTCCAGTCGCTTGCTGCCTTGGCGGGCAGCATCAAGTCGAAAAATGAAGCCTTCGACTTCAGCTGGAAGGTTAGGCCGCCTGCGACAAGCATTGGGCCGCCCGCCTCCTCGCGGCTGATCCGTCCGTGGAACAGATCTTGCCATAGAGGGAAGTAGGGCCGACAGCCCAAGTAGCACTCGCAGAACGCCACAAAGATGGCGAGCTGCTCGATGCTGTGGGGACCCAGATCCGATGGCTGGATCCCCTAGTAGGCGCAGAAGCGCCGGAAGAACAGGGACGTGGGGAACCCTAGCCCCCGTTCAAGATGGCTGGTGAAGCAGATGAATTCCCTCTCTCGCGGGTTCGGGGTCACCTCTCCGGCCGCAGGGATGCGCCAGCAACCGGCTCGCAAGATCCCGGCCTCCTCAAAGGAAGCCAGTTGCGCCCTCGTGCACTTAGATCTACCCCAAGGCTCGGTGGAGAGGGCCATGGCGAAAAGATTTGTGGGGGGTCGGAGGATTTCCGGTTGGCTGGATCGCGATGCAAAGGGAGGCGAAAGTGCGCGCAATCGGAAAGAATGGCGAGAAGGTGGTTTCCTGATCGCCTGCCATTCCCCTTATATAGCGTATGTTACCCGCCAAGTCAAGGAACCGTTACCGCGCGATGATTACGCCAAAAGTTACCGTTGGATTACCCCAACGGCTAGTTTGACCACGTTTAACGGTCCAACTTCAGCCACTCGGCTCGCCGACCCAATCACTATGACAGTGTTTCGCCGACTCGACTCGCCAAAGCTGCGACCTAAATGACCGGTTTTCTCCTTTATACAGGAGCCCGCCGACGATTCGACTGGATGTCTACTCTGAAGCCGTATACTCCGACTGCCAGCAGGCACCTACGCCTAATCGACGACGGCCTCGGGGACTACTGATGGGGATGTGCCTACCGGGGTATACCCAGCAGGACGTTTCCGACTGGCCCAAGAACTGGCGAGTGGGCCTGCAAGACGGCGACTGGATCGAAGCCCAGCGAGGATCCAAGCGACTGGAAGCTGAAGGCCCAGGCGAGTAGATAGGCCCAGTCGGATTAGGTTAAACGAGTACCGAAGCTTTAACTGATTCGGTTGAGATATGTAAACCCTAGGGGAGGTGAGCCTATATAAACCTCCCTGCAGGGCGTGTAGAGATACGTTCCATCATACACCCAAGCGACTCGCCGCCTAGCCGTCGAGCTCGCCCATTGTACCACCTTCATAATACAATCTAGCAGGAGTAGGTCTTTACCCTCCGGGGGGCCGAACCTGGGTAAACCCTGTGTCTCCGCCCTCATCTCGCACCGCAGATGGCTGGCCGCCCTTGCCCCTCGTTCTACTACTCGCTGCCGATTCCAGCATCTGCCGTGACCATTCCCACGACAATACCTAGCAAGGCTACGTGGTCCTTGGTGGAGACTTTCCCTTGTATGCTGACGATTGGGCGATCACCACCTTGGTACCTGAGATCTGCCAGAACAATTTCGAGTTGGCGGTGGCGACCATTGAAGGACAGCTCCAAGGACTGGGCATCCCCATCAGATCCTTCTCCAAGTGCGCCATGGGCATGGCGCTAGTACGCTTCCCTACGGTCACGGACCGTGATGCTGCGGTCCGCCTCAGTCCGCACTTTATCGGAGACACTGTCCTCCGCTTTGTGGAACAATATCAAGGTATCAACCGCCGCTCAAAAGAGGAATCAAGAAAGGTTTCCATATTGAGAAGGACAAGATTGTCTATATCGAGGTCAAGTGGAATGCTCAAGGCAAATATATATTCTTAATAGGTTTTCCTTTTTGCTGGTCTCATATTGTTAGTTGGGAGACCGGGTTTATGATAGATAGCCGTACTATCAAGAGGGGCTCTTGAGTGAGTAACTCGGTCATATCTTTTGGAGAGAGCTTAAACTTTTGCATACTTAGCATCATCTTTCTTGGTTGTTACTTGGATCTTATCCATGTGAGGGTCTAGAGCTTGTGATAATATTCATGACAAGCTCTAGTTCATCAAAAATGGATTTACCTTTTATATCTTATTGCGTTTTTTTATCTTGGAGGTTTTTCGGTTTTTCACCAAAGAAGGGATCTTACTTTATAATACATGAAATATTCTCTCTCGGTGGTAACCATTATTTTCAACAAAATTGATTTCGGGTCAATCAGAGCTTCCTTACTCAACTTATCGCTATTTGATATTTGCCTTGTATTTGATTTAAAAAGAAAAAAGTTTCCTGCTGGGCCAAGCGGTAGTACCGCAGGCTGCTACCGCCCCCGCGCGCTGCCCAGCTCTCTGGCCCGCCCGGTAGGCATGGCCGGTGCTACCAGCCCAGCCCAAGCGGTAGTACCGCCCGGCCGGCCGGTAGTACCGGGCCCGCATGCCTGGTCACCTTGCTGCCTGCTATCGCTTCTCCCACTGGGCCGCTGCTCCCGCACGCTCCACGCCTCCTTGCTCGCCGCCTGCCGCGCGCTGCTCGTCGCCTGATCTCCTTCTCTCGTGCTTGTTTGACCGCCTAGCGCTAGCGCCCGCGTTGACTTTCCCTCTGCTCGCTTGCTTTCACCTAGGCCTAGCGCTGATGGGCGTCTGGGTCTGGTAGTACCGGGCCTCAGCTGTACTACCGGCCCAGTCCTGGAAAAAGGCCTCAACGGGTAGATATTCTCAGCCCTCTATATAAGCCTTTTTCCTTCTCCTTTCTAGTTGCTTCTTCTTCCTCTATTTTCTCAAGCTTTGCCCCATTGTCTTAATCTCTTGGAGCTTGATTTATTTCTTCCCCTCCAATGATGCTTGCCCATATTTGAGAGGAAGTTTGAGGAACCCTAGACGGTGTGTGGCCTTTGTGGTGTGTTCTTGGGGCCTCCAATTAATTTGTGGAGTTATACTCAATCTAGTGGACTTGGTGGCGTTTATTGGGAGCCTCCAATTAAGTTGTGGAGATTGCCCCGATCTTGTGCGGGTTTGGTGACCGTCCTCAAGTGTCCCATAGTGGATCGGGTGCTTGCGTGCGGCGGGTTCTTGGGATAATAGGGTGAGGCCTCTTGTGGCATTGGTTGTCTTAGTACCGCCCACCCCTCCAATGAGACGTACTTCCATGTTGGAAGGAACTCGGTAAAATATCATCGTCCCCGCGTGTCTCTATTATCTCTATACCTCTTTACTTATGCACTTCACATTGTGATAGCCTTCGTGCTTGAAGTAATCTATCTTGATATCACATGTTGCTTGTTTTGCTTAGCATTAGGTGTTGGTGGACATAGGTGAACCTTAGTATATATATAGGTTTTGTGATTGACAAAAGAAAACTCTATTTTTATTACGCCATTGTTCAGCCCATCTCGTAAAAGTTTTAAATCGCCTATTCACCCCCTCTAGGCGGCATCTGTGATCTTTCAACGCTATTGCCCGGACTGGGCCTAGGGTTTCCCCTAGTACTTAGAGGGGACTAGGGAAGGGGTACACCTGATGCCCTTTAGGAAGGAACGATAGCACCCGCGGGTGTCACTACATCGGTGCCAGAGGATCCAACAGGGATTTCACCCGACCCTCAAAAAACCACAACTTTGGCCGCTCTAAACCGCTCCATCCAACTTGCCGCCTACCATCGTGGGACATCATGGTCATGTCTCCATCCTCGTCGTCTCCTTGTGATCACCGTCATGAGGTCTGGAGACATAATAGGAGGGTGCAACAGTAGTCGGGGACAACATCGCCGAGAGTCGAGCGGGAGGGAATTTCCTCCACCGTGAAGGCGGCAGCTGATGCCGCCCAGTACTGTCACGGGACGTTTCGTCGGAAACCCCAAGAGCAAGTTGTTATGAGCACAACAACAAGTTTTCCCTCAGTAAGAAATCGAGGTTATCGAACCGTTAGGAGGAAGGAAACGTCTCAAAGGTGTTGCAAGCAATGTGGAAACCTGCACAACACAAACTCAAGACTTTGCCCCAACGAACAGTGAGGTTGTCAAGCTCACCAATTTGCTGTAATAAAGGATTAACTGTATGGTGTGGAAGGTGATGATGGTTTGCAGTAAGTAAACAGTGGAAGATGTATCAATGGTAAAGATTGGACCGGGGTCCATAGTTCACTAGAGGTGCTCTCCTTAGATAAACAACATGGAATGAAGGGTAAACAAATTACAATAGGGCAATTGACAGGAACTGAGCAAGGCATAACAATACAATACTAGACAAAAAGATCCTATGAGATTCAATTGGGAAATACAACAATATACATAGACCGCCATCCAACTGCATCTATGACTAGAAGTCCATCTTCAGGTTATCATATGAACCCCCTCCAGTATTAAGTTGCAAGCAACATACAACTGCTTTAAGCAAAGTGTGTAAGGTAAACAATCCACTAGTTCCATGAACAAGAGACCGTTGTTTTCTCCCTAGTGGCAACAACACATCTAAAACCGAAGAGATTTCTATCACTTCTCTTGGAAACTAGAGGCATGAACCCACTATCGAGCATAAATACCCCCTCTTGGAGTCACTGGCAACTACTTGGCCAAGATAGCTACTAACAACGGAGAGTATGCAAGATCACAAACAACACAGACATGATAGAATAAAATAGACAAAACCATTAATCAATCGGACATAGTAATCTCAATATCCATCGGATCCCCACAAAAACAACATGCATAATTACAAATAGGTTAGATCGTGATCATGAAAGGAGCTCACAAGATCTATACATGAAAGCACAAGGAAGAGATACAACCATATAGCTACGACATGGACCCGTAGTCCAAGGTGGAACTACTCACGCTTCATAACGGAGAAGAAGGCCTCCGGGATGATCTCCCCTCCGGCAGGGTGCCGGGAAGAATTTCAGACCCCCCTCGATCTAGGGACGATGGTGGCAGCGGATACAGACGGTTTCGTGGAGTTTTGATCGGGTGCCTAGGGTTTTTGCATCGGGGACTTCTTATAGGCGAGGCAAGGGGGTTCCCAGGGGGCCCATACCCTGCCTAGGCACGGGCCCACCCCGGCCGCGCCTAGGGGGTGTGGCCGCCCTGTGGCGCCTCTCCGTCTCTCCTCTGGACTTCGTGTTGCCCATGGTAAAATATTGACTTTGGATTTTGTCCCGTCCAATTCCGAGAATATTGATTTTCTGCCTTTCTGGAACCAAAAACAGAAGAAAACAGGCAACTGGCACTGTGGCAACTTGTTAATAGGTTAGTTCCAGAAAACATATAAAAACACCTCAAAGTGTAGACAAAGCAAAGAAAAGTAGATACTAAACAAGCATGAAACATCAAAAATTATAGATACGATTCCGACGTATCAAGCATCCCCAAGCTTAACTCCTGCTAGTCCTTGAGTAGGTAAGTGATAAAAAGAATAATTTTTGAGGTCACATGCACCTTCACAATAAAGATCAAACCATTTGCAAGCATTGAAAGCTAGGATCAAATAACTCTATACATGTGCATGAAAGATGGAGTTCTAACAATAATACAAAGTAACTATGCATGCAACATGAAAGGCTACAAACAAAGATCATGAACAACATGCATTGAAAAACGTTTGTTTGTTTCACATACAGAAAACATGGCATAGTGGCAATCGGCTTGTCCCTCATAGAGTAGCAAATAGATGCATAGGACACCTTCAAAGTTCATAAGAGTGACTACATACAAATAGCACAAGAACAAGAAATATCAACAATATGCATCAATCAATAAGTTTTGGGACACTGCACATAGAACTAAGAATGGCAACTATGATCTCTTAATGGTGCCTAAGGGTAGAAGGTGGAGACTCAATATAATAGTGGAAGAAAGGCCCTTCATAAGGGAAGCAGGGATTTCAAGTTTCAAAAATATCTTCCAAAAATTATGGTACTTGTTAGCTTTCAGCCCTCATTGCCCCTATCATAAGAATCTTGAAGTGATTAAGGTTAACGTGAACAAACTATGGAGTATATGCTTGACAAAGTATAAGCTGACAATCTCATGTCCCTTGCATATGAGGGCCACACCTCATGCTACTCAACTTCAGTCACATGTAAGTTCTTTTCATTGTAAGTACATGCGTATCATAGAGAACCGCCAACGGGGTACCCCTTGCACATGGTACAGGATCTATCCCATAACCAAAATGACATGGCAAGCAGACAATGAGCATCTCGGCGATCTTTTTATTTACTATGTGCATAGCTTTTTATTGAGGATGCTTCACAGATAGCTCATTATGGTGATGCTACAAGTTTCCACCATGATTAGGCATGTCTTAGGCTAGCGGCTCAGGCGTTTCTCTAACACAAAATACATAACTCCATGGACTTACAAGATCCCTCTTTATTTCACACGGGTGATATCCATAGACAAAAGAGCATGATATCAACTGTATACAAAGTACAAGTGCAATGTTGAAAACGTTCCCCATGACAGCATGGTTCTGCTAATTCCAACATATAAGTGCAATCATATACAACATAGAAGACATAATGGTTCAAGTTAATTAGGGGGAAGGAATATAAAGTGTGCCATCAAGTTTGTGAGAGCTTTAATCACTAAGTTTTATCATAACAAAATACTTTTTAATTGGAAGATAGCTGAAAACAAGAATATACTTGGAATGGTGTAACACACCATGCATAGGAATTTATAGTGGACATTTAGGAATAACTAGGTTTCTTGGGAGTTGGAAGCATGAGTAGAGCTTAATCATACAAGTGGAGGCTAGCAAAATACTGGGAGCAACCAACTAAGAGAGCAATAATGACCATAATCATGCAGAGCGACAAAACATTACTAATCAAAGCATAGAGTGGTACTACAAGTCAAGGACTAAATGATCATAGAGGTTATGGTGACTTGTTCATAGTCATAACATGGTGTGAGTGTGTGCAAAGTCAACCCAAACAAAGCATCAAAGGAGAATACCGCAATACTATGCTTTTGTATGCTAAAACAACACATAATTTCTTCAAGGCACACTAAGCAATCCCAATTGTTTGGAACAAGACATGCTACAGCAATACTCACTAAGCATAAGGTCAAAACAACACCTAGCATGGCATGCTAAAGTCTAAGTCACGGCCAATGCAAGCTCCTCTTGCACTTCCAAGCAAGAACTTTCTACTCCTTTCCAACATTAATCGACTTATTTGAAACAACACAGCGAGAACGGGGGTTCAAACCACTTTATTCAAGCAAACTAAACAAAGTAAGCAAAGAAAACAAAAACTAAGATGCTTCAAGAACAACACAACTGTGCATGAAACAATAAAAATGAAGTGTCTAGACAGACCTGAGCTTTTTATTGATGAAGAAGGGGATGCCTTGGGCATCCCCAAGCTTTGAAGCTTGTAACTCTTGGATATTTCTTGGGTAGACACCGGGTGGCATCCCCAATCTTGAGCTTTTGTCCATTCTTCATCTCATTACATCATTCTTTCTCTACACCTGAAATTTTTCCTTTACACAAAACTTCACACAATCTTCATTAGCAACATTAGTTTATTCAAATGATAATAGACCTTTAGGCTTAGCTTTATAACAACAAAACTTTTCACTAAAAACACAAGCTACTGAAGCAAAATCCTTTAAAAAGCTCAATTCCCCAAAAGAAAACTCAAAAATAAATCGATAAGAAGCAAATGCAAATAATGGCAGAAATCTGTCAAAATAGACCAGCAGGTAGAAACTGATTTTGTAGAAAAACTTCTGTTGCTCAAATCCAAAAGTGTTGAACTAATGAAAGTTAGCTAACATACTGAGGGATTTATTCGTAAATTTTTAGCTCAATCCTACTTACAGAGATTCCTCACTAATTTTTATGGTGGAGGACAGAAATCTGTTTCGGGACAGCAACTCCCCAAATATTACTTCCCTCTCATTAGAGGTCATCCTTGGCACAAAAAGCAAACAAAAAGCATAAGGAGAGGTCATTGCTGAAGTAATAACTTTCAAGACTCAAGGAAACTCTTGGGTTATCTCCCAACAAGTACTTTTCTTTAACGCCTTTCAGTTAGGCACAAGAAGCAAGAAATCAAGTATTTTCAAATGAGGAAGCATTAACATCAAACCTTGCTTTTAAGGATGGCAATGGGTAGGGTATGGGTAGGGTAGATCAATACCATACCCATACCCGTGTAGTCAATGGGTACAAAATCTTAAGCATACCCGTACCCGTGGGTATAAAACTTTATCCATACCCATACTCGGCGGTTACCCGTACCCATTGGGTACCTAGCGGGTATATCCAATAGTACACAAGTTATTCAAAATTTTACTTTAATCAATAGCATATTAAAAGAAAATACAATAATCTCTACTTACTAATATTAGACGAGTACATGAAAGTATCAAATTGAAGTTTAGAAGTCGCAATCTCATACTCGTCCCTAGGCTTCTCGACCGCATAGGTTGAAACTCTATAGGTAAGTTTGACATGTCATTTTAAATGGGCAGGGTATGGGTATACCCATGGGTATAAGTCTGTACCCATACCCATAGCCGTGACTTAATAGGTGGGGTATGGGTATTACCTATGGGTATAAAAGTGTGCCCATACCCTACCCATACGGGTACGGTACCCGCAGGTACCCGTACCCATGGGTAAAATTGCCATCCTTACTTGCTTTCAAAGGAGGAGCAAAAAGAAACTTCTCTATCCTTATGGGGAAGTGTTCAATACCTTTCTTTAATGTAAATTGATATTTAATGGTGCCTTTTTTCATATCAATGATGGCACCAACAGTTCTAAGAAAAGGTATTCCCAAAGTAATAGGACAAGAAGCATTGTATTCAACATCCAAAACATAGAAATCAACAAGGACATAAGCATTGTTAACCATAATGAGAACATCATTAATACTACCCATGAGTTTCTTCTTAGCATTATCATTAAGTGGGACATCCAAATAACAATCTTCCAAAGGTGGCAAATCAAGCATTTATAAATCTTCCTAGGCATAATAGAGACACTAGAACCAAGATCACATGAAGCTTTGAGATCAAAGTCATTCACTTGCATATTAATAATTGGTTCCCAACTATCTTCTACTTTCCTAGGAATAGAAGCTTTGTGTTTTAACTTCTATTCCTTAATCTTAACAAGAGCATCTGTAATATGTTTGGTGAAAGCAACATGCATATCACTAGCATCAGGACTTCTAGCAAGATTCTGTAGGAACATAATCACTTCAGAAATGTTGCAACCATCTATATCAAAATCAAACTTGGCATCACTAGTAGTAGACTCATTAGGCTTAGCATGAGTGGCATTTTCATCAATAGTAACTTGTATGGCATGAGTGGCAGCAAAGGTACTTTCCATGGTTTTAGGTTTAGCAGCCATTTTATTAATCAAGGAGGACTATGCTTCAGACAAAAAGGATATATTTTTCTCAACATTTAAAAGCTTTTCCTCTATAGCCTTTTTGAAGGTGGTTTGTTTACTAATAAAGTCTTTGATCATGACTACAAGTTCAGAGGGGGCACTTCTAGCATTGTTGAAGGAGTTTCCGTAGGAATTGCCATTATTAGGAGGATAAGGCCTATAGTTGTTACCACCAAAATTATTCCTATAGGCATTGTTGTTGAAATTGTTGTTTCTAATGAAGTTCACATCAACTTGCTCTTCTTGAGCAACCAAAGAGGCTAAGGGAACATGATTAGGATCAAAAGGAGCTTTCCCACTAACAAGCATAGCCATAATAACATCAATCTTATCACTCAAAGAGGAGGTTTCTTCAACAGAATTTACCTTCTTACCATGTGGAGCTCTTTCAGTGTGCCATTCAGAGTAGTTAACCATCATATTATCAAGAAGTCTTGTTGCAGCACCCCAAAGTGATTCCCATAAAGGTACCTCCAGCAGTTGAAACCAACAGGTTTCTTGAAGAGAAGTTCAAACCTATATAAAGTCTGGATAATCATCCAAGCAGTAGGTCCATGAGTGGGACAATTCTTAACCAAAGATTTCATTCTTTCCCAAGCTTGAGCAACATGTTCATTATCAAGTTGTTTAAATTTCATAATTTCACTTCTCATAGATATAATCTTAGCAGGAGGGCAGTACTTTCCAGTAAAAGCATCTTTGCACTTAGTCCAAGAATCAATACTAATTATAGGCAAGGATAACAACCATTCTTTAGCTTTTCCTCTCAAGGAGAAAGGAAATAGATTGAGCTTAATAATATCTCCATCTACACCCTTATACTTTTGCATCTCACAAAGTTCAACAAAGTTATTGAGATGGGCAGCAGCATCATCAGAACTAGCACCAGAAAATTGCTCTCTCATCACAAGATTCAACAAAGCAGGCTTAATTTCATAAAAGGTAGCATCAGGAGAAGGTGGAGCAATAGGAGTGCTAAGGAAATCATTGTTGTTTGTGCTAGTGAAGTCACACAACTTGGTGTTCTCAGCAGAGTTCATTTTGGAAAAGGTGGGCAAGCCAAAAACAGCTGCAACAGCTAGAGCAGGAACTAATTTTTTTGTGTTTTTGAATAGAGAAAGCAAACCCAACTAAACTAATTTTTTTTGGAGTTTTTGATAAAAATAGGCAAACAAAACCAAGCAAAAGAAACTAAGCAAAACAAAAGCAAAGTAAAGAGAAAGGTTGAGGAGGACTCCCCTGGTGAAGACGTCCTTAGCCTCCCCGGCAACGGCACCAGAAAGACTTGATGGCGCCTAGTACTGTCACGGGACGCTGCGTTGGAAACCCCAAGAGCAAGGTGTGATGAGCACAGCAATAAGTTTTACCTTAGTAAGAAACCGAGGTTATCGAACCAGTAGGAGGAAGGAAACGTCACAAAGGTGTTGCAAGCAACGTGGAAACCTGCACAACACAAACTCAAGGCTTTTCCCCAACGAACAGTAAGGTTGTCAAGCTCACCGGTTTGCTGTAACAAAGGATTAAATGTATGGTGTGTAAGGTGATGATGGTTTGCAGTAAGTAAATAATGGAAGATGTATCAATGGTAAAGATTGGACCGGGGTCCATAGTTCACTAGAGCTGCTCTCCTTAGATAAACAACATGGCATGAAGGGTAAACAAATTACAGCAGGGCAATTGACAGGAACTGAGCAAAGCATAACAATGCAATACCATACAAAAAGATCCTATGAGATTTGATTGGGCAATACAACAATATACATAGACCGCCATCCAACTGCATCTATGACTAGAAGTCCACCTTCAGGTAATCATCCGAACCCCCTCTAGTATTAAGTTGCAAGCAACAAACAACTAATTTAAGCAAAGTGTGTAAGGTAAACAATCCAGTTGTTCCATGAACAAGAGACCGTTGTTTTCTCCCTAGTGGAAAAAACACATCTACAACCAAAGAGATTTTTGTCTCTTCCCTTGGAACTAGAGGCATGAACCCACTATCGAGCATAAATACCCCCTCTTGGAGTCACTAGCAACTACTTGGCCAAGATAGCTACTAACAATGGAGAGCATGCAAGATCACAAACAACACAGACATGATAGAATCAAATAGACAAAAACATTAATCAATCTGACATAGTAATCTCAATATCCATCGGATCCCCGCAAACACAACATGCATGATTACAAATAGATTAGATCTTGATCATGAATGGAGCTCACAAGATCTATACATGAAAGCACAAGGAGGAGATACAACCATCTAGCTACTACATGGACCTGTAGTCCAAGGTGGAACTACTCACGCTTCATACCGGAGAAGAAGGCCTCCGGGATGATCTCCCCTCCGGCAGGGTACCGGGAAGAACTTCAGATCCCCCCGATCTAGGGGCGATGGTGGCGGCGGCTACAGACAGTTTCGTGGAGTTTTGATCGCGTGCCCAGGGTTTCTGCATCGGGGACTTCTTATAGGCGAGGAGGCAAGGCAGGGGGTGCCTAGGGGGCCCACACCCTGCCCAGGCACGGGCCCACCCTGGCCGCGCCTGGGGGGTGTGGCCGCCCTGTGGTGCCTCTCCGTCTCTCCTCTGGACTTCGTGTTGCCCACGGTAAAATATTGACTTTGTCTTTTGTCCCGTCCAATTCCAACAGTATTGATTTTCTGCCTTTCTAGAACCAAAAACAGAAGAAAACAGGCAACTGGTACTATGGCAACTTGTTAATAGGTTAGTTCCAGAAAACATATAAAAACACATCAAAGTGTAGACAAAGCAAAGCAAAGTAGATACTAAACAAGCATGGAACATAAAAAATTATAGATACGTTTCCGACGTATTAGCAGCAGACCGGATGTGGCAATAGGGGCATGATGTCTACGCACTTCTATTCTTGTAGACAATTGTTGGGACTCCAAGTGCAGAGGTTTGTAGAACACCAGCAAGTTTCCCTTAAGTGGATTACCCAAGGTTTATCGAACTCAGGGAGGAAGTGGTCAAAGGTATCCCTCTCAAGCAACCCTGCAATTAAGATACAAGAAGTCTCTTGTGCCCCAACACACCCAATATAGGTGCACTATTTCAGCGAAGAGATAGTGAAATACAAGTGGTAATGGTGCCAGAAAATAGCTGATGGCGTGGAGAAGATTGGAAGCAAGCAAACATGCAATAGATCTAGTAGCAAACGGTGTTTCAATGCTTAGAAACAAGGCCTAGGGATCATACTTTCACTAGTAAACACTCTCTCATATAAATATCCTCTCTTCATGATACTACTCTTAACTACTCTCAGGTTGAACACTCTAATCATTGGTAGGGCTATATAAGCACACCTCAAAGTCCGAATTTCCCAATCTAGATAACCCCACACTATCACCTTGAGCGCTAGATGGTTCCAACAAACACCACAATTTCATAGAGACATCCAACTCCAAATATGACTCATAACAAATATTCAATCTAGCCAAAGTGCCACACACGGTATGCCTGCTCTCACTTTCACACATGTGGGGAAAATCATAGATCTATTAAAGCACAAAGAGTATTTATGTAGACTCAAGCCTAAGTGCCACCATGGCGTGCACGCTGTCACTTTCACACACATGGGGAGAGCAGAGATCTAATGAAGCACTTGAGTAGCAAGGTATATCTACTTGATTACAAAGCTCATGACCACAACAAGATCATGCATAGAGAGAGAGAGAGATGAACACATAGCTACCGATAGAGCCCTTAGCCTCGAGGAAGAACTACTCCCTCCTCATCATGGGAATCAGCAACGGTAATGGAGATGGCGATGGAGATCGATGGAGATGGCTCCGAGCGCACTTCTCCGTCCCGACAGGGTGCCGGAACAGATACTTTATGTCCCCCAAATCTCCCCTTTGGTGGCGGCGGCGCTACAGAGGTTTTCGTGGATGTTTCTAGGATGTTTTATGGTTTTCTCACCGGGGGCTCTTATAGGCGAAGGGGGAGGTTGAGGAGGTGGCAAGGGGGCCCACACCCCCTATGGGCGCGGCCTAGGGTGGGCCCGTGCCACATAGGGTGTGGCCACCCTGTGGCGCCCCTCCGGCTCTGCTTCTTGGTTTCGTGTTGCTCTGGTAAAAATAATGACTTTGACTTTTGTCTCGTCCAATTCCGAGAATATTGATTTTCTGCCTTTCTGGAACCAAAAACAGAAGAAAACAGGCAACTGGCACTGTGGCATCTTGTTAATAGGTTAGTTCCACAAAATATATAAAAACACCTCAAGGTGTAGATAAAGAAAAACAAAGTAGATACTAAACAAGCATGGAGCATAAAAAATTATAGATACGTTTCCGACGTATCAAGCATTCCCAAGCTTAACTCATGCTCGTCCTCGAGTAGGTAAGTGATAAAAAGAATAAATTTTTGAGGTGACATGCACCCTCACAATAAAGATCCAACCATTTGCAAACATTGAAAGCTGGGATCAAAGAACTCTAAACATGTGCATGAAAGATGGAGTTATAACAATAGGACATAGTAACTATGCATGCAACATGAAGGGCTACAAACAAAGATCATGAGTAGCATGCATTGAAAAACGTTTGTTTGTTTCACATACAGAAAACATAGCATAGTGGCATTCAGCTTGTCCCTCATGCAGTAGAAAATAGATGCATAGGACACCTTCAAAGTTCATAAGAGTGACTAGATACAAATAGAACAAGAACAAGCAATATCAACAATATGCATCAATCAATAAGCTTTGGGACACTGCACATAGAATGACAACTATGCTCTCTTAGTGGTGCCTAAAGGTAGAAGGTGGAGACTCAAGTAATGGTGGAAGAAAAGCCTTTTGTAAAGGAAGCAGGGATTTCAAGTTTCAAAAAGAGCTTCCAAAAATTATGTTACTTGTTAGCTTTCAGCCCTCATTACCCTATCATAAGCATCTTGAAGTGATTAAGGTTAAAGTGAATAAACTATGGAGTATATGCTTGACGAAGTATAAGTTGGCAATCTCAAGTCCCTTGAATATGAGGGCCACACCTCATGCTACTCAACTTCAGGCCCAGGCAAGTTCTTGTCATTGTAAGTATTTGCATATCATTGCGAGCCACCAATGGGGTACCCCTTGCACATGGTACAGGAGCTTTCCCATAACCAAAATGACAAGGCAAGCAGACAATAAGCATCTCAGCAATCTTTTTATTTACTATATGCATAGATTTTTATTGAGGATGCTTCATAGATAGCTCACTATGGTGATGCTGCAAGTTTCCACCATGATTAGGCATGGCTTAGGCTAGCGGCCCAGGCGTTTCTCTAACACAGAATACAAACTCCATGGACTTAAAAGTTCCCTCTTTATTTCACACCGGTGACATCCATAGACAAAAGAGCATGGTATCAACTGAGTACAAAGTACCAAGTGCAATGTTGAAAATGGTCCCCATGACAGCATGGTTCTGCTAATTCCAACGTATAAGTGCAAGCATATACAACATAGCGCCACAATGGTTCAAGTTTATTAGGGGCATAGAATATAAAGTGTGCCATCAAGTTCGTGAGAGCTTTAATCACTAAGTTTTCACATAACAAAATACTTTTTAAATTGGAAGATAGCTGAAAACAAGAATATACTTGGAATGGTGTAACACACCATGCATAGGAATTTATAGTGGACACTTTGGAATAACTTGGTTTCTTGGGAGTTGGAAGCATGAGTAGAGCTTACTCATACAAGTGTAGGCTAGCAAAAGACTGGGAGAAACCAACTAAGAGAGCAATAATGGCCATAATCATGTAGAGCGACAAAACATTACTAATCAAAGCATAGAGTGGTACTACAAGTCAAGTACTAAATGATCATAGAGGCTATGGTGACTTTTTCATAGTCATAACATGGTGTGAGCATGTGCCAAGTCAACCCAAACAAAGCATCAAAGGAGAAAACCACAATACTATGCTTTTGCATGCTAAAACAACGTATGATTCTTCCAAGGCACACTAAGCAATCCCAATTGTTTGGAACAAGTCATGTTACAACAATAATCACTAAGCATAAGGTCAAAACAACATCTAGCATGACATGATAAAGTCTAAGCCACAGTCAAAACAAGCTCACTTTTGTACCACTTAAGCATGAAGTTTCCTACTCTTTTCCAACACCAAGAAACTTATTTGAAACAACTCACAGAAATAAAAATCAGTGAGCATGTCTCACAAATCCACAAATAAGAACTAAAAAGTTCTAAGCTGAAAGCACAAGAAAACTAAGGCTAAACACAGTGCTAGCGAAAGAGAACACTCACAAGACAATAAGAATGAAAACTAGAGTGTTCTAGGCAATAAAAATAGAGTGCTTCTCTCTCCAAAAGATGTGTGCTGTGATCAAACAAACTTACTCAAGCAAATTAAGCAAACTAAAACCAAAAACGAAAACTAAAACGCTCCAAGAACAACACAACTGTGCATGAAACAATAAAAACGAAGTGTCTAGAAAGACCTGAGCTTTTTATTGATGAAGAAGGGGATGCCCATGCTTGTACCTCTTGAATATTTCTTGGGGTGACACGGGGTGGCATCCCCAAGCTTGAGATTTTGTCCATTCTTCATCTCATTACATCATTATCTCTCTACACCTGAATTTTTTCCTTAATACAAAACTTCACACAATCTTCATTAGCAACATTACTGTATTCAAAAGTTATTAGACCCCTGGCAAAGCTTTGGAACAGCAAAAAATTTCACTAAAAACACAAGCTATTGTATTAAATCCTTCAATAATCTCAATTCCCCAAAATAGAACTCAAAAAGGAATCAATAAGAAGCAAATATAAATAATGGCAGAAATCTGTCAAAACAGACCAGCTGGTATAAAACGATTTTTTCGAAAATCTTCTATTGCTCAAATCAAAAAGTGTTGAACTAACGAAAGTTGGCTAACATACTTGAGGATTTATTAGTAAATGTTTAGGTCAATCATAGATACAGAGACTCCTCACGAATTTTTATGGTGGAGGACAGAAATCTGTTTCGGGACAACAACTCCCTAAATCTTACTTCCCTCTCATTAGAGGTCATTCTTGGCACAAAAAGCAAACAAAAAGGATAAGGAGAGGTCATTACTTAAGTAATAACTTTCAAGACTCAATAAAACTCTTGGGTTATCTTCCAACAAGTACTTTTCTTTAACGCCTTTAAGTTAGGCACAAGAAAGATGCTCACATAGGAAATATCAATTGAAGTAAAAGAGAGCATCAAGAAGAAAATTCAAAGCACATTTAAGTCTAACCCACTTCCTATGCATAGGAATCTTGTAAAGAAACAAGTCATGAAAGCACAAAGCAACAAGCATAGGAAAGCAAAACAAGTGCAACTTCAAAACTTTCAACATAAAGAGGGAAAACTTAATATTCTTGAGATACATAAGACCATGTTTCCCTTTCTCATAATAACTTCCAGTAGCATCGTGAATAAAATTAACAATATAACTATCACATAAAACATTCTTATCATGAGCCACATGCATAAAATGATTATTACTCTCCACATAAACATAGTCATTCTTATTAATTGTAGTGGGAGCAAATTTAACAAAATAGCTATCATTATTATTCTCATCACCATAATCATCAAATATAGGAGGCATATTGTAATCACAATTAATTTTCTCCTCAATAGTAGGTGGACTAAAAATATCATACGCATCATTGTAATCATCATAAATTGGAGGTTTGGTATCATCATAAGCAATAGAATAGCTATCTTCCAAAGCCGGGGGACTAAAAAGATCATTATCATCAAAACTGGCTTCCCCAAGCTTAGACTTTTCCATAACATTAGCAATAATGGTGTCCAAAGAATTCATACTAATAACATTGCTATTAGCATGCAAATAAAGTTCCATGGGTTTTTTAATTTTCTCTTCAAACACTTCATGTCCTAACTCAAGATAGATATTATAGAGCTCTCTAATTTTTTTGTTGTTTTCCATTAAGCCTAACTAGTGAAAACAAGAAATAAAAGACAAAATTGCAGAATCTAAGGAAATAACTTCGAGCACTCACACCGGAGGATGTGAGTACCTTTTACCTTACCTCCCCGACAACGGCGCCAAAAAAGAGCTTGATGTCTACGCACTTCTATTCTTATAGACAGTTGTTGGGCCTCCAAGTGCAGAGGTTTGTAGAACAGCAGCAAGTTTCCCTTAAGTGGATTATCCAAGGTTTATCGAACTCAGGGAGGAAGTGGTCAAAGGTATCCCTCTCAAGCAACCCTGCAATTAAGATACAAGAAGTCTCTTGTATCCCTAACACACCCAATATAGGTGCACTAGTTTAGCGAAGAGATAGTGAAATACAAGTGGTAACGGTGCCAAAAAATAGCTGATGGCGTGGAGAAGACTGGAAGCAAGCAAACATGCAACAGATCTGGTAGCAAACAGTGTTTCAATGCTTAGAAACAAGGCCTAGGGATCGTACTTTCACTAGTGAAAACTCTCTCGTATAAATATCCTCTCTTCATGATACTACTCTTAACTACTCTCCGGTTGAACACTCTAATCATTGGTAGGGCTATAACAGCACACCTCAAAGTCCGCATTTCCCAATCTAGATAACCCCACACTATCACCTTGAGCGCTAGATGGTTCCAACGAACACCACAATTTCACAGAGACATCCAACTCCAAATATAACTCATAACAAATATTCAATCTAGCCAAAGTGCCACACACGGTATGCCCGCTGTTACTTTCACACACGTGGGGGAAAGCATAGATCTATTAACGCACAAAGAGTATTTATGTAGACTGAAGCCTAAGTGTCACCATGGCGTGCACGCTGTCACTTTCACACACATGGGGAGAGCAGAGATCTAATGAAGAACTTGAGTAGCAACGTAGATCTACTTGATTACAAAGCTCATGACCACAACAAGGTCATGCATGGAGAGAGAGAGAGAGAGAGAGAGAGATGAACACATAGCTACCGGTAGATCCCTTAGCCTCGAGGAAGAACTACTCCCTCCTCATCATGGGAATCAACAACGGTGATGGAGATGGCGATGGAGATGGCTCCGGGGGCACTTCCCCATCCCGGCAGGGTGCCAGAACAGAGACTTTCTATCCCCCGAATCTCCCCTTCGATGGCAGCGGCGCTAAAGAGGTTTTCGTGGATGTTTCTGGGATGTTTTAGGGTTTTCTCATCGGGGACTTTTATAGGCGAAGGGGGAGGCTCAGGAGGTGGCCAGGGGGCCCACACCCCCAGTGGGCGCGGCCTAGGGTGGTCCCGCGCCCACCTAGGGTGTGGCCACGCTGTGGCCCCCCTCCGGCTATACTTCGTGGTTCCATGTTGCTCCGGGAAAAATAATGACTTTGGCTTTTGTCCCGTCCAATTCCGAGAATATTGATTTTCTGCCTTTCTGGAACTAAAAACAGAAGAAAATAGGCAATTGACATAGTGGCATCTTGTTAATAGGTTACTTTCAGAAAATATATAAAAACACCTCAAAGTGTAGACAAAGCAAAGCAAAGTAGATACTAAGCAAGCATGGAGCATCAAAAATTATAGATACATTTCCGACGTATCAGGGCACACCAGGCCCCGATGGGCCCGACCAAGCCCAAATCATGCACGAGTAAGCCTTCGCCGCCCCGCTGCAATAAGCCATCGTGCAACACCGCTATCCCCGGCACCTGCCAATGCTCCACCTCCACCTCTAGGGAGCCAATCCACTGCCAGGAGATCTATCGGCCCGTCCAGGCCCAGATGGGGCCCAGATCTGGGTCGAACGGGCACCACCTACCCGTGTCCCTGCAAGGCTCCACCACCAACGGTCGCCCCACTGCGCATCCGAGCCGCCTAAGTCCGCTTCAAGAATTCCCGTCATCAAGCTGTAGTCATCGCCGCCTAAGAACACCTCCTATAGCCTCCTCGCCCCGCATAGAGTACTACCGAAAGGGGAATGGCGAGAAGCCTCCACAGTAGGTGTCGTCCGGGCCCTGCCCAGCGAGGGAGAAACAGAGAGGGGAAGGAGCTAGAGGCAAGGAGGAGGCGGCGCGGACAGATCTCCTATGGGGGGCGAGGCATGTCGCGAGAGCGAGTCCAAAAAAGATTATGGAAATTTCTAAGGGATCGTCTTCCCACGGGAGTAGAGGTGACCAAGTAACATAGATGGGGCAATGGCATGTGCCCGCTTTGTGGGACCCCGTAAACGGGGACCCGCATCATGTTCACATGTTCTGCTGCCTAGTTATTATGGAGCTTTATCCGAGATACTCTAGGGCCTTCCTGGCTGACTCAAGACCTCGGTGAGCTCCTTAAAACTGAGGCAAAACCTCGGTCAGCTCCTTGAAACTGAGGCAAACCATACCACTAGGCGTGCCGTCTCTTCTAGTTAGTGTTTGCCACGATGATGTGGACTTATGGACGATTCAGAGAAAAATGGTTATCGAGCGAGTTTTCCCAGCGGCATGCTTCTGACTCAATTTTTAAACTTCTTGCCCTTCATAAGCAATAGCACCCGCTATCTAGACAGTGAGACGAGGAGCTTTTGGATGTCATGCTTCAGGACCTGCTGGTGGCAGCATTCCCAGTACTACTTGCCGCTGGTCCGCTCCGCTGAGCTCCCCCATTAGGGAGGTTGAGCAGCATTCCCAGTACTACTTGCCGCTGGTCCGCTCCGCTGAGCTCCCCCATTAGGGAGGTTGTATCTCGTTGCTTCGCTTTCTTTTTATCTTTGGGTTGATGTGTGTTGTTGTCTCAATAGACTTATTTAAGATTTTTCTTCGATCTGGATCATGTATTGGATGTGGATGTTTGTGCTTTATTTGTAAAGCGATGTGAGATCCTGTTTCGAAGAGTCTCAACTTGACCACTGCGATACGCCTCTCTAGGTTAAAATCTGTTGGTGTCGGTACCCCAGTTGGTACCGGGTCTAAGGGAAAGAGATATGGATTTTCATTGATTGTTTAATTCTGGAGACCATTGCGTAGCAAAATGAGATACTACACGCTGGGACAAAACATCATCATGTCGCGGTAGAATAAGCTAGCTCAGAAGCTCCACATTGTTCATGTTCTAAGCCGTTGCACTGGATTTGGCTCTGATGTGCAACCTTACCACATTGCTCATGCCGTAAGGGTGATCCTTTTCTATCCCTTATTGTAAACGAAACCCATGGCAATGTTCATGCTGATATTACGTGCGTGTTCCGGTCGCCATCAATCTGATCAAATCTGGGAATAATACGGCAAACATTCTAGTGTGTTACACAGGTTTGCAGGGTACAATGATGTGCACATCACACCAAAACATGGACAAGACAGGAAGATTCTGCCAAAGATATGGTCTAAATGCAAAGAATGATGGGAGCGCAGGTGGCTTATCAACAATCTGCCCCCATCCAATTTAAAGGAGGCACACTAGGAGTACATAATAAGGTCAATCAAAAAAGTTACAGAAAAAAGGTAAACTAAATATAAGACTGCATCCAGATACACAAACCTAAACAGCACCCAGTATCCGAATACATGGTTTGTTACCATGGCGAGACAGCGAGGTCAGCATGTCTCATCAAAAGCCAGAATCTAGCCACCATATTTTTTAAAGCCTCTACCTTGTCGGCGTATGACCATGAAATCAAGCGACAGTCTACCGAATGTTGATTGAAGTACAAAGGCTGGCACAACTCTCCATGGCATGGAGATGCACATGAGTGCAGCATCGTTACAAAGGTAAAGGCTACAAGAATTTCCATATTGACAATTTAACATCCTCCAGTATGCTATTTCTCCCATGAATTCACTTTAACTTCTGCCACCATGAGCCACATCAAGTGCGCTTACGCCTCAGACCAAGCAGCTACAGAAATAAGATGGAAACTGAAGCATGAGTTATACCTATAAGCTAGAGCTTAATACCATGGAATTTAATGCTCCAAAAAAGTATGAAGATGTCAGCAACTGTCTTAGGAGGAGCATTAAGTGTACTGTCTACTATATGCAAGAGAAATGTAAAGTTTACCTGAAAGGGGTATTGCAGAATCCATCCAATGATCGGGATCTGATATAGGAAGGCCTGGATAGGAGCCCCGTAGCCACTGCAAAATGAACACAAATGTCAGTATCAACCAAGGAATGGATATACTATAGATATATGGGTTGATGTAGGCAATGACCTGAAGAGGACAAAAGATCCATACAGCTCCATGATCATACCAGCAACAGGCCATCGGACAAATAGAAGAAACAGACCAAGGAAGAAAGGTACAGATCCCTGCAGAGAAATCAGCATTATCTCTTTTAATACATGGAACTGAGAGACATCAACGTGGTCAGCATTTTGCTGATAAATGAATACAAGAAAGAGCGGTATGACTGCAATGTTGCCGAGGAAATTTGAATTTGATTGATGAATATAGTTGTCCCAGAGAATGTAGTCTGAAACCAATACTCTACTGTATTCTATAGTAGTTGTCCATGCATGGTAATTCTACTGAATGTACTACCAATTTTGCAACAGATCGGCAATCACCATATTTTCGGTAACATTTGGTCATTTGCAACACAGCAAGTATATGTCCACTTAGGTCAACACAAGTTTGTTAATTAAAACATGTAAGAGAAGCTATGTCATTGCCATAGCATTCAAGAAGAAGAAATCCAACTTAAGTAAGCAATAGAAAGACAGCAATATAGTGTATCATTGCATTTTACCCAAGTAAAATGTTAAACTCTGAAGAACCAAAATGCCAGTGTCATGTATCTATCTAAGTGTGAGTACCTTAATGTTTGCCTTTTTGGTAAAAAGCTGCCACATAGATTGCCAACCAAGTAACAGGCCTACTCCAGTCAAGAAGAAAATCTGGAAGAAACAAGGTGGAAAAGAATAAGGTGGCATTATGAACTCATTTGATAAGGAGCCATGAAACAGAAGGTTTTGTGAATTGTTGTATCATACATTACCCAGAGCCAACAAACCCCTGTCGAAGAAAAGGATAACACCTAGGAATGAGAATAGGAGGCCAAAGCCCACCAGACCTATGCCAATTTCTGCATTGAAATATGATCATTAGTAACTACATCTGAAAAGAAGAAAATAGTAACAGGTGTCCGTTTTCTATAATTCAAATTTGAATACTATCACACATACTATGTATTGACTTTCTTGTTGTTTCTTTACCGTGATCATATTTACTGTTCTTAAAGAACCTCTACCCCACTGCAAGTGGTAACTTGAATGATTCAATTTGAGCCTTGGGCTCACATGAAGCAAGCTAATTTGAACAATTCCCGTGCTCCAAAAGTTTCTAATATAAAATCATACATATAAATAACCTAATATTATGTGCATTTGGGATTGGCGCTGCGTGTGGGAAATTGGTCCATACGAAGAAGATTTTTACCTCCCTCATCCTTGTCTTTTTACGCACAGTTTGTGGTTGGTGAACTGTGTTGCGCTAAAATTGTTTTATATTATGTTGAAAATAACAATAAAAGAAGGAATAAGTTACTTAACCAAGCCGTGAACTAGGAAATAGTTGATTGGCATATCCAACGCAATGCCAAATGCAGTCTTAGTGAACACAACAAATAAACTCATATTTTCATGAAACTTTCTTCAGATACATGGTGTATTCTAACATGTACACATGAGATCTTTTGGTTTTTTTAGAACTTCATGACACACCTACCAAACTTTTTGAATAACAAGAGCACATGTCCTAGGGAGTAGGAAAATCCATGTAAATTTCTGTGAGTTCTTTTTCTTGTTGTTCTAAAGCATATGATATCATGGTTTTTAAAGCGTTAAGGCGTCTTAAAGCGACCTGGGGGCGCTTTGGCGCCTAGGCGACGCCTAGGCGGGCGCTTTGGACGCCTAGGCGCCTAAAGCGGTCGTTTTTGCAAAGCGGAGGGGGGGCGCTTCGACGCTTAGGCGTCGCCTAGGCGTCCTAAAGCGGACGCTTTAAAAACCATGGTATGATATTTCAGTTTCGTTCAAAGTTTCAATAAATTCAATGTGAGAAATATATGATTTAGACATAATTTGAGCCAAGGGGTGTGCTAGAAAAAAAACTGGCAGATACCAGATTGCCATGGATCATCTAAAACTGGTAACAAATATTTTGCCACATTGTTGAGCCACATAGCATAACAACTTCTAAAACCGATTTACCAGGTTAAGTGATCCGGTTTTAAGGAGAATACGGGGTCACTATCCAGATTTGCAGTTCAGGGGGTTAAATAGACTTTACCCTAAATTTCAGTAGGTTATCTAGACATCTTCTGAAAGTTATAAAGAAGTGGTATAACACTCAATTTTGCATGAAAATAACAGACAATTACCACTGCCAAGATATCAAACACTCAGTTTTGCAGCAAATCAACAGACAATTATAAATACCACTGCCAAGCTACCCATCTGTTTTACAAATTATTTGTTGATGTGTATGCTCTAAGGAAACAATGTGGAGCGTCTAAAACATGAATGGTGTGTCTATGCTTAAACATTTGTATACATATGAATCAATTCTTTTCTGGGGGGGGGGGTAAACATGGAAATGTGCTTTTTGAACTTCCCAAAGTACCTTTTAAGGAGAGTACAGACAGTCATTTGACAGTGGTCAGATCCATTGGGTCCCAGAATTGCAGAAGGCATACTATTACGTATTACACACACTCACAGTACTACTACACACACTCGCAATGGTATTTGACAATTATTCCCTCCGTCCTAACTGACTTGGGTTTGTCTAAATTCGAATGTATGCGTCTAGATACATTCGAATTTAGACAAACCCAAGTCAGTTATTTCTGGATGGAGGGAGTACATTGGTATTTTCTATTTTGACAATTGGACCTAATAAAAGGAAAAGAACGCAGTTGTGGTACTCCATTTTACTGAATATCCATGTAAGTTCTTTCAGGACTTGCAATAATTAGTAATCCTAAACGAGAATAGAACTTTACTTTTGATCTCACTGATCTCGTAGGCCATTGCAGCAGAACCTGAAGATAGCAATAAAGATTCAGTTCACTAGTCCACCAAGGCACCAACTGAACCTGAGAAGTGTCAAATACTCATACATCAAAAAGGGTCTAGATTCAAACATTTCAAAATATCTAGTGATTAATTATAGAAGAAAATATGTTAGCACTCCAATGTCCCCGCTTTAAAACACCAACAAAATATACCATCTCAGTAAAATCCCACCATAGATGTTCACCATTAAAAAAATTGTTCAAACTTGGCTACTCTTCTTTTTAAGTTACGCAGACGCTCCACTAGAAAGGAGGGTGATTTCATAAGGGCTGTATGTGACTTCCAAAGGGGGGTGTTAGAAAACGGAAAGACAAAGAAGTTAAACATGTTTATCCAATTCGTCCAACCTACAGGAGGTAAGTCACCATGGCAATAAACTTAGCAGCACATTCTGCAGTAGCAATTTAAAGAAATAACATTTGATTGATATATTTCCCAAGTGGCACTTTTGGAATGCTATTACTTTATGGAAAAACTTCTCAAAATCCAAAATGATATAAGATATAACAGCAATAGTGTTTCTGAGTTAAGCGTCGAACACGTACTATCTGTTACAACTTGTGATGCAGGGAAATGACAACATCTGATCATATCAGAAAGTGGGGATATAAAATGAGCAAACAACATACAAAACACTTAGCACCAACATTTATTTCTACATTTTGACAAAATAATACTGATGTCGCGCGAATGCAGTGTATTCAGTTATGCAAATAGCAGTAAGTCACGTAGTTACGGGTTCCAACCCCTTCATACCTGAATTTCTAACATTCCCAAACTTATGCAAAAACAATTGTTGTATAAAAACTACCATCTGTCCCTGGAACAGAAATATACAATCAAAGCAGAAAAGCTACAGGCATAATTGGAATAGTTTGCCTATGCCAGCACAGTAGACGCTGAGCGAGATTATTAAGTCACGACGGAAGTGGCAGTTACTAGGTGCTACGCCTCTGGCCGTGGTTCCCCGTGTCCCAAGTTCCCAACAGTTGCAGCCTTGCGCCGCACAACACGGCGGACGGCGGTGGAGTTGGTTGTGAGCACTGCGACTCGCGGTACGGCTCTAACACCGCCACGGCAGCAGCAGAAGCAGCTCGGGTGGTGGGAGACTCAGATTGGAGAAGGAGAAGGGCGTCGCCGGGCAGTCGGCACATGTAACGACTAACGAGAGCCCGAGACAGGCAGTGAGAGAGTTTGCCCCAGTACGACCACGCGTAGGCACGGGGAAAAGGCGGAGCATCGCACTCGGCGGCGTAAATCTCGGCGCGCGTCGGCGCCTGCAGGGAATGGATCGAGATGCGCGGAGAAGCAATTAGGGGAGAGTGGGATTAGGGCTTATCACCTACCGATGAAGCACGAACCCGACACGATGTGGGAGGTCGAGATCGCGGCGCGTGCCGGCGTGCGGCTTTGGTGGGAGAGAACGACGAGAGCTCCGCGTGGTTCCCACCGGCCGCCGGCCGCCGGCTTTGATGGTGGTGAGAAGAATGTGCAGGTACAGTACAGCGCAGGGACCGACCGGAGCAGGACGGAAAGCGTTTTGCAGAAAATGAGGCGTTAACTAAGGGATGAGGGTCCACTAGACAGGGTCACATCTGCACATCACAGGACACGCTGTTATCTATTCTTTTTTTCTAGAATAAGGAAAAACTGTGTATACAAGAGCATCTCCGCTCGTCCCAATACAATACGGCGCCGCGTCCGACGTTCTTTTTGGGGGCGTCGGATACGTCGATGAACGGGGGAGAGGGATTTCAATGGCTCCCAGCTGTGTCCCTAATACAGAAAATTCAAACCTCTGAAAATTCATGTGAATACTAAATTACTCGTGAATTCAAACATGTTTGTATAAACCTTGGGAAAAAAACTAAACTAGTGGCCGGCCACGACCATGCCCGCCAAGGCCAAGGCGTTGGTACATTGTCGTCGCGTAGTCGTCATCGTCGTTAGGCTCCTGCTTCGTCGGCGGCATGGTGCTACAGCCCTGGCCCGGATCACCGTCGTTGCTCTAGCCCGAGTAGTCGGCCCCATTATCGTCGCCCTCTAGGTCGATGAACAGGCCAAGGCGACGCACGCGTTCGGCCTGCTCCGTCGCAAAACCAAGCCTCGGTGAATGCGTCAGTCACTGACGGCACGGCCTCGAAGGAGACGCGCTGGGGGACGCGTTGGCCCGAAAACTCCTCCGGGTCCTCCTCGATCTTCAGTTGTAGGACGGCCGCCTTGTACTCCTGTGGAGGCGTCCACTCCTTCACCTGGCGTTGGGCCCTGGCGAGGCGTAGGCAGCCACGGGAAGGGGATGGCGCACGACGGTCCCTAGTGGTGAAGTCGCCTGAGCGCCTACGCGACTGCTGAGGCGGCGGGGTCTCCTCGTACTCATTCCGGAGAAGCGCGGCGATGTCGTGGAGTAGGGGGTAACGCGCTGACGGCGACGAAGACCTCGACGAGGAAGACGTCAAGGAAGAGCGAGCGGCCTATCGGCGCGGCCCCATCGTTGGCCTGGATAGTGCGGCTGCTGTCCCGGCTGTGGCTGGGATGGAGGCATCGTCAGTGGCGGGTTGTTGTCGGCGGTGATGTGGTCTAGGACCCAGGCGAACATCCTGCCTGGGGCGCTCCACCACCAAATTCGTCCTTCGATGTTGTTGTCCGTTGGTGGGGGTCATCGCCGTCGTAGGCTTGGAGGCATGCCTACCGCTCGTCCGTGAAGAACTCGTCCCACGCCTCGACGTTGTCTGGATCATACGCGGGATCGTTCTGCTCCGTCTTGAGGGCGCCCCAGTAGTGCCGGTAGATCTCCGCCGCGTGCACCTGGCCACGTGGGATCGGCGGGACGGGAAGGCCGTCAGCGTTAAGGAACCAGTTGTGAGGGCACCGCATGTCCGGCGGCGCCGAGTAGCTCGCCTCCCATAACACCTGATCCTCAGCTGCGCACAGCGAGTGCCATCCGAAAATGTTCGCGGCGGTGCCATCTCCGGGGAACCTCTCCATGGCCGGTGGGTGGTGGTTGGGAAGGACGGGAGAGGAGGCGGAGATGAGGGAATGCGTCAAAGGAGCGGGGAAATAAGGAATTTTAACACCAGGCGAGGAAGACGACCATTGAATGCTTGGGAGGGGCATGACAGGCGAGGAGGGAGGCGTGGCGGACAGGACGCATCAGCTTCTTGCCATTGAATGCAAAAGGTTGATCAGCGAGCAACGCCATTACTGGGGCGCGATAGGCAAGGAGGAAGACGGACCGAACGCGTCGGCTGCTGACGCTAACAGGGGTGGCCCGTGACGACCAGCCATTTTGCGACCTTCTTCGTGCCTTCCTGCTACCCCCCCCCCCTCCCCCCTCCATGGGTTGGGTTCCGCGTAGGGGTGCTGGATAACAAAACGGGTCGCGGCGGCGCCAAAAAAAATTGGGGGTGGGATGGATGTGAATTCGGCCGTCGGCGCTCCGATAGCCCTTTAGGGGGGATTTAGGACCGTGAGTGGAGATGCTCTAAGAAACTAAAAGAATGTTGGCGAATCCTCCATCCAAGAAATCAATGATGACCCTAGGCCTTACAAGGCAAAGTTCGAGCTACCTTGTTACTTTTCTAGCACAATGAGTAAAAATAACGTGAGCAAAACCTCTGATAGGCTTCACTACTCCAGACTCCAGAGTTGGCCAAGGCCTTAGCTCTTCACCGAGCTATGTTGATCGTCAAGAACAGGGGGTGCATAAGGTGATCTTCGTGTCCGACTGTCTATCCCTGATTGACAGAATAAAATCTACAAGCTAGGACCGTTCTCAGGTTGTCTCTGTAGTGGTGGATATCAAGTTTTTGGTGGTTGATTTCTCCTCGGCTACCTTTTGAAATGTTCCTCGTTCAGTAAATGAGGCAGCACACATCCTTGCTAGAATTTGTAATTTATCTAGTTCAGGATTTCTCTATTTTTTTGCTCCGGATTTTATTTGGAAAACTCTTTGTAGTGATGTGCTTGAAGGGAATATGCCCTAGAGACAAATAATAATATTTATTATTGGCATATTTCATAGAGTTTATGATTAATTTTTATATAATGTTATAACTGTATTGATTAGAAAACATCAACACATGTGTGATATACAAACAACCACTAGTTCCTAGTGAAACTATAGTCGTTGATTCATTGGTCAACGGATGATCAAAAGTTTCCTCATTATGTTGATGCCTCGGACCCAATTGATAATGGAGTCATTTCATTAGAGAATGATATGGTAAATATACCCTATATATAGCATCGTATCACGATCATGTCATAGAGTTCAGGTTATGATGATTAGGAAATGTAGTGACTCTTCCCTTAGACCGTGAGACCATATATAATCATTGTCTCCCGAGGTTACTTTGATGGCACTTAATGTCACTCGGTGGAATGGTGATCATAAGGGTGTCATTGGGTATCTGGAGAAATAGATTGGGGCGTATGTGTCAAGAGCAGTATTTGTCCATCCGCGTGACTAAAGATACTTTGGGTCCACTCGGATAAGTTATATTCATAATCTGCGCAGCATGTGACTAGGTCAATAAGGGATATCACTTATTGGATCGAGTAAAGAAGGTATTGTCGATAACGAGGTTGAACCCTGACATGGTGATGTCATTTGATCAAGCCTCGGACAATACATTATCATAGAAACAAAAGGAGTAAGACACAGTGTTTACGGTTTAACGACAAATTTCGTGGAAAGCACAGGTGGTCATCATGGGCATCCAGGTCCCGCTGTTGATCATTGGTCATAGACGAGTATTGACCATATCTAGAGTATTCTCGAACTATTGGGTAGCATGCTTAAGGGTTGACGAAGCTTAAATATTATTAATGGCTTGTTCTAAATCACTGAAGAAATAAGAAGAGAGAAACCAGAAAAGTTCTAGGGAGATCCGAAGGTGTTCAGAGAAAGGATAAAAAAAGAGACCGAAAGGAGTTTCGGATAAATGATGATTTAAATATATGTTTATTATATGTTAATTATGAATTAATATATTATAAATAAATATTTATAAAGGTGTCTTGCTTATTAGGCAAAAACCTCTGAGGGATTTTACCTAAAAAGAAACGAACGGAAAAGTCAAAAGGAAACAGCAAAAATGGGATGATTTTGAACTAGCCCAAGTGGGCGGCACGCGCGCGTGCGCACTAGCGGGATGGCCCACCCGGGACAGCGCTAGCTGTCGTCGCCGTTGTTTGCCTCATGGGTCGCGGGGCGCGCGGGCGGCCCACTCAGTCAGCACCTGCTGCCACCGCCTCTTCCTCCTGGGCCGGCGCGGGGGTGGGGTTTCGGCCCACCCGGCTGGCTGCGGGATCGACCCCTTTTCTTATTAGTTTTAGTCCCACATGGTGCACCTAAGGTGGAGGGAGACCCTCCCTCCGCCTATATAAAAGGGGTGCCCATAGGAGGATTAAAATACACCAATTTCTAAACGTCATGTGTTGCCTCTCTCTCTCGACCCCTCACTGCGGAGCACTGTAACATCCCAATTTCAGCAACCTTGATCTTTTGTCAAAAAGGCAAAAATCAGGGGGAACAAAAACTTTTTCTTATTAAATGTTGCAATGTTTTCCTACTTGCTTGTGCTCATTGCAACTGATTGTGTGTTAGGTGATATATTTCTTATCTCAACACTATTTGACAAAAGCTATTTTACAAAAGAGATGTCTTGGCTCATCTTTTATATTCTCAAATATTCTGGCATTTCAAACTTGAGCCAAGATGATTTTGCCACAACAAAATATTTTACTAGTTCTATTAATAAAACTATGGAGACCTATATGTAATATCCTTGTGTTTTCAAGACAGAACTTCAACTACTCTTACCTCTAGGTTTTTCCAAAAACACCTTTCCTAAAACCTTTTCACTCTAATCTTGGTAGAAATACCAAGAGGTCCTTATCTTACTTCAAATCACAACTAATTCAAAATACCCATCCTTACCTCAAGCTAGGCTTGATGGTAAACCTACAAGATGTTGGGTATGTTTGATAAGATGAGTTGCCTTGATCTGTTGTTTGCCCTATTTGCTTAGGAACTAGAGTGAGATAATCTAGTAGCTCATCCTTAGGGATCAAAAAAATAGTTGAGATCATAAATCTCAAACTAAGCAACCCCAAACTCAATCTATCTTGAGTCACCCAAGTGAATCCCAAATCTACTTAACCAGATCAATCCTGAGCTAATCCTTTGTATTAGCATCCAACGTATCAAAGACCAAATACAAGCATGGATCCCCTATATTAAATATAAACCTCAATATCAACCACTTGATGAAGAGGATAAACCCTTCCACTCTCTCAAATGTTTCCCTCTTGCATACTAGTCAAAATCCACAAATTTGACAATTTGGCTAAGTTTGGAATCTTTATCTAGATTCAATCTTTGGAACTTACTCTAATCTAATCTGTGAGCATTATTGAGGATGTACTTGAACCATCTTGTAGTACATCATTAATACTAACAAAGCCCACTTTTCCTTTGGATAAACCATTCTGGTTCCCACTCATCCATGATGGTTTTGTAGTCAATATAATAATTTTTCTGCAAATCTTATCATCTTGCCTACTTTGACAGAAGCTCACATCCATATTCTACCACCCCTTGACCAACTCTTTTCATTATTATGATCTAATAATCATGGTCTATCAATCCACTCTTCACTTGTTTCCATTGGAGCTTTGTGCTTCCTAAACCCACATGGTTTAGGAGGCATCATGACAACTCTGTTATGGCAACCTTATTTTCAACAAAGTTTGTCACCACTCCAGATCACCTCAGTTGCAACCAAGCCCAACTATTGATCCCATGATAATCTATATAACTTGGTCTAACCATACATATATCCCTTGTACCAAGGTGAGGACTGAGCTCACTAATCCAACCATGTTTAGGTGGCATAAAAACATCAAAAACCTAGATTCCCCCAAAATCTAGTTTCTTCCATTCTCACCATAATTCCTCCAAAACCAAGTTGGATATGAAGGGTAAATCAATTTTACATCATATAACTTGGATATGGTAATTTACCAAATAATCCCCATAATTATTTGGATCCTAAAAATATTTAAATTCCACTTTTGGCAAAACCCTAGACACCTGGTCTATAAAGACAAGTTTGTTTTCCTCCAAATAACTTTGCCAAATAAATGCAAATTTGAGTTCTATACATCATACCCCACATTCCCAACTCAAAAATAAATATTTTTGAGATTCTTTATTATTTCTTTTTGCCCTTTTCATAAATGTTAAAAACAAGAAATAATACCTTAAAAATACTTTCCTCCCCAAATAAATTCCAATAAAATTCCACAATTTGTAATATGATATTTAGTACCATCTCACATAAAAACTCACTTTGTCCTATGTAAAAATATCACATTACCTTCTATAAATCATTTTTTCACTTTTTGAATAAATGAGGTTAAGTGGACTTCTAATCATTTTAAAAATCCCAAACAATTCCTATGATCATGGTTTGACCATACTCATCCACCAATACCATTTCCCTACCTTTCCCAATGTAAAATATTTAACATCTTTCACAAGCCCAAGGTTGATCAACTTTTGCCACATCAACCAAACCTTGTCTTAAACACAATCAACCCTCACCAAACTTGGTCAAACAATCTTGCACAGGAATATCACTCCTCCACTGGTCGAAATCCCCGTAGCAAGGCACTGTAGCCCTTGTCTTGTAGCCCTTGGAGAGAGTAAAGGAGATATGTGTGGCCCTCATGCCTTTTCTTGCAAATATCTCCACACCAAGGCAGCCCCCTCCCTCTCTGCCCCTTCCATGGCCTACACACGCCTCTCCACCACCCATGGCACCCAATAAGCTGTAGGGGTTCGTAGCATGGAAAACAAAAAATTTCTATCGCATACAAACAAACAAGCCAAGATCTATCTACTAGATTGTAGCAACGAGTCGATGGAATAACTTACCCTCGAAGATTCCAAAGCGGTTAACGAGAGCAGATTCTCGTGGATGATGTAGTCGTACACTTCCGATCTCAAGATCGCGTAGACGATCCTTCCGGCGCCACGTTCTGGCAGCGCTCCCGCAGTCGGTCACACGTTCGGTACTCGACGAAGACCTTCCTCTCCCTTGTTCCAGCAGGCAGCGGAGGTTGTAGCACTCTCCTCGCGATTCCGGCAGCACAACGGCGTGGTACCGGAAGTAGAGGGGAAATCCCGCAGGGCTTCGCCTTAAGCCGGTGCGAGTATGGTGGAGCTTATGAGAGAGGCTATTAGTGGTCTAGTAATTAGACACACCAATTAGAAGGCTCTAAACCAATTAGAAGGCTCTAAACCGTTGGCTAAAGCAATTAGAAGCTCTAAACCAAAACGGCTCTAAACCGGAGATCTAGAGGTGAAAGTTGTGTGTCTAGAGGAGGAGGCCTGCCCCTCCTTTTATGGGTGGAGGGGCCTTGGCGCGCCAGGGAGGGAGGGAGTCCCTCCCCAACTCGGCCTAGGGCTGGCCGCCGGCTTGGAGGAGTGGGACTCCTCCTCCAAGTTGGTTCCAACTCCTCTTGCTTGTTTCCCACAGTTTCTTGTTTTGGCAGTTTGACTTTCAAACTGGACATTTGACTTTTCTGTTTTGGGATTCAATTTAATCCTTTATTTGGGACAGCAAGAACACTTAGTACATGATGCAATCATTCCAATATGTAATGACACATTCATGTACCCCCCCCCCCCCCCCCGGAGTGCCAGACAATCCGGAACCTTCTAGAACATTCCCGATGAAAACACCGGAATCATTCCCGAACTCCGAAACGGGACTTTCCTTATATGAATCTTATTCTCCGGACCATTCCGGATCACCTCATGATATCCCGGATCCCATCCGAGACTTCGAACAACATTCGGTCTCTTTCTCATAATACCATAACTACTCAAACAACGTCGAATCCTTAAGTGTGTCTCCCTACGGTTCGTGAATTATGCGGACATGATCGAGACACTTCTCCGAACAATAACCAATAGAGGAATCTGGAAATTCATATGGCTCCCACATATTTCTACGATTACTTTGCGATCGAATGAACCACTTACATACGATACCAATTTCCCTTTGTCTCACGATAGTTTACTTATCCGAGGTTATGATCGTCGGTATCTCTGCATACCTAGTTCAACCTCGTTACCGATAAGTACTCTTTTCTCGTTCCCGTGATATGTGATCCCTTGTGAGCCAGTCACATGCTTGCAAGCTAATTGGATGACATTCCACCGAGAGGGCCCAGAGTATATCTATCCGTCATATGGATGGACAAATCCCACTCTTGATCCATGTGTCTCAACCAATACTTTCCGAACACTCAATGCCACTTTTATAGCCACCCTGTTACGGTGTGGTGTTTGATGACATCAAAGCATCCATCCGGTAAAGGTGATATGCATGATCTCATGGTCGAAGGAATTAGGTTACTATGTATCAGAAAGCATATAGCAATTGAACTAATGAAATGACTTGATCTTTATGCTACGCTTATCTATAGGAGTATGTCCATCACATCATTCTCCTAATGATATGACCCTGTTGTTAATAACATCTCCATGTTCATGATCAGGAAACCATGATCATATATTAATCAACAAGCTAGTTTAACAAGAGGCTTTACTAGGGACTCTTATTAAGTTTACAAATCACACAAGTATCAATGTTTCCTTGTTAATACTATTATAGCATGAATGTAAACATTTATCATAAGTATGAAGATATGATAATAACCCACTTTATTATTGCCTCTTGGGCATATCTCCAACAGTCTCCCACTTGCACTAGAGTCAATAATCTAGTTTCAAACCTTTGTGTATATAACACCTATGGCTTTCCGGTGTTGTAAGTACACGTTCGCTAGTGGTCAACTGATCTCCGGATCTGACACTTCCAGGTCCGTGTGTAATTGCATGTCTTTGCGTCTCTACGCATCACTCATTCTCTAATGAGATGGCTTTGTATAAATTTGGTCTTTCGATGTGACCTTCAGTTCTTTGGGGTTAAAACATGTTGATAATATTGTCGTACAATATATCTTCATAGTATTATCCCGCTATGAACTACACCTAGTTTGATAACAAACTACTTGACCCAAATGCCCTCTTTAGCTGCTATAATAGCAGTCATATACTTAGCCTTTTGTTGTAGTATCTGTCACAATGTCTTAACTTTGGAACTCATCCAAATCCATTATGGAACTTACTTTCCATTATATTGTGCCACCCTTAGTTTAGATTGAGATAAACTTAATTTGTACTTTGTGACAAAACTAGTATCAATGTAGTACTTTTACAATGAACTAACCATCTATTTGTCACTTCTACAAACAATATATTCTTAGTTCTTCCAAAAGATCATAAGAATATCCTTACTATTGTCCAATGATCATCTTACGAATCATTCTGGTATATGCTCACAACATTTAGAGCATAGGACATATCTGGATTTGTACACATCACAGCATGATTGATATAAATACCTTTTGTGATCTCATACATCAAGTATCAACCTATACTTGAATCTTTGTTTCACTTACCAAATGTCAATACACTTGAATATATCATCAATATTGAACTTATTCAATCCTTTCTGTGCGACAAGAACCTTTCTTGTAGTTTCTATATATTGAACTCATTCAATATCTCGTCTATGTACTTCTGGCACAACCATATTAGCGTCTATTGATGCCAAATATTTGGGTTTTGCCTAAGTCTTTCATCAGGATGAAATTCTTAATATGTGTTAATAAAAGATACATTATTTCCAATCAACAATATGTCTTCCACATAATGTATTAGAAACATGTCTTAGCGCTCCCACTTAATTTCTTGCAAATGCAAGCATCTTCATTGTCTCTAATGAACTTTTAAACTCCTTTAACAGTTTCATCATAGTGAAGATTCCAACTCCGCGATGCTCACTTCAACCATTGAAGTTTGCATATGCTTTTAGCATCCTTTGATTTAACAAAACCCTATGGACCGTGTTATGCACATGTCCTAGGTAACGATTCTATTAGAAGAACTTGTTTTGTTTATTCAACTATCATATAACAAAATTATATGTAGTGGTTGCTACATTAATCCGTCTAGACTAAATATCACTATGAAAGATCAAAATCTTGTCATAGTCAACCCTTGAACATTGTTGTGAACTCTTTCCCAACATGTCGACTATTTCATAGATGTACAATATCCATGTCTATTTATTTATAGATCCAAACACAACTGTAAGGTCTTACACCTTTCTCGAGGGTCCTTCAAGTTCAAAACTTGTTTTTTTTTCGTGTATGGAACTATCACGGATTTTATGGCTTCAAGCCATTTGACGGAGTCAGGGCTCATCATCGCTTCTTTGCATGTAGTCGGTTCATTATTCTCAAATAATGATTCAACCCTCAAATCTTGGTATTTGATTGTTTACCCGACCTACTTGTTTCAATAGAAACTTAGATCTCCGTGACCACAACCTTTGAGGCTCGTGAGCCATGAGCATTGTTGCTGCCTCCGGAACACTTTTCGGCGCTGCGCAACTCTGCACATATAGCTAAGGTTCTTTTAACCTTATCAAAGTTCTATTGTCCTCCCACTTAACTTTTCACGAAAAATTCCTTCTCAAAGAAACTTGACGTTCTAAGCGAAAAACACTTTTGTCTCCGGTGTTATGGAGGAATACTTAACAAAGACAGGTTCATCCGACTTTGGTTGCAAACATCTTTCTTATGTATAGCATACCAATGTTTAAGAAAGGACTACTTGGGTTTTATCCCAAACCATAACATATGGTGTCGTTTCAACGGATTATGATGGAGCTCTTTTCAGTGGAAAAACGGTAATCTCTAAAGCTTTTAATCTTTAAAATACAATGGCAGTTTTATGAATTACACCTTCGATCTTACCATGTCAAACAAGGTTAATTTACATATCTCGAACGCTCCATACTCTTATGGTGTTTCGGGAAAATGCAAATCCACGGAACGATTCCATAAATCTTAGGTATTATGCTAAACTCTGTAACTCAAATATCTTACTTTATGATCTTTATCATAAACTGTTTATATTCTTGTTACAATGATTTTGCACTTCATCTTGAAAGTCTTTGAACTTTTCAAAAGTCTCATACTTCATCCTTGTTAAGTAAATATTCATATATTCACTCAAATTTTCGGAGAAAGCATATGAAGTTGAAATCCATCGCTCTTGACTACACATAATGGACTTCGTACAACAATATGTACAAGTTTCAATAGGCTAGTCATTCGTTCCCTTTTGGCCTATGAACGAAGTTTTAATTATCTCTAGGAAAGTTTCACAAACGTCATTTGATCAAAATCAAATAGACTCCAAAATTCCATCCATATGGAGTTTCTTCATGTTTTCTTTTCAATATAATTTAAACTGCGATGTCACTTCCTAAGTGATCTTTCAATCAATTTGTCTTTCGACATTTTTAGCACTAGTTTTATGGATGTGATTTCTCCAACGAGATTTGTGAATCATCCATCTTTTATGGATTACGGCAATTATTTGAACAACCCTTTTGTTCTCATAATACATGATAAAACAAATCTTGAAGGCAAGCTTTGATGTTTAACGAGCAACATAATAACCCTTTATTTGTTCTCGATGAACATCATCACATATTCTTTTCTAGTTACTTAGGCCATTGTAGTTCATGAATTGTGTTGTTTCGTATGATGATTCACACCAACAAATTCAGTATCAAATACTTAAGAACCACATTGTTTAATAAGCAAAGAATATAGCCATAACATGTATATCATCTATATACATAAACTGAACAATTCTAGTCTTTTTCTTTTCTGCCATATATTTATGAGATTCTCTTTCAATATTTCCTTTTCTGTTTGAAAGAATCTATCAACATTAATAGTGGAGTCATACATATGACACATAGTCCAAAACATGTATAGTTAAATACCAATGTCTTTGGACTTGCACTTTGAAGTAGATCACCATCATCAAATGTTTGGTGTTCTTTCAAATTCCTTTCTTTAGTAATCTCTTGGTGTAGTAAACATTTTACCTACATCAAATATTCACCTTATCATGGAATCGTCCATGATCAAGCTACTTTTAGCTTATAACGATGAATTATGAGTATAATGTTGCTATCCAAAACCTTTTGGAGGATTAGGACAACAAGTGTCTCCAACCTTTTGCAAATTCTCATCAAAATATGAGAACATGAACTTTGCCATATTATACTCTATCATGTTGTAACCAAAACTTCGTTTCAGATATCACAATATCTTCCACACATCATGGTTTCTGAAACAACTCTTTCAGATCCTAGATAACCTTGATATTAAGACAATCCTTTGAATATCAAGAATCATGGAGACAAACATGATACTTATACACTAACATTTGGAATTGTCACTCTTGTTTTAATACCAATTATTAAACTTCATGGAGTAACCGGAACTTACTGAAAGTTTGCAATAGGACTTTTAAACTTTAGATTAACACTTCAAAACAATACGATACCAGTTCGTAAAGTAACTAACCAGAATTCTATAGTTCTATCATCTCAATTATAACTAAGCGTAAGGTGGTAAACGGATGCCAATGACTACAACAACTATGCAAATTCACTTTGATTCAGTTTATGATAAATTGAGTTCTAATTAATAATTAAATTAATCTAGGTGAACTCCCACTCAAAACAACATCCCTCACATTGTTTTAGTGATCACAGGAACCAAATCCACCACATCAAAACCGATCATCATGAGAGTTGATATAGCTTCAATGGCGAACAATCAACATGTTCATCATATCTACTATATGACTCATGCTCTACCTTTCGGTAATCCGTGTTCCTGAGGCCATGTCTGTACATGCTAGGCTCGTCAAGATCAAACCTTAGCTTCCGCATGAGCAAATCTGGCTTGCCCACGTTGTATACACTTGTAGAATCTAACACACCCGATCATCACGTGGTGCTTCGAAACAACAAGCTTTAGCAACGGTGCTAACTAAGGGTGAACACTTTATGACTTGAAATTTATGTGCATGAGGGATCATCTTATAATGCTACCGTCGTCTACTAAGCAATACAAGATGCATAAAGGATTAACATCACATGCAATTCATAATATGTGATATGATATGGCCTTTCTCCATTGTGCTTCCGATCTCCATCTTCTAGCACGAACATGATCTCCATCATCACCGGCATTGCATCAAGGTCAATGACGCTGCTCCATGGTTGTCGTCCACCGGCTTCAACTATTACAACTACTTTGAATAGACACGCGGGTCTTAACAGAAATTAAAGACAACCATATGGCTCCTGCCGGTTGCCGACTTACAATAAGGAACATTGCATACATCATATATAATCACAATCATGGCCATATCACATCACTGCACACCCCTGCAAAACAAAGTTAGACGCCTCTACTTTCTTTGCATGTTTTACGTGGTTTGGGGCTTTCTATAAGTGTCGTTCTAACTTACGAACATGAACCACAACGTTGACACAAGTATTGTTAATCACCCGTTGTGAATTGGATCTATACTATGCTAGGAGAAACAGACACCCGCAAAGCCACTTATGCAATACAAGTTGCATGTCAAGCGTGGAGCAAGTCTCATGAACGATGTCATGTAAGGTTAGCCCGGGCCGCTTCATCCCAACATACCGCAAGATGCAAAGTACACAAGAAGCAATCGACAATAAAAGCATCAACGCCCACAATGACCATTGTGTTCTACTCGTGCAACAGATCTACATATAGACACGGCTCTGATACCACTGTAGGGGTTCGTAGCATGGAAAACAAAAAATTTCTATCGCATACAAACAAACAAGCCAAGATCTATCTACTAGATTGTAGCAACGAGTCGATGGAATAACTTACCCTCGAAGATTCCAAAGCGGTTAACGAGAGCAGATTCTCGTGGATGATGTAGTCGTACACTTCCGATCTCAAGATCGCGTAGACGATCCTTCCGGCGCCACGTTCTGGCAGCGCTCCCGCAGTCGGTCACACGTTCGGTACTCGACGAAGACCTTCCTCTCCCTTGTTCCAGCAGGCAGCGGAGGTTGTAGCACTCTCCTCGCGATTCCGGCAGCACAACGGCGTGGTACCGGAAGTAGAGGGGAAATCCCGCAGGGCTTCGCCTTAAGCCGGTGCGAGTATGGTGGAGCTTATGAGAGAGGCTATTAGTGGTCTAGTAATTAGACACACCAATTAGAAGGCTCTAAACCAATTAGAAGGCTCTAAACCGTTGGCTAAAGCAATTAGAAGCTCTAAACCAAAACGGCTCTAAACCGGAGATCTAGAGGTGAAAGTTGTGTGTCTAGAGGAGGAGGCCTGCCCCTCCTTTTATGGGTGGAGGGGACTTGGCGCGCCAGGGAGGGAGGGAGTCCCTCCCCAACTCGGCCTAGGGCTGGCCGCCGGCTTGGAGGAGTGGGACTCCTCCTCCAAGTTGGTTCCAACTCCTCTTGCTTGTTTCCCACAGTTTCTTGTTTTGGCAGTTTGACTTTCAAACTGGACATTTGACTATTCTGTTTTGGGATTCAATTTAATCCTTTATTTGGGACAGCAAGAACACTTAGTACATGATGCAATCATTCCAATATGTAATGACACATTCATGTACCCCTCCCCCCCCGGAGTGCCGGACAATCCGGAACCTTCTAGAACATTCCCGATGAAAACACCGGAATCATTCCCGAACTCCGAAACGGGACTTTCCTTATATGAATCTTATTCTCCGGACCATTCCGGATCACCTCATGATATCCCGGATCCCATCCGAGACTCCGAACAACATTCGGTCTCTTTCTCATAATACCATAACTACTCAAACAACGTCGAATCCTTAAGTGTGTCTCCCTACGGTTCGTGAATTATGCGGACATGATCGAGACACTTCTCCGAACAATAACCAATAGAGGAATCTGGAAATTCATATGGCTCCCACATATTTCTACGATTACTTTGCGATCGAATGAACCACTTACATACGATACCAATTTCCCTTTGTCTCACGATAGTTTACTTATCCGAGGTTATGATCGTCGGTATCTCTGCATACCTAGTTCAACCTCGTTACCGATAAGTACTCTTTTCTCGTTCCCGTGATATGTGATCCCTTGTGAGCCAGTCACATGCTTGCAAGCTAATTGGATGACATTCCATCGAGAGGGCCCAGAGTATATCTATCCGTCATATGGATGGACAAATCCCACTCTTGATCCATGTGTCTCAACCAATACTTTCCGAACACTCAATGCCACTTTTATAGCCACCCTGTTACGGTGTGGTGTTTGATGACATCAATGCATCCATCCGGTAAAGGTGATATGCATGATCTCATGGTCGAAGGAATTAGGTTACTATGTATCAGAAAGCATATAGCAATTGAACTAATGAAATGACTTGATCTTTATGCTACGCTTATCTATAGGAGTATGTCCATCACATCATTCTCCTAATGATATGACCCTGTTGTTAATAACATCTCCATGTTCATGATCAGGAAACCATGATCATATATTAATCAACAAGCTAGTTTAACAAGAGGCTTTACTAGGGACTCTTATTAAGTTTACAAATCACACAAGTATCAATGTTTCCTTGTTAATACTATTATAGCATGAATGTAAACATTTATCATAAGTATGAAGATATGATAATAACCCACTTTATTATTGCCTCTTGGGCATATCTCCAACATAAGCAGCCCCTAGACTTGCCCTAGCTCCTCCATAAGCCATGTCCACCATGAACCCCCATCTTCGGTTTATAAGAGAAACCACCTCCCCGGCTCTCCCTTGTGGTCTCATTTGCTCCCTTCCACCCCACACACCTCCCCGAGCACCCTATACCTCTCCCTTGCTCTCCCTTGCCCGAGAGAAAGATAGAAAACTCTAGGATCCCTCCAAAAAATCGAGAAAGAACTCCTCCCCACTGCCTCTCCCCCTCTGCATGTTATGTTTCTGAGATCCCCTTCTCCTTCTGGTGTTGATGGTGCTCTCTCTTTCAACATGCAGCCACAGTGGGCGCCGATCCGGCGAGCATCCTCGACGGCCGACGCAGACGCACGCACGCGAGGCATCCCCTAGCGATGAAGTAGGCCCTTTCGCCCATCCCTAAGGTCGCCGAGTTGCGCCGCTTCACCCTGTACCCTCCACGGTCGTCGACGAGCTCTCAGGTGACCCTCCGACGCCACCTCCTTCCCGGCTAGGGTTTTCCCTCTGTTGAGCTAGAGAAGAGGAGGAAGATTACCTAGGGCCATCGATTGCGTTCTAATCGGACGGCCCCGGACACCTCCTTGCCCCTTCGGCCCCTGGTGAGGCTGACCAGCGGGCCCTCCTACGACCACTTAAACGTCGCCTGCCCGCAAGCCTGCAAAGCGCGGATGGGCCGGCCTGCCTCCACGCGGCATGTTGCTTTTCCGGATCTGGCCCACAGCACCCTCCCCTCTTTAATATTTTTCCAGATCCACTTATTAGGACTATTAGGATTAAATGCAAAAAGAAAAGGAAAACTAACTGCAAAATTTGAAATCCAGATTTTGCCCAGTTCTCAGGTGTTCCCTCTAACATGTAGTAATATTGTTTGGCCTAAACCCACTTCATAATAATAATAATAATAAATCATCAAACCAGATGTGTCCTTTGGACCAATAAATTCTTACAGAAATATTCCCAAACGCATTTGACATGAATCCTTTTGGTACAACAAGGTATTGGTAATACCTCGTTTGACACCTTGACCCCATGCCCTTTTGCTTCCTGGTTTTCCCATAACAAAAATACCAAAATCAGGACATTAATGTCTTTAGAAAATCCTCTGGGTCAAAACAAATTTTCTAATGACCTAATTAAAACTCCTAGGACTTAGGAACAACAATACACTTCAGATCCCAGGAGCTCATAATATATTAAGCCATGGCTGAATTTTGGTGAATTAAACTTTTCTATTCATGGTTTATTCACTAATAAAATCACTATAATAGTTCTGTAAATAAAAAAAGGTTAATTCCAATTTCTAAAGAAAGGTATACCAAATACCTAACATGTGTCTTTGGATTCCCATTAAAATCCCTTATAGATTAATTCTGGTTAAAAGGACAAATATCATATAGAACTGACTTTGGGATTTTCTCAAGGGCATTCTGGTAATTATTTTGAGTTGATTCCAACTCATGGTGAATCAGTCCATCCAATACAACCTAATAACCCAAGGAAATAATTTTTGAAGCTTTAGAACTTTTCTGGTGAATTATTCCCTAAAACTAGAGTTCTATACACTTTAAAAACCTATTTAAATCAATGGTAATTGATAAAATAGTGAAACCACTTTTGTTGGTTCCATTTCATCAATACCTATCTGAGGGTATCATGTTTACACATTGATCTCATACAGGCCCTGGCCTTGATCTAAACTCCTTATCTAGGTAATTTCGGACTATAAATCTTAATTAGAAAACCCACAAATGTAACCAAAGCATTTCTCTTGTATCCACAACCAAATCATCAACACCTACTGGTTTATAAACTTGTATTGTTCATCGCTTGTTGTATGTATTGATGTTTGTATGCATGGTATTGATTGTGGTGTTGTTTGCTTGCATGATTGCTTGGTAACAGCGATAGTTGCGATTGCGTGACGCCAAGAGGAAGGAAGCATCGGATGATTATAATTACTGCTATTGGTATTCAGGTATTCTAAAGAAGTCATGGGACATCTCGCTGGTCACAGGAAAACCACCTTCTTGCTCATAAGACCTTGTCCTACTTGTATACTCATGCATGTTTTATCTACTGTTTACAAAACAACATGGTTTTATTATGTTATGTTTTATATGGGGAATGTTTGGCTCCTCCAAACTATTACCCCTGTGTACTACTAAGTACAAAACCCTTGATGACACCTATCTTTCCCTGGTCTGGTAGATGGTGCATAGCACCATTCCCCTTTGGAGACCCCATTTTTAGCCTAAGTAAAAGTATAGGATGAGAAGACCCCGGGAAGATGTTTATAAAATGTTTTATGAGAAAACCTTGGTGATGTTTGAACCACCAAGAGAGGTTTGAAATATGAGAAAGGTTTTGTTTTACAAAAAGGATGGAGGAAAAATGTTTATGAAAACACACCCGGTTCTTTGCAGTTTAGCTATAACAACTTAACCCGTGCAACCACATTACTCTGGAATGGGACAGGGATGGATTTGAAGTTTGCTACTCTGGTATGAGAATTCTCATGACTACTTATAAGGGATCATCTTCCTTGAATGACAGGGCTCCTTTACGTAAAATGTTCAACTGCGAGGCAGTCATCTAGAGGAACTGCGAACTACCCCTAGGAGCAGCTGGGCGATACTATGAGCCCCTCATTGAAAGTGCCCCTTCTCTTGGAGTCGTAAGGCACTCCGGTTGGTCCATGGATCCAGATGTCCCGGTGTTGAGGGGAACAACTCATAGGGTAGGGACTATACTAGAGTGGCATCCGGAGAGTCTTGACCGGTTACTCGACCCACGATCGGTGTAGAGCGGTGCTGGTTTTGTTTTCAAAAAGGATTTCGGACAAGCACGGGCTTTGGAAATGTTTTAACCATGGGATGGTCGGTGTAAAGGAAGGAAGGAAGTTTTGGGTCATGAGATGACCAGGAAGGAAAAATAGATGGGTGATCCAATCCTAGTTATTTAAAAAAATTCAAAAAGGTTTCCAAAATGTTTTACAAAAGTTTTTCAACAAAGATATAGAGATATGCCATATCTACAGGAGAAACTATTTTATAAAAGAACCCCTTATAGAGCCCTCCTACTACCACAACCATACTGCATATCATTTATTGTTGATCTCTTAAGGTGGTTTGCGAGTACATTCAAAGTACTCACTGGCATTGTCCCTGGCTATTTACTTGGCCAGATTTTCAGAAGATCTAGGAATGATGAGAAGCTGACGTCAATGCGAGCTAGGCCATCCCCCAGTCAGTTGCATGTAGGTTAGGGAATGACATGGGCTCTGTGATTAAAGACCTCCGCTATTTGAGTTGTAATCGCCATATTGGCAATATTGTAAGTTTGGTAATCAATACTTTATGGATGTTGTAATGATACTTGTCGGTTATGCTCACGGCTCACTGATCATGGGACAGTGAATTGCAGGCATAACGGGTATTCTCATACTGTAAATCCAGGGTCCCACAAGCACCATCGTGATGCGGTATTCGGAGCCAGGAAATCTACTTCCGCAATCTCGGCTGGATCGAAGAGAAGCGGGAATCATAGTTGATGGCTCAGTTGATGTGGATCCTGTTGGGAACCCCAAGAGCAAGGTGTGAAGAAGCACAACAGCAAGTCTTCCCTCAGTAATAAACCGAGGTTATCGAACCAGTGGGAGGAAGGAAACGTCACACAGGTGTTGCAAGCAACACGAAAACCTGCACAAACACAAACTCAAGACTTTTCCCTAACTAACAGTGAGGTTGCCAATCTCACCGGTTGCTATAACAAAGGATTAAATGTATGGTGTGGAAGGTAATGGTTTGCAACAAGTAAACAGGTAACAGTGGAAGATGTATCAATGGTAAAGATTGGACCGGGGTCCATAGTTCACTAGAGGTGCTCTCCTTAGATAAACAACATGGCATGAAGGGTAAACAAATTACAGCAGGGAAATTGACAGGAACTGAGCAAGGCATAACAATGCAATACCAGACAAAAAGATCCTATGAGATTCGATTGGGAAATACAACAATATACATAGAACGCCATCCAACTGCATCTATGACTAGAATTCCACCTTCAGGTTATCATCTGAACCCCCACCAGTATTAAGTTGCAAGCAACAGACAACTGCTTTAAGAAAAGTGTGTAAGGTAAACAATCCACTTGTTCTATGAACAAGATACCGTTGTTTTCTCCCTAGTAGCAACAGCACATCTACAACCGAAGAGATTTCTGTCACTTCCCTTGGAAACTAGAGGCATGAACCCACTATCGAGCATAAATACCCCCTCTTGGAGTCACTAGCAACTACTTGTCCAAGATAGCTACTAACAACGGAGAGCATCCAAGATCACAAACAACACAGACATGATAATATCAAATAGACAAAACCATTAATCAATCTGACATAGTAATCTCAATATCCATCGGATCCCCGCAAACACAACATGCATGATTACAAATAGATTAGATCTTGATCATGAATGGAGCTCACAAGATCTATACATGAAAGCACTAGGAGGAGATACAACCATCTAGCTACTACATGGACCCGTAGTCCAAGGTGGAAATACTCACGCTTCATACCAGAGAAGAAGGCCTCCGGGATGATCTCCCCTCCGGCAGGGTGCTAGGAAGAACTTTAGATCCCCCCTGATCTAGGGACGATGGTGGCGGTGGCTACAGAAGGCTTCATGGAGTTTTGATCGGGTGACTAGGGTTTCTGCATCGGGGGCTTCTTATAGGCGAAGAGGCAAGGCTGGGAGGCGGCTGGAGGGCCCACACCCTACCCAGGCGTGGGGTGGGCCCACCCGCGCCTAGGTGTGTGGTGGACCTGGCTCGCCCCTCCGTCTCTCCTCTAGACTTCGTGACGCCCATTGTAAAATATTAACTTTGGCGTTTGTCCCGTCCAATTCCGAGAATATTGATTTTCTGCCTTTCTGGAACCAAAAACAGAAGAAAACAGGCAACTGGCACTGTGGAAACTTGTTAATAGGTTAGTTTTAGAAAATATATAAAAACACCTCAAAGTGTAGACAAAGCAAAGCAAAGTAGATACAAAACAAACATGGAGCATCAAAAATTATAGATACATCCGACGTATCAAGCATCCCCAAGCTTAACTCCTGCTCGTCCTCGAGTAGGTAAGTGATAAAAGAATAATTTTTGCGGTGACATGCACCAGCAAAACCAAGATCAAACCATTTGCAAGCATTGAAAGTTGGGATCAAAGAACTCGAAACATGTGCATGAAATATGGAGTTCTAACAATAGGACAAAGTAACTATGCATGCAACATGAAAGGCTACAAACAAAGATCATGAATAACATGCATTGAAAAACGTTTGTTTGTTTCACATACAGAAAACATGGCATAGTGGCATTCAGCTTGTCCCTCATAGAGTAGCAAATAGATGCATAGGACACCTTCAAAGTTCATAAGAGTGACTAGATACAAATAGCACAAGAACAAGTAATATCACAATATGCATCAATTAATAAGTTTTGGGACACTGCACACAGAATGGAAACTATGCTCTCTTAATAGTGCCTAAAGGTAGAAGTTGGAGACTCAATATAATGGTGAAGAAAGCCTTTCATAAAGGAAGCAGGGATTTCAAGTTTCAAAAAGAGCTTCCAAAAATTATGGTACTTGTTAGCTTTCAGCCCTCATTGCCCCTATCATAATCATCTTGAAGTGATTAAGGTTAAAGTGAACAAACTATGGAGTATATGCTTGACAAAGTATAAGTTGGAAATCTCAAGTCCCTTGAATACGAGGGCCACACCTCATGCTACTCAACTTCATTCACCTGTAAGTTCTTGTCATAGTAAGTACATGTGTATCATAGAGAACCGCCAACGGGGTACCCCTTGCACATGGTACAGGAGCTATCCCATAACCAAAATGACAAGGCAAGCAGACAATGAGCATCTCAGCGATCTTTTTATTTACTATGTGCATAGCTCTTTATTAAGGATGCTTCATAGATAGCTCATTATGGTGATGCTGCAAGTTTCCACCATGATTAGGCATGGCTTAGGCAAGCGGCTCGGGCGTTTCTCTAACACAAAATACATAACTCCATGGACTTACAAGCTCCCCCTTTATTTCACACCGGTGACATCCATAGACAAAAGAGCATGATATCAACTGTGTACAAAGTACAAGTACAATGTTGAAAACGTCCCCCGTGACAGCACGGTTCTGCTGATTCCAACGTATAAGTGCAAGCATATACAACATAGATGACACAATGGTTCAAGTTTATTAGGGTCAAAGAATATAAAGTGTGCCATCAAGTTTGTGAGGGCTTTAATCACTAAGTTTTCACATAACAAAGAGACTTTTTAACTGGAAGATAGCTGAAAACAAGAATATACTTAGAATGGTGTAACACACCATGCATAGGAGTTTATAGTGGACACTTTTGAATAACTTGGTTTTCTTGGGAGTTGGAAGCATGAGTAAAGCTTACTCATGCAAGTGGAGGCTAGCAAAAGACTGGCAGCAACCAACTAAGAGAGCAATAATGGCCATAATCATGCAGAGCAACAAAACATTACTAATCAAAGCATAGAGTGGTACTACAAGTCAAGGAATAAATGATCATAGAGGCTATGGTGACTTTTTCATAGTCATAACATGGTGTGAGCATGTGCCAAGTTAACGCAAACAAAGCATCAAAAGAGAATACCACAATACTATATTTTTGCATGCTAAAACAATGCATAATTTTTTTCAAGGCACACTAAGCAATCCTAATTGTTTGGAACAAGACATGATACAGCAATAATCACTAGGAATAAGGTCAATAAAACACCTAGCATGTCATGCTAAAGTCTAAGTCACAGTCAATACAAGCTCCTCTTGCACTTTCAAGCAGGAACTTCCTACTCATTTCCAACACCAAGCAACTTAGTTGAAAACAACACAGCGAGAACGGGGGTCCAAACTACTTTATTCCAGCAAACTGAACAAACTAAGCAAACCAAACGAAAACTAAGACGCTCCAAGAACAACACAACAGTGCATGAAACAATAAAAACGAAGTGTCTAGACAGACCTAAGCTTTTTATTGATGAAGAAGGGGATGCCTTGGGCATCCCCGAGCTTTGACGCTTGTACCTCTTGGATATTTCTTGGGGTGACACCGGGGTGGAATCCCCAAGCTTGAGCTTTTGTCCATTCTTCATCTCATTACATCATTATCTCTCCACACCTGAAATTTTTCCTTCATACAAAACTTCACACAATTTTCATTAGCAATATTAGTGTATTCAAAAGATAATAGACCTTTGGGTTTAGCTTTGGAACAGCAAAACTTTTCAATAAAAACATAAGCTACTATAGAAACTCCTTCAAAAAGCTCAATTCACCTAAAGAGAACTCAAAAAGGAATCAATAAGAAGCAAATACAAATAATGGCAAAAATTTGTCAAAACAGACCAACAGGTAGAAATCGATTTTTTTTGAAAATATTTTGTTGCTCAAATCAAAAAGTGTTGAACTAACGAAAGTTATCTAACATACTGGGGGATTTATTCATAAATGTTTAGCTCAATCCCACTTACAGAGACTCCTCACGAATTTTTATGGTGGAGGAGAGAAATCTGTTTCGGGACAGCAACTTCCCAAATCTTACTTCCCTCTCATTAGAGGTCATTCTTGGCACAAAAAGCAAACAAAAAGGATAAGGAGAGGTCATTACTGAAGTAATAACTTCCAAGATTCAAGAGAACTCTTGTGTTATCTCCCAACAAGTACTTTTCTTTAACGTCTTTAAGTTAGGCATGATAGTTTGAGAAGATGCTCACATAAGAAATATAAATTGAAGTAAAAGAGAGCATCAAGAAGCAAATTTAAAACACATTTAAGTCTAAACCACTTCCTATGCATAGGAATCTTGTACACAAGTAAATTCACAAAGAACAAAGTGACAAGCATAGGAATATAAAACAAGAGTAACTTCAAAACTTTCAGCACATAGAGAGGTGTTTCACTACCATGAAAACTTCTATAGCCATATTTTCCTCTCTCATAATAATTTTCAGTAGCCTCATGAATAAACTCAACAATATAGCTATCACATAAAGCATGCTTTTCATGATCTACAAACACATAATTTCTATCAAGCTCAAAAATAGTGGGATTAAAACCTTCACAGGTTTTACCCAAAGTAGATATTTCAAAAGGATCCACAGGAACATAACATTCATCCTCCTTTGGTAAGCATGGGGGACAATCAAATAATGTAAGGGATAAAGAGTTACTCTCATTAGAAGGTAGGCATGAGTAGATAATCCATTCTTTCTCCTTTCGTTCATCACTCTCCTCCTCTTTTTTCATCTAATGAGCTTCCAGTTTCAATAATTTTTTCTTCCATAGGCTCCTGCAAGGCATTAGCCTCTTCCATTTGTGGAAAACATCTATTAAAATATTCAAGAATATAGCCATTTTATTTCTTGTAATTATCAAAAAAGCGAAATTTAAGTATCTCATAAACCTCATATTCATAAGGTGCATCATTTGTATTTTCAAGCAAACTAGCAAGTTCAAATGCACCCTTGAAAGCAATAATTTCTTCAATTTGTTCCACATCATAAAAGTCATAATTTCCATTAACATAAGAAGATATGGTAACGTTATCATTATACTCACATTGAAAAGGGAGGTGTTTATACCTCCTACAGCAACAAGCTTTATCAAAGCAATAAGTAACATTATAAGTAGAGCACACCTCTCTAGCAATAGTATTCAATTTATCAATTTTTTCCCATAGGTGTTTCCCTTTTTGTGACAAACGGTGTTCCTTATAAAAATACTTTTGTTCTTCCATGAACCCACCTTGCCAATAAGAACTAGTTTCAAAGAAACCGTCCATTGATAGAAAGCATGACCAAGCAAGGCAATAACAGACCAGCAACTAGAGTAGGAACTAAATTTTTTGTGTTTTTGATAGGAGAAAGCAAACCAAACTAAACTAATTTTTTGGAGTTTTTGATAAAAATAGGTAAACAAAACCAAGAAAAAGAAACTAAGCAAACTAAAAACAAAGTAAAGAGAAAGCTTGGGGATGCCTCCCCAGCAACGGCGCCAGAAAACTTGTTGATGGCTTAGTTGATGTGGAGCCTGTTGGGAACCCCAAGAGAAAAGTGTGAAGCAGCACAGCAGCAAGTCTTCCCTCAGTAAGAAACTGAGATTATCGAACCAGTAGGAGGAAGAAAACGTCACACAGGTGTTGCAAGCAACGTGGAAACCTGCACAACACAAACTCAAGACTTTGCCCCAACAAATCAGTGAGGTTGTCAAGCTCACCGCTTTGCTGTAATAAAGGATTAAACGTATGGTGTGGAAGGTGATGGTTTGGAGCAAGTAAACAGGTAACAGTGGAAGATGTATCAGTGGTAAAGATTGGACCGGGGTCCATAGTTCACTAGAGGTGCTCTCCTTAGATAAACAGCATGGCATGAAGGGTAAACAAATTACAGCAGGGCAATTGACAGGAACTGAGCACGGCATAACAATGTAATACTAGACAAAAAGATCCTATAAGATTCGATTGGGCAATACAACAATATATATTGAGAGGAATCAGCAAAGAAAAGAAATCTTCTCCGGGTGATCAAGTTCCTTTCAGCTTCGGTCTGGGCCACGTCTTTGCTTTCTTCCTTTGCATCCGCTGCTAGATAAGTTGTTCCCGAGCCCGATCCTTATTATATTGAGGTTGTGATCCTATGAGATTCGATTGGGCAATACAACAAAATACATAGACCTCCATCCAACTGCATCTATGACAATAAGTCCACCTTCAGGTTATCATCCGAACCCCCTCCAGTATTAAGTTGCAAGCAACAGACAACTGCTTTAAGCAAAGTGTGTAAGGTAAACAATACACTTGTTCCATGAACAAGAGACCGTTGTTTTCTCCCTAGTAGCAACATCACATCTACAACCGAAGAGATTTCTGTCACTTCCCTTGGAAACTAGAGGCATGAACCCACTATCGAGCATAAATACCCCCTCTTGGAGTCACTAGCAACTACTTGGCCAAGATAGCTACTAACAACAAAGAGCATGCAAGATCACAAACAACACAAACATGATAGTATCAAATAGACAAAACCATTAATCAATCTGACATAGTAATCTCGATATCCATCGGATCCCCGCAAACACAACATGCACGATTACAAATAGATTAGATCTTGATCATGAACGGAGCTCAAAAGATCTATACATGAAAGCACAAGGAGGAGATACAACCATCTAGCTACTACATGGACGCATAGTCCAAGGTGGAACTGCTCACGCATCATACCGGAGAACAAGGCCTCCGGGATGATCTCCCCTCCGGCAGGATGCTAGGAAGAGCTTCAGATGCCCCCCGATCTAGGAACGACGGTGGTGGCAGCTATAGAAGGTTTCGTGAAGTTTTTATCGGGTGCCTAGGGTTTTTGCATCAGGGGCTTCTTATAGGCGAAGTGGCGAGTCTTGGAGGCGGCCAGGGGGCCCATACCCTACCCACGCGCGGGGTAGGTCCCACCCGCGCCTAGGGGGTGTGGCGGCCCTGGTTCGCCCCTCCATCTCTCCTCTGGACTTCGTGTCGCCCACGGTAAAATATTGACATTGGATTTTGTCCCGTCCAATTATGAGAATATTGATTTTATGCCTTTCTAGAACCAAAAATAGAAGAAAACAGTCAACTGGTACTATGGCAACTTGTTAATAGGTTAGTTTCAGAAAAGATATAAAAGCATCTCAAAGTGTAGACAAAGCAAAGAAAAGTAGATACAAAACAAGTATGTAGTATCAAAAACTATAGATACGTTTCCCACGTATCAGTCGTTAAGCACCGTACGTATGTGACTCCCTCTAGCGGCAGCGTACTTTTGGCTCTAGGAGTTTTCGGAGCCGCGGGAATTCGTGACCTCAAGGTCAGCATCGGGGCGTCTTCTTCAACCACGTTCCTAACAGTACGTTAACCGTGCTCGGTCTTCAAAGGTATGAATACCGTATCTCCTCCCATTACTGTATTACTATTAGATAGATCCTGGCATTAGGATTTCAATCATCGAAAAAAATGTTTTCTACCCTCAAAACCCATAAATTGGTATCAGAGCCGATCTATGCGTAGTACTGCTAGTACGGGTAGAACACACGAGTTGTAACGTGTGGGCGTCGATTTTATAATTATTATCCTCGCACGTGTACTTGTTTATATCATGATATTGATTGATGAAGCGGCCCGGACGACCTTACATGTACTCTTAGGCGAGACTGGTTCCACGCTCGATGATTTAAGGAATAGACGACCTAAAGGAGATTCTGAAAGGTTCAGAATATGAATTGATTAAGGAATAGTCCTAAATCATTCAAAGTTAGGAAAATCATTAAGTAATAAGCATCGATGATTTAATAGGAAGAATAGGATGTTCGCGCATACATTATGTTTTGACATAGGATTCTGTCTTTGAAATCATGATGATTACTTGACATAATCTGATTCATGTTCTTTGTAAGAAGAATAAGTTTGGAAATGATTAAGTGTAAATCATTGAATAATGATTTGAAAAATATCCATAGTATCTAGTGAGATCTGTAGACATGTTTATAGATCTGTAAAGACAACATACCGAAAGTATAAAGTGTTATACTGGAGAGGTTATATGTTGAATTTAAGAAGATCGGAAATCTCTACATTAAAGGTTACCTAAGGCGCAATTGAAGTGTGGTGGCAAGTATTCGGAATTGCACATAGTGCATTTTGAATTGGAAATCTACATTTATAACAAAGTATATGAATACTATCATGTGTTTTATAAATGTTGAATCTTTGAGAAACTTTTCTCACAAAGTGTGTTCTAATACTTAGTGCCCATGAGAAAGTCCCCGAGACTTATCTAAAGTTACTATTGGTATCTGGAACCTGAGACCCCATTTTGTTGCCAAAACATTATGCATGCACAAAAAATTATCATAGAGATGAATAAAAGGTAGTGATGTCATATATGATGACACTAAAAAGTTGCAAAGGATTCATAAGGAATGAAACGTTCATTCTCTGGACTTACAACTCTTCCATGAGCAAGCATAATCAGAAGCGCCAAGTTGTATGGTACTAATGATTGAATAACAAATGTAGCTAGTTTATTTGTACTCTAGTGCAAGTGGGAGACTGAAGGCAATATGCCCTAGAGACAAATAATAATATTGACTATTGACATATTTCATAAAGTTTATGATTAAGTTTTATAACATGCTATAACTGTATTGATTAGGAAACGTCAATACACATGTAATATACAAAAAATCAGTAGTTCCCAGTGAAACTCTAGTCTCTGGTTCATTGGTCAACAGATGATCAAAGGTTTCTTGATCATGCTGGTGCCTCGGCCACAATTGACAATGGAGTCATTTCATTAGATAATGAGATGGTGAATATACCCTATCTATAGCATTGTATCATGATCATGTCACAAAGTTCAGGTTACGGTGATTAGGAAATGTAGTGACTCTTTCCTTGGACCGTGAGACCATATCTAATCAGTGTCTCTCGAGGTTACTTTGATGGCACTTAACGTCACTCTGTGGAATGATGGTCATAAGGGTGTCATTGGGTATCCAAAGGAATAGGTTGAGGTGTATGCGTCAAGAGCGGGATTTGTCCATCCGCGTGATGGAAGATACTCTGGGCCCACTTGAATAAGTTATATCCATAAGGTGTGTAGCATGTGACTAGGTCACAAGGGATATCACTTATCGGATCGAGTAAAGAAGGTATTATCGGTAACGAGGTTGAACCCTAACATGGTGATGCCATTTGATCAAGCCTCGAACAATACAGTATCGCAGAGACAAAAGGAATAAGACATAGTATTTATGGTTCAATGACAAATTTTGTGGAATGCATAGGTGGTCATCATGGGCATTCAGGTCCTATTGTTGATCATTGGTGAAAGTACAAAGGAAGTCACCTAGAGGGGGTGAATACGCTTTTAAAAATATTACGGTTTAGGCTCGAGTAAATGCGGAATAAAACTAGCGTTTAATTTATTCAGCACAAAACCTAACCACTAGGTTCACCTAAGTGCACCAACAACCTATGCTAATAAAAACAAGAAACAAGGTGATAGCAAGATATAAATACTTCAAGCACGATGTCTATCACAAAGTAAAGTGCATAAGTAAAAGGGATCGATTGAGAGATAACCGATGGACGCGGAGACGCAGATTTGTTTCCCGAAGTTCACTTCCAAAGAAGCTACGTCTCTGTTGGAGAGGTACGATGGCGCAATGCTCTCCGAATGCCACAAATGGCTCACCTCGAGGTGTGATGGATCGATGCTCACCCAAAGCCACACAAGGCCTCACCCCGGATGCGGAAGCACGCAACTCACCGACACCACAAAAGGCTCACCCTATTCTCCCGAGTGCGCACCACAAAACGCGGGCGCTCGCTCCACTATGGGATGCTTGAGGGCGGTCACCGAACCCGTACAAGATTGGGGCTAACTCCATAACTCAATTGGAGGCTCCCAACAACAAAGCCACAAAAGGCTACAATGCCACAAAAGGTCAACAAGACCACAAAAGATCAACAAGACCACAAAAGGTCAACAATCCAACCACACAACCGTCTAGGGTTCCAAGAACCCAAGAGTAGCAAGCCCACAAGCTTGTACTCGCCGAATCTCCGAGGAGAACTCAAACCTATGCAACAAATGCAAGAGGCAAGTCCTTCTCTCTCAAATTCCAACAAAGCTACAAAAGCTATTGGGGGAATAAGGGAGGAAGAACACAAGAGGAGAACACAAAACTCTCCAAGATCTAGATCCCAATGATTCCTTCACAAAGAAGGGATTTAGCTTGGAGGGATTGTAGATCTAGATATCCTCTCTCAAATCCCTCAAAAAGATGCAAGAATCATAGGAGGGGAGAGGGAAAGCTTTTTCAAGGTCAACAATGGAGGAGAGAGAGAAAGCCAAGAACCAAGAAAAGAGCTAGTACCCACAAAGGGAAGAGGGGTCCCTTTTAAAGGGCTCCCAGATCTGCCTGTTATGGGCATTTGCGACCCTTGCCGAAACTTCCGGTGGGAGGCTAGAAGTTCCGGTGGCACACAACCAACGGTCAGAAAACTGTGATGCGAGAGACTAAAAACGCGAGCCTGGTCGGAACTTCCGGTGGGAGCGGAACTTCCGGTGGAAATTCCAATCGAACTTCCATCAAATAGAGTACTCAAAAACAGAGAGGTTACTGAACGTGAGCGGAACGAGAGCCGGATATTCAACAGGAACTTCCGGCGGCAACTAGGCCCGAGCGGAACTTCCGGACCCTGGCCGGAACTTCCGACGGGGGCGGAATTACCGCCAAAACTTTTGAACCAAATTCCATCAAATACAACAAACCAGATAGAGAGAATACAATACGTGAGCGGAAGAAGAACCGGAACTTCCACCGGAAATTCCGGCGGCAAAATGCCCTAGAGGAACTTCCGATGGGTAGCCGGAACTTCCGGTCAGGGAAATTCCAGAAACCAAAACTGCAATAACTTTCGCATCTGAACTCCAAACGATACGAAACCAATTTTGTTGGAAAGATAACGACGAAATATTGGGTATCACATAGGGATAAAGTACCATGAATATATATGTGATGTATATCCCAAGGTGTGGAGCCGAAAACTCGCAAGATCAAAAACTGCAAAAAGATATGCAAGTGAAATCCTAATTTGATGAACTAGAGCTTGTTAGGATGATGACCACAAGCTCTAGATCCTCTCATGGACAAGAACCAAATAACAACCAAGAAAGATGATGCTATGAATGCAAAGGTTTGAGCTCTCTCCGAACGATGCAATCGAGACACCCGCTTGAGAGCCTCTCTTGATAGTACGACTATCTATCCTAAACCCAGTCTCCCAACTAACAACACGAGACTGTCAAAAGAGAAGCCCTATCAAGAACATATCTTTGCCTTGAGCATCCCACTTGAACTTGATGTAGACCGTCTTGTTCTTCTATAGTGGGAACACCTTTCTTGTTTTCTCTTGCTTGATGAAGATGAAGACTTGCAAATTGCTCCCCCATACTTCATGGGGAAACCTCTTCTTTGAACTTGTCTTCATCACTCCATGATCATGAGGATGGTAAGTAATAAGTCCAATTTGCATCACCATTCTATATCATAATTTGACTCTATTCATTGATATATGTCTTATTATGAGGTGTTACTTATGTCTTTTCCTCTGTTTTTGCATGTTGGATGATTCTTGGAGGATGAACTGCTGGAGTCAGGTTTCTGATGAAAAAAGAGGTGTTTTGATGCAATTTCGCGAAGATCGGAAAAATACCAAAAAAAATATTGGAAAATTATCTTTTCCCAGAAGACGAAGGAAGCCAGAAGGGGAGGCGTAGCCAGGCCGCATGGGGCCCACACCACCCCTAGGGACGGGCCCACCTTGCCCCGCGCCTAGGGCAGGTGTGTCCCACCTGGATGGCTCCCGACTCTGCCCTTTCACCTATATCTTCCTCATGGAACTCTAACACCAGGGGAGCGACCACAGAAGTATTTCTGTCGCCTCTACGGGGTGGAAAACACCAAGAGAGAAAGAGCTCTCCGGCAGACAGATTTCTGCCGGAGAAATTCCTTCCCGGAGAGGGGAGATTGTCGCCATAAACACCATCATCAAGCTAGGCTTCATCGGGATCATCATCATCATCATACGCACCATCATCTCCACCAGCACCATCATCAGCACTCCATCCCTCTATAAAAATTGTGTTGGATCTTGCATAAGTTCTTAGGGGAAACTTTCTCGGTGTTGATTACAATTGTAGTTGATGCTTGTGAGTGGAACCATTGGATTATTGTTTATGTTCAGATTTTTATCCATCACCATATCATATTTGATATTGATCCATATGATTTCTTGTGAGTAGTTTTTTTAGTTCTTGAGGACATGGGAGAAGTCATGTTGTTTGTAGTGGATTTGTGTTGAGTTATTATTCAATGGTTTAGTATTTAAGTTGTGATGCTATTCTTCTAGTGGTGTCATGTGAACATCAACTACATGATACTTCACCATTTATGGGCCTAGGGGAATGCATTGTGTATTTGGCTACTAGTTGTAGGATTGTCGGAGTGACAGAAACCTGAACCCCCGTTAGGACACCATTGCATAAGGGAGCGTAGGATCTCAGAGTTTAAGGCTGTGATTAGGTTTATATTAATCACTTTCATGTAGTTGCGGATGCTTGTAGGGGGTTTAATCACAAGTATGTATTAGTCCAAGTAAGGTCGATACATTAGTACAGGTTCACCCACACAACACTTACGGCACCAAAGAAGAGTACTTAGCTATATGAAGTGAAAGCACTTGACAGAATTCCCATGTGCCCTCGAGAACGTTTGGTCCTTATAAGTATTCCCACCGGCTTGTCCTTTGCTAAGAAAGGATTGGGCCACTTGCTGCAGTTGTTCTTTGTCTTTATTACTTGCACTTTGTTTTGTTGCTTTATCAGAAAATCCCAAAAAATGCATTTGCTAAGTATTTATAGAGATTTCCTGCTCCATACCACTAGTCAACACCTTATGCTCCTCGTTGGGATCGACACTCCTATTTATCGAAAGTACTACGATACGCCCCTAGACTTGTGGGTCATCAGCAAGATTCAAGCATGAGATCTTCTAGAGATGGCGCATTTTAAGCTTGCCCTTATTCATCCCTTCTTGAGGTTGATCCATCTTGATGCAACTCTTTGCACTTGTCTTGATCAACCTTCAAGCTCCTTCTTTCTTCATGATTCCAATGGCACAAAGCCCTTGGACATTTCTTCATCTTTCAACCTTGAGACCAACACATGGCCCAAGCGATGCCAATGGACAAAACTACAAGTGAAACTCAATTTACACATTAGTCCATAGAGATTGTCATTAATTACCAAAACCACACATGGGGGCATACATGCCCTTTCAATTGGTCATAGAGGAGTATTGACCATGTCTAGAGTCTTCTCAAATTGTTGGGTAGAACACTTAAGGGCTTGACGAAGCTTAGATATCATTAATGTCATATTCGGAATTACTGAATAAATAAGAAGAGAGAAATCATAAAAGTTCTGAGGAGATCCGAAGGTGTTCGGAGAAAGGATAAAGGAAAAGAGACTGATAGAAGTTTCGGATAAATGATGATTTAAATATATATTTATTATATGTTAATTATGAATTAATATATTATAAATAAATATTTGAAGAAAGGTTTATAAAGACGTCTTACTTATTAGGAAAAACCCTAGAGGGGTTTTATATTTTTACCTAAAAAAACGGACGAAAAAGGCAAAGGAAACAACAAAAGGGGCTGGCTTTGAACCAGCCCAAGTGAGCGACGCACGCATGTGCGTGCTAGTGGTCCAGCCCACCCAGGACAGCGCTAGTCATCGCCGCCGATGTCTGCCTCCCAGGCCGTGGGGAGCGCGAGCGGCCCACCCAGCCGGCGCCTGCTGCCACCACCTCTTCCTCCTAGGCAGGCGCGCGGGTGGGGTTTCAGCCCACCTGGCTGGCTGCGGGATTTTCCCCTTTTTCTTATTAGTTTTAGTCCCACATGGGGCACCTAAGGTGGAGGGAGCCCCTCCCTTCGGCTATATAAAGGGGTGCCTATAGGAGGATTAAAATACATCAATTTTCACTTGGAAATACAGAAACAGTCTGTGTTGCCTCTCTCTCTCTCTAGTGAGGAGTTCTTCACCGCAGAGCGCCGTCGCACTACGAGATTCGGAGCCGCGAGATCTACTTCCGCAATCTCGTCGGATAGAAGCGGGGTCCTCGTCAAGCACCGTACGTGTGTGACTCCCTCTGGCGGCGCCGTGCTTTCGGCACTAGGAGTTGTCGGAGCCACAGGACTTCGTGACCTCGAGGTCAGCATCGGGGTGTCTTCTTCAACCACGTTCCTCACGGTACGTTAACCATGCTCGGTATTCAAAGGTATGAATACCGTATCTCCTCCCGTTACTGCATTATTAGTAGATAGATCCTGGCATTAGGGTTTCAATCATAGATTTTTTTTGTTTTCTGCCCTCGAACCCATATAGTGCTATGATCAATAAAGTGTCGTGATTCTTAAAAAAAGTGAGCAAAACCTCTAGAAAGAAAAGTTCATATTGAAATGCCACCACCTTGCATTATTGATAGTATAACTTCCATGTTACAGCTGGTGAAGACCAAGTATAGATATATATATATACATATATATATATATATATATATATATATATATATATATATGGATTAGGCCTAAATGATTTATGGACATGTCACTTTTCTCGTCTAGGAGAAGAGTGACTCTCGTTCTTGGGGGCTTTCATCTTATTTGACTGCAGTTGGAACTAAATGATTTATGGACATGTGTGATTCCAACATTGATAGCTTGTTGGGTCTTCGGGTGCTAACTTTTATAAAAAGAAATATATTTTTATTAAGGACATGTATAATAATTATATCTTAGCCATGCGATATAAGATAGTTGATGAGATGGAGGAGAGAGAAATAAAAAATATATGTTTGTCTTCTATTACCTGAGAGATGGTCTCTACTCTCCAGTAAGAAATATAAGATGTTTTTCTCCATTGTACGAGTTATATTATCTTATCCACCTATTTTCTAATTTATTTCTAGTAATGTAATAATTTAAGTAGCATGTAAATAATAATTGTTAAAGATAACTCTAAGATATAATCTATTATAGACCATCTGTTTTTATCTTCTCTAAACAACATGCAACATCTTAGGTAAGACTGCTTTGTTAACAATTGTACAGCCCTAAGAGAACGACAGAAGGTATCAATCCATGAGCCATAGTGGTGGGGATATGTATTTTCCCTCTGTCTAGCAACCTGGGTTATATACTATGTAATAATCTTGTGTTCCCATTGTTCTTAGTATAGTACTAATAATTTGATTAGTTCAAGAGGGGTGACAGCTCTTTCTAGGAATATCATGGAGAGAAGCTTAGTTTTAATTAAAGGGTGCAAAGCAATCAATGAAATGTAGCTTCATTTATTTTCTAGCATGACATGTACTTCCTCCGTTCTGGTTTAAATGACATAATTTACAATTCTCTGGGCCCTAGGTGTCCTCTAATTGGTCCATTAATAGTACGAAAAGAACATGCATGAGGAGAAAAAACCCAGCAAAGCGTTCACATTTGTTCACACATGTGCATGCAAGCATTTTGTTCTTTTCACACGGAAGTAATTATAGAGATTAAATGGTTTTGTGTCTAAATATTTTGGGATTGCATGGTTTGCAAATTGTGTCATTTAAACCGAGATCAATTCTATTGGTTCCTTGGTCTGACAACATAATAACAATTAAAGTGTTTTTGGATTTATTAATGTCAAAAATTAAACATGCCTATAGTTAGTTTTTGGTGTTTCGTAATGATTAAAACTAGAAGAATACCCCCGCGGAATCTCTTAATAGATTGATTGTGTAAATAAATAGGTATAAAATGCGTAAAATATGAAGTTCTCTAAACAACATGCATGATTGTTCACAATAGTCAAGAGGCTAAATTAAATTGACATAAATTATTGTATATTTGATGAATAAAAATTAGTGGCAGAGACAATTATATGGCCATCAATTATCTTATATCGCATGGCTAAGATATAATTATTATACATGTCCTTAATAAAAACATATTTCCTTTTACAAAAGTTAGCACCCGAAGACCCAACAAGCTATCAATGTTGGAATCACACATGTCCATAAATCATTTAGTTCCAGTTGTAGTCATGTATTGTTTTCCAAGAAAACAAGATAAAAGCCCCCAAGAACGAGAGTCACTCTTCTCCTGGATGAGACAAAGAGCCGGCTCGGCCAATTGATTGGCTAAAATAGTGGGTGATGTGGATAGCTTGCATGTTGAGATAGACTATTATAATTGCTAGTTAGTGAGATTTTGCTCCATAAGAAAGTATATATTGATCTAGGGATCATCTGACTAACAACATCTCTAGCAAACATGGTGGTACAAACATGAATATGACTAATCTGAACATGCAAATAAACATCTATACACACATCACATCCATTAACCCATACATCCCAATAATCCATGGCATTATATGGATAATTCTCCTCCCAAATTTCTAACGAATGGTACACCTAGAAAATTAAGTGAGATCACATAGCGTTGCTATTGAGTTTAGTCCCACATCGGTTGTGGAAGGAGACCTGAAGTGGCTTACAAGGATGAGGGGTGTCTCATATTTATTTTACCAATTATATATATATGGGGTGCAGTTTCTTTTTTATTTTGTCAATTATATGGTCTTTGTGGTAAGCATAAAGCCGGACTGAGCCAAAGGTCCATCATGGTGCCAAGAAGCTGCAGGCCAAAATGGACCCAATAACTAACTAACTATCAACGAAAGGAAAGTCCAAGAGTTTTGCTATCGCGAGGCTTCGTTCAGAGAGGAAAAACAATACTACGAGCAAGTATTATTATCAGAGAATGCCGTAGGAGTAGGAGGATCGGATGGTGGCGTTGGAGCACTACGCAGGCGCTCCCCATGATCAAACCAATCATCGTCACCACTAAACCTGGGGCGACTGATACGCCTGTTTAATGGTTTCATCTTTAAGCCTCCGTCGCCATAATATAGTAGTATGAAAATTCTCTAGAAGTTCCTAGCTAGATCCCTGCTGCGTATGCAGCTAGCCTACGCGAGCAGAGCAGATCATTGCCCTTTGGAAGACCCAAATCTTGGCCAGGTTCGTCGCGCGCGCACGTACGTAGATCGATCGCCCCTTTCGACTAACTCAATCGTCGATCTTCCTTTTGCCGTCACCGATCATGCTTTGCACAAATTCCGATCCGGCTCTCCTCGCCTTTAGAGAAACAGTCGGAAATTACCCTGAACCCGATGCCGCCTAACAAGACGCTCTCTCTTAACAATTTATTTAAAAAACAAGTAGACGCTCTTGAACGTCGTAGCTAGAGTTTCTCGCGCGTCAAAAGCGAGCCACGCTCGCCGCATCGAATATAAACCGCAAGCTAGCACATGCTGACCTCATTATCTACACATTATTGAGTCAGTCGGTCTAATCATGACCAAATCGCTTTGAATCAGGCATGCAGCGCGAGTGCGCGGCTAATGGCAGGTCACTTTTTCCAACCGGCCAGCCGGCCCCTACCCCGATCCACTGGAGGAGGAAGAACGCAGAGCATTTCTCGTAGCAGCTTAATTTAGTGCAGGAGGGGGGAATGTATCGACTTTCCGTCTTGTGCTCCGCAACTTGGGCCTCATTCTCATTCCTACAGGAGATGCTGGCTGGATTAGTTAAGCTTATTATCGCTGGGGTTTCCGCCTAAGCAGAACAATATCCGAGCGTGACGTCCCTGCGATCTGCTTTGGACTAGGGACTGTCGTGTCGTCTCCGTGGTAAACAAGCATCCGGGCCGGCATCGCCGCCGTGCGACGACGACGAAGGCGATGGTCAGATCACACCAGCCTATCGACGGAGCATCTACTGGAAAAGGCGGCCGGGGAGCGATGCCGACCTGCGAATGATTAGCGGCAAGTTGGTGGCGATGATGTTACGCCGCACATGGGAACGATACGATACGGTGGGGGTCATCTTTTCACCAACGCAAGTTGCCGGAGTAAGGTCATCTGCGCTGCCGGTGCCAGTTACACTGAACCGCGCGCGGCCGCGTCGTCGACGCGACACGGACGGCTGGGAATCCGGCGGCCACGCGCGCCGGATGCCGCTGGGGGTAGTAAAGTGCTCCATCCGAGTGTGATTGATCCTTGCTCGGCCCCGTTGAGGAAATATCAGAGAGGAAGCGGTGGTCCTTTGAGGAATGTCGGATCGGAGCGTCTGGTTTAATTTTCCTGCTGGTCTCAGGAAGCAAGGACCGAGATCTGCCACGAACTCAAGCTCGTTGGCCTTGCCTGCACCTCTCTCTTCCACTGTGCATCGAGGAAAGCCATCCATAGCTTAGCTTTTGAAGGGAATTCCGTGGTTGGCATGGCAATACATACAATGGCACAGTTTTTCGCGGAATCCAAGTGACCTCTGCCTGCCCTTAAGAGCCAGGGTATTGAAACTCGGTGAGGTGCCACCAACATCACCCATGATAAAGCTATCGCCCCACCCGTTGCGCGGAAAGGCGGCCAGTGTTTGCATTGCAAAATGTCAGAGTACCAATCCAAACCGGCCTACACCACAAGAGGGCGGGCGAGAGTAGCTTAGGGCAGCTTTTGCGCCGTTTTGTACGTAGTAGCATATACAGGCAGAGACGTGCTTGCACGTCTGTGCGTGCGTGCGTGCCATAACATTGACCTGGATTTCCCTTCTCCAGATCTCCAGGAAAAACCGATAAGACCGTAACGTAGGACGACGTACTGGATCAGGGGAGCACAGCAAGCAAGCGGCACTCCGCTCGAAACACTCATGTGATGATGCACAGACCAGACACGCACAATTTGCAGCACATTCGCGATGGATGGTCGCGCGTACGCTCTCCAAGGCATACCGTGCACTTGCCCCTGGTGCGGCAGCAAGAGACAAAGAGAGCACATAACTACTAATCTCCATGTAGCTCCAGCTCTTAGGCCTGACCTCAAAACCACACTGCTAGTCCTTTCCGGAAGGATTCCATACCCAGATTCCTAGCGATCGCTTCAACTGTCAAGGCATGGTAGCCTATGTCTCCATCAAACAAGACAAAAATAGATAGTAATATGGGGTAGTACTGTAGTACATTACCGGCATGGGCAGAATAATCTTGATCAGCGTCTTCCCTGTCATGCCCTGTTTACTCTCTTGGGATTGTCAGGATTCTCATTTCGACGGATTAGCAAACAGATTTGCCATGCCACAGGCTCAAAGCCCCTACTATCTTCAGGCAATGATTGACTGGTAGATGGCGATGATTGCCTCCAGAACCAAGCTTTTCAGCAGCAACCAAGCAACGTCCAGATTTTACATAAAAAAACGAAACCTCCTCCCGAGATTTTTTTTCTGTTTCTGGAAGTTTTTCCCTTCGTATACATGTCTGTGTCATGTAGTTTCAAGCTGCAAAGTATCTCTGTCAGACGTCTGTTTCTGTACTTGTGCAGCCCATGTGATGTCGATCATTTTCAAGCTCGATCCACCATTGGAGTGGCTAGGCCAATGGGATATGCCCACGTGAAGGGCGGCACTTCTTTATTCGTGTTGGTCAAGGGATCAACATATTCCATCAACTTTTAGGTGTTAAATGAACTCTTTGCAATCTCCTTGTTTGGAATTCGCCGAGTTGAAATTTAGGTCTGCCAGATAACATCATGCTCAATTGAAAGGTATTGTCATTGACCTCAGGTCCTTGTTTGGTACTACTTCTCTAATCAACTAGTAGAATTTACCTTCTTTCTCTAATAACCTTTGGAAAGAAATTGCTGATGCAGAAACGGCTGGAACTTGCATAGCGAAAACCTGCGGAATGAGTGCAATATCCGGAGAATGAAGTCCACATAAACTTTACTGTAAAGCACAGGAATAAAATTAGATTCTATGGTCCCCTACTAGTCAAGATCAGTGTAGACCTTATCAGACACATCTTTGCCTCATCTCTTTTATCTGAAGTCCCTATAGGTTGGCGTAGACAGTTTTTTTTTTCTTGAGATAAAGGACCAGCAACTGAGGGCAGAATCTTTTGTGAATGATATTCCATCTCACAGTTGGAACGCCAAAGAACACATAAACTTGTGCAAAAGGTTCACAAGAACCTGTATTCAGGTAATGAACGCTCATACTCGAAAATAATATTTCATCAGTTAAACTTGAACATAAGACATGTTGGAGTAGAATGTGGTTTTGTTGACACAGTTGCAAGACATACATGTTAGACATTTGGAAAAAGAAACTTCAAGTGAATCTTTTAAGTATGAGATATAGAGGTTTAAACTTAAAATATGCTTAATCGATTGTATTAAAATAGATATTGAGAAATACTATCTTTGGTTAATTATTGGATAATTTATTTTCATAAATAATAAAAGACCATAGAATTACTCTAGAAGGTACGAAGTACAGATACATGCATATTTCACGAAATGCGGCATGATCTAGGATAAGATTATATTATACCAGCAGAACAAAGTCCAGTAAGTGAATCAATGCTTTACATTTATGAGTTCCAAAAAAAATTACTCTTATAAAGTAAGGCGAAAATAGTTGTTACCTTTGACCATATCATAACTTACGGTAGTAAATCAGAACAGATCTTAAAGAGTTGCATTACCGCCATGCAGAAGAAGTGCTGCATCACCAACACTCCATCGTTGCTCTTTCCAACAGCTTTGAGGAAAGAGGCCTTGATCCATAAACAAGACTTAAGGGGAACTACTGGCTGACAGAAAAAGAGAAAAGCAGTTTTAGTGGAAAATCTACAAAATAATTAAATGAATTAAAAATATATTAAACTTAATGTCAATGCACCATCTCATTATCAATAGGTGACAACGATCAGTTGCTGTTTATAATATTTGTTGGACGACCTGGACATGACTCTCAATTCCAGATGATGTATGCAATGAGATAGACCATACACCTGTACCACAGATTAGCATCTCACGCATCCAACCGATACAAGTAATGTCCAACAATATCAACATTATTATCGTAGAAGATAACAAAGAAAAGATAGATTTGTTTGGAAATCCTCTACCGCTTTTTATCATTGCAGTATAGTATTCCCATCCCACCATGCGTATACCAATTAATAAACGGAGGCGGTGTTTTAGCTCATGGGACTAGATGCTCCCATTACGGAAAATGCATTTAGAAATGTTTACAAGAACTGAAAAAAAAACTTGAGGATGTACATGCACGTGTCTTTTACATGTCCTCAAACATTTTTTGAAGAAAAGACGTATGTAGTGTCATAGCTAAAAAATGTCTCGTGAAAAGTCATTTTGTACCACTGAGAATTGCTTTTCTTACACAGGTCGCAAAATTGTCTTTTTTCCATGAAACTTTTTTTGTAGATATTTTATACATTTTGAAATGTGTTTTTTCACAATGGAGCATCAAGTCATATGATCCAAAGTGGATTTTCGTTAATAAACCTCTTATTCATCTTCCTTGCAAACCATCCCTCCCTGCAATAATCACTACCTTCGCATTTACAATCTGACATGTTACAAGACGGGGAAAAAACCCTTACCTAAACACTAAGCTTAAATTGTGTTTGCCTGAAAAAAGTTACTGTTAGAAAGGGGGAGGGGGGGTTATAACTGAAAACAAAGAATTTTTTCTAATGCATCAGTCTGGGAGACAAGTCAAAAGGCAAGCCCCTTTTCATTGCAGACACCTATTTATTAGGCTAGGTATAGGGAATAAGTTAGTGCGATTACATCAGATTTGATTCACCTACGTGGAATTGCAGCGAGCACTTCTTCTATTGGTGTAGGCCCGGAGGGTGGACAGCCCAAAATATTGCAAGTGATAGCAACCCATATTATTGTTTGTAGTTAAAGATACCATGGTGTCCAGAGCTACAGGTTCGCTCGTCACAAATGGTTCAGCATCTAGGACTGAGAGTATATATAGAGCACAGGGCTGCACCGCTCACTTCACCCAAGTGCACACTTCGAGGCCAAGTTAGCTCTTCTTGAGCAATAGTACTTAATCTCCTCGGCACCACCAATCGTAGCCAACTATGTCAAGGGATCCACTTGTTGTAGGTAATGTAGTTGGAGATATCTTGGACCCATTTATCAAGTCAGCATCACTCAAAATATTATACAACAATAGGGAGCTCACTAATGGGTCTGAGCTCAAGCCTTCACAAGTAGCCAATGAGCCACGGATTGAGATTGCTGGACGTGATATGAGAAACCTTTACACTTTGGTGAGTTCATAACTCCTGTCTACCTCATTTTAGCATTACATATGATTTCAAGTTAAGCTTTCTGCATTTGATAAAATAAAACAGCGGTTAACTGCTACTCGAGTGGCTATGTCAGGTCATGATTTTTTTCTCTATAGCCTTATGCTGCAAGACAACATTTCTGAGTACACCCATTAAACTGGAAGCCAAGAATCTTGACTCCAAAGATTTAAAACCTTTTCCTTGTTCTTTGAGAAAGACCTAGCAGTTCCATATTTTCTTAAAATATATCCTCTAAAGGTGTTCAACTTGCTTTTGCTAGTGTCAGCACATATACCAGCATTTTTGCATGCAGACATATTAAAACTGAAGTTATACACATTGGTCTAGAGTATAGACGTATATGTTATAGGAATATGGAAACCGCAATGATTGCTTCCAGCAATGCCTGTCATATGATGTGAACGTCATACTGGCCACATTAAGATGCTACGAAAATGCATGGCACTAAGAAACTAACATTTGATTAGATTCATTTTGTCTAAGAAGAGTATCAAACAATTGAATAGCTCAGATCCTAAGCCTCAAATTATACAGGCATATTAATTAAGAAGAAGAATGCAATTGCCTTGACAGAGGATGAGCAAAAAATCAATTGTAAATAACATTTTAAAGACACATTTATATGCGCAAAAAATCCAACATCCATTTTACTTGATTGAGTAATTTATATAATGAGTACTCAAGTTCATGCTTCTAACAAAGAACGATCACAAACTTACCAATAGGTGATGGTGGATCCTGACTCACCAAGTCCAAGCAATCCAACCAAAAGAGAATACCTTCACTGGTAAGACCTGAAACACTTGCAACAAACTTACACATCAAAGCGGAAGTGTTTCTTACAGTTGTTTGCATGTCACACAGGTTGGTGACAGACATTCCAGAATCAGCAGATGCAAGCTATGGTGGGTTCTTCACTTCTTCTCTTCCTTTTACATCTCATTCCCATGATTTAAATGTTTAGAAGCACTCATAAAAAATTATAATAAACCTAGTTTGTGTTGTCATAAAATCAAATAAAACTCCGAAACCATTAACAATATAAGCAAAGTACTACCTCTGTTCCAATTGAACAGCTAAAAAGGCTTACATTTTGGAACAGAGGTAGTAATTATTTATACAACCCACGGAGTGAAGATCATCAGTTCATCACTGCTGAAAAGGTATGCAAAGCAAAACTATATATTCAAATGACTGGCTTAAACTTGTATAATCTGACTGTCAGCCCTGGTATATATGAATTGGAAGATTAAACATGACTTTGAGCTTTGAACTATGATCCATATTATACACTAAATCCAATTCAGTACTTGTGTAACCAATGAAGTTTACATAATTTGCTCTAAATGTTTATAAAAACTATTTTCAGGAAATGAGATAGTTAGCTACGAAAACCCAAAGCCAACAGCAGGAATACACCGCTTTGTCTTCGTGCTTTTCCGCCAATCTGTCCGGCAGACCATTTATGCACCAGGATGGAGACCAAATTTTAACTCACGGGACTTTTCAGCACTTTACAGTCTAGGCCCACCCGTGGCTGCAGTGTTCTTCAACTGCCAAAGGGAGACCGGGTGTGGGGGCAGACGATACATTAGATGACAACAGGGATAATTGCATTCCTACAATCCTCTGCAAAAAAGAGGGTAAATTGAATGATGCATAAGGCCAGAAGCTCCAGACAGGCATTGTGTGTGCTGCAGTGTAATGTAGTATAATTTATAGATTACTTTATCGCATGTACAGGCCCTGACTATGGTGTCCTCGAAAAACCATTGTAACCAATGTGAGCCACTGCTCCATCTCTCTTTCTTTCATGTGGAAAGGAGAAGGTTGATGTAAAAGGGAAGTGTGCGTAACAACCCCTCATGTTTCTTAAAACACCAAGATTCGACACCGATCAATGATAAACACCAAGGTTCGACACCGATCAATGATAAATTGCAGATTGCCTTACAAGAAAGCCGCCACAGTGAAATCTGTAAGATCCACAGCTTCCCAGTGCCATACTGCTAGGAGCATTTTTCATCACCTGACCTCCAATGATCAATCCAATGAGGATTTATGCGGAGGACCTCATTGGGAATCAGAATTCAGAACCCTCTTCCCCCATCCACCAGTCATGTTCTCAGATTCCACCAACACCAGCAAAGCTAATTTGCACTGAAGCAGATCATTAAAGGCAATAAATCCATATAACCCTGAAATGTGGGTGCAGTCCTGGTCAGATTGTGCCCTTGAACTTATTCAGAAATACAAAATTAGCATGATTTTATCTGCCTGCCTTTGGTAGACAGGCTCGGTATGGCAGCAGGAGGGGAATCAGCTACTTGAATGACAACAGAGGATATGGCCATCTAAACAGCACAATCTTATAAACATCCTCTCAGTTTTCTCGTTGCAGCATAACCTCCATGGCGGGCATGTTCTGAAACCAGCTACAGCTAGAAAGGTATTCGAACAAATCAAATTTGTAGTAATCTTAAAAAAGAGACTAATAGGAACCACGACCTAACCACCAATCAGTGCTTAGGTACTAAAACCGCTAAAGTGCTAGCCATGGAGGTTAATTTCTGTAGTCCTTGAAGGTCAAAATTGGATAATTTAAAGCATCATAGATTCGCACGACTTCAAAAACGTAAAAATAAGAAATGCAAAACTGCAATCTCATGTCATCTTGAATCTCCACAGGGAAGTTGGTTTCCCAGTAGAAAAGCGTAGTAATCAATCCTAGTAGAAGTCCATGATTTTTATTTCATGTGACATTGGATACATAAGAACCCATAAACATCGCATGAAATACAACCGTTCAAATTGCAGCAGGCTATTCACATGAAAACTTACAACCATACATGTTGCATCGAGTTATTCATATGGCTACCAACTGGATTCCTAAGTGGTCCTCTGCAACATGAAGAGCTGCAACATATCACGGGTATTGGGTGCAGTCATCTGGAAACAATAGCATGGGAGTTGCTTATGCGATATAAATGGCGTCTATAGAATCAGTGATTCTTGAGCTGTAAGTGGTTTTGTGTTACTCCCTCCTTCCAAAAAAGGATGTCAAAGATTTTTCTAGATTTGCATGCATCTAGACATATTTTAGTGTATAGATACATGCAAATCTTGACAAATCTCCGACATCCTTTTTTGGAAGGAGGGAGTACTTTTTTCTTGATCATGAGAAACTTTTCGTGATGACCTTTTTTCAATAAAATCAGGCTATGTACATTGGTTGATGCAGATGCCAGGGGTAAAACCTCATTCTCATATACAAAATATCCTGAATAGGAAATATTTTTAAGGAGTTCAATTTTTCCAACTTCCTACAAATCCTTTAAATCAAAGAGACCATCAGTTTTTATGCATTCCTCTCAGAAGGCAATCTTATCTAATAAGCACCGACCAAATAATGCTGGAAGAGAACTGAAACTAACTCATCGGCCGAATTCAAGTCTGGTACTAATGCCTGAGCAGAACTGAAGCTTTGGCATAAATATATCATGTATGCACGTGAAGCTTTCAGCAGCAATACAGAGATCCAGGTTTGAACTTTGAAATTGGCCCTGAGATTTTAGTACCCTATTCTTTCGGCTGTTCTTTCTTTTCCATCAAACTGAAGAAAGGCCACATCCTTTTTTTTCTTTATAAGGTTGAAAACTAAACACTAAGGGCAAACTAAGAATTGCTGGAGCACATGAATTTTCTTGAATCCCATAGAAACTGAACTGTGTCCTGTAAAATTATGTACTTCAATGAGAAGTGTTACCTGGACTCTGACAGATTTGCAAAACATAGAGGAGATTCAAGTAGGAAAAATAGTAGTGTGTTGCCCATAAAGTAACCGAAACTATATCAAGGAGAATTACAAGTTGTATCTTCTCATTCCGGCAGCAGACAGCAACGTCAGCCCAGAATTTTGCAGCGGCTTCATCAATCTCCGATCCTCCGCCCCTCTACCCCTATAAAAAAATAATGAGAGCAAAACTGAGACAATGGTGCATCCAGTCACATATAATATGTTTGTTCTTATTGCACAAAGTATTATACTCTCCGTCCCAAAAACGATGTCGCGGATTTGTCTAGATTCGCATATATCTAGACGCGTTTGAGTGTATATACGAATCTAGACAAATCTTCGACATCCTTTTTGCGACGGAGGGAGTACAAAACTGGCATTCTTTTTGAAACAATCATTCTTCAGATGCTAAGAACTAGATTAATAGTAAACCATGGGTTTGAAGTTAACCAAGGTCTATCTTTCCTATTTTGAGTAAGAAAAGTACTTGTTCTATGTGCAACTGATGTCTACTGAACTCAAGGCATCTATGTTTTATTTCGTTGTTTGGCTAGCAAGAGATCATGTAATTTTTACCTATCGTACAAGGTAACTCTGTACAAAGCCTTGTCTCATTGATCCCTGACCACTCCAGCATGTCGCCGTCGAAGTGCCCATGGAAGACAACCAGCTACTCTGACTGTATAGCTCTGCAATGGGTGTGTGGCATGTTCCGACCCAGCGAAGAGGGCTCAACCATGGCTAGAGGAGATGCGCCTAAGGTACCTGCCCTGGTGTTCTGATAAAATTTGTGTGAGCTAACCCCATTTGACACTGGCGATTTTGATCCTAGAAGTGGCTGTGTAGCAGAAGTCGATGTGATCCCCTTCGCAAGGGAAATTGGCAAGGTCACAGCGCCAATGAAATTGGCAACGGCAGGTGCGGCGGTGGCACGCTTCTTCTTCTCGGTCTGCCTGTGCGTGTGCCGGCAGTGGAGCTAGCACCCGGCGAACACCTTCCTGGGCTCCTCGAGTGTCTTGGTGAGCCCCTCGGCAGACTTGTAGAGGAAGATTTCGTACCCACGGAACTGCCCAGTGGCGTGGTCGACGCCGAGCGGGCCCGCCTCGATCTCGCCGAACTCAGAGAAGAATGCCCTCAGCTTGTTGTGCGAGGGTATCTTGTCCACGAAGATCTTGCGCTCGGTGCCATCGGGGGAGGGGCCAGCGAGGCCGAGCGAGGCGAGCTGGCAGGCGAAGGGCGGCCATCGACGCGCTTGGAGGCGTCGGCGACTGCGCGGCGGGCAGATGAGCGACTGCTGAAGGTGACGAAGCCGTAGCCGCGGCAGCGGACGGTGGCACGGTCGGAGACGGCGTGGCATTCGTCGATGGCACCGAATGGATCGAAGGCGGCGGCCAGCTCGGCGGAGGTGGCGCCGGGGCCGAGGCCGCGGACGAAGAGGCGGCGGTGCGCGGCTTCGGAGGCCGCCGAGGCGACAATGCGGGAGATCAGGGCGGGTTACCGGAGGCAGGCCTCGCCCAGGAGGTCAAGGACCTCCTCCCTGCTGAACGGCTCCAGAAGCCCCACAATGTTTTCTTCCTCCTGGCACTCATCGGCCGCCGCCGGTGGTCGGTTCGTCGCGGAGTTATTGTGGCTCTCCTCCTCCTCGACTTCATATCCTCCCATTTCTAGTTCGGCTCACTCCGCCGGCCGCTCGCCCTTGGGGGCGCGCCGGCGCCGCTTCCGACCCATGTGTTCCGGCCACCAGGAGATTTGGTGGGGTCTGTCCGGAGTTGGGAGGAGGGGGGCGGGGTTGAGTTTTTTTTTCTTTGAGGATCCAGAATGAGCTCCTGGTTTGGGCCGTAGAATTATCGATTATGGGCCCTGAACTTCAGCTTGTAAGCACATCGCCTAAAATCATCATCTCTGTTTACACGTATGCGTCCTGATCTGCCTCTTGGTGTGGTTTCAGCCTGCCGGAGCTGTTTGAGGACCACGGCACCGGCGGCGAGAGCGAGCAGCAGCAAAACGGTATTGAGGACCTATTTCAGCAGCTTGGTGTGCCACATGGGATTGAACAAAATCTATAGTTTTCCTGACTACTCCCTCCGTTTTAGAAATATAAGACATTTTAGCATTATGAATCAAATGTATCTGAACGTCTTTTAGTGTATAAGTTCATAGAGATTTGAAATTAACCTATACACTATAATATGTCTAGATATATATTCATTAAACAAAGCTAAAATGTCTTATATTTCTGAACGGAGGGAGTAGTTCACATCATTTTGTGAACCCACGGGACAAATTAAAGTGAAGTGAAGTGAAAGAACCTTCTGCTTAGCAGGGAGAAACGCGGCTAACAAATCCTTTCCATTACTGACAACAATATATGTGTATTATGTCACTGCCCAACCTCTCGAACCAAACACAAAGGATAACACACCTCCGTGGCAAACAACACATGATCCAACAGAGAATGGACACAGATTGGCAATAGTATAACAACATTTATGTACTGATCACACACGACCTATGCACGGTTGGAAACCTATCATATATATTCCAGCAGTTCAAGCGAGTGCGCTACGCAGGCACAGCAAAGCTTGGCTCAGTCCAGTGAGTTGGATCAACAACGATGCATGGATCATCCTTCTTGAACTCAGCTACCTGCAGAGATCAGAGGGAAATGGATTAAGGACCTGCCAGCAAAAAGCCTGAGAAAACAAAGAGATATGACAACGGGGATATGCCAAACCTTTTCTCCGCAGCTGGGGCAGTAGTGATACTTGTGCCAGAGGCAATCCATGGAAGGGCACAGGAAGCAGACGCCCATCATGAATGGCATCATGCAAGCCACAACTGAGGCAAGACTCGGCTTCGACCTGCTCAACGTATAATAATAAGAGGATTAACAACGGTGATTTTCTATTTTCTGTTGGACTATTGACCTCACCTACTGATTTGATCCCTGTGTCTACCAGAACCGGAACACAGATTGGGAAATTGAAATCCCAAGCACAAAAAACACTTATAACAGGGGGGGAAATTGCATGGCGAGCCCTAAGTTTGATGCTAATAAAAGGTTTTTGATTAGCGAGGGAGCATCAATTCATTTCATTACCAGAAGTACTAAGCAAAACTGCATCGTTTCTCCTTCACCCATTCAAACTTCAGCGCACAAAATTAGGAGAGTGCTTATCAGCAAACAATATACATGTAGGATAGACAAGCCAAACTGATAAGTAACAAAATACTGTTGATCCACGAAGATACAGAAGAACTCCATGGCTCACCTCATGGTTGGAGTTGAGGTAGCTAGCAGTGGCAGAAATCAAGCAATGTGAACAGAAAAGCAGATAATGCCTGGAAATAATACTAAGCAGGACTTCTAAACATAGAATAATGCTCATTTTTAGTTGGCCAGTTACCAAAATCCAAATACAACACACTCGTGGCATTCCCAAACAGGTGTTTTCCACATTGAGATAACTGACACCAGGAACGCCAATAGATCTACCAGAAGCTATCAGGCTACCAGTAACACTCGGCAGGTCTTTAAATAACAGACATCTAGATTCAGGTCTGATTTGATAATTACTAAAGAATCCTCGCATGCACGTCTTTCGAACGTATCCGCTACTAGCATTCCCAATACATATCCACCATACAGGATACGTGACAACAAATCATGCAAATACATTAGATGTCATGGTATGCGTTTTAAGGTTAACAAAATATAAGTTTGATAACATATAATGGTTGTTTCAACATGGACAGTAAGTATCCACCAGAACGCCATCTTTGTTATTACTAAAGTAAGATATAACCATCTAAATATTAGATATCTCATATATGACCACCAAACTTGCACATGTAGTGATGCAGATGATGGAATCAGCTTGTATTAGAAATTAGAATGCCTCTACAAATACACACTGCAGATCATCATTCAGCCTATCTATAGAGACCAATGACCACAGAGCAAAGCAAGGGACCAGCTCAGGCACAAAAAATAGGACATAAGGGGTGAGAAGATATAGCTGGTTGAATCTTGCTGAATACTTGAGCACAGAGGATTGTTATAGGAACTAGCAAGTGAAGAGGCCAAGAGGGTATCCAATATCCGAACAGCTCAGTTATTACATGGAACATATTCCTGCAACGTATTTTATAGAGATATTCAAGCTGGGTATTATCCAGGATAGGTAGAAACCACAAAATAAACCAATGAAACCCTCTTTAATAGGCTTGAGCAGCAAAATGAAGTCCCATCTTTTGACTTTTGCATTCAGAAATCTTTCATTGATAGAGTGAAAAGAATAGCACATGGTAACATAGAAAGGATTTATCTTCTAATCGAGGGAAGAAGATCCATCTTGAGTGATCCAGTGGACATTCTAAGGTTAGTGGGATATCAGTAGGTACTAGAGGATCCCCTTGAGGGTGACCTCAGGGAAAAACTATTGCTGGTGTGTCATTCCATTCCATCCATAAAACCAGAATCACTTCAATCCTTCAAATCAGAGCCATTAGCCAACACACACAATACAAACAGTTTCTTTCACATTACGCGTTCTCATGAGTTCCACGAATAATTAAGAGTTTGGCTGAATAATCAACCAACAACGATTCCTCTTTCCAACCAACGCAGACCCACAACCATATGTCGAGACGAACAAGGACCCTGATTATACAACTACAAAACCATCAATATCTCCTCAAGGATCAAGCTCTTCCCATTCGATAATCTACAGATCATCAAACTTCCTTTACATCTCTTCCAGACTTCCAAAACTCCTACTAGCCTTCCAAGTAACCATCATCTCTAACGTTCACGCATATTTATCGTAAGAACATCACCATTCTGCATTCTTCCAATCGAATCATCTAGTCCAACTGAACACACGAAGGAAGGCAGACAGCTAAGGAAACTAATTTGGTCAGCGTTGAAGACTAAATATCGCAAGATTGACGGTTTCGGTTCCATCCCTCGCAGCTCAAATCGCAGCCAATCTACAAATCACTACGATTCCATCCCTCGCAGCTCAAATCGCGCCTAGACTTGTCATATATATTTCCCATACTGACGGCCCAACATAACACGGGAGAAATGTAAAAAAAAAAAACAAGGGAAGGGAAGGCGAAGGCGAAGGAAGGGGCCTCACCGGAGGGAGGAGACAACGGCGTCGCCGCAGGACTGGCAGTGGAAGGGGGCGGGCGTGTCGCGGAACATGGTCTGCTGCAGGGGAACCCCCTTGGGCGCGCCGGCGTAGATCGCGTTCGGTGGCGGCATCCCCGCCGCGTAGGGGTCTGGCGCGTAGTAGTAGCGACCCTGGACCTCCACCGGGTTGTACGGGATGCCCAGCGCTGGCTCGTCTCCGGCAGTCGTGGAAGCCTTGGTCGCCATGGTCTGCACCGGCGGCCGGAGATCTGGGCTGGATGATTGGCGGTCGCCGGTCGTGGTTAAGGGTTCAAAACCGTGTGACAGCCTCGTTAAGGGGTGGAAGATAGAACGGACGTGCCGTGACTTGCAAACAAGCAGGTGTTACCACCAAATCTGGCCAACGGGCCGGCCCGGCACGGCCCAGGCCCGGCACGTGCCAAACGGGCCGGCACGCGGCACGCCACGTCGTGGCCCGCCAAGCCACGTGCCGTGCCGGGCCGTGCCACGTGCCCCGCATGGCGGCCCGAGCCCGGCACCTGGCCTAAACGGGCCGGCCCGCGGCACGTCAAGCACGCTGGGTCGTGGCCTTTTTCTGCGGGCCCGTCAAAATTTAGCCTTAAAAACGTGTTAACCTGAACTAAAACAGCTAGAATTCATTGTCTTTGTGGTAGAGTGTGGCGTGGAAGACCAAGAGGTCCGAGGTTCGCGGGCCGGCCCGCCCAGGCACGGCCCGATGGCCAGGTTTTACCACGCCAAAAGAAATTGTTTTGGAAACACTTTTGAGCCGAAGCTACCCAACAAATTGATTATTAAATGATTTGGGGAACATTTCAACAAAGTCTATACGGGTCAAACAAGACCTATACTCCCTCTGTCCTAAAATACTCTGCATTCTGTGTTTAGTCAAAATCAAACTTTATAAAGTTTAATAGAATATATAGAAAAACTATAAACATCTATAGCACCGAATATATATATTATAAAAATATATCTTATAACGATTCTAATGGTGCTTATGTTGTATTATAGGTGTACATAAATTTTTCAATATGTATGGTCAAACTTTACAAGGTTTGACCTTGACTAAACTCAGAATGCAGGGTATTTCAGGACAGAGGGAGTATGAAGCAACTCTAAGAGCCAAAACTGTAAAAATTACGTCAACGTTACAGTTTTGCAAACAATTGGTCGAGCTAGCGTAGCCTGTAAAATGGCCTGATCTGTAAATTATTTTACGGTGGCATAAGAATGTGATCCCGTGACCAGTACATGTAGCGCTTGTAACACCTTAATTTTATTTAAATAGAAATTGGGGTTGGTTGTGCATTCATAAGCATCATTGTTTTTGTTAGGAACAAAATTGCACTAAAGAAAAGAAAGAAAAAAGCTAAACCCTAATCTTCCCTCCCTCTTTAAAAACCTTTCAAATGGTTTATGTACTTTGAAAACTACAAAATGTATGGAGCCCAAATAGACTAAAAGGGCCCCACAATATTTTGATAGTTTTATAAACTCCTTTGGTATTTAAAAAATATTCAAAATAGAAAAGGATTTGGAAATACAAACATAAAAGATAAAACAGAAATTGGAAAACTGTTTTCAGAAAATAAAACAGAGCAAGAGCCAAACCGGCCGGCCCAACTCCCTTCCCTCTTCTTCCTATCGCCGCGCGCGGCAGCTTGCAGCCCAGCTGAAGCCCACGCGCAGTCCAGGCCCAGTACCCCTTCGGTCGTCGTCTTCCTCGAGCAGACACAGAGCTCGGTGTCGCTGCAAACACTGTCGATCACCGCTGGTCGCGTCGCGATGCTCGCCTCCGCTCTGGAGGCCTACAAGTACCCCTGCCGCCGCCACGAAGATCCCCGTCGTGCTCGGTTTCCCTCTTCCTCCTTATCCCCTTCCCATGCGTGATAGCCCGAAACCCTAGCCGCTCGGGCTCCGTCGAGCCTCGCCGTCTCCGGCTGTAACATCCCAGCATTAGAGCTTACAAATAAGTTGAACCCAGGTGTGTGCATTGCATTCATGCATAAAAAATACGAATAATTTTCGTGCTTTTGAACAAAACTTGTTAAAGTGATTGAAGCTTCTCTTAACTTGATGGAATTGAAGTAGATCATCAAGTGGATTGTGATAAGTTTCAATACGACCTTTGCTAAAACTTTAATTTGGGTAAAGATGATTTGATCTAAGGATAGATCAAATGTAATAGAAACCACAACACAATGTATAATGATTAGTATCATAACTTTAAGAGGTCATATTATATAATTCATTACAACAAACCCTGAATACCAAGCTATAAAGATAACTCAAGTAATAAGAATGTAATAACTAAATCTTGACATATCTTAATTCTATCTACATATACCATGATTATCATGGTAATACCTAACCTTAACTCTTTAGTGAGATTGAGTAGGAAAGAAACCAATTCAAGATCATTCACCATATATCTTTATTTCCATGTCAATCCTTATCATTTCCATTGAATCATATTCTAATATCTGTTGTTCATCAAAGTTGAGTAATCAACTGTTGATTCACCAATTCTTAACCTATCAACTCTTGATCTATTAGCCCTATACTTATTATAGTGTTCACCTTAAAAGTCCTTTAGAGAAAGGAGTAAGGAGAAGTAAATGGTAATGCTAGCTAAAAGTATCATTTATATGATATTAAAACAATTGAACAAATATAAAGAAATTGATGGAGTTAACTCACTCCCGAATGGATAATAAGGGTGAATATTGGAGATAGTTCTTAGTTACAAGGAGTAATCTTATTGGATTAAAGAAGGTATAGTCTAGGAATAATATATTCTATTTAGCTAGAGGTACTGAGAAGATAATTATAATACAACTGTAATATGGTATTGATGAAAGCCTTGATTAGCCGACTGGAAACCTAAGCCATAAATGATCAAAGGATTGTAATGATCATGCTCAAGTCACTAAGAGTGAATGATTATATTGGGTATAAGTGACATTGGTGGATATAACATGATTAAACCTTAGTACATATATATATGTTATCCTAGGTTAGCCATGACAAGTCACCATGATATAAAGTGAAGTTTGAATATAAGATACTGGAGTCAAGTAGATATAATGTAGTATGGTTAAGCTAAAGCTAGAGTAGCATGGAGTTATTAGAGTAATATTAGTGATGGATGATTAAGGAAGATTATAAGTGGAGTTAGAAGTAACTACTTTCTGGATTAGAGGTTATCAACAGTAGAGTAGTTGATATAACCAAGTAAAGATATGTGAAGATTATAAAAAGCTTTAGTGACAAGTTTCTGAGATTCATAAGTGAGATCACAAAGTAATTGTGAAGTAAGTGAATAATCATTCTAAGTGGATTTGGGTTCATTAGAAAGATCCTAGAGATAAGAATTATCTCTATAAGGAGGTTAAATTGAGTTTTAGTGTTAAGCTCATTGGATTTATAAATGGATTTAGAAAAAGAAAATATTGATAAGAATATTTTTGTGAAGTAAAGCTCATCATGTCAACACATGATGATGGATATGAAGAAGTGGTATATCTAGGAAAGGAATTCCTTAATTAGGAGTCCAAACTTATGAAATATGGAAGCTAGGAATTCTTGGTAAAGACTCAGCTTTAAATCCTTAACTAAACATAATACCCATCTGATCTAATTGAGTTATCATCCTATTTCCACAATTCCTTATAGGAATCTTTTCTTATAGAAAAGCACTCAAGCATATTTTGTCATTTTAAAACATGAACAATATAAATGCCTAGGAATCATAATTATCAACCCTTAATTTTAAGTCATTCTAAAAAGAACAACTCTAATACTTTACCTTATATAATGATCTCATTTATGATCACAAATATAAGGGCAATATGTTTTAAACCATAATGTCCATTCAAATTTATAAAAACAATAATATAAACCTTGAATGAGCCATTTCTACCAATAGCAAGTCTTGGTAAAAAATCATAGAAATATAGGATAACTATGAAGAATCTATATAAGTGCCTTAATTGTTTTCTCCAGAATAATGGATTAATTGTTTTATATTATTAAAATACCCATTCTTATGTGCTTGATTCTAAATAAATTCAAATCCTAAAACAAGAAATTTTGAAACAGATTTAATAATAAATTCAAGGTATGTTATAAAAATAAAGATTCACAACAAAAGTATCTATGAAAAGAAAATAAAGAAATAATATCATTATATTAAAAACTCATAAGAGAACCTTAATACACTTTATTATTGTTGTAACCATTCAGAAAATAAACCTATAAAGAAAATTCAAATCAAATGAGCAAATTCAAATCTGAAATCAAAACAGAAAATAGAAAAAGGAAATAGAAAGAAAAAAGGATCTGTCCCGAGCAGTAGGCCGGCCCAACATTTCCTGTGCATATCCGACGCTCGCGAGTCGCAGCCATCTTCCTCCGCTCGATTCATCAAAGCCCAACACCTGTTGGAATTATGCCCTAGAGGCAATAATAAAGATGTTATTATTATAATTCTTGTTCATGATAAAGTTTATGTTCCATGCTAGAATTGTATTAAGCGGAAACTTTAATACTTGTGTGGTTTGTAAACAACACCGTGTCCCTAGTACGCCTCTATGGACTAGCTCATTGATCAATGATGGTTAAGGTTTCCTAACCATAGAAATGAGTTGTCAATTGATAATGAGATCATATCATTGGGAGAATGATATGGTGGATAGACCCAAACAAAGCAGAGCAATTAGATCGTGTCATCGTGTTCGTCTTTGCGAAGCTTTTCCTATGTCAAATATTGTATTCCTTAGACCATGAGATAATGCAACTCCCTGGTATCGGAAGAAAGCTTTGAGGTCATCAAACGTCATCCTATGAGAGGGTGATCATAAAGGTGTCTCTCAGGTGATCGGAAAGTATCTGTTGGGTTGTATGTATCGAGATGGAATTTTGTCCCTCCCAAGTCGGAGAGATATACTTCGGGCCCACTCGGTAATCGATATCAACACCGCTTGCAAGCATGTGGTTAAGGAGTTAATCACAAAGTGATATCGTATTACGGAACGAGTAAAGTACTTGCTGTGAACGAGATTGAACTAGGTATGACGGTACCGACGATCGAATCTCGGGCAAGTAAAATATCGCGAGACGAAGGGAATATATATATGGGATTGATTGAATCCTGGCATCGTGGTTCATCCGATATGATCATCGATGAATGTGTGGGAGTCAATATGGGTGTCCAGACCCCGCTGTTGATTATTGATAGAATATCATGTCTGCATATTCTCGAACCCGCAGGGTCACACACTTAACGTGTCTCGACGCTAGGATAGATTGGATAATTGGTTTATGAATTTTTGTTCGGAGTCTCGGATGGGATCCGGGATATCACGAGAGGTTCCGGAATGGTCCGGAGAATAAGATTCATATAAGGCAGTGCAGTTTTTGGAGTTCGGAATTGTTCCGGGTTAATCGGTATTGTACTGGAAGCTTCTAGAACCTTCTGGAAGGGGACCAACGTGGCCCCACCTTCCGGGAGGGGGCATGGGCCTATGAGGGAGTGTCCTGGCCGCATTGGGCCAGGGGCACAAGGCCCCATAGGGCCCAGCCGATTCTAGAGAGATTTGACTCGTTTAAATCTCGGGATAGAATTTCTAGATAAGGGAGAGTTTAAATCGTTTAAACTAGAGATAGGATTTCTAGATAAGGGAGAGTTTAAATTGTTTAAACTAGAGATAGGCTTGGAGGAGGGGCAAGGGCTGGCCGAACCCTCTATATATAGAGGGGTGGTGCGCCCCCTCCCCCCACACACACCTTCCTCCAAGCCCTAGCAGCCTTGCTACCTTCCTCTCTCCCTCCCGACTGTTTGTAGGCGAAGCCCTGCAGCAGAAATTCTCCACCATATACACCACGCCGTCGTGATGTAGATCCAATCTATCTCTCCACCATACTCGCTGGTCCGAGGAAGGAGGAGACGTCGAGGTGCTGCACGTGTGCATCTCACGGAGGCACCGCCACTTGTGGTGCTAGATCGGATCGGATCGCGAGGAGGAGAAGCGAGTACGACTACATCACCCACGTTCCGACGAACGTTCCGCTGTGCGAATCTTCAAGGGTATGAAGATCTAATCCAATCTCTCTCGTTGTTTGCATCTCCTAGATTAGATCTTGGCTTTCCCTCTGTTCGCTCCGTAGAAAATTTTGATTTACTATGCCGCGAAACCCTTCAACACCGGCCCAGGCCCGCGTACCCCTTTGTCCACCTAATTGTCGTCGTCTACCTCGTGCTCGCCCCGAAGCGGCTCGCTGGCAGCAGCGCCGCCGCTCGCTGGCAGCAGCGCCGCCGCTCGACGACATGGAGATTCGTGCCGCCGACCGCCGGAGGGTATAAGGAGGCCACGACGACGCAACTCTGCCTCGTCCTCATCCACTCCCTCTCCCTCTGAATCTCTCTCTCTTGATTTCTTCCTCGGGGCCAAAACCCTAGCTAACCTTGTCGTCGTGTCACACCTACCCACTCCTTTCCAAGTAGCCATGGAGAAGCCCCGTGCTCCGTAGGTCCTCTGGGTGGAGTCCAGTATCAAGGGGAGCACTGGGGAGGGTGAATTTTGCCATTCCTTTCTGCAACAGTTCATCGGAATCCTCGTCGGAGAGCTCGCCTCTGGCCGCACCAGTCCTCACCGACACCACCGCTGCAACCAGGGTGAGTCACTGATGCTCAAGCATCGTTCCTCTACCCCTATCGCACTCTCTAGCATGCTCGCGCCGTAGCTCCGCCGTACGCCGCCGTTAGTCGTCGTCGTTCTAGTAGCTCTGATGACCATTTACAAGCAGCGCCGCCACTATATGGTTCAGCACGTCGCACTGATTCGAACTAGACTAGTTTCGCTTGCTGGGGTGCCGTAGATCATCGTCGGCGACCACCAACTGGCGGTGGTGGCCGCGCTGACGTCATCCTGACACCCTACTCGTGTCACCTTTGACCCAGTCCACCAATTGACCAGTCCACGCCTAGGTAGCATACTGACGTGGCCCTGACCCCACTGGTCAGTGACCTAGGGTAGCTCTGGATATGGTGTAAAATGATATTTCCTGTTTAGAAAATAAATAAAATGTTATAAGTCTAAATTTAAATATTCCAGGAATTAAATAAAATCATTAAATCTTGTTAAATCAATAACTTTTGTTTTATAATTCAAAAAAGTATGTGTAATATATGAAATTGTTTGGAAAAATAAAAGCTATAATTTAAATTTATTATCAAACATTATTATGTTAATTATTTAAATGAATATTATTTAATAAAGATTTTATAAGTAATAAACCTTTGATAATTCATATTTTAATGATAAAAATATAAATAATATACCAATATTCCTAGAAAAATAAGAAATAAAATCTAATATTATAATCATGTATTATTATTTCACTTAAATAAGTATTTATTATTTATTAAGTATTTATAAAGTATTAAATCTTATAAAAATCATATCTTAATATTTATAAATCACAAAAATAAATGTAATATACCAAAATGATCACAAAAATAATATTTACATGTTAAAAATATAACATTACACTTTTAAAGTAAATAAAAATTTAACACCCTAAAAGCATAAGTTTAAATCCAATTTCCTTACTCAATAATTCATATAAGGGTAAGTAAAATTAGCTAATATTTCTAAAATTAATCAATTAAGGTCTAATAAATAATATTAGTCTTAAATATTGATATTATGAAGTCAATATGGTCCAACACATTTTAAATATAATATTATTGAATTATCATTCAACTATAAATGTATAATATCTCTAAATAAATTCTTATTCTAATATTAAACCTTCAAAGAATAATTGTGGCTAAATAAAACTTATTCCTTTATTTCAACTACAAGTTAACGACATACCAAGATACTATAGTGAATTCATAAGTAGCTAAGTAATATTGTTTACTTATTAGCAAACCATAATCACATATTTATAAGGAGATAAATGATTCCATTACAGTAAAATAATAAGAAATCACTACTCAAATAGAAGTACTACTACTCTCAATCAAATTTAAAGAAACATTAAGAGGAGAACAAAGTACAAATATTATCAGCAATACACCTGAAGTCATATATGTTCTTAAAAGCTAACTTTAGTCTATAAGACTTTATATATAATGCTAAAGACTTTATTATATGTATTTTATAGTTAACTTTGGTCTATTTTAGTTAAGTCGTAAAGCATCTCAATTCCAAACTATTCAAGCAAGCACCAATAATATTGACCACATTAGGTTAACCAAAAAAAATTGTTTAGACCTAAGAAAAGAAATCTTTTCTTCAAATGTTATTCTTTTTGCCACTTCAAACAACAAGTCTTAAGCTAATATTCCCCACACTTGACAACTTAATTCAAGGGATTTCATCATAGTCTACAGATGACCATTAATCATAAACATATTGTTTGAAACTTCACTTATATACTTCGGATTGTTAACACCTAAGTTTCTCATAAATATCATTGTTAAACATAAAACTTTAAAGATAAAACAATTCTTATATGAGCAACCCTGCATAGCATTCCTCATTTGCATACCTTATTGGTTATATGATATTTTAGTTACACATTGTTTTACACAACCTCAATAGCCTTAATAAGAAACACAAATGCGAAACTTATCTAAAAGTATAACACATTCTAAAGAAATCTTTCCAGTTCCCAAACCCTAGATCAACACTTATTCTGGGGATACGAACTTACCAAATTGCATTACATTACTTATGCATAATAGCATCCTGATTCTTTAAACATTAGTCCTTACCGGACCAATGATACTGATTTCAGATATTGGATCTTATATTCTCTTGAAGACCGTGAGTGCATAATCTTGCAATCACGAAAGGCAAGTTCACACTTGCTCATGTCCTTTGATTATTTTATTTAAAGTATTTTGAAAATCCAATGTTGTCATCACCTGCATTTCAAAAAGGTCGAAAACACTATTTTCATAATAATGTGATTATAGGTTATTTACCATGAGGTAATAACCTACTATGAAAGTTCTGGTGGTAAAGGAACATATTATCTAGGACTTAAAAACCAATGTCGCCAGTGATTCTTGCGTCGTATATCACGCGTTAACCATAAGATTTGGAATGGAACGGAGAAGTCAGCTGTATCTTCTTCCTCTCGCATGTAGCCAGATGTGCAGGTCGTGACTGTTATCCTCGTAGAGTGCATTTAATTGGTAATTCGTAGAGGATATGCAGCACATGGGTTGGAACCCTCATCGTCTCATGATAGTTCTGGCATCTAACGGTCTGTATAAACCATTGTCGTAATTCAATGGGTGGGCATGGTGTACACCAAGGATGCATGCGGGGTCGCGAAGGGGGCAGTGATTGGCTTGGATCATCTTCTGGGCCCCATATCATTGAATTATGGATGGGAATAAGCTTCCCGGTTGTGCAACAAAGAGTTGATCTCTCATGGGTAAAGTAACGCACATCTGCAGAGTGTAAGAACTGTAACCTGTTACTCCCTGTTCCGGGAAGGAGCTATGAACGCGGCAAGAAAGGAACTCCATGAAAGTTCTGGTAAACCCGGGAAGGCTGACGGACATAGATTTTCAGAATAAAAGCAACCTTTGAAGAAATGTTTACGAAAACCTGCATTACCTATGACCTATGGTCTGTGGCTGTAGATATAGTACATCAAACACGCCTTTTCTAGTGAACTTGCTGAGTACGCTCGTACTCAACGTATCCTCTTAACCCTTGCTAGATTATGAAGCCATAAAGACGACATATACATCAAGTTATGCTCCAGGAATCACCATCAAAAGATCAAGTTCTTCAATAAAGTGAAGGAAGTCAACATATACGTCAACTCAAGTGAAGACGAAGTTGCTGATTAGATGGGAATATAATCTCTAACCCTAGCACCTACTTATATAGAGTATTGCAAAAGCAGCAACGCTAGACCAATAGTTCAGATACTAGTCTTATTAGTATAATAATTTTTGAGTTGTTTATTTCTGATTCTTCTTTGAAAGAAGTTTCTTTCTCTCTTTTTAACCTAGAGTTTTCTCTAGATCTTATGTAAGGAGTCGAGTTGTAACCTTTAGCCATGTTTTGGGCCTGTTGTGTTTCTGTTGTACCACTCTAAGGAATGTAATACTAGTGAACAGTGTTTCATTGGTGTTATGTCAACGACTATAGTATACTACATCATGCAGTAGTATGCTAGGTCATCGCACCGGCCGCCTCGAGCTCCGTGGAGTAGCCTAGGAGAAGCGTTGTGTCGTCATCCTCCTCGTCAAGCCACGCAAGCTGGGAAGCTTCTCCCTTTTAGGAATCGAGCTCGTCCGCATTGCCAGCCGCCGCAGTCATCGATTCCTCGCCGTACGACCTCTCCTCTCCTCCCTAACACCACCGTCGCGTTCGTGGTGAGCCGCTGGTGCTCAGGCACCCTTCCATTCTCTTCCTCACTCTTTGAATCGCACCCGTGTTGTGTGCCTGTCTCCGTCGCCGTAGGTGTAACATCCCAAAAATATTGATCAAATTTATCAAATTCCAATCACCAAAATTAGGGTTAACAAAAACTTTTGTTAATTAAAACCCATTATGAATGCATGTGTGTATGTGATGATTGTATGAATGCATGAATGGACTTGTGTGATTGTTGTGATTATCAAGGAATGGTTTAAAGATGAAAATAACATCATCTAAATCATTTCCAATCAGAAACAAATCAAGAGAAATTCAAAAACAAACAAAACAAGCAAATGGTCATTTTTTCCTATCTTGCTCACTAGACCACTTTGTTTCTAGTCCAAGATTTCAAACAGAAACAAATTCATTTCTTTTCACCCCTTGATAGAACAAGTGAAAGTGAACCCAAGACCACTTTGTAAACCCACAGAAATATTTGGCAACTTGATTCAAATGACAATTCAAAATTGAATCTATATCATATGTGAAGATCACCATTTCTCAAAACCCCACCAAACTAGTGCACCTTGACCATTCCAAGAAACCAGAGACTACATAGTAGGTGACTAGTACACCCACCAATTTTCATCCAAAAATTCAAATTCAAAGCTCTTTCGGCCATTTCATCAAACACCTTGTAAACACAAATCAAACAAAACATCAAACACTATAGTGACCAGTGTTTGTGCCTAACATGTCTCCTCTCTAGATCTCACTACACTCTCATTAGATCTTCTAACTAGTTTAAGCAGCCCTAGATCACTTTGAACTTGACCATGCCATCAATGGTGACCATGGCCGAGCACACTTGCCACCCCCACTGTCGACAACAAGATAGGAGCCTCACCAAGCCTAGCCACCTTGTCTGGGACACAAGCCACCGTCCACCTCCACCCCCTGTCCAGTGTCCAAGCCTTGCCAGCCCCTGGACCACTCAGAATGAGCGCGCCCAGCCTCTCTACAAGCATGCCGAGAGCACGCCAGAGCGTCGCGCTCGACACGCGAGCACAGACCGCGCCCCGCGCTTGCCGCTTGCATGCGTGATCACCACCGCCCCATGCCTCGCCACCATGCCATTGAGCTTCTCCAGGAGGCAGCGCACCGTCCCCTACCCCCAGCCATGTTGTTAGCTCATTGTGTAGATGACCACGACAAGCTCCACCCGCACCCTTCGGTACCCTCTTCGCACTATAAATAGAGACCTTCCCCGTTTGATTTCAGCACACCATCTCAGTCCCCACCTCTCATTGATCACACCCACTCATCCCCAGAGCAAGGCGAGCACCAGGTAGCCGGAATTTTGTCAGAGTCTGCCGCGGAGGAGGAGAAGAGGAGCCGTCGATTGGATCCGCCCCAGGAGGAGCTGTCGGTATCAGGAGGATCGTCGTCATCGACTTTGTCGTTCGCCCCCATCGCCGACCATCGCCGGGGCCCCGGTGAGCCACCACGGACCCCCACTAGCCGCTTTAGGGTTCAGTCTCGTCGGCGCTGCTCGTCGGAGACGACAAGCCCCAACTGTTAGATTAGATGTTAATCGCACGGCTCAAATCACCCCGTACCCCTTCACACCCCCTATCTCGCTGACTGGTGGGGATAGCCACTTAAACCCACCTGTGGCACGCTGTGCGCGGTGGGTTGGCCCAGTTAACTTCCCGCGTGACCCAGTAGTTTGAATTTAGGTTTTATCAATTTAATTTCAAACCTAGTTGTGTCTGTAGATTCAAAAATCATTTCAGAGAGATTCACTGAACCAATTTATGTGAAACCAATTTTAGTAGAAAGGTACTGCAATTATTAATCCAAGCCCGTTGGATTCAAATCATTTGGAATTGTAAATCATATATAGTAAAAATAACAAGGCATAGACTTTTCTGCATTCAAACATTTTTCAAAATTCAACCACAAAAGCTTTTGAGTTAATTCCAACTCTCAAAAATCACATTTGATAAGACCTTTCTGAATATATAAAAATATCTAGGTTTACTTGCAGTAATAATGGACAAGTAATAAAAGAATGCCACATAGGCATTTCTAGTCACTTTAATTAATTAAAATAATAAGGTTAAACCTTCTTAAATTGTGACACCACTTTAAATCACATTCCCAAGTATTAAAATATATGGTGATGACATGTGTCAACATGATACCATATTTTAATTGGAGAATATTAAATCTTAAGTAGTTTTTCACTGAGTAGAAATTAATTTTCTAAAATAAAATAATTGAAATTGGTGCTTTATTGCTTGTGATGATGCTAGATCATTGCGGTGACCCAGCATACCACTACATGATGTAGTACACTATAGTCGTTGACATAACACCAATGAAACACCGTTCACTAGTATTATATCCCTCAGAGTAGTACAACAGAAACATAGCAGGTCCAAGACATGACTATAGGTTACAGCTCAACTCTTTACATAAGATCCAGAGAACATTCTAGGTTAAAGAGAGAGAAAGAAACTTCTTACAAAGAAGAATCAGGAATAAACAACTCAAAAACTATCATACTAATAAGATTAGTATCTAAACTATTGGTTTGGCATTGCTGCTATTGCAATATACTACAGGAATAGGTTCTATGGCTAGAGATTATATTCCTAACTAATCAGTAGCTTCGTCTTCACTTGAGTTGATGTATATGTTGACTTTCTTGCCTTCATTGAAGACTTGAGCTGTTGATGAGGACTTCTTCGAATAGAAGTTGATGTAGACATAGTCTGTACTGGCTTTAGAACCTAGCAAGGGTTAAGAAGATACTTTGAGTACGAGTGTACTCAGCAAGTTCACTAGAAAAGGAGTGTTTGATGCACTATGTCTACAGCCACAGACCGTAGGTCGTAGGCAATGCAAGTTTTCATAAATATTTCTTCAAAGGTTGATTTTATTCTGAAAAATCTATGTCCGTCAGCCTTCACGGGTTTACCAGAACCTTCATGGGGTTCCTTTCCCGCCGCGTTCGCAGCTCCTTCCCGAAATAGGGAGTAACAAGCTACAGTTCTTACACTCTACAGAGGTGCGTCACTTTACCCATGAGAGACCTTAGGTTTTGTTGCACGGCCGGGAGTATGTCCCCGTTGGTTTGAGGCCTAACCTAAGATCCAAGCCAATCACTGCCTTCTCCACGACCCCTCATGTCTCCTTGGTGTACACCATGCCCACCTATTGAATTACGGTAATGGTTTGTACAGACCGTTCAGATGCCGGAACTATCGTGGGACGTTGAGGGCTTCCACCCATATGCTGCATATCCTCTACGAATTACCATAAATAATATGCACGCTACGAGTGATAACAACCACGACCCGCACATCCAGCTCCATGCGAGAGGGAAAAGATACAGCTAACTTCTTCGTCCCATTCCAAATCTCTTGGTCAACGCGTAATATACGGCGCAAGAATCACTGGCGGCATTGGTTTTTAAGTCTTAGATAATATGTTCCTTTACCACCGGAACTCTTATAGTATGTTATTACCTCATGGTAAATAACCTATAATCACATTATTATGAAAATAGTGTTTTCTGTCCTTTTTCAAATGCAGGTGATGACAACACTGGATTTGCAAAATACTTTACAGAAAATAATCAAAGGACATGAGCAAGTATGAACTTGCCTTTTGTGATTGCAAGATTATGCACTCACGGTCTTTGAGACAACATAAGATCCAATATCTGAAATCTGCATCATTGGTCCGGTAAGGACTAATATTTAAAGAAGCAATATGCAGTTATGCATAAGTAATGCTATGCATTTTTGTAAAACTCCCAAATTGAATCCCCAATACTTTGAGTGAAGTGAATTCAAGTGATTCTTTTCAAAGTTGGTTTATCTTCAAATTTTACTTTATAAGTAATGACCTTTATAAGGAACCTAAGTGGTAACAATCCAAAATATGTAAGTAAAGTATAAGATGATGTGATTATGGTGAATTGTCATGTGGTGACTATGATAAAAGTCCTTAGGATTGAGTTGTTAAGAGTTGAAGGACTTATTATAAGATTGTTAGTTGAAGTGGCAAAAAGAATAACATTTGAAGAAAAGATTTCCTTTCTAAGGTTTAAACAATCATCATTGTTAATAGAACATGATCAATGTCTTTTGGTGTTTGATTTATTAGTTTGGACTTGAGATGCTTTATGTCTTAAGTTAAACGGACCAAAGTTAACTATAAAAACATAAGTGATTTATTAGACCTGATGTTTATAAGGTTTGCGACTAAAGTTAACTTTAAACGGTTAAGTAAACTCAAAATGTAATATATTTTAATTATTACCAAGTTTTAGATTTATGATAGGTATAACTAAGGTGTGGAATTATTCACTTTATATTTTAAGTGAATGATTTAGATTAAATTTGTTTTGCTTATTAAGAATATAATTTGTATTTATTTAATGGGAGCATAATTAGATGATGTTAGTAATTTGTTAGAATTTAAAGTTATGTTAATAATGGTTAAGATATAATGATTGTTCATCATATTATATATATAAGAGTAATACTCAATATGATTTTTTAAAGAATACCTTAAAGTTTAAAGTTATACTTAAGTTTGAGTATGAATTTAAATTATAGGTTTCGAATTTAGTTCAAAGACACTAATTGCTCAAGGTTTTATAAAAATTATGATTATTTCTTACTTAAGAATTGTTTTTAAAGAATTCACAAAATAGGTATTAAGTAAGGATTTATTATTTAAAATTTTAAAGACTTTCTTAATAATATATTTAATATTTTTCTAGTGTAATATATTTATTCAAGACTTTAAAAATGAATTTTATTTATTTTTAAGTATTATCTTTATTTTTATACAATTCATCAAAGAATTAAGTGTCTTAAATATTTGCTTTATGTTTTATTTGTAAAACTCCAAGTGAGTATTTTTTATAAAATAATAGAGTTATTTTTATACACAAAAATGATTTTTTTATTATTTTTAGGGTTTTATTTTATTTTATAAAATTTCATTTAATATTTAATGGTGCTAATAATTATTTTACTTTAAATTTATTTTAAACACTTAAGATTATATTTTTATTAGGTAGATATTATTTTTGTGGTCATTTTGATATATCATATGTATTTTTAGGATTTTTCTGTATTTTTTTCTAGGGTATAAATCATGTTCAGGGCAGTTTGGTCATTTAGTAATTCGTTAAATAACCTATTTTTTATCATTTTTTTTCACTTTAACCTGGTGTATAAGACCATCTGGCCTTTTGGCCCATTTAGGCCCATCTAGTTGGGCCGTTCCACCCTATCCCTACCACACGCACGCGACAGACAAGACCCCCTTTCTTCCTCTCGTTCCCCTCTAGTGCTTGCACCGCCGCCTGCCGCCCTGATCATCGACGGCCTCTCCTGGCGTTGCTACGCCTCCCTCTCTCTCCCTCTTTCTCTTTCCCTCTCCCTTCTTTTGATATCCCACCGTCGCGATTCCTCGGCATTCGCGCGCTCGCTTCGGGGAGATACCCTAGGTTGCCGCTCTGCGGTTCCTCCCGGCCATCTTCGACTCTCCGAAGCCACCACACGCCGACAAGACACCACTCCGGTCCTCTCCGCCATCTCACACCGCCACCAAACCAGCTCCTCTTCCGATGCTCTCCCACACGGGAAACCCTAGCCGAATCGGCTTGGCTTACGGCGTCGCTCCTGCCATGGGCTGGCTGTGGCCTCCTGCACTGCGGTGTGGTATTGCAACAGTTGCTGTGATTTACCCTAATTCTTGATGTCGGAGGGACGGTGCCGCGGCGCAACCCCGACGCCCTCAGCCTGCTGCCTAGGAACCTTGCTATGATGGTGGATAATGGTGATGTTGTTGGGACTGCTTCTTTCTCCGACACCGGTGGGACGACAACGTTTGCAACCCCGGCGTCGGCCTCCTTGTCTACTACTACAATCATGTCTCCAGACAGGTAATGCTTAAGTGACCGGCCTTCGAGCTGATGAAATCGTTTAGGTGCAAAACTATGGTTCAGTGATGCTGTTCTTAACATACCTAGGATTTTTAGTGGAATATAAGGGATATTACTAAGTACTATGCTGTTGTTTACATTGGCATCTGTAGTTACAGAGTGTCACAATTTATAAGGGTGAACATTTTATTTGCTTAATTGCTTCTTGTGAAAACGGTATGATCCCAGACTAGTCTCTACACATGATGCTTTTTAAATAATAAGAAGAGTCTACCTTTGTTTGACTAAACAATCAAGTATGTTTAAAAAAATATTGGTGCTAGCTCCTATTATTTTAAGATAGATAGTGCATATTGTTTTCTTTGTGAAAAAGTGAATATGATAAGTAGGAGCATGTATATGGTTGTCATTTGGACATACACTGATGGTAATGATAAGATGGTACTAGTCCAGATAATTATAGGCATGCCAACTTTCTATGATTTACTTCTATTTATGTGTATGGGATGTTTCTTGAAAATCACTTGATCACCCAAATACATGGGCTATGGTCCAGGATGGTGTATATGTTTTATTAAGGATTTTCTATTGGCTATGATGTACTTGTGTGACTTACAAATAGATTCTGGATGGATTTAATTGTTGTCTATCAAATGTGTATTACTACAGCAACCTTACTCTCATAAATTGATCAAAAACATATCTTGCTCACTTACTTGGCTAGCAAATGGTGCAAAGGCTTAGGTTTTATCTTGAGTCAAACACATACTAAGGTGGTTATCCTTAGCTAATCATAAGATAGGTAAAATGATTGTAGAGATGAAATGATTTCTAGATTGGTGGCTAGGAAGATGATTAGATTCATTTAATTGATCTCTGCTGTATAATGAAATGGGTATAGTGTCTGGCTCTAGTGACATATAATGCACTGGTTGTTGTTGTGGTGCCTCTACCTGGAGTGTGCACAACAGCAGCTGGGTAGCATGGCTTACTGTTGTGTTACGGCTAACTGGAAATATTTCCCAGGCCAAGGATGCATAGACTGAGGCTGTAAGCACATGTTATCTTATGTAAATAAGGTGACCTTATCAATAATTCCTAAACTATTTGTCTAGGAAGATGATTTATGTGATATTTGTACTTGCTGGCAGATGAGCTTAAAATCTGTCTTTTGATGATAAGATGATTTAGTTAATTATAGTGGCCTTATTAGTTATGAGATTGCTACTGTGGAACCTTATTAACAGGTGCACAACAGCATGACCATAATGAATATGATTTGCTACTACTTTGACTAATGTAACTGGTCAAAGGTCATTTGTTCTTGATGATTTATGTGTGTAACCAGTTCCAGCCTATGATGCAAAGGCTGAGGCACAAGATTTTAATAAGAACAGATGCTTGAGTGCTCCAAAGCTCTATGATGAGACTTGCATGGCATTTCTATGCAAGACTGAGAGAAGTATTCTTCATTACTACTTATGTTTGTTGTCTAAACAAATAAAAGTAGATAAGATGCTTGAATCTTAGTTTTGCAACCTACTTTGGAAAGGTAGCTGTTGTACTGATGTAGATGATGATTTCTTGGTGAGGTTGGCTCACACGAATGGATTTGATCTGATGTTGTTGATCTGGTTCAACTGCTACTTCATGTTCCTGACATTCTCATCCTTGCTCCTCAAAATGATCCTGATGCTTGGGAAGATTGTTGGTAATTATTAGTGTTCTTGGAAGAAAAGGTAAGAGAACAATGGCTTCTTGGTGGTACTATGGAGAGTCTGAGGGATGGATATTGTGTGGGCATGTACTTGTTAACTATGGTGGATTCCTTCTTATCTGGTTTCCTAGGTTTATGTGGTGTTGACAACAGCCTATGTTGCATGTGTGTGTAAGCAGCTTGTGAGCTGCATGTGTGCATGTCTCACCCAAATGGATTAGATCAAGTGAAAATGTGATATTTTACCTCTTTGCCTCTTACTTGCCCTTGGTGAAACTTGCCCCTAAGCGAATGATGTTGTACTGAGGCCACAATCTGATTAAGAACAGATACTATGATTTGGCCCCTTTTTAATAAATAATCAATGATGAATTCAGGCTCTAGCAACTCTAGGCCAAATCTGAGAGTACAATAATAAACTAACCCCTTATTCTTGTACTGTTGTTAGTCTGTTGTCTTGTTTTGCAGGGATAATGAGAAGATCAACAATTAGATAGAAAATTATAGTTTAGGTTTTATCCTCTTGTGAGAACAATGTAATATGTTCATGTACAAAATTTAAGAATCCTTGTAACATTATTGATGTATTAATTATTATTTCTTTTCCTTTGTATAATATTGTTATTTCCTTTTCTATTTGAATAATGTAAAGACATTGTAATATTGTATTACTTTCAATAAAATTTACTTGTTTTATTTTTCTTTTATAAATTCATTTGCAAACAATGTAATATATATATCTTATTGTAATAAAGTGTTTTTAGTATGTATTATGTAATTCAACTTTATACTGATTTGTTTTATAGTAGTGTACCTTTATTGAAATTTCCACTATCCTTATATTTGAATAAAAGATTATACCTTGTTTAAAAATGAGAGTTCACCTCTTATTTTCTATTACAATTAGCTTACAATTATTATTCCATTTCAAATTCTTTTAGGATTCAAATTCACCATTTGATTATTCAAATTTGAATTCCTTCCCCTCAAACACAGAAGTACAATAGAGGTCATGTCGAAATCCATCGCACCTGTCCTGGTGTTTCCGTCAGAACAAGAGAGATCTCGATCCCTCTAGAGCTCTTTTAGTTTTGCGCGAAAATTCCACGGATTTTCTTATGCATGAATGCAATGCACAACCCCGTGTCCTCTTTATTTTTAGGTGCTAATCCTGGGATGTTACAATCATCTAGTGTGAACCTTTGGTGCTAAATAGAGTAGTTAAGAATTGTTTGGTGATTGTGTACCTCGTATTTATTTATAGACGCTAGTACCGGACAAGGATACGAGGAGGAAGGAGGATACTACGAGGAAGTAGCAGAGGAGAACTTCAACCACTGCTCTGCACAAGGAAGCTACCACTTGCATGTTACCTATGCAAGCTAACACTTGCAACTGTGAAAACTATATAACCTATGCAATGCATTAGGCAGGTTATACCAATTGATGATACCCAATCCTAGTTCTACTTGCAAGCTTAGTTATTTTATTTCTTTATCAAAGCTTTTGTTTGTGTTTACTTAGTGAATTGTAGATTTTAGAAAGAGTATTAAAGGTAGCATAAAGAGCATAAAACTTGGCCTAAGTTAGATAAATCTTGATGTCATCCTGAGGCATGAGATTGAACTTAGATAAGTCACACTTGATTACCACCCTCATTAGTGTTTACCCCCCCCCCCCCCACACACACACACACACTTGTAGATGCTAGTGCTAAGCATACAACTTGATCACTTTGGATGGGAATACTTGGTGAAAATGGTTATGAAAACCTTTGAATGATGAGTCATTCTAATGAAATATTTTGACATGTGTTCTTGAACACTAGATGATTTTTTATGATGAAAATGATAAGGCATGAGCCTTAGCCCTTTATAAAACTGATGGTTGTCTGGATGCGATACCATTCCAATTTTACCGTACAACCACAATACCCGAAATTTGGGTAGGGCTTGACTGGAAGTTTATATACCTTAGTATGGGTTCCCTTGCGGCCAAGGTTTGAGATGAGGCTACCTTGTGAAGATTGTCCACCTATGAAGTTTCCAAGATGACAGTTGGTCATGGTTGGGAGGCCAAACTCATAGGAGAGGTGCCTATACTAGGGCGTGTAATTGAAAGGTTAGGATTTATTATCCGCATACTGAGTATGGTGAATGCAAGATTGTTCCTGACGGATTATCGAATATTGTGGTGAAAGTGTACCACATCTGCAGAGTGTCAAACTATTCAAATAGCCGCGTCCCTAGTTATGGACAGTTGGAGTGGCCATACGGTTCCGTCGTCAGATGTTTTCAAAATGACTTATGAAATGAATCATGACTTTGACTTGACCACAACAGGGTTGTGAGATGAAAACTCAAGTTCCCACTTAGGTGTTATAAAATTTTCAACTAGCTTTCTTTGCTTCTGAACTCAGTTAGAGATAAACCTGGCTTTTGCAAAACAACCTAGAGCTTAACATTCCTACTCAAAACCACTTCACTTGTTAGTCTTAGTTTGCGAGTACTTAAAGAGTACTCATGGCTCTGTCCCTGGCTATTCCCGTGGCCAGACTATGAAGAGGACTACCAGGAGGATGGACCGCAGGAAGGTTACAACAACTAGGATCATCTCCCATCGTCAGCATTGCTTGTGACCATGAAGATGGAGCTTCGCACACGCTACTGTTATTATATTATTCCGCTGCTTGATTTGTATTAAGACTGTACCATGAGATCCTTTATTTGTTGTAAGACCTTATGCATGGTCTGTAATGGATGATGTACTGTGATATCCAATCTGTTATGTCTCGCAAAAATGGTAAATCCTAGGATTGCGATGTATGGCATAACATGCATCTGGGATTAAAATACATGTGTTGACAAGTTGGTATTAGAGACATCCTGACCATAGGAGACCCTAGTTTAGAATGGACGTTTGAATCAAAAACTTAGTTTCAAAACCAAGGAAGTGAGTATTTATGAAAACTTATTCTCATTCTTATCACTTAGGTTCTTTCATGAAAAATCATGTTCCTCAAAAATTCTTGCAAACTTACATAAAATTTGACACACTTGATCACTCTACTAACTTACTCATCCTACATTCTTATAGATGGACGTGAAGTATATCAAGTTCTATCAGTTGGGAATGGACGAGATCTCATCTTTGAGCGTGACTTGGACCAGCTTTCGGAACTTCTAGAGCGCCCGCACCCCGAGTTCTTCAGAGCTTAGCTCAACGATCAGGAAGGAGAGGAATTGCAATGGCTGATTGTTGTAAGTCTCCGAGGAAATATTGAAGCCCCCACCTCAGAGGGAATTCAGTTCACCTTGAGAGAGAACAACTGGCTCGATGGACTTGCCAGGGCCATGCAGGAAGCTCTTGCCCGTCTATGTGGGCAGAGTATCAATCAAATCAAGGGTACCCGCTTTGAGTTCTGTCCAAGGCGTGATGTTATGGGACAGCCACTGGAGGCACCATATCACCCCGAGATGAAGAACCAAGTGGACCACCTCAGCTTCATGATGTATGACCGACAGAAGGAGTTGGACAATGCCTGCTCCTACGCCAACCACAACTATGCCACCGCTGTCTAGAAGGACCAGACCATTGCCATGCTAGTGAAGGATCGCCAGTCTCGTCGCTAGCATCTTGACAAGAAGGAGCGCATCATTGCCCGTCTTTTCCACAGGATCACAGAGTTGGAGGAGACCATCCACGAGAGGGACATGCAGCTTGAGGAGAGGGAGAATGCAGGAGAGGATATCCGTGGAGACCCCTACTCTTACCTTAGTGACGATGATGACTTTCTGGAGGATCAAGCCATGTACTTCTTCACCGATGAGGATGAATTTGCCTTCATTTATGATGATGATGATGAGGATGACGAGGACACCGATTCCAAGGAGTAGTAGCACTTAAGAACTAGCGTTAGTGAGTTGTAGCCGGTCCCACTCTATCGTAGTTTCACAGAATGGTTCTTAAAACCATCTGTTTTCCTTATTGTGGTGTGTGTTTGTATCGTGTGCTATGAATGAATGAATGAAAAGCAAGTTGCTAGCAAAATCTGAGTCAAACTTCAAAAAAAATTCAAAAACAAAACCCGAACCTTAGAAATTTCCCTCTTGTCTCATGATCTATCTCAATCTTCAGATGCCTCGCGGAGGAAGCAACTCATCCCCGGACCCAATGTTGCAAATCTTGCAAATGTTGGTTTCTGACCGTGAAGCTGAAAGAACCGAACGTCAAGCCAACTTAGCCACCCTTCAACACATAGCTCAGATGGCCAACAACAACCAAGGCCATGGAAATCAGGACAACCATGGATCCAAGCTCAAGAACTTTCAGAACACCAACCCACCTATCTTTACTAAGTCTGAAGAGCCCCTAGATGCCGATGATTAGCTGCAAACCATGGAGAACAACTTAGAAGATGCAGGAGTGGAAGCCAATGAGAAGGTATTGTTTGCCACCCACTATCTAGCCGGAGATGCAACAGCATGGTGGAATAGCGTTCGCACCATGACTGGAGGACAAATGATGACTTGGGATGAATTCTAACTCAAGTTTAGTAGAACCCATGTGCCACCGGGTTTGATCAAGAGGATGAGAGATGAATTCAGAGAACTGAAGCAAGGGAGGATGACAGTAGTTGAGTACCGTGACAAATTTTTGTCATTGGCTAGGTATGCACCGGATGAGATTGACACCGAAGCCAAGAAGAAGGAGAGATTCTTGGATGGTCTGCATGATGAGATGCAGATAGTTTTGGTCAACATTCCATTTGTGGACATTGAAGCCTTAGTGGATTCCGCCATTCATATGGAAGGCAAGATCAACCAAGCCAATGAGAACCGCAAGCGTAGAATGATGCATCAACCAGGAACCCACCATACCCCAAAGTATCGCCCCAACCCATCTCCAGTATTTGCCCCAAGAACCAATAGACCCCACGATGAACCGTCCGACCTATCCCAACCGTGGAAACCCAAGGCCCGGAGGGAACCACAACAACAACAACCCCGGCAACCCCAGCAATTTCAATCATGCACCGCCCAAGTTCAACAACAACAATGTTGCCACCAACACCAACACTGCCCCGAGAACTGGAAGCAATGTTGTGCCAGTTGCAGCAAAGGACAAGTCCCAAGTGACTTGTTATGAATGTGGAACCAAGGGTCAATTCCAATGAGTGCCCCAAGAAGATTTCCGCAGCCCCCAATGTGAATGCCCTAGCTCAGCAGCAGCGTCATGTTCAACCTGGAAGAAGATTTTCCCCAGGGAATTCGCTCAACCGCAACGACCGTCTGTTTCGCATGCATGATGAAGAAGCCCAGGAAGCGCCAGATGTCGTGTTGGGTATGTTTTATGTTAACTCAGTACTTTCCAGAGTGTTGTTTGATTCTGGAGCATCGCACTCATTTATTACCGAAGAATTTGCATGCACTAGTAAGATTCAACAAACCAAATTGAAGCATGTTATGATAGTTCAAATACCTGGTTCAACCACCAAAGCTAGACAAATTTGCAAGGGCGTACCTATCTGAATCCATGGCATGGATTTTTATGCTAATCTAATAGTACTTGGAACTAAAGGTTTGGAAGTAGTACTAGGAATGGATTGGATGTCGAAACATAAAAGATTAAATGACTGTGCCAAGAAATCCATAACCATGACCAGTACAGCTGGAATATCAGTATAGCATGTATCTGAAACCTTGCCCCGTCAATTCAAGTGCAACAAGAGTCTAGCCCAACCAACCATTAACCAAGTCAGAATAGTCTGTGAATACCCCGATGTATTTTCAGATGTTTTGCCCGGTATGCCCCTAGATCGGGATATCGAGTTTATCATTGAACTAATCCCGGGAACCGGACCCATAGCCCAGAGACAGTATAGTATGAACCCGTCTGAATTAGTGGAGCTGAAGAAGCAACTGGATGCTATGCTGGAGATAGGACTGATTCAATCAAGTGCGTCGCTATGGAGATCACCTGTCTTGTTTGTGGACAAGAAAGATGGAGGTAACCGTCTGTGTACGGATTATCGTAAGTTGAACGATGTCACCAACCCACTGCCGAAGATAGAAGACCTGTTTGACCAGTTGACTGGTGCCAAAGTGTTTTCTAAGATTGATCTTAGAACTGGTTATCATCAACTCAAGATTCACGTATAGGATATTCCGAAGACTGCCTTTACCACCAGATATGGACTATATGAGTACACCATCATGTCTTTTAGATTAACCAATGCCCCCGCTTATTTCATGAACCTCATGAATAAGATTTTTATGGACTTTCTGGATAAGTTTGTCGTTGTTTTCATCAATGACATTCTGGTCTATTCCAAATCAGAAGAAGAACATGAGCTACACCTAAGGACCATCCTTGGAACCCTCAGGGAGCATCAGCCGTATGCCAAGTTTAGCAAATGTGAATTCTGGTTACAGGAAGTAGGATTCCTCGGACATATTGTATCAGCCGGAGGAATTACCGTTGACCCTGCGAAGGTGAAGGATGTTGAAGATTGGAAAGCCCCAACCATCCAAACCCAAGTTCGTGCATTTCTCGGATTAGTGGGATATTACCGCAAGTTCGTAGAAGGATTCTTGAGTATCGCCAGACCCATGACCCAATTGTTGAAGAAGGACAAGAAGTTTGAATGGACGGACAAATGTGAAGCGAGTTTTCAAGAACTCAAGAAGAGATTGATTTTAGCCCCAATCTTGATTATGCCGAATATCACGAAGCCCTTTGATGTGTATTATGATGCATCCAAGATCGGTCTCGGATGTGTGGTTATGCAAGAAGGCAAAGTAATATCTTATCTATCCCGACAACTGAAGCAGCATGAGCAGAATTATCCTACCCATGACCTTGAAATAGCACCGTAGTTCTAGCCCTGAAGACATGAAGGCATTACCTTATGGGAAACCGTTGTGAGATTTATTCAGATCACAAGAGCTTGAAGTATATTTTCACTCAGAAGGAGATGAATATGAGGTAAAGGACATGGATAGAGTTAATCAAGGACTATGATCTGGACATTCACTATCACCCTGATAAAGGCAATGTGGTAGCAGATGCCCTTAGCAGATTGTCGTGTCGCTTGAACTCCATGATTCTGAAGGAGCAACCAAGTTTGCACAAGGAGATGGAAGATTTTAAAATGGAACTAGTTAGTGAAGGATTTTTGGATAGCATAGCACTTCAACCCACTTTGATCAGTTAGATCAAGGAGGCGCATAAAGGAAATGCTAGTATCAACAGAATCAAATGTCGTATCAGTACAAGCAAAGTACCTGGATTCACCGAGGATGAAGAAGGAGTTTTGTGGTATAAAGGACTTATCTATGTACTAGTAGATTCGGAATTGAAGCAAGCTATTTTGAAAGAGGCCCATGATACTCTTTATTCTATCCACCCCAGAGGAACGAAGATGTATCAGGATTTAAAGGAGCAATTTTGGTGGCATAAGATGAATAGATAAATCGGAAGCTACATAGCCAAGTGTGATATTTGTCAGAGAGTTAAGGCGGGACATCAGAGACCCGCAAGACTGTTGCAACCATTGCAGATTCCGGAATGGAAATGGGATTCCGTAGGAATGGGTTTCATCACCGGTTTGCCTACATCTAGTAGGGGAAATGACTCTATTTGGGTCATAGTTGATAAACTGTCCAAAGTCGCCCATTTCTTACCTGTCAAGACCACCTACGAAGCTAGCAGAGTTGTACATTGCTAGAATCATCAGTTTGCATGGAGTCCCCAAGAACATCGTGTCGGATCGAGGAACTCAGTTTACCTCGAGATTTTGGAAGAAAGTACTAGAAGGATTAGGAACAAGACTAGATTTCAGCACTACTTATCACCCTCAGACCGATGGACAAACTGAGCCAGTAAATCAAATACTCGAAGATATGTTGAGAGCCTGTGTGCTGGAGTATGGATCAAAATGGTAAGATTGTCTGCCTTTCATAGAATTTTCATACAACAACAGTTATCAAGCCAGTTTGCAAATGGACCCATTTGAATTCATGTATGGAAGGAAGTGTCATACCCCCTTGAATTGGTCGGAAGTAGGAGAGAGTCAGATTTTCGAAACGGACATCCTACGAGAAGCAAAAGAGACAGTTCATAAGATCCGTGAGCACCTCAAGACCACCCAATCCCGACACAAGAGTTATGCCGACAAGAGACGTCGAGACCTCGCCTTCAACATCGAAGATTTTGTGTATCTCAAAGTGTCATCTTTGAAAGGAATGCAACGTTTACAGCTCAAAGGAAAGTTAGCCCCCAGATACATCGGACCTTTCAAGATTCTGAATCATATAGGAGAAGTATCATATCAACTGGAACTGCCCGAGGAGATGTCAGCCGTGCATAATGTGTTCCATATATCGTTACTTCGCAAATTCTTAGAAGTCCCGGAGAAGACTGAAGTTTTCAAGAACATTGATCACCAAACCATAGAGATCAGCGATGACCTGACGTATCCCAAAGTACCCATCCGTATTCTAGAGTAAGGATTCAGAACCACCAGGACCCGGAGCATCAAGTTTCTTAAGATCCAGTGGAGTAACCACACTAAAGAAGAAGCTACATGAGAGTGAGAAGATTACAACAAGACAGAGTTTCCAGATCTCTTTAAATCCTAGTTTTCTCTTTTTCTCAAATCTCGGGACGAGATTTTGTTTAAGGAGGACGGGTTTGTAACATCCCAAAAATATTGATCAAGGTTATCAAATTCCAATCACCAAGATTAGGGTTAACAAAAACTTTTGTTAATTAAAAACCATTATGAATGCATGTATGTATGTGATGATTGTATGAATGCATGAATGGACTTGTGTGATTGTTGTGATTATCAAGGAATGGTCTAAATATGAAAACAACATCATCTAAATCATTTCCAAGTAGAAACAAATCAAGAGAAATTCAAAAACAAACAAAACAAGCAAATGGTCATTTTTGCCAATCTTGCTCACTAGACCACTTTGAGTGTTTCTAGTCCAAGATTTCAAACAAAAACAAATTCATTTCTTTTCACCCCTTGCTAGAACAAGTGAAATTGAACCCAAACCCACTTCATAAATCCATAGAAACATTTGGCAACTTGATTCAAATGACAATTCAAAATTGAATCTATATCATATGTGAAGATCACCATTTCTCAAACCCCCACCAAACCAGTGCACCTTGACCATTCCAAGCAACCAGAGACTACATAGTATGTGACTATTACACCCACCAATTTTCATCCAAAAAATCAAATTAAATCTCTTTCGGCCATTTCATCAAACACCTTGTAAACACAAATCAAACAAAACATCAAACACTATAGTGAGCAGTGTTTGTGCCTAACTTGTCTCCTCTCTAGATCTCACTACACTCTCAGTAGATCATCTAACTAGTTTAAGCAGCCCTAGCTCACTGTGAACTCGACCATGCCATCAATGGTGACCATGGCCGAGCACACTTGCCACCCCCATTGTCGATAACAAGCTAGGAGCCTCACCAAGCCTAGCCACCTTGTATGGGACACAAGCCACCGTCCACCGCCCCCCTGTCCAGTGTCCAAGCCTTGCCAGCCCCTGGACCACTCAGAACGAGCGCGCCCAGCCTCTATGCAAGCATGCCGAGAGCTCACCAGAGTGCCACGCTCGACATGCGAGCACATACTGCGCCCCGCCCTTGCCGCTTGCGTGCGTGATCACCACCACCCTAGGTTCCGTCGTTAGATGTTTTCAAAATGACTTATGAAATGAATCATGACTTTGACTTGACCACAACAGGGTTGTGAGATGAAAACTCAAGTTACCACTTAGGTGTTATAAAATTTTCAACTAGCTTTCTTTGCTTCTGAACTCAGTTAGAGATAAACCTGGCTTTTGAAAAACAACCTAGAGCTTAGCATTCCTACTCAAAACCACTTCACTTGTTAGTCTTAGTTTGCGAGTACTTTGTAACACCACGGTTCTGAAAAGACCGTAGCTTCTATGTGACATGCCAATCCCTGGATCGGTTCATTGGCCCACAATAGAATAAGATGAATAACATAGCAAAATATCCGTGTATCATAAATATCGAAGATACAGAATATCATTATTACAATAAAAGCTTAGCTCAAGGCTAGCTCAAATTATTCAGGTAGCAACATAAATAAAGCAAATCCTCCATTCTTCAAATTGCCCACAAGTGAACAAGTGTTGAGTGGAGTACCGTGGCCTATATCGATTACTCAGAATCGGAATATCCTGCAACATGAAACGTAGCAGCCCCGAAGGGTCAATACATGGAATGTATGGCAAGTAGAGCTATTAAAGGAGACAATAGTGCTAATATCTACATGCATATTTGGCAAGTGGAGCTGTGGCTAGCTTGCATTTGCAAATACCTTTATCCTACTTTCATAAACAATTTTTGGTTTTCTTTGAAAAGATCCCAATTAAGTTAACCCAACAACATTAAAGCAACTATGAAATTGGAATGAGCGAGAAACATGTCATGGAATCAATATCAAGCAACTCAGATGTCCATAACTGGGGACACGGCTAATCGATTAGATTATACACCCTGTAGGGGTTAGTACACTTTACCCATGTGACTTGGCCAGCCCAGCTCGTACCATCACTCTCATATTGGGTGATGATAGGGAGAAGTCCAAGAAGAGACCGTTCGAGAAGTAGCTCCCCAATCCCGACGCGCACCGGTCCAACCTACCAAAATTCTACATCTCTGGATACGCGGGTTCGAGTTACCACAACCTACTAAGTCCAACCAACCGCCCATTTCATTATTGGCACATGGTTGTACACATAAGATACAAAATAAATAAGCCAATCATTTTCTCTTGATACCTGGGTGCCTTTCCGCAATGATACCACCAAAAATTATCAATCCCATCACACCCAGGAGATTCATTGATTAAGTTGTTTTTAGTTTTCGCAAACCAACACATTTAGAAACAACTTTCAGTGATGTAACTCAGCCCTCGTTCATCATAGCATGGCTAAGCACATCTACCAACGGTGGTTCATCTACAAGGAAAAATCCTACCACATAATAGGACATAGCATAGCGATAGTATCATCCTACGCATGCATCTACAAAATACACGACAATGCATTGAAAATAGTAGTACAATATCATGAACAAGGTAGCATCTACTTGCCTTGGTTGTAGCGGTCGGAAGAACAATCCACACACGAGCAAGCGTTGCACTCGTCACAATCTACACGATACAATTGCAATCATAAACAAACCATCCACAAGCATATGCAAACAAAGATGATGCAAGATGCATACGTGACAAGTGGATTGATGCTACAGCAGCACCACATAATCTTATTCAGTAAAGCTACTGAATGCATGCATGGAAAATAATTTTTGCGCAAGGAAAACTATTATGCAATTTATAATGCTCAAAACTAGAGCTAGAACCCAAATAAATCACTACTGTTAACATACTGTTTGTAAAATCTTGGGAAAATTCTACTGTGTAGGCATTGCTAATTAGGAATAGTACCAATTGGAATTTCTCAAAAAGGAATTATATAACTTCCTGAGTAATTAAAATACTACAGAAAGCCATTAAATATTTTCTGCAAAAGTTTTTACTGTAAGCATATCTTTTTAATTCACTTTGATATTCCTCTTGTTCTACTGAATCCAGGGACATATTATTTGCAATTTTTGGAGTTACAGATCTTTTTCTACGAATTAATTACTCCAAAAAGGCCATTAACACATTTAATTAATCTGGACAAAATCTTGCTGCAAAAGTGTAAAACAATGGTACAGCAAGATTCTACACGACTTACTGAATCTACACATATTTTATTTGCAATTTTTGGCCTAGTAGATTAATTTCTACAAATTTTACAAGTTTTACCTAAAATCTGCCAAATAAAACTATTTAGGAAAATACCCAGTCAAACTTTGACTTTGACTGGGCTGACATGGCGGTTGACTGGGCGGTTGACCAGTCAGCGCATGAGCTGACCAGTCAACGGCCGATCTGGGCCGTCCGTGGCAGATCGTGCGGGCAAGGATGGCCGGCGGCGGCGAGCTCACCTGAGCGGCGGCGGCGTGAGCGGGCGGCGGCGAGCTCACCTGAGCGGCGGCGGCGTGAGCGGGCGGCGGCGAGGTCTTCCGGCGGCGGCGAGCGGTCGGCGCGGCGTCAGGTCGTCGGGGTCGGAGGCGTCGACGCGGAGGGGGAGGCGGCTGGCGCACGGGGTGGTCGGCGGCGGCCTTGGTCTCGGGCGACGGCGGAGTTTGGTCCGGGGCGGCGGCTCCGGTGCTCCCTGCGGGGAGAGGAGAGGGAGGAGGGAGTCAGCGGCGGCGTAGCGGGGTCGCGGGGGCGCGAGGGGGCGAGGGCGAGCGACGGCGGGCGCGGGCGAGGAGCTCACCTGCTAATGGCGGCGGCGGCGTCGAAGCTCCGGCGAGCAATTGCTCGTCGGTGGCGGCTCGAGAGAGGGCGAAAAGTGGGGTATTTGGAAGAGGGGCTGGAGGAGATCAATATAGGCCAGAAAAATCAACAAAATCGGTTAGAAATCGGTTCGATTCCGGAGGAATCGGAGTTGACAGGGAGTTGGAGAAGAACACGGCCTGACAGGTTAGCCCCACGCGGCGGTGACTGGCGGGTCCCGCTCGTCAGCGGGCTGGCGGCTGGTGGGCGGCGGCTGCTATGCGTCGCGCGGCGTGCGCTGCTGCTGGCTGCTGCCGTGGCTGCTGGGTGGGCTGGCGCAGCTGGGCCAGCCCGGCTGGCTGGCCTTCTCCCCTTTTTTTCTTTTTATTTTTCCAATTCCTGTTTAACCATCGTATCTTCTTCATACGAACTCCTAATCGAGTGATTCTTGTTCCTAAAATTTTATAAAAACCAGAGGGTCAACATGGGATCATTTGTATCAAAACCACTAGTTTCCAAAGAGGGTGGAAATACAAACCTAGTATGATCCCTTGTAGGATCATTATAGCAATTCAAAATAGAGTTTTGAAAGTAGTGTTTTGCCAGAATCATTTCAATCGAAAGTTTTGCATGGATGATTATGATGCAATGACATGAATGATATGCAGAACCAAATCTAAAATTTGGGATGTGACATACTTAAAGAGTACTCATGGCTCTATCCCTGGCTATTCTTGTGGCCAGACTATGAAGAGGACTACTATGAGGATGGACCGCAGGAAGGTTATGACAACTAGGATCATCTCCCATCGTCAGCATTGCCTGTGACCATGAAGATGGAGCTTCACCCATGCTACCGTTATTATATTATTCCGCTGCTTGATTTGTATTAAGACTCGATCATGAGATCCTTTATTTGTTGTAAGACCTTATGTATGGTTTGTAATGGATGATGTACTATGATATCCAATCTGTTATGCCTGGTAAAAATGGTAAATCCTGGGATTGCGATGTATGGCATAACAGGCATCTGGGATTAAAAATCCGGGTGTTGACAGTAGGTGTGCTCGCTGCCGGCGACTCCCGCAACCGTCTCGTCCAGTGCCACCCGTTTCTGGCTCAGCACGAGGCTCTGAGTCGAACGAGACCAGCCCCGCATCCCAGGGTGCTCCCGATCGACGGATCAATCAACGATCTAAAGATTAATCCCCGGCTGACGTCATACCTACATCATAATTCCCTTTTGTTTTATTCAATCTTTTCTATAATTGTTTTTTGGATATAATAAATACCATGTGGGCCTAGTCTGTCGGGTTTTTATTCTTTTTGGAAATTAATTTCTGAAATGATTAAATATACGACATGTGGGACCTAGTGGATAAATATTTAATATATTACAAAATTGTTTAATTGTTTCAAAAATGATTTAAATGGATTTAATTGAGAAAAATCATAACTAGTTCATTTAAAATTAGAAAAATATGAATAATATGTCAAAATATTCAGAAAAATGAGATCTATCTCATAGAATCAACATAATGCATTGTTAAGCAACTTAAATGATAAGTTTAATTAGAAGAACTAATTAAACCCCATAGATGTTTCCGAGGTTCTCCCTGTTCTAGGGTTTGCACCCCTCGGACGCCGCTTAAATTGTCAAGCATGCCATAGGGTTCCATTTCAATAAAATTTAACTATCATATCATCATCCTTGCTTGAGCATTGCATTGATGCCATGTGTTGATTGTTTCCCTTTCTTTTCGGTGTTTGGTTCTTCCCTGTAGAATACGATATCGAGACCGAGATCTGATGACCCACAAATATAGGGGGTGTATCGTAGTACTTTTGATAAATAGGAGTGTCGATCCCAACGAGGAGCAGAAGGTGCTGAATAGTAGTATGGAGCAGGAACTCTCTGCAAATACTTAGCAAACGGATTTTTAGTGGTTTTCTGATAAGGCAACAAAAAAAGTGCAAGTAATAAAGAACAAAAGCAGCAGGTGGCCCAATCCTTTCTTATCAAAGGATAAGCCGGTGGAAATACTTATAAAGACCAAACCTTCTCGAGGACACATGGGAATTATGTCAAGTGCTTTCGCTTCACATAGCTGAGTACTCTTCTTTGGTGTTGTAAGTGTTGTGTGGGTAAACATGTGCTAATGAACCGACCTTACTTGGACTAATACATACTTGTGATTAAACCCCCTGCAAACATCCGTAACTATAGGAAAGTAATTAAGATATAAATATAACCACAGCCTTAAACTCTAAGATCCTACACTCCCTCGTGCAAAGGTGTCCTAACGGGGGTTCAGGTTTCTGTCACTCCGGCAACCCCACAATTAGTAGCCAAATACACAATGCATTCCCCTAGGCCCATAAATGTTGAAGTATCATGTAGTCGACGTTCACATGACACCACTAGAAAGAATAGCACCACAACTTAAATACTAACCATTGAATAATAACTCAACACAAATCCACTAATAACAACATGACTTCTCCCATGTCCTCAAGAACTAAACGAACTACTCACAAGACATCATATGGATCAAGATCGTAGATGATATGATAATGGATAACAATCTGAACATAAACAATAATCCAATGGTTCCACTCACAAGCATCAACTACAATTGTAATTAACACCAGGAAAGTTTCCCCTAAGAACTAAAGCAATCTCCAACACAATTTTTACAGCGGGACGGAGTGGTGATGATGGTGCTGGTGGAGATGATGGTGTGGATGATGATGATGATCCCGATGAAGCCGAGCTTGATGACGGTGTTGATGGCGACGATCTCCCCTCTCTGGGAAGGAATTCCCTCGGCAGAACTCTGTCTGCCGGAGAGATCTTTCTCTCTCGGTGTTTTCCGCCCCCAGAGGCGGAAGAAATCTATCTGTGGTCGCTCCCTGAGGCTTAGGGTTCCGTAGGGAAGATATAGGCAAAGGGGCGGAGTCGGGAGCCGGGCAGGTGGGCCACACCTGCCCTAGGCGCGAAGTCAGGTGGGCCTGCGCCTAGGGGGTGTGGGCCCCTGCGGCCCTTCTTCGTCCCTCCTTATGGCTTCCTCAATCTTCTGGAAAAATAATATTTTCCCATATTTTTCTGGTATTTTTACGATCTTCGCAAAATTGCATCAAAACACCTTCTTTCCCATCAGAATCCAGACTCCGGCAGTTCATCCTCCAAGAATCATCCAACATGCATAAACAGTGGAAAAGACATAAGTAATACCTCATAATAAGACAAATATCAATGAATAGAGGTAGAATATGATATAGAAAGGTGATGCAAATTTGGCGTATCAACTCCCCCAAGCTTAGAACTTCGCTTGTCCCCAAGCGAAAACTGAACTTAGTAAACATGTCCACAGGTTTATGGAGTGAAGTGTTGATAAAAGAATACAAACAAGAAGCATCACACTTACCATTACACAACTCATAGAAGAAAGCAACTCACCATTATATAACTTAGCTTGCAACCAAGTACAACAGTCACAATAGAGATGCATAAAGATAAATCATAATTGGAATTGGCAAACTTGTTATTGGTCAGAGAACACCTGGCAAACAGTTTCACAAAAAGATTTTTATAGAAGTTTTAAAACAGGAGCACTATTTGCTCAAAAAGGTTTTTCACAAGTGAAGGCTTTCAAAGTAATACTCAATAGATAAGAGTTTTGTGCAAACAAGAAAGATAGAGAACATGATTGAATAAATCACCATATGAATGATTCAAACACAACAACTCAAATACTTGCTGGAGATAGAGAGGAAGTAGGTTTACTGACTCAACTTGGTAAATAGGATAAAGGTCCCTTCATAGAGGGTAGCAGGGATTACAAGTCATAAAGAGCTTCCAAATAATTATGGTACTTACTAGATTTGAGCCATCATTGCCCCTATCATAGGCATCTTGAGATGGTTAAGGTTAAAGTGCACAAAGATGGAGTATATGCTTGACGAAATATAAGTTGGCAATCTCATGTCCCTTGAATATGTGGGCCACTCCTCATGCTACTCAACTTTGGTCACTGATAAGTTCTTGTCATTGTAAGTACATGCGTATCATAGAGAACCGCCAATGGGGTACCCCTTGCACATGGTACATGAGCTTTCCCATAACCAAAATGACAAGGCAAGCAGACAATGAGCATCTCAGTGATCTTTTTATTTACTATGTGTATAGCTTTTTATTGAGGATGCTTCATTTATAGTTCACTATGGTTATGTTGCAAGTTTCCACCATGACTAGGCATGGCTTAGGCTAGCGACCCAGGCGTTTCTCGAACACAAAATACAAACTCCATGGACTTACAAGTTCCCTCTTTATTTCACACCGTTGACATCCATAGACAAAAGAGCATGATATCAACTGAGTACAAAGTACATGTGCAATGTTGAAAACGTTCCCTGTGACAGCACAGTTCTGCTAATTCCAACGTATAGATGCAAGCATATACAACTTTGATGGCACAATGGTTCAAGTCTATTAGGGGCAAGAAAATAAAGTGTGCCATCAAGTTCGTGAGAGCTTTACTAACTAGTTTTCACATAACAAAATACTTTTTAATTCTAAAGGTAGATGAAACTTGAGAATTTTCTAGGAATAGCAAAAGCTACTAGGTAGATATGGTGGACACAAATGGCATAGGTTTTGGTTCAAAGGGATTGGAAACATGAGAAGCATGCCTTCTCAAAATAGGTTTTTGGCTAGCAAGGTTAGGTAGCAAGCAAGAGAGTTGAAAGAAACAAGCAAACATACAAGTAATAAAGCCAAACATGCATTCTTCCTTGAAGACACAAAAGATCTTAAATAAAGAATACTAAGCTTATGAGCCAACAAGAAAGAAAATAAATGATACAAAATACATGTAAGCTTTTTTCTCTTTTTCTTTCGAACCTCAAAAAGTATTGCTACTGACCAGAACTTGGTTTGCCAAAACCAATTTAGATCCACTTGATGCTCCCAAAGTGATGCCAATACTGATCAATAAGATCCATCATATAATAGAGATTGCAAACTAAAAATAAGAAGTTTAAAAAGTAAAAGATGAAGCTTCTCATTAATATTCCAATAAAGGCACTCACACCAAGGGATACATAGATAATCAAATAAAGGAGAGATACTTCCACATGCAAACCAAACTATAAGATAACCTCTCTACCAAAGATACGAATCCACTAAAAAGGTAAAAGATAATGGTGGTGATACCGCGTCACTCCCCCAAGCTTGGAACAAGCCAAGGGGATGCCAAACCTGATGACGAATTACTCCTTTGGCGGTGGTGGTGTTCTCTTGTTTAGGGTAAGGAGATACTCCAGCATCTTACGAAGCCTGTCATTCTCTTCTTGAAGTATATCCACCTTCATCCTCAATGCACGGTACTTATCACAAAACTCGTCAGTGGTTCGAAGAGCCTCCACTGCCTCGGGGCAGTATCTGAAGTCTGGACCAATAGCTATGATTCCCTGCATGTTACGAGAAAAGGCATCCCTAGTGTTAATTGCTCCTACCAAAGTGGGTTTCCTTGCCCTTGTCCCTACGGAGGTTTGTTCTTCCAACTTTATCTCCTCCACGGGCTTCTTGCCTTTGTCGTTGGCGGAGACCATGGTGCTCTAAACTTGAGAAGATTTCCTGACAGAAACATATCGAAACACGACGAGAACACGATGCACGAACCTCGGGGGATACGGGGGCTTATATATTACGAAGTTTCAATGCATAAGGAAGGTTTTGACATGGAACGAGGAGGAGACGGAGTTCGGGGATGGCACACCCCCTCCAGGCGTGGCAGGCTGGGCCCGCGCCTGGGGTGGGTTTGTCCACCCCGGACTCTGTTTCCTCTTCGGTTCCGTCTCATAGCTTCCCTTATGTATTAAAAACATCAAAAATATAAAAAGATTGGGGTTTCACGAACCTTCTGTTTTCACCACTTTTACTTAGTCAAAGACGAATTCCGCAGACTCCTTTTCTCCTTCTCCTGGAAGTTTCCTTTCCTCACAAGGCAATACACAAACTTCAATGGCAACATTAGTGCAAGCAAAACAACAAACCTTTAGGTTCACACTTTGATGCGTGCACCCAGTGTTGACGTGGGACACTTCGTTGGAATCCCAAGAGCAAGGTGTGATGAGCACATCAGCAAGTTTCCATCATTAGAGACCGAGGTTATCGAACCTGAAGGAGGAAGGAAACGTCTCAAAGGTGTTGCAAGCAATGTGGAAACCTGCACAACACAAACTCAAGACTTTGTCCCAACGAATCAGTGAGGTTGTCAAGCACACTGGTTCACTGTAACAAAGGATTAAACGTATGGTGTGGAAGGTAATGGTTTGCAGCAAGTAAACAAGTAACAGTGGAAGATGTATCAATGGTAAAGATTGGACCAGGGTCCATAGTTCACTAGAGGTGCTCTCCTTAGATAAACTGTTGGAGATATGCCCAAGAGGCAATAATAAAGTGGTTATTATCATATCTTCATACTTATGATAAATGTTTACATACCATGCTATAATTGTATTAACCGAAAACATTAATACTTGTGTGATTTGTAAACATAAAAGAGTCCCTAGTAAAGCCTCTTGTTAAACTAGCTTGTTGGTTAATATATGATCATGGTTTCCTGATCATGAACATAGAGATGTTATTAACAACAGGGTCATATCATTAGAAGAATGATGTGATGGACATACTCCTATAGTTAAGCGTAGCATAAAGATCAAGTCATTTAATATAGTTCATTTGCTATAAGCTTTCTGATACATAGTAACCTAATTCCTTCGACCATGAGACCATGTTAATCACCATCACCGGAAGGATGCTTTGATGACAATCAAACACCACACCGTAACTGGGTGGCTATAAAGGTGGCATTGAGTGTTTGGAAAGTATGGGTTGAGGCACATGGATCAAGAGTGGGATTTTTCCATCCATATGACGGATAGATATACTCTGGGCCCTCTCGGTGGAATGTCATCAAATTATATTGCAAGCATGTGACTGGTTCACAAGGGATCACATACCATGGGAACGAGAAAAGAGTACTTATCGGTAACGAGGTTGAACTAGGTATGCAGAGATACCGACGATCAAAACCTTGGATAAGTAAACTATCGTGAGACAAAGGGAAATTGGTATCGTATGTAAGTGGTTCATTCAATCGCAAGGTAATCGTAGAAATATGTGGGAGCCATATGAATTTCCAGATTCCTCTATTGGTTATTGTTCGGAGAAGTGTCTCGGTCATGTCCGCATAATTCACGAACCGTAGGGAGACACACTTAAGGATTCGATGTTGTTGAGTAGTTATGGAATGATGAGTAAGAGACCGAATGTTGTTCGGAGTCTCGGATAGGATCCGGTATATCACGTGGAGATCCAGAATGGTCCGGAGAATAAGATTCATATAAGGAAAGTCCTGTTTCGGGGTTGGAGAATGATTCCGGTGTTTTCATCGGGAATGTTCTAGAAGGTTCTGGAAGGTCCGACACTTCGGAGGGGAAGGGTACATGAATGTGTCATAACAATTTGGAATGGTTGCATCATGTACTAGGTGTCATCCTTGAGCAAAATAAAGGGATAAATCAAATCCTAGTTTGAAAAGTCAAACGCCAATTTGAAAAGTCAAACGACAAGTTTGCTTGGTGGAGGGAGAGTAGGAAACCTACTTGGGGAGGAGTTCCTCTCCCTCCACCGCCGGCCTTGGAGGCCGAGTTGGGGATGGACTCCCTCCCCCTTGGCCGGCGCCCTCCACCTATAAAAGTAGGGGCAGGGCTGCCCCTCTAGACCTACACCCAACAACACCTCAAACCCTAGCTTTGGCGCCTCCACCTCCAAGTGCAGCCGCCGCCTAGGGTTTCCCCTCCAACTCGGAGAGTTGGGGCTCTGTAACACCCTCAGAATCGGCCCTATGCAAGTTTTAGCGAAATTCGCCAAACCCGCATAGAAACGATTCGAAGGTGCCCACCAGGCACTTTCGTGCGGGTGGAAGGCAAAGTAATAACATTACACAACAGTCCTCGATGGGACCCACAGAACAGATATATATACAACAGCGTCTCAAAGAGACAAGAATACAAATATACGGTACAAAGATCCAAATCACCTTGAAAACGATATAGCGTCCCGCTACGGACAAGATGCAAATGGGGCTAAGAGCCCTGAAGAATAACCATGGCGTCCTTAACCCTGCCCAGGCCAAGCCGGAAGGGTAACCCTGCTAACGACGTCGATCTCAACCTGCTTAAACAAAAGGGGTGCCGACAAAGGGCAAAGGAAAAAGAAGGAGCGTCAGTACTGAGGCCAGTACACGGCGAGGCTAGAATTCGGCGGTCCTCGCCTACATAGGTATGGTGGACTGAGCGGCAGCGGCAGCATGCACTAAACAACCTATAGAGACTCGATACAACTGGCGGCTATCAGAGAGGGGTGAGAAAGACCTGTTCGGATCCAACCTGATACTATTATCAAACAAACCCATCCTGGCGTTTCCCCCTCGAAACCAAACGAGAAAGTCAACCGAGGAACTCACACAGTTGGCAGTTTTCTTAATTCGGTTATAGTTGCGGCACTTTACTAGTCAGGTTTAGATAATCGTCCTGATAAAAATAAGCAGTGGGCACTTTTAATTAACCATTCCGTTATAGTGGCAACACTTACTAGTCAGATACAATTATCATGAGATAAACCCGAAACCCAGCAGTTGTTGGTACTTTTACTTAGCCATTCCGTTGTAGTGAAGCTGATTACTACTCATATCGGAAACAAGTCAATTTAAAACAGTAAACTTTAGTTATAGTTGTCTATGATCAGACACTGTGCTCCAAGTCGTCCATAACCGCGGACACGGCTTCTCGAAAAGATTAAACCCTGCAGGGGTGCACCGAAGTATCCACAGGCACTTCGACCCTTTTTGCCAGATCAGTTAACATACACCCATCGGTATGTCGGCGGGGCCTAGGTCACGACGTTCCCAGACACAAAGCAAGTACGTGGGGGCCACCCCACCAAGTCGACACCCGTAACGAAAATCGGCCGGTCTTCGAGACGGACTTGGGGTTTGGGAAGACGGCTGTGAACGACAGCAGATCCCCAATCGGGGACTGTCGACACCGCGGAATCGTGGCCCGCACCTAAACAGTACAGTGTGCAGTACCTCGCACAATTTAAATACAGAAAGTAGCATGGCATAAGTACAGGATAGTAAAAACACCTCAAACTAGTTGTGGCCCCCAGTACAATACTTTGAAATCAGGTAATTATCAATGGGGGGCCCATATCTCCCCACCTGTGGTTAGCGCGCTCGATCTCGGAACAGGTGTCAAGAACTCGGGTCCTACGGGACACAAGTGGGCGGTCGGAAACCAAATCTTACCTATCACCCACCGATGCCTCTGCTTAATTCAATTTTAGTTGTTAAACAGGAATTAAAGTGAAACAATAATTAAAGACAAGATCATCTCCAACGTCAACATGCGGCAACTCTCCAACAAAGGTGGTACTTGACGACAAGCAAAACACTTGAGCAAGCGACTACGACACGCGGTCCAACTATCTACCAAACAACAGGTAATAGGATGTGTCCAAGGCTATATATGGCTGCAAGGGATATTACGGGTACGAAAACTAGAGCATCGCAACACAGATAGCAGAGATCAACAGGAGGGAATAAATACTAGAAAAGTAAGATAGTGAGAAAGGGGAAGATGCTCGCCTGAAAACATTGTCGAAGGGTTCAACCGAAGATCGGGGCGAAGCTCACATCAACTCAACGGCCTTATCCGCGAAGAAGCAAAACACTAGAAGAAACACCAGATGCAATATTTAATACAACGGCAGAAGATCGGCATGATGCATGTATGATGTATGGCATGGCAAGGTGCGATGCACTTAGGTCAAGATTAGGCGGAACCGGGGTCCCGACAATTAATTAGATGGTTCAAGTTGTTTAGCTACCCGCAAATTAAATGTTGTTATAACAAGGCAAGATAAGATACCGATTCGCTACACAAGTTTAAATGAGGCCAATATGAGACTAGATTTGCCCGCATATGGGCCCCATATTTAATTATTAGGTGAATCGGCATAATGCCCCCAAACCGATGATATGCATGAGAGAATGACAATTCAATATGTAATCAAGTTGTTATTATGTTATAAAATAAGGTCCGAGGAAAAGGAGTCACACATCAGAGGGGCTCGACGATCTTGGGTTCCGGGGTTCGGGGTCGGTCTCAGGGTTCCGGTCTCGGGGTCCAGGGTTCTGACGGGGTCGGTAACGGGTCGATGTAGATCTTGTCGGTTCCACGGTTTCCGTTGTCGGTGGCGGACTCGGGTTCCGGCACGGGGAGATCTTGGTTTTTCCGAGGTCCTTGTTGTTCCTTTCTGAAGATCTTGGGGTGTGGCTCCACGTGCCCGTGATGACGAACTCGGGGCTCCGTGTCGTTGGCAACAAGGTTCCGCGGGTTTCGGGGACCGGCCTTCGGAAGATCTCGGCGGAAGGGCGTTTCTCGTTGGTTCCTCCGGGGTTCGGGAGGTGGACTTGGCGTTGAGGGTTCTACCGAAACCATGGCGCGTCCCGGAAGCAGATCTTGTGGGTCCCTGTCGGAGGCCTTCGGGTTCGGCCCCTGGTACAACACACACGAGCACCAACGCTGGGGCGGGTCGGGCGACGAACACTGCAGGGGCGGGACGGCGACGGCGAGCTCGAGGCAGACGGTGGGGTCGCAGGCGCGGGGGAGGTAGCACGCAGGGCGGCGCCGGAGCGGCGCGGTCGGGGACGCGCGCTGCCGCGCGGGGACGGAGGAGGGAGGCCCGGCCTGCAGAGGAGGCGGCGGGCCTGGCGGGGCGCGTGGCCGGCGGCGGATCGCGCGGGCTCGGCGACGTCCCCAGGTCGGCGGAGGCGGCGAGGGGAACGGCGACGCGGCGCGCGGGGGTTGGGGAAAGGCCGGCGGCGTCGAGATTGAAGGGGGACGGCGGAGGTCGGCCTAGGCGGCGCGTGCTGGCGGCGAGCGCCGCGCCGGGCGCGCGCACGGCCGGGGCGGAGGGGAGGTTCCCGGGCGGCAGGGACGCGGCAGGTCGGAGGTTGGTGGGGAGGTCGACGAACGGGGCCGGGGCGGTGCAGGGCGGCTCGAGCGCGAGGCGCGCGGAGGCGGCTCGGGCCGGCTCTGGCGAGGGTTGGTGGGGAGGCGGTGACGGTTGGAGCGGGGTCCGGCGGAGGAGGCTGACGGAGGCGGGGAGGACGGCCAGGGGAGGTGAAGGCAGCGCGGCAGAGGGGCGGTGAGCGGGCGGCGGCGCGGCGGCGGGGTGCGGCTGCGGCCGGGGGCGACGGGGGGGGGGGGGGGTTGGGGCGCGTGCGAGGGGTAGGCTGAGGGAGGAAGACGCGTCGGGGTCGGGGCCGCGCGTGGTGTGCACGTGTGGGGACGCGTGGGGCCAGGGCGGTGCAGGGGGGGCTGGCTGGCAGGCGGGGCCCGCGGCTGGCGCGTGCTGGCGCGTGGCCAGCGCGTGGCCAGCGCGGGTGGGGCCCAGAGGCAGAGACTAAAGCGGGGGGGTTGCTTGCGTGGCGTGCGTGCTGGCGTTGCGCGCATGTGTGTGTGGCTGCTGAGAGAGGGGGAGAGAGAGGAGGGGGTTGGGGTGGTGAGGTGGCAGGGAGGGATTGGGTTAGGGGAGAGGGTCAGCTGAGGTGGCGCAAGACTATTGGCCCGGGTGAGGTGGCCAAGGAGGGTGGGTAGGTTTCCGGGTAGGTTTAGAAAAAGGGGCGGACCGATCTGTTTAATACGGGGGTGGTTGTTCGGGTCGGGTCGGCCCGTTCGACTGCCCCTACTAAAATAAATTAAATATTTTATTTATTTCAAACAAAGTTTTTTGCAAACCGATTTCGGGCAAACTAAAATATTCCGGGGACCCGGTTTTGAGGTTTGAATAAAGAGGGGCGTTTAGAAAACAACACGGGCTTTGCAAACATAGTTTTGGCAAACAATGCATGATGATGACGATGCAATGCACAAATTCAACGCGATTTTCTAGTAGTGGTTTTGCGGGATGCCACAATTCGACACCACTAACAAAGGATCTCGCCCTCGAGATCCGCCCCATGGTACCGGAAGGAAGGTCGGCGATCTGCGTCTTCTCGCTTCGTGTAGATCTTCGCGACACCACTAACAAAGGGTCGTTGTTCCTGATCGTCGAGAGAGCACTCCGGAACAAAAGGTCGAAGGTAGAGGTATCACAATAAAGCCACCCCTAACTCCCGTTAGAAGAGGGAAAAGTTATATTGATCCACCAGTTCGATGTACAGAGCGAACAGTATGAGTCGGGTAGGGTGATCAGTCCATCCCGGACCCAACTATCAACTCTATACATGGGTAGGAGAATCAGGCAACTCAACTCTCGAGATTTAGACCGAAGACCTTCTTAGGCGGTATCCGGAACAAAGGGATGTTGCCAGCAGGAATCGTACTAAAGACACAATGATTAGGTTTCGCGATGGTTCCATTGGCATGAACAACACGTGCTCAAGGTCGACTCCAACTTCACCAAAGCTCGTCCTTCTCATATGTTTCTCAACGACACTGATATCCCGCAAGGAACACATACGGATAAAGAGCTCAAGAACAAAAGATCGGATGAAGGGCACAACAGACCAGCTGCAGATTGATGATCGTAGCACCTCCGTTACAAAAGGGAGAAAGCGAAGCCCTGAAGGTACGACGGAAACACAACCACGAGAAGTCCTGGACTCGAAGAAAGAGAAGAGAGCGGATTCAAAACACGTAGAGGTAAGAGGAGAACAGCAGAGGGGTAAGGAGTAAAATCAGACCTAACCAGAACTATCCAACCGATTTTTAAAAATAGTTTTGACACTCTACTTCGGTCGTTAGCTAGGTTATCCTACAGGCTGGACTTGTGGGGTATCGCAACTGCTGAGCTCTGATACCACTCTGTAACACCCTCAGAATCGGCCCTATGCAAGTTTTAGCGAAATTCGCCAAACCCGCATAGAAACGATTCGAAGGTGCCCACCAGGCACTTTCGTGCGGGTGGAAGGCAAAGTAATAACATTACACAACAGTCCTCGATGGGACCCACAGAACAGATATATATACAACAACGTCTCAAAGAGACAAGAATACAAATATACGGTACAAAGATCCAAATCACCTTGAAAACGATATAGCGTCCCGCTACGGACAAGATGCAAATGGGGCTAAGAGCCGTGAAGAATAACCAATGGCGTCCTTAACCCTGCCCAGGCCAAGCCGGAAGGGTAACCCTGCTAACGACGTCGATCTCAACCTGCTTAAACAAAAGGGGTGCCGACAAAGGGCAAAGGAAAAAGAAGGAGCGTCAGTACTGAGGCCAGTACACGGCGAGGCTAGAATTCGGCGGTCCTCGCCTACATAGGTATGGTGGACTGAGCGGCAGCGGCAGCATGCACTAAACAACCTATAGAGACTCGATACAACTGGCGGCTATCAGAGAGGGGTGAGAAAGACCTGTTCGGATCCAACCTGATACTATTATCAAACAAACCCATCCTGGCGTTTCCCCCTCGAAACCAAACGAGGAAGTCAACCGAGGAACTCACACAGTTGGCAGTTTTCTTAATTCGGTTATAGTTGCGGCACTTTACTAGTCAGGTTTAGATAATCGTCCTGATAAAAATAAGCAGTGGGCACTTTTAATTAACCATTCCGTTATAGTGGCAACACTTACTAGTCAGATACAATTATCATGAGATAAACCCGAAACCCAACAGTTGTTGGTACTTTTACTTAGCCATTCCGTTGTAGTGAAGCTGATTACTACTCATATCGGAAACAAGTCAATTTAAAACAGTAAACTTTAGTTATAGTTGTCTATGATCAGACACTGTGCTCCAAGTCGTCCATAACCGCGGACACGGCTTCTCGAAAAGATTAAACCCTGCAGGGGTGCACCGAAGTATCCACAGGCACTTCGACCCTTTTTGCCAGATCAGTTAACATACACCCATCGGTATGTCGGCGGGGCCTAGGTCACGACGTTCCCAGACACAAAGCAAGTACGTGGGGGCCACCCCACCAAGTCGACACCCGTAACGAAAATCGGCCGGTCTTCGAGACGGACTTGGGGTTTGGGAAGACGGCTGTGAACGACAGCAGATCCCCAATCGGGGACTGTCGACACCGCGGAATCGTGGCCCGCACCTAAACAGTACAGTGTGCAGTACCTCGCACAATTTAAATACAGAAAGTAGCATGGCATAAGTACAGGATAGTAAAAACACCTCAAACTAGTTGTGGCCCCCAGTACAATACTTTGAAATCAGGTAATTATCAATGGGGGGCCCATATCTCCCCACCTGTGGTTAGCGCGCTCGATCTCGGAACAGGTGTCAAGAACTCGGGTCCTACGGGACACAAGTGGGCGGTCGGAAACCAAATCTTACCTATCACCCACCGATGCCTCTGCTTAATTCAATTTTAGTTGTTAAACAGGAATTAAAGTGAAACAATAATTAAAGACAAGATCATCTCCAACGTCAACATGCGGCAACTCTCCAACAAAGGTGGTACTTGACGACAAGCAAAAAACTTGAGCAAGCGACTACGACACGCGGTCCAACTATCTACCAAACAACAGGTAATAGGATGTGTCCAAGGCTATATATGGCTGCAAGGGATATTACGGGTACGAAAACTAGAGCATCGCAACACAGATAGCAGAGATCAACAGGAGGGAATAAATACTAGAAAAGTAAGATAGGGAGAAAGGGGAAGATGCTCGCCTGAAAACATTGTCGAAGGGTTCAACCGAAGATCGGGGCGAAGCTCACATCAACTCAACGGCCTTATCCGCAAAGAAGCAAAACACTAGAAGAAACACCGGATGCAATATTTAATACAACGGCAGAAGATCGGCATGATGCATGTATGATGTATGGCATGGCAAGGTGCGATGCACTTAGGTCAAGATTAGGCGGAACCGGGGTCCCGACAATTAATTAGATGGTTCAAGTTGTTTAGCTACCCGCAAATTAAATGTTGTTATAACAAGGCAAGATAAGATACCGGTTCGCTACACAAGTTTAAATGAGGCCAATATGAGACTAGATTTGCCCGCATATGGGCCCCATATTTAATTATTAGGTGAATCGGCATAATGCCCCCAAACCGATGATATGCATGAGAGAATGACAATTCAATATGTAATCAAGTTGTTATTATGTTATAAAATAAGGTCCGAGGAAAAGGAGTCACACATCAGAGGGGCTCGACGATCTTGGGTTCCGGGGTTCGGGGTCGGTCTCAGGGTTCCGGTCTCGGGGTCCAGGGTTCTGACGGGGTCGGTAACGGGTCGATGTAGATCTTGTCGGTTCCACGGTTTCCGTTGTCGGTGGCGGACTCGGGTTCCGGCACGGGGAGATCTTGGTTTTTCCGAGGTCCTTGTTGTTCCTTTCTGAAGATCTTGGGGTGTGGCTCCACGTGCCCGTGATGACGAACTCGGGGCTCCGTGTCGTTGGCAACAAGGTTCCGCGGGTTTCGGGGACCGGCCTTCGGAAGATCTTGGCGGAAGGGCGTTTCTCGTCGGTTCCTCCGGGGTTCGGGAGGTGGACTTGGCGTTGAGGGTTCTACCGAAACCATGGCGCGTCCCGGAAGCAGATCTTGTGGGTCCCTGTCGGAGGCCTTCGGGTTCGGCCCCTGGTACAACACACACGAGCACCAACGCTGGGGCGGGTCGGGCGACGAACACTGCAGGGGCGGGACGGCGACGGCGAGCTCGAGGCAGACGGTGGGGTCGCAGGCGCGGGGGAGGTAGCACGCAGGGCGGCGCCGGAGCGGCGCGGTCGGGGACGCGCGCTGCCGCGCGGGGACGGAGGAGGGAGGCCCGGCCTGCAGAGGAGGCGGCGGGCCTGGCGGGGCGCGTGGCCGGCGGCGGATCGCGCGGGCTCGGCGACGTCCCCAGGTCGGCGGAGGCGGCGAGGGGAACGGCGACGCGGCGCGCGGGGGTTGGGGAAAGGCCGGCGGCGTCGAGATTGAAGGGGGACGGCGGAGGTCGGCCTAGGCGGCGCGTGCTGGCGGCGAGCGCCGCGCCGGGCGCGCGCACGGCCGGGGCGGAGGGGAGGTTCCCGGGCGGCAGGGACGCGGCGGGTCGGAGGTTGGTGGGGAGGTCGACGAACGGGGCCGGGGCGGTGCAGGACGGCTCGGGCCGGCTCTGGCGAGGGTTGGTGGGGAGGCGGTGACGGTTGGAGCGGGGTCCGGCGGAGGAGGCTGACGGAGGCGGGGAGGACGGCCAGGGGAGGTGAAGGCAGCGCGGCAGAGGGGCGGTGAGCGGGCGGCGGCGCGGCGGCGGGGTGCGGCTGCGGCCGGGGGCGACGGGGGGGGGGGGGGGGTTGGGGCGCGTGCGAGGGGTAGGCTGAGGGAGGAAGACGCGTCGGGGTCGGGGCCGCGCGTGGTGTGCGCGTGTGGGGACGCGTGGGGCCAGGGCGGTGCAGGGGGGCTGGCTGGCAGGCGGGGCCCGCGGCTGGCGCGTGCTGGCGCGTGGCCAGCGCGTGGCCAGCGCGGGTGGGGCCCAGAGGCAGAGACTAAAGCGGGGGGTTGCTTGCGTGGCGTGCGTGCTGGCGTTGCGCGCATGTGTGTGTGTGGCTGCTGAGAGAGGGGGAGAGAGAGGAGGGGGTTGGGGTGGTGAGGTGGCAGTGAGGGATTGGGTTAGGGGAGAGGGTCAGCTGAGGTGGCGCAAGACTATTGGCCCGGGTGAGGTGGCCAAGGAGGGTGGGTAGGTTTCCGGGTAGGTTTAGAAAAAGGGGCGGACCGATCTGTTTAATACGGGGGTGGTTGTTCGGGTCGGGTCGGCCCGTTCGACTGCCCCTACTAAAATAAATTAAATATTTTATTTATTTCAAACAAAGTTTTTTGCAAACCGATTTCGGGCAAACTAAAATATTCCGGGGACCCGGTTTTGAGGTTTGAATAAAGAGGGGCGTTTAGAAAACAACACGGGCTTTGCAAACATAGTTTTGGCAAACAATGCATGATGATGACGATGCAATGCACAAATTCAACGCGATTTTCTAGTAGTGGTTTTGCGGGATGCCACAGGCTCTCCCCAAGCCCTAGCCACCGGCCAAGCTTCTTCCCTTGGTGCCTCTAAACCCTAGATCGCCAAGGCCTCTCTCATAGTCCACCATTCTCGCTTCGGCTTAAGGCGAAGCCTTGCGAGATCTCCCCTCTACTTCCGACACCACGTCGTCGTGCTGCCGGAATCGCGAGGAGAGTGATACAACCTCCGCTGCCTGTTGAAACAAGGGAGAGGAAGGTCTTCATCGAGTACCGAACGTGTGACCGACTGCCGAAGCGCTGCCGGAACGCAGCACCGAAAGGATCGTCTACGGGATCTTGAGATCAGAAGTGTACGACTACATCACCCACGAGAATCTGCTCTCGTTAACCGCTTTGGATCTTTGAGGGTTAGTATTCTATCGACTCATTGCTACAATCTAGTAGATAGATCTTGGCTTGATCATAGATTAGATCTTGATTGTGTGTTCATGCGGTATAAAATTTTTGTTTTCCATGCTACGAACCCCTACAGTGGTATCAGAGCCGTGTCTATATGTAGATCTGTTGCACGAGTAGAACACAATGGTAATTGTGGGAATTGATGTTTTTGTTGTCGATTGCTTCTTGTGTACTTTGCATCTTGCGGGATGGTGGGATGAAGCGGCCCGGGCTAACCTTACATGACATCGTTCATGAGACTTGCTCCACGCTTGACATGCAACTTGTATTGCATAAGTGGCTTTGCGGGTGCCTGTTTCTCCCAACATAGTTAAGATTCAATTTACAACGGGTGATTGACAATACTAGTATCAATGTTGTGGTTCTTGTTTGTAAGTTAGAACGACACTTATTGAAAGCCCCAAACCACGTAAAACATGCAAAGAAAATTAGAGGCGTCTAACTTTGTTTTGCAGGGGTGTGATGTGATGTGATATGGCCATGATTGTGATTATATATGATATATGCAATGTTCCTTATTGTAAGTTGGCAACCGGCAGGAGACATATGGTTGTTTCCATTAAGTCCTGCGTGTCTATTATTCAAAGTAGTTGTGATAGTTGATGCTGGTGGAAGACAACCATGAAGCGGCGCCATTGACCTTGACGCCACACCGGTGATGATGGAGATCATGTTCGTGCTTGAAGATGGAGATCGGAAGCACAAGAAGAAAGGCCATATCATATCACATATTATGAATTGCATGTGATGTTAATCCTTTTATGCATCTTGTATTGCTTAGTTCACGACAGTAGCATTATAAGATGATCCCTCAAGCACACAATTTCAAGTTTTAAAGTGTTCATCCTTAGTAAGCATCGTTGCTAAAGCTCATTGTTTCGAAGCACCACGTGATGATCGGGTGTGTTAGATTCTGCAAGTGTAGACAACGTGATCAAGCCAGATTTGCTCATGCGGAAGCTAAGGTTTGATCTTGACGAGCCTAGCATGTACAAACATGGTCTCGGAACACGGATCACCGAAAGGTAAAGCATGAGTCATATAGTAGATATGATAAACATGTTGATTGTTCGCCATTGAAGCTACATCAACTCTCGTGATGATCGGTTTTGATGTGGTGGATTTGATTCGTGTGATCACTAAAACAATGTGAGGGATATTGTTTTGAGTGGGATTTCAACAGCAATATGATTAAAAGTTGAACACTATTTATCATAAATTAAATCAAAGTGAATTTGCATAGTTGTTGTAGTCATTGGCATCCGTTTACCACCTTGCGCTTAGTTTTAATTGAGATGATAGAACTATAGAATTCTGGTTAGTTACTTTACGAACTGGTATCATATTGTTTTGAAGTGTTAATCTAAAGTTTAAAAGTTCTATTGCAAACTTTCAGTAAGTTACGGTTACTCCATGAAGTTTAATAATTGGTATTAACACAAGAGTGACAATTCCAGTGTTAGTGTATAAGTATCATGTTTGTCTCCATGATTCTTGATATTCGAAAGATAGTTTCAATATCAAGGTAATCTAGGAGTTGAAAGAGTTGTTTCAGAAACCATGATGTGTGGAAGATATTGTGATATCTGAAACGAAGTTTTGGTTGTAACATGATAGAGTATAATATGGCAAAAGTCATGTTCTCATATTTGATGAGAATTTGCAAAAGGTTGGAGACGCTGGTCGTCTTAATTCTCCAAAAGGTTTTGGAGAGCAACATTATACTCGCGATTCACCGTTATAAGCTAAAAGTAGCTTGATCATGGATAATTCCATGATAAGGGTGACTATCTGATGTAGGTAAAATGTTCACTACACCAAGAGATCACTAAAGAAAGGAATTTGAAAGAACACCAAACATTTGATGATGGTAATCTACTTCAAAGTGCAAGTCCAAAGACATTGGTATTTAACTATACATGCTTTGGACTATGTGTCATGTGTATGGCTCCACTATTGATGTTGATAGATTCTTTCAAATAGAAAAAGAAATACTGAAAGAGAATCTCATAAATATATGACAGAAAAGAAAAGACTAGAATTATTCGGTTTAGGTATATAAAGGATATACGTGTTATGGATATATTCTTTGCTTGTTAAATAATGTGGTTCTTAAGTATTGGATACTGAATTTATTGGTATGAATCGTCATATGAAACAACATAATTCAGGAACTACAATGGCCTAAGTAACTAGCAAAATAATATGTGATGATGTTCATCGAGAAAAAATAAAGGGTTATTGTGTTGCTCGTTAAACATCAAAGCTTGCCTTCAAGATTTGTTTTATCAGGTATTATGAGAACAAAAGGGTTGTTCAAATAATTGCCGTAATCCATAAAAGATGGATGATTTACAAATCTCGTTGGAGAAATCACATCCATAAAACTAGTGCTAAAAAAATGTCGAAAGACAAATTGATTGCAAGATCACTTAGGAAGTGACATCGCCGTTTAAATTATACTGGAAAGAAAACATGAAGAAACTCCATGTGGATGGAATTTTGGAGTCTTTTGATTTTTGATCAAATGACGCTTGTGAAACTTTCCTAGAGATAATTAAAACTCCGTTCATAGGCTGAAAGGGAACGAATGACTAGCTTATTGGAACTTGTACATATTGTTGTATAAAGTCCATTATGTGTAATCAAGAGCGATGGATTTCAACTTCATATACTTTCTCCGAAAATTTGAGTGAATATATGAATATTTACTTAATAAGGATGAAGTATGAAACATTTGAAAAGTTCAAAGACTTTCAAGATGAAGTGCAAAATCATTGTAACAAGAATATAAATGGTTTATGATAAGATCGTAAAGGAAGATATTTGAGTTACAAGTTTAGCATAATACCTAAGATTTAAGGAATTGTTCCGTGGATTTACATTTCCCGAAACACCATAAGAGTATGGAGCATTCGAGATATGAAATTAAAACCTTGTTTGACATGGTAAAATCAAAGGTGTAATTCATAAAACTTCCATTATATTTTAAAGATTAAAAGCTTTAGAGACTACCGTTTTTCCACTGAAAAGAGCTTCATCATAAACCGCTGAAATGACACCATATAAAGTTATGGTTTGGGATTCAACCCAAGTTGTCCTTTCTTAAACATTGGCATGATATGCATAAGAAAGATGTTTGCAACCAAAGTCGGATGAACCTGTCTTTGTATGTTATTTCGAATAACTGTTCCTCCATAACATCGGAGACAAAAGTGTTTGTCGCTTAGAACGTCAAGTTTCTTTGAGAAGAAATATTTTGTGAAAAGATAAGTGGGAGGACAATAGAACTTTGATAAGGTTAAAATAACCTTAGCTATATGTGCAAAGTTGCGCAGCACCGAAAAGTGTTCCGGAGGCAGCAACAATGCTCATGGCTCACATGCCTCAAAGGTTGTGGTTACGAAGGTCAAAGTTTCTATTGAACCAAGTAGGTCGGGTAAACAATCAAATACCAAGATTTTAGGGTTGAATCATTATTTGAGAATAATGAACGGACTACATGCAAAGAAGCGATGATGGGCCCTGACTCCGTAAAATGGCTTGAAGCCATAAAATCCGTGATAGTTTCATACACGAGAAATCAAGTTTTGAACTTGAAGGACCCTCGAGAAAGGTGTAAGACCTTACAGTTGTGTTTGGATCTATAAAGAAATAGACATGGATGTTTCACATCTATGAAATAGTCGACATGTTGGGAAAGAGTTCACAACAATGTTCAAAGGTTGACTATGACAAGATTTGATCTTTCATAGCGATATTTAGTCTAGACGGATTAATGTAGCAACCACTACATATAATTTTGTTATGTGGTAGTTGAATAAACAAAACAAGTTCTTCTAATAGAATTGTTACCTAGGACATGTGAATAACACGGTCCATAGGGTTTTGTTAATTCAAAGAATGCTAAAAGCATATGCAGACTTCAATGGTTGAAGTAAGCATTGCGGAGTTGGAATCGTCACTATGATGAAATTGTTAAAGGAGTTTAAATTCGTCGGAGACGATGAAGATGCTTGCATTTGCAAGAAATTAAGTGGGAGCGCTAAGACATGTTTCTAATACATTATGTGGAAGACATATTGTTGATTGGAAATGATGTATATTTCATTAACACATATTAAGAATTTCATCCCGATGAAATACTTAGGCAAAACCCAAATATTTGGCATCAATAGAAGCTAATATGGTTGTGCAGAAAGTACATAGATGATGTATTGAATGAGTTCAATATAAAAACTACAAGAAAGGTTCTTGTCGCACATAAAGGATTGAATAAGTTCAATATTGATGATATATTCAAGTGTATTGACACTTAATAAGTGAAACAAAGATTCAAGTATAGATTGATATTTGATGTATGAAATCACAAAGAGTATTTATATCAATCATCCTGTGATATGTACAAATCCAGATATGTCCTATGCTCTAAATGTTATGAGCATATACCAGAATGATTCATGAGATGATCATTGGATGATATTAAGGATATTCTTATGATCTTTTGGAAGAACTAAGAATATATTGTTTTGTAGAAGTGACAAATAGATGGTTAGTTCATTGTAAAAGTACTAAATTGATACTAGTTTTTGTCATAAAGTACAAATTAAGTTTATCTCAATCTAAACTAAGGGTGGCGCAATATAATGGAAAGTAAGTTCCATAATGGATTTGGATGAGTTCCAAAGTTAAGACATTGTGACAGATACTACAACAAAAGGGCTAAGTATATAACTGCTATTATAGCAGCTAAAGAGGACATTTGTGTCAAGTAGTTTATTATCAAACTAGGTGTAGTTCACAGCGGGATAATACTATGAAGATATATTGTACGACAATATTATTAACATGTTTTAACCCCAAAGAACTAAAGGTCTCACCAAAGGACCAAATTTATACAAAGTCATCTCATTAGAGAATGAGTGATGCGTAGAGACGCAAAGACATGCAATTACACACGGACCTGGAAGTGTCAGATCCGGAGATCAGTTGACCACTAGCAATCGTGTACATACAACACCAGAAAGCCATAGGTGTTGAATACACAAAGGTTTGAAACTAGATTATTGACTCTAGTGTAAGTGGGAGACTATTGGAGATATGCCCAAGAGGCAATAATAAAGTGGTTATTATCATATCTTCATACTTATGATAAATGTTTACATACCATGCTATAATTGTATTAACCAGAAACATTAATACTTGTGTGATTTGTAAACATAATAGAGTCTCTAGTAAAGCCTCTTGTTAAACTAGCTTGTTGGTTAATATATGATCATGGTTTCCTGATCATGAACATAGAGATGTTATTAACAATAGGGTCATATCATTATAAGAATGATGTGATGGACATACTCCTATAGTTAAGCGTAGCATAAAGATCAAGTCATTTATTATAGTTCATTTGCTATAAGCTTTCTGATACATAGTAACCTAATTCCTTCGACCATGAGATCATGTTAATCACCATCACCGGAAGGATGATTTGATGACATAAAACACCACACCGTAACTGGGTGGCTATAAAGGTGGCATTGAGTGTTTGGAAAGTATGGGTTGAGGCACATGGATCAAGAGTGGGATTTGTCCATCCATATGACGGATAGATATACTCTGGGCCCTCTCGGTGGAATGTCATCCAATTAGCTTGCAAGCATGTGACTGGTTCACAAGGGATCACATACCACGGGAACAATAAAAGAGTACTTATCGGTAACGAGGTTGAACTAGGTATGCAGAGATATCGACGATCAAAACCTCGGATAAGTAAACTATCGTGAGACAAAGGGAAATTGGTATCGTATGTAAGTGGTTCATTCGATCGCAAGGTAATCATAGAAATATGTGTGAGCCATATGAATTTCCAGATTCCTCTATTGGTTATTGTTCGGAGAAGTGTCTCGGTCATGTCCGCATAATTCACGAACCATAGGGAGACACACTTAAGGATTCGATGTTGTTGAGTAGTTATGGAATGATGAGTAAGAGACCGAATGTTGTTCGGAGTCTCGGATAGGATCCGGGATATCACGAGGAGATCCGGAATGGTCCGGAGAATAAGATTCATATAAGGAAAGTCCTGTTTCGGGGTTGGAGAATGATTCCGGTGTTTTCATCGGGAATGTTCTAGAAGGTTCCGGAAGGTCCGGCACTCCGGAGGGGAAGGGTACATGAATGTGTCATAACAAGTTGGAATGGTTGCATCATGTACTAGGTGTCATCGCTGAGCAAAATAAAGGGATAAATCAAATCCTAGTTTGAAAAGTCAAACGCCAATTTGAAAAGTCAAACAACAAGTTTGCTTGGTGGAGGGAGAGTAGGAAACCTACTTGGGGAGGAGTTCCTCTCCCTCCACCGTCGGCCTTGGAGGCCGAGTTGGGGGAGGACTCCCTCCCCCTTGGCCGGCTCCATCCACCTCTAAAAGGAGGGGCAGGGCTGCCCTTCTAGACCTACACCCAACAACACCTCAAACCCTAGCTTTGGCGCCTCCACCTCCAAGTGAAGCCGCCGCCTAGGGTTTCCCCTCCAACTCGGCGAGTTGGGGCTCTCCCCAAGCCCTAGCCGCCGGCCAAGCTTCCTCCCTTGGTGCCTCTAAACCCTAGATCGCCAAGGCCTCTCTCATAGTCCACCATACTCGCTCCGGCTTAAGGCGAAGCCCTGCGAGATCTCCCCTCTACTTCCAACACCACGCCGTCGTGCTGCCGGAATAGCGAGGAGAGTGCTACAACCTCCGCTGCCTGCTAGAATAAGGGAGAGGAAGGTCCTCATCGAGAACCGAACGTGTGACCGTCTACGCGATCTTGAGATCGGAAGTGTACGACTACATCACCCACGAGAATCTGCTCTCGTTAACCGCTTTGGATCTTCGAGGGTTAGTATTCTATCGACTCGTTGCTACAATCTAGTAGATAGATCTTGGCTTGATCATAGATTAGATCTTGATTGTGTGTTCATGCGGTAGAATTTTTTTGTTTTCCATGCTACGAACCCCTACATAAACAACATGGCATGAAGGGTAAACAAATTACAGTAGGGCAATTGACAGGAACTGAGCAAGGCATAACAATGCAATTACTAGTCAGAAAGATCCTATGAGATTCGATTGGGCAATACAACAAGATACATAGACCGCCATCCAACTGCATCTATGACTAGAAGTCCACCTTCAGGTTATCATCCAAACCCCCTCTAGTATTAAGTTGCAAGCAACAGACAACTGCTTTAAGAAAAGTGTGTAAGGTAAACAGTCCACATGTTCCATGAACAAGAGACAGTTGTTTTCTCCCTAGTGCAACAACACATCTACAACCGAAGAGATTTCCGCCACTTCCCTTGGAAACTAGAGGCATGAACCCACTATCGAGCATAAATACCCCCTTTTGGAGTCACTAGCAACTACTTGGCCAAGATAGCTACTAATAACGGAGAGCATGCAAGGTCACAAACAACACAAACATGATATAATCATAAAAACAAAACCATTAATCAAACCAACATAATAATCTCAATATCCATCGTATCCCCGCAAACACAACATGCATGATTACAAATAGATTAGATCTTGATCATGAACGGAGCTCACAAGATCTATACATGAAAGCACAAAGGAGGAGATACAACCATATAGCTACTACATGGACCCATAGTCCAAGGTGGAACTACTCACGCATCATACAGGAGAGAAGGCCTCGGGGATGATCTCCCCTCCGACAGGGTGCTGGGAAGAACTTTGGATCTCCCCCGATCTAGGGACGATGGTGGCGGCGGCTACAGACGTTTTCGTGGAGATTTGATCGGTTGCTTAGGGTTTCTGCATCAGGGGCTTCTTATAGGCGAAGGGGGAGTCCGAGGAGGCGGCCAAGGGCCCCACACCCCTCCCAGGCGTGGGGCAGGGCCCACGCGCGCCTAGGAGGGTATGGGCGCCCTAGCCCGCCTCTCCGGCTCCCCTCTGGATTTCTTGTTCCCCACGGAAAGTAATTGACTTTAGCTTTTGTCCCGTCCAATTCCAAGAATATTTCTTTACTAGCTTTTCTGAAACCAAAAACAGCAGAAAACAGGCAACTGGCACCGTGGCAACTTGTTAATAGGTTAGTACCAGAAAACATGTAAAAAGCACCTCAAAGTATAGACAAAGCAAAGCAAAGTAGATACTAACAAGCATGGAACATAAAAAATTATAGATACGTTTCCGTAGGGATGCAGAAGTGGGACAAGTGGGATATCATTTTTAGACTACTAGACTAACTCAAAACTAAGTGGGACAAGTGGGATAAGCTAGATTTGACATATCCCGTTTATCCCACTTATTTCACCTAAATTAGAGTTAGTCTAGTAGTCTAAAAGTGGTATCCCACTTGTCCCAATTGTCCCACCTCTGCATCCCTATGTTTCCGACTTATCACAATTCAACTGAAATCTATCAAAACAAAGGCTTCTAAAAGAGGCAAATGCAAATGATGGCAGAAATCTATCAAAACAGACTAGTAGGTAAAGATTGATTTTTTTAAAAACCTTCTGTTGCTCAAATCAAAAAGTGTAGAACTAATTAAAGTTGGGTAACAACTTGGAGAACAAGCTCAGAAAAATACAGCTCCATACAACATAATGATCTCCCTCACGAATTTTTACGGTGAAGCAAAAAAATCTGTCCTAGGACAGCCACTTTTCACAACTCCTCTACTTCACAAAAGTAGTTGAACTTGACACCAAAACCAAGACAAAAAGGATAAGGAGCGGTTATTATAGAGGTAATAACTTCCAAGACTCGACAAAACTCTTAGGTTATCTCCCAACAAGTACTTTTCTTTAATGCTTTTAAGTTAGGCTTGAAACTTTTAAAGATGCTCACAAAGGAGATATAAATATGGAGTGAAAAAGAGCATCAAGAAGCAAATAACCATCACACTTGAGTCTAACCCACTTCCTATGCATGGGGTTATCATGAGAAAACAAATTGTTGAAACAAAAAGCCACTAGCATAGGAAGACAAAACAGATGCAACTTCAAAGCTTTCAACATAAAACGGGGAAACTTAACATTATTGAGATGCATAAAACCATGTTTCCCTCTCTCATAATAACTTTCAGTAGCACTTTGAATAAAGTTGACAATATAACTGTCACTGGCAACAACTTTATCATCTGAGTAAGCATACTTACAGTCACCAAAAAGAGGTCCAAGGTCATAAACCGAATCAATAGAAGCAAGTTGTCCCATCCTGAAATCTTTATTAGGCAAGTTGTTTTCACAAGGAGCTTTAGCAAATTTGGAAAAGTTAAACTCATAAGTATCTCCATCAAACTTAGTTAAAACTTTATCCTTCTTGCAATCTATAATAGCTCCACAAGTGTTTAAGAAAGGTTTACCAAAAATGATAGGACAAGTTTTGCTAGTTGCAGAATTAAGCACTAGAAAATCAGAAGGATACTTAACCTTACCACAAAGAACCTCCACATCTCTTACAATACCAATAGGGCAAATGGTTTCCTTATTTGCAAGGTGGATAACCACATCAATGTCCTTAAGCTCATAAGGACCAATTTCATGCATAATTTCCCTGTAAATCTCATAAGGAATAACACTAGAACTAGCACCAATATCACATAAACCATAGTAGCAATGATCACCGATTTTAACAGAAAGCACAGGAACACTAGCTTTACTAGGATGAGAGATAATATTAGAAGCGTCTTCACAGAAGACAATGTGCTCATCCTCTATATTTCTAGCGTCAAAATCTTTCACAATAGTTACCACAGGTTCGACATTCAATTGCCCATCAGGATCTATAGTTTTCTTTGCACTTTTGCTAACCACATTAGCTATAATGGAATGTTCCCTTACCTTAGCAGGAAAAGGGATTTTCTCCACATAAGGTTCAGGCAAAATAGGATCAACAATACAAACCTTTGTGCTAGCAGGAACATGGGTGACAATGTCTTTATAAGGAGCATGGTACTTGTCCCGCTCTTTATTGGGAATTTCTATATAAGAGGCAAAGGCATTAAAACATTTTGCAAGAACTTGAGGATCAAGACCAAACTCATTGCTAATATCATGGAACCCATCAGTTCCCATAAAAGATTTAATACATTCATAATCATTGTTTATATCTGACTTTCTTCCTTTGTCATTCTCCCAAGCTTCAGTGTTTTCTTGAATACGGTCTAGTAGCTCCCATTTAGCTTCTCCCTTCGTACGTGTGAATGATCCAGCACAAGAAGCATCTAGTAAATCTTTATCATGAAGAGAAAGCCTAGCATAGAAGTTATTGATGATAATATTGTTAGGGAGTTCGTGAATAGGACATTTAAGCATTAGTAACTTCAATCTCCCCCAAGCTTGAGCTGTACTCTCTCCATCATGAGGCCAGAAGTTTTATATCAGATTTCTATCCTTATGAATCTCACTAGGAGTATAAAATTTAGAATAAAAGAGAGATGCCATTTCCTCCCATTCCATGGATTGTCCATTCTTCACCAGCTTATACCATTCTTTAGCTCTCCCTTTCAAGGATATAGAGAGTAAATTCTTCTTCACCTGTTCGGTTGTGATACCTGCACACTTAAACAACCCACATAATTCATGGATAAAGGGCAAATGATCACCAGGATGAACAGTTCCATCCCCAAAATAATAATTATCCATAACACAATCAACAATACTTGTAGGTATCTTAAAAGGATCTATCTTGATAGGTGGTGGTTCATCTACTACCCTAGCAGTGGTAGTAGTTTTGCCAAACAGAAAACCAAGTGGGTTATCCATATTGGAAACAGAGTAACAAGTAGTAACAAAAAGCAATACTCATAGTAGAAGTTTCCTTTACCAGATCCACTCTTCAATAGCGCTTCACTCACTGATAACAGCGCCAGAAAATAGTCTTGATGACCCACAAGTATAGGGGGTGTATCGTAGTACTTTTGATAAATAGGAGTGTCGATCCCAACGAGGAGTAGAAGGTGCTGAACAGTGGTATGGAGCAGGAACTCTATACAAATACTTAGCAAACGGATTTTTAGTGGTTTTATGATAAGGCAACAAAACAAAGTGCAAGTAATAAAGAACAAACGCAGCAAGTGGCCCAATCCTTTCTTGGCAAAGGACAAGCCGGTGGAAATACTTATAAATACCAAACGTTCTCGAGGACACATGGGAATTCTGTCAAGTGCTTTCGCTTCATATAGCTGAGTACTCTTCTTTGGTGTTGTAATTGTTGTGTGGGTAAACCTGTGCTAATGTACCGACCTTACTTGGACTAATACATACTTGTGATTAAACCCCCTGCAAACATCCGTAACTATAGGAAAGTAATTAAGATATAAATCTAACCATGGCCTTAAAACTCTAAGATCCTATACTCCCTTGTGCAAAGATGTCCTAACGGGGGTTCAGGTTTCTGTCACTCCGGCAACCCCACAATTAGTAGCCAAGTACACAACGCATTCCCCTAGGCCCATAAATGGTGAAGTATCATGTAGTCGATGTTCACATGACACCACTAGAAGAATAGCACCACAACTTAAATACTAACCATTGAATAATAACTCAACACAAATCCACTAATAACAACATGACTTCTCCTATGTCCTCAAGAACTAAACGAACTACTCACAAGACATCATATGGATCAAGATCAAATATGATATGATAATAGATAACAATATGAACATAAACAATAATCCAATGGTTCCACTCACAAGCATCAACTATAATAGTAATTAACACCGGGAAAGTTTCCCCTAAGAATAAAAGCAATATCCAACACAATTGTTACATCGGGACGGAGTGGTGATGCTGGTGCTGGTGGAGATGATGGTGTGGATGATGATTATGATCCTGATGAAGCCTAGCTTGATGACGGTGTTGATGGCGACGATCTCCCCTATCCGGTAAGGAATTCCCCTGGTAGAAATCTGTCTGCCAGAGAGACCTTTCTCTCTCGGTGTTTTCCGCCCCCAGAGGCGGCGGAAATCTATCTGTGGTCGCTCCCTGAGGCTTAGGGTTCCGTAGGGAAGACATAGGCGAAGGGGCGGAGTCGGGAGCCGGGCAGGTGGGCCACACCTGCCGTAGGCGCGGGGTCAGTTGGACCCATGCCTAGGGGGGTGTGGGCCCCCTACGGCCCTTCTTCGTCCCTCCTTATGGCTTCCTCAATCTTGTGGAAAAATAATTTTTTCCCATATTTTTCTGGTATTTTTCTGATCTTCACGTTATTGCATCAAAACACCTTCTTTCCTATCAGAATCCAGACTCCGGCAGTTCATCCTCCAAGAATCATCCAACATGACAAATAGTGGAAAAGACATAAGTAATATCTCATAATAATACAAATATCAATGAATAGAGGTAGATTGTGATATAGAAAGGTGATGCAAATTGGGCGTATCAAGATCGCAAACCGAGATTAAGACCATTGAAGATCAACAAACAATACTTGACCAAATATAATCAAGTAAAGTACAAGGCTTCCGAAGATCTACTTACTGGTTATCAACATGCAAAGGCAAGCATAACCCCACCATGATATAATCCCATGCTTTTAAAGCATTTCATTTCTTGCCATGATGCATACAATTCAACTGTGGTCTTTTATCGATAGATAGAGTATCCTTCTATTGCATTACTCCCTTTGAGATTATAATACCTGATCCACTGCTCCTAGCATAACTAGGTTTGGCTTGTGTGCACTGCTAGAGTTGTTATCTATGTCCTTAGCCATGCATATCTATCGGTGCTGGTTCATCTAGTTGATGTATCAGATACGGAGAATCTAGTATGACAGGAGAACATGATGAGATGAGATCATAGGTGATACGATATTAAACATGCTAAGGCTTGTATCGGAGGCCACAGTGGGATGTGGTTTTTGTAGTCCCATGCTTGCCACCACTAGGAACCGAGTTCTTGCCTTTGGAACCAATACGAGCGTATAACCACACAAGGCTCGAGAACCCCTCGATTGACTAACTTTCCTAGTAGATTTCATGAGTCACATAGTTCGGGCGTTCCATTCAACATATGCATTCTGGTTGTTCTCGAAGGCGGTGAAGGAGGTGCATTCATAACAGGTAGGGAAGCATGGACCGGGTTGTTTGGGGTAGATAGCGCTCCTGGTAAACCAACCTCGCCTCACGTCTCTAGGGACCGGCTTCAGGATTTGACCCGTTACAACAGAACCATCCTTAGGGCGTGCATGTTCTCGGTGAAATCAAGGTAAAGGTCATGGTCAACCACTCTCTATCGGCCTTCCAAGGAAGAGGGCTAATCATGTGGCATTAAGAGTTGGTTGGTACATGTGGGTAAAGTTGTACACCCCTGTAGGGTTAAATCTTTTCGAAAATTTGTGTTCACGGTTATGAATGCTTGGTGACCGAATTCTAAGATCATAGATAACTATAACCTAATCATAAAACTTGGCAGATCAACGTGTGCTTAAGGATGCTTCCTCATGGGTATGGGGGGGGGGGGGGTGATCCTAGTTCGGGTGATGAAGATGATTTGGTGGATATCAAAGATATGATGATCAATACTTTAGAGATGTCGCTCCTGTATCCCCTTTTAAAATATTCTGCTTAGACGAGATTCTTCTCTCTCTCTTGTTTTATAAACAAAGATGGCTTTATGCAAAATAACCCCACCAACCATAAGTCTTGCGGAGTACACCCTGTACTCACCCTTGCTTTGTTGATACTTTTGTAGCAGAGTAAGTGGTCCTCTGAAGACGAGTTCCATACGACATCGACACCGACGAGTAGCTTGGGGTTCCCCGCCGACAGCCTGGAATCTATGGGCTGGGACGTCATTGTTATGCTTCAGGACTCTTAGGCCATTTGTTAAGTTTGCTATACTTAATAGCATAATTTGCCTTCTGTTGTAGCAAAATGGGGCAACTCTACTAAAGAAAAAAGACTGTCTTATTAAAGGTACAAATTGGGGGCTTGTCGGTAATGCGTGGATTTCTGCCTAAGCATCACATGGGCCCTAATCCATGATCCCTGCCCACGAATACCTCAACGCTCAAGACTTGGAGGCATGTACCTAGAATCTCTCAACCGACATGACCCGTGGGCTGCAAGACGGCTCTCAGCGATTCTCGAAGACCAGACGTGCATCCAAGGGAGATCGAGGATCAACTTAACGTGCAAGGCAAGATGAAGATCATTCCTAGGGGAAACTTTGACACTGTCGAAGACTATATATACTTGAAGACATTTACCTAAAGATAAAGAGGACGTGTCACAATCGCCCAAGTCGTAGCCTTTAACCATAATCATAAACCCTAGATTTATCTACCCTCGCCGGGTCCTGTTATATACCCTTCGAGATCATCTTGTAGCCATATTGTATGATCTCTTTATCACATTATGCATAAATTCTGAGGAATCCTCTCTGTTATACACACATCCTTGTTTCCAAGATCCACACATGCTGACCCGAGTCGATTACTAAACAAATAAACTCTTTTTCGATTTTTGAAAGTGAGGCTATCGTGGGATCGTGAAGCAATCCTTTATCGATACCTAACTTTCTGTCTGTTTAATCTTAGTGGTATGTGACGTACAGAGGGATACATTCAGGTATGTATGATTTATGGAGGATCTGCAAAATCAAGTCAATGGTTCCCGAACAATAGCTACATAGCATATCAAACTCTAGAGGAGGCAAAGAAGGAATACAACCATTTCTTGGCTTACCAGGTTGTGGCTGATTAAACTATGGAACCTCAACCTATGGTTGTTCTAGATATGGCACCTCATGCCATGGCTATTCAAGCTGTAACATCTAAGGCTATGGTTGTTCAAGCTACGACGATGGCTATCATGCTCTTAGAGAGTAGAATGAGCGACCTTATCATTGGTTGCCTACTTGTGGTCATCTTTAAGCTTCTGTTTTTTTGATTTCTCGGTACGAACAGATGTAATATGCAATGGCGTGGCAAGCTCATCATCTTAGGATCATGGTAATGCAACCCCATGTGAGCAACCAAACCAGGGCCGGCCCTGGGGAGGGGCAGGGTGGGCGGCTGCCCAGGGCCCAAAAAATCGGGAGGCCCCACCCCAGGTATACACTTGATACGTATTGGCTGAAAAAAGGTCATAGGCCAGCGTTTAACTGAAAAAAATTTATATAGGCCCTACGTATTTTACATGTGAGCTAGCCATGAAAGGTCCAGGAACAAGGAAACTTGATCGTCGCTACTCGCTGGTTCGCTACGGAAAGAATCAATCACAGGAAACAGGCAGGCTATCGATCCCAATTCCCAATTAATCCCATCGCGCGTCAGGCGGCGCCCTGGTCCTCCTGTAACATCGCCCTTTAGCCCTCAGGCGGTGCCCCACGCGGCCGTGCCCAGACCGACGACAAGACCACGAGCACTGTGCGCGGCTCCTTGACCTTACGCGACGGCCGACGACACTGAACATCACGCGATCGGCGATCCCAACTGCCGGTAACCTTCATGAATTTAGCACGCTTCTTATTCCTAAATTTCATCTAATTATGTACTGTTGATTGTCAGTTTATGACTCGTCATCTCGCCAATTTGTTTTTGGGCCCCTAATTGCGATCGCGAGAACACCAATCCGAGGTATATCATTGCGATCGCAAGAACATATATATATTATACGTGTAATATTCATCGGTATCATTGTGATGGGCCCCAAGTTTTAGTCTCGCCCAGGGCCTCTAAAATCTCATGACCGGCCCTGAACCAAACATCATTGTTTTGAATCAGCTACGACAAAAAGAGCAGTATGTAGCCTACCAAACAAGCGGGATGGTTACCCACCTCATACAACCAATGAAAAACCGGACAACCAAACAAACAGTCTAACTTGAACTAGAAGTCATTTTGTCCCCGAGAGGCTAGGCAGAACGAGGCCTAAATTAGATGCAGGCTACGAGACATGTCCCAAGTGGTTCTACTACTGCGACCACTAGATTAGTTTATTAGTTTTATCAAATTTCGTTCAAATCATATAAAATATCAACATTTTTGAATGAAATTTGATTTTGGCGTTCCAAATTAATTTTTTGATGAGTAATTTTGTTTGGAGAACGCGTTGGGTAGTACTAGTGTAGTACCGTGCTGACGGACCCCAATTGACCGATTCGGCTTATTCAGAGGACAGCGTTTGGGGACCCGGCTGGAATACCGGCTAGGCTAGCCCAATCCGTAAATCCCAATCGAACCCGCCCGCCTCCCCTCTCCGCAAACCCTCGTCCTCCCCGAGCTCTCGAACCTCGCCGCCGCCGCCGGCCGCCGGCCGCCTCTGCACCACCAGACGCCATGGCTCGTAACGAGGAGAAGGCGCAGTCTATGCTGAATCGCTTCATCACGATGAAGCAGGAGGAGAAGCGCAAGCCCCGCGAGCGCCGGCCCTACCTCGCCTCCGAGTGCCGGGACCTCGCCGACGCCGACCGGTGGCGCGGAGAGATCCTGCGCGAGATCGGCGTCAAGGTCGCCGAGATCCAGAACGAGGGCCTCGGAGAGCACCGCCTCCGGGACCTCAACGACGAGATCAACAAGCTCCTCCGCGAGCGCGGCCACTGGGAGCGCCGCATCCTCGAGCTTGGCGGCCGCGATTACTCTCGAAGCTCCAACGCCGCGCTCATGACCGACCTCGACGGTAACATCGTCTCCATCCCCAACCCCTCCGGCCGAGGACCGGGCTACCGCTATTTTGGCGCGGCCAAGAAGCTTCCTGGCGTCCGTGAGCTATTTGATAAGCCACCTGAGGTCCGCAAACGCCGCACACGCTACGAAATCCACAAGCGCATCAACGCTGGGTACTACGGATACTATGACGACGAGGACGGTGTGCTCGAACCCCTCGAGGCCGCTGCTGAGAAGCGCATGAGGGACGAGGTTGTCACGGAGTGGCACCGCGTGGAGAAGGTGCGGCGGGAGGCCATGAAGAATGTGGTGAGTGGCGAGGTGGCCGCGGCAGGTGGGCGTGGTGGGGAGGCTGCTAGGGAGGTGCTGTTCGAGGAGGTGGAGGAGGAGGTTGAGGAAGAGAGGAGGCTGGAGGAGGAGAAGATGGAAAGAGAGAAGGGGGAAGAGGCTGGGAGGGAGTTCATCGCACATGTGCCACTTCCTGATGAGAAGGAGATTGAGCGAATGGTGCTAGAGAAGAAGAAGAAGGAACTGCTGAGCAAGTACACTAGCGATACCCTGCAAGGCGAGCAGAAGGAGGCTAAGGAGATGCTCAATGTGCAACGCTAGGAGAGCTGTATGTTCTTGTTTATCTTGGCTCTAGTTATTTATTTCACTTATGTAGTATTCTTGACTAGACATGTACTTTAGCATAAAGAATGGTTTACATATCTTTGGTTGCCCTGTAATTTGTTTATTCCCATTTACTGTCTTCATGCTGCAAATGGTTCAAATTTCTGAGGCAAAGCCCGTTCAGTCGTGCATTATGCGATTTATCATTTCCATATATTATTGACTGTGTGAGTTTATATTTTGAAAGTAGTGCTCAAAGTCATGGTATCAACAGATGAACACTCTGCTGGATCCTGAGCAATTTGTATACTGTCTGATTGTTTGGCCTTAGGCGTGTGTACTGCTGATTTGATTTTGCTGCCTCTGATTAGTTGTCTTCATAAATATTGTTTAAACCTGGTGAAATTTGGTATCATGCTCCAAATAGGCAATTCATATCCTGAAATTTGAGTATGAGCAATAAATCATAATGTCAAATTCAATATACATTGCTATATCAGTTTATAAATGGTCTCAGGGCATATTTTGTTAAACCGTATCTCAAAGTTTCCATAGTTCATTTATTTAATTTTACTTAAGCTATTTTGTATTTCCACCGATGAGTTATAATATGCAACGATCGGATGTTCCACTTAAAAAGCATATAAAACCTACAACTTATATTGGTTGAAGTTGATGATTGTTGTGAATGTTCTTTTGACCTATCAAGTTGGATGTTAAAAACTATGCATTTCAGCTTATAAAAGTGCAACTGAAGCACCTAGTTCGCTGTGGGGTGTGTTTTGTGTAGGCTGGAACATGTTCCTTTGTATCCTGTTCGTGCTCCTTTTCTTAGAAGATTGCTTCCTGATAATTTGCCGAGCTGTTTTACTTTCATGAACCATGGTGCATCTGGGAAACTTTGATTGATCTTGCCACATTTTTTATGTACACAACCACATCTCATGTTTCATCATCTCTTAATATGTTCTGTTCCTTATTAGGTTGATGATCATTGCTGAATCCTTCATGGCTTTGAGACTCTTATCACTCAGCACTGGAGTGCGACGAGGAGCTATCTGTGCAGTAATGTGCAAGCATTGACGCAACCCTAGACGATCTCTGGCGGAAAGTACCGACTCCCCTTCAATCATGTTGACCGTGTGCTGTTTATTAGCCTGGAATGAGTGATATTGAACGGGTGAAGGCTAAACCTGAGATACTGGTGGTGCACCGTCGTTGAGCATGTATTTGCTGATACTTGTCATGTGCAAGTACAAACCATTGATTGCACACCCTGATTGATTTCTTAAAATTTCACTGATAAAAGAGAAGATCCGATACACTGTGTGAGTTGAGACCTTATTGAAAGCTTTTCTGAGCATTCAAAATTTATCGATGCAATCATCTGTTTTGTTACAGCAGCGATTCTTAGAAGACCGATTCTATGTTTCTATCGTTAGCATGGTTGGTGCAGATTTGGCTGTGAAATGTTAGTAAGGGGATGAGTGTGTTGTGTCTATATCAGAATTATTTGCATTTGTAAGTTATTACATGTAAGCTCTGTTAAACACCTTTGTGCAACGACACATGCAGTTTATGTATACACAATGTTGCCAGGCACAGGGTGCTACGAAGCGTGCATGTTGATCTAGTTATTAATCTAGATATTATTACAGCAGGTGTATCTTGGAGATCGGTACTGCACACCTGTAACACTCGCTCCCTGCTACAGCTTTAGATTGCCAACCAGGATTCGGTCAAATTCGGTTGCGAAATGCTGCAATGCAACGCAAGCAGGCTAGAGCAGGTAATAAACACTTCCAGCTGCACCAACGCAAGCAGGCTAGAGCAGGTAATAAACACTTCCAGCTGCACCACACGAGGGTCTAGTCTCTAGAGACAAAGGAGGAATTTAAATGGAAAAAATGGAAGTAACAAATCTGCACTGAATCTGTCTGTGTTACAGGCACTATCCCTTTCTCTCACAAGAGAAAAAAATGGAAGTAACAAATTTTACTAGAAGTAACAAATTATCAGTAATTTTACTGGAATTTAAAGGAAAAAATGTAAATAACAAATTTTACTGGAGCTAAAGCTACCAAAGAACAAAGAGAGTAGAAAACATGATGGAAGAAAACCAATTTCATAAAATGTTAACCAGTAAGAATATCAAAAACCTAACAGAGCAACAAGAATGTATCAAATAGTACCAACCACATTTGGTATTGCAAACATAATACCTACCGTTGCAACAGAAAAAAGCTGAAATCGCCTAAACTAGCTACCTAAGCCACCAGTAGTTATATATCAAAATTTGGTCATTTCCAAATGCTGCACGCCCACCAACCGTCATGCAACTACAGAAGAGCATGACAAAGTAGAAACCTTCTTCTGAAAATTATAATTTGTTTGATGCACAAGGCTGCCGACCGGTTGTTTTGAAGTGAACTTATCCAACTTTGTGCTCGTATGAAATTACGAATCATCTCAAAATCCGCCTGACTTCTTCTGCAGAATTTCCTCAAACCTAGTTTCCGAGACTGACAGCATCTGGTTCAGAATCAACCTCACCCCGCAACCAGTCATCCGAGCATACCGAGGTTTTATCCGCAGCTCTAAGCTGTACCCAAAGTACTGCGGGAATTTCACAAGCTCATTCCTTGGGTATCCCATTGTCAGGAAATATTCGTATTTGGGAAGCAAATTTTCTTGCAAGCTGAGTGTGTGAATGATCCCAAATCTATTTACCATAATGCCAATTTCTTCAATGCTGAATTCCTTGTCCAGGAAAAACTGTGTGATTGGTTTCAGCTTTGACTCTACGTTCAGACCAAAAGCCTGGGGGCATTTCTGAATAAGAGATGCAGCATCTGCACCGATCGACCGGAAGTATTCAGCAGTTGGTCTGAGGTTGTCGTCGACACTATAGCTCATGAGATGAGGACATCGTGTCAGGATCTTGCCAATGTTTTCCTTAGAAACTCCTAGTTCCGTAAGGTAGCTCACAGTTATCTCCACCTTTGCCCTGCTATATGTGAGAAATGCAGGGAACCGGCAAATCACCTTGCTCCACTGAGCCTTGTTGACACCAATATTCTCCATATAGGTCATCATAGGTTTCAGATTATCTGTCAAGCTGATTCCACATAGCTGAGGCCTCTTCCTGATGATTCCGGGTATGCTTGACCTCGTCACACCAAGCTCAAGCAGTAGCTCCACCAGGGGCTTTATCTTGCGATCCACATTGTAGTATGCGAATGCTGGGAACTTGCGCACGACATTCTTGATCTCCTCATGGTCCATGCCAAAATCCAGTAGGTAGAGCACTAGCTCAGGGAGGGCTCCCTCTGAGGTTGGTGTGCTTACCCGAGCAACTGCCTTCTGCTTATTTGAGCTCGTCGGTGTAAGTATCATTGAGTAAGACAAGGATTCCCTTTCCGTAGCAAAAGGATCAGGGAAGTTCTCCACCACCTCGAACAAACTATCTCCATGCTCTTTCGAAAGTGCTTCCAGGTATGGAAGGAGAGCATCTCTGATCTCTGGAGTACTCAGCTCCCTCCCTACAAATAAATATGTTGTGAAATGTTCAGAACCAGTAAGACACAGGTATACGAATAGCAACTTCAAGATGCAAACCTTCAGCATATCGAGATCTGTAAGCAATCTGGAGCTTTGAAATCAGGTGCTCGATGAATCCATCTGATTTATTGGCGATCCGTGCAGCTACCGCACTTCTCAAGCCTTTCTGCCTTAAGAACAGCGATAGCACAGCTTTCGCTTCCTCTCTTTCTGCAGCAATCAACCTTGAGTGAGTGGTCGTGGAGCTCTGTGCACTAGCTACCAACAAATCATCGGCATCTGCAAGGCATAGAGTTCGTGCGGACCATAAATATAACATGTGTATGCCGCATACTCCCACGGAGGAGATATGCCAAGGGATAAATAGGTAACCTCACATGATTGTGCATTGCAAACGGGAAATTGTCTTGAAATGAGAGTGTAAAGCCTGTATAAAAAGAAGAAGACTATTAGTATGTTGGAGCCAATAACTACCGAAGTATGGTATGGAAAGCTTACAAGAGTAAATACACATAGCACAATGCCTAATGTTTGGTAACAGGTTTGCGGATTTTCGTTTCAAAGTCTCTGGTTCTTCCTTCTCGAGGGGAGTACATCCGTTTGCATACAAACAGGTTAAAAAATGTTAACGTACAACTATGCCGCACAGTTTTTCTGGCGGCAATTCTAATCGCACACTGGTAAACTGAACGGGCCATTTCTTTTGTGCTCATACAGTAATTATACCCATACATCTTAAGATGTCAGTTTCATAAATTTCGACTAAGATTTGCGCTAACGCTTTCTAATTGCAGGGATAATTACTGTACAACCGAAAGGAAACATCGCACACGTTCCAATTTCTGCTCAGCAAACCAATGCCAGAGCGAGCGAGCGAGCTAGGAAGCGCTTACCTGCAGGAGGAAGGGGAGAGGACGAGCCTCCACGGCGGAAGAATCCGGCCGCGGGGCTCGCACGGGGCCAAGCGAAGGCTGAGGCGTGGGGCTGCCTGCAGGCTCGTCATCGCCGCCAGCCGGCCGAGTAGTGAAGCGCCGCGCGGAGAGGGTGAAGGAGAGAGAGTAACGGGAGGTGAGGGGTGAAGCTGTTTGGGACTTTGGACTTGGGTTTTATCTTGTTTCCTTTCACAAATAGACCCCTGAAAATGAAATATCTCCGATCTTCGTGGGGGGCGTGAAAATTGGAAGTACTTTTAGGCCTTGTTCGGTTTCTACCGGATTTGACGGGATTGGCTTGGATCAAGGTGGATTAGATCCCGTCTAAGTTAAATTCCCCCCTAATCCTCTTCAATACACTTCAAACCACTCAGATATGGATTAACCGAACAAGGCCTTAGGGTTTTCTTTTTCTCGTAGGGTTTTCTACAGAATGTAAACCAAACAGCATAAAGGCCCCGAATACGTCGGCTTAGATTACAAATAGAGGCATACAAGTTACTTTTCGTGAATGGAAGAAAGTACAATCCAGTAAAAAATGGAAAAGAATTGCTTTAGTAGAAGAAAAAATGACTGCATATTTGAAACCTTCGCTGTGACTTGTGTTACTATGATGTCTAGCAAAATATGGAAGAAATTTCACGCTATTCCTCCTCCTTTACATTTTCTGAACTAGAGATGACCTACAATGTCCTAATGTTTAGGCCAGTTTGACAACGAAGTTTTTTATAAAACTGAAGTATTACAAGACTATAGTACTCCCTTCATCTCAAAATAGATGTAGTAGGTTAATTAAAATTTGGATGAATCTATATTCTAAATATTGTCTAGATTCATTTAATTTTTAACAAATCTGCGACATCTATTTTGAGACAAAGGGAGTATTTACTTGCCTGGACTAGCAATACTTCAGTTTTAGAAAAAAAGTTCCGGAGTTGATTTTCCAATATTTCAAAAATAGCACGTTTTGAGAGATAATGAAGTATTAATACGATGGTATATAATCAGTCAAACACATCAGTATTTTGAGAAACTAAAGACTTTAAAAAATACTTTGCTTCCTAACACAGCCTTAATCTCTTTGACTCTCATGTTTCCAAAAACGTAGGGTTAGTAAAAACGTACACAATGCCCCAAAGGTTGATAGACTATGCCATAGGAAATCAAACAAATCTTTCCAAAAAGGAGCTAATACTAGAAGATTTCATGTGAAGCGTGGAGCAGATGATCTTATGAAAAACTTCTATGCGGTAAAATCCTACAGATCAAACAACCTACACATGAGAAAAAAATCCTGAGTGCTTCAATACTTCAGAATTCTTACACATATCCTTCCAATCAACGATGGATAAACATTATTGCAGTAAATGCTCATCTTCCAGCAGTACTCGTCGAACAACGGCTGCGTAAAGCTCGGACACTGCACCTAACAAACAAATGAACAAATTGTTTCCATTCACACCACCCTAAACTCTCAGTTACGCAGATGTCAATTTTACCAGACATAAAAGACTACAAGGACAAGGTTTTTAGACAGGAAAACATGGAACAATTTCAGTTCAACACTAGCTAATGATTCCAATCTATAGTACTCATGGTTCCCAGGCCTGAAATGATTTCATCCAGTAGTCAACATGTTGACGGTTTGCTGATTGGCGTTCTGGAGTTCACATCTTCCTCAGTCTCACTAGACAGGGTCCCCTTCTGATGATGTTCCTTCACCTTACGATATTCATCATAGTGAGCCTTCCGCTGTTCTTCAAAATCTACAAATAAACATGTTTAGAAGTTCTCCTTATAAACAATAGATACTATGTTTCAGACAGTATTTCAGAGTTAGAACCAGAGATTGAAAAACTCATTGCAGCTTGCAACTCATCTTGTTCATCAGCACATATCCCGTTTAAAATTTTAATTATTTAGGGGAAAAACGTCAGACAATTTTTCATTATTTACAATTGTGAAGCACTAACCTACTGAATACACCAAATTAGCTCCTCATGTCCTTGCTATCAAGAGCAGATAAACTGGTTTATATCACTATAATTTTGATGCCATGAGTACTAGATCAAAAACATGATTGAACTGAGCACAAAAGCAACCGGGATAAAGAAGGGCTCGAGCCTAAATTGGTTCTATTGTACACGACTAGACAAAAACCAAGATTGAACTGCGCACAAAAGCGACCAGGAAAGAAATGGCTTGAGCTTGGTAATTACACGGAAATAAATGGCTTGGGCTTGGTAATTACACATGACAAGTATACCATGGTAAGTAGGCATGGAGGTGAATTGTAAAAGGCTTCTGAAGCTAGCAATTAAATCAGTCAAAAAGTACAGCCTTTCACATAAGATATGGAGATCATGGTATCATATAAACCAATCAACCCCGTAGGCATAGTCCCTTCTCCATTCTGTACCAGCTAAAACACGTAAAAACAGAGTGTAGCCTATGGAGTATATGATATGTAAAGACAGTATGCCACTGGAATCACAAAGAATATGCCGCTCAAAATGATAAGATGGCAGTGAAATGGATATCTGGCCCAATTGTTGCTAAGTACACATTGTAGAATACGGACCTTTGCCTTGATTTATAGTTTCTTCTTCTTCATTACCAGACGATTCCCAGTTATCTCTTGCTGAAAATTTTCCGCTTGAAACAGCTTCCATCAAGGCAGTTGTAATGGCGTCAGCATCAAAGGATTTATCCACCGACTCTTCAATAGATCTTTCTGGTGACATAGGTCCTTAATATAAGGAGCAACCATCGAATGCATGCTATATGGGACTCAATGCGCAGGATCCAAATCACATACCTTCATCTTCGTCATTCATGGGGTGGTATGGTGTCTTAGGCTCGGTGATTTTCTCTCTTGCAGGTTTAGTCGACTCGATATCATTCAGGTTCTCTTCATTCCATTTCACACGGCCTCTGCAATCATTTTGTCGGTACTTTTAAACTTTGAAGGGTCAGATAATTATTTCGAGCAAGCAGCTAAGGACCTGAGATGGCACTAACCTTGCCTTTCGGGACTCGCTAGCTTTCATTGTGGTAGAAGGCGAGAGATGCCTAAAATACCTGAGACCCTGCAATGCATTACCAAGTGAACATCTCAGAGAAAACATCATGCTCAGTATTAAGGGTTGCATGGTACTGAACCACCATTCCCTCGTATCCCTATCTGCTAAAAAACCACATCACCACATCCAAAAAATGTAAGGATATAGTAGAACCCGATACGGTACGAAACGTCTCGCGTACAAATCTGTAGACCAGATTGTTTTTACACTAACTCCCATATCAATCAGGGATAGTACAAGCTAAGCACGTAAAAGGGTGAAATGGGCGTAATAACCGCAGCAAGAAACATCCTCAGCCCTCTTTCGATTCGCCATGGTAGAGAGAAATCTCGAAACGCCCTTTATTCGAGTCGACGGCGGTAAGCAGCTAGGGATTGTGCCGGAAAACCCCAAACTACGGCTGGACAGCGCTAGCGTGCGTGACTGCTGATTGAGACGCCTAGAAGGAGGAGAAGGGGGTAGAAAAAGTACCTCGCCGGCGGCCGACGGGATAGAGGGATTTTTTTAGGGGAGATGAGGAAGGGGAATCCGGGGTCGCGGCCTCGCCGGAAAAGCAAAGCGGTCGTGGGTGGGAATGGGAAGAATACCGGGGGGCGAATACCTTTTCTTTTTCTGAGACTATAAAGACGTCTCTTGGAGTCATTTTTTTAAAACAATTTACAACTTTATTTATCTGAAATAATAGTTACATCTTATTTTTATTTTTGCGGGTATTCGTAGGGATTTAATTAGGACGATACCCAAAACACGAAATTCATAACTACGATATCATGTCTAATTCAGTTCTGCAGAATTATGTTTGCACCAAAATCTTTTTGCTATACCATGAAAAAATAGAAACCCGCAAAATAAAATAGAAGGATTCTTGCAAGAGATTTGAGTTGATAAGAGTTTCTTATGAAATGTAGCGTAGATGAAGTTTTAAGATATTTTTTATAGATCTCAATCCTACAAATCAAACAAAACTGTATCAAGAAAGATTTTAGGATTTCAGTTCTCCAAAGGCATGTAATACTTGTACAAAATCCTTTGAATCAAAAAGGCATGTAATCATCCGTCAAATACCATACGCACAAGCTCACTCTTCTTAAACATGATGAAGACTTCATATAACAAACTACTCACTCCATTTTAAAATACTTGCTCCGTCCAGAAATAACTGCGTGCAAATATATCTAGACGCATTTTAGTGTATAGATACATTTAAATCTAAATAAATTCGAATCAGTTATTTCTGGACGGAGGGAGTATAAAATATTTTAGCCTTTTTTCTGAAATACATGTATTTAGTTTTTTTAATGTGTATGTTCGGAACAAAATGAGTAAATCTACGCACTATAAGGTGTCTATATATTTAGAAAAAAACTAAAATATCTTATATTTTGAAACGGAGGAAGTATTGCGCTAGATATTTAATACAATCATGCCAAATAGTATGCTAACTACTTATATTAGATTCCTCCTACATACATTTTTTTTGCGGAAAAGATCCGGATCTATTTCATGAGTTCAGAAGAAGTACAATGCACCTCAAACATAATACAAATTACATCGAGATCCTTAGACCATCTAACGACCACTGCTGTCGCCAGAGCGAGCCGCCGACGCGTCGTTGTCACCGCTCCCTTACCGAAGTCGTTGTGACGTTATTTATGACAGTCGGAAAGTCTTCATGCATGTGTCCCTAAGGACCAACGCCCCAGAGCTGAAGCTATCGTCATTAAACCCTTGAATTGATCTGAAACTTGTAGCACCAAACCTAGAACACGCGTAGACTAAACGAGATCCACCACTCCATGAAAGCGGCGACCAGACGAATCCCTGCCCTCCTCAACGCCAGCAGCAAGATCATCGCAAACGAGGCAGAAAAGGAGTTGGGTATAACTTATTCTTGCCCCGCTCAACACCATCATAGCCACCATAATGTTGATGTTGGTTGATCAAACTCTAACTTTAGAGACCCTTCTACAACGCCGAACGCAGTTCCAAGGTCCCTACCCCCTCCCGTCCTCCTATATATATTGATCGTGGAATTTTATAACATGGAAAGAAGCTTTTCCTCGTCTTGTTGACTAAGAAAAATCCTGCCCCTTTAATTAATAAAAAAACCAGATGAAAACAATTACAAACACCCACATTGGGTCACTATAGAACATGACATCACATGTACTAGCAGAGACGAACATGGCTTCAATGAAGACTCTCTATGTACGCGTTTGGTAGCCTGTAGTAGGACCGGGCAGGCCCGTTAGCAACGAAAATGGGTTTTAATATCGGCGTTGAAGGTTGGACTATGCCAGGGTAAATTGTAAAGCAGCCCGCCTCCCTTTAGCCATCTTTCCTGGTTGGTTAGCTGCATGCGGCTCCCTCATCTCCGGTTATCGGTGGTAGCAGTGATGGTGATCGCGTAGAGACTACCGCCTCCGCTCCGTCGAGACGTCTCTCCAGTCACCATGTCGATATGGAACGGCGAGAGCCCGAACCAATCATATCTAGGGGTAAGATCGATTTCCCTCAATTCCACCCTAGGGTTAGGGTTTGCTAGCAATTTGAGAATTTTTTGTTAGGCTTCTAATGAACTTGATTTGGTTTGTTGGGACCTCATGGATATGGACTATGCTCCCGCCCGCATCGAAGATCCCACATTATGTGGCATAACAGTAGATTTTCCCGAGGTGTGCCACGTCGACAAGCTTGAGTATGTTAAGTGTGTTACATTCGAAGGAAGCAATACTGGCCGCATATTCTATATGTGCCAAGTGCAAAATGTAAGTTCTTAGCTTGTGATCTTTTTTTGAGATAACAAATGATGGAATTCAATAATGGAGAAACCGATTACAAACGACACCACAAAAAAAGGAAAATACAATATGGACCCAGAAGACCCCACATCGTACTCCCAAATTGCAATCAAGCCCATCGTCCTCATCATCATCATCCAAGTACAAGGACCGGATCCGGAAGCCTCCCATCTTCAGACACCATCGAGTCACCGCCGCCATCTTCGCCACAATGGGCTTTGAACACGCAGGAGTGCCCACCCCGAGGGTAGAAAGAAAAGTTGAAAAAATGGAAGCAACTTCGCGGATTGGTTCCGCAATTTGAGGATTGTCCTCAATGCTGTTCAGTTGACCTATGTGCCGGATGTACCGCTGGGTGACCCACCTGCAGAAGATGCTATCGATGATGAGAAAAATGTTTTCCATACTCGGAAGAATCAGTACTCCATGGTTCAGTGTGCTATCTTGTATGATTTGGAATCGGAGCTTCAAAAGAGGTTTGAGAACTTTGACCCACATGATATCGTCTGTGAACTCAAAATAATATTTGAGTATCACACGGCAGTTGAGAGTTATGAAGCTTCTGAAAAGTTTTTTAACTACAAGATGGAAGAGGGCAGCTCCGTCAGTGAGCATGTGCTTAAGATGTCTAGGCACGCTAATAATCTCCAGAGCTTGGGCATAATAATTCCTAATGCGTTGGGGATTCACCGTGTCCTCCAATCACTACCACCAAGTTACAAGAACTTTGTGATGAACTACAACATGCAGCGCATGGATAAGACGTTATCAGAACTCTTCCCTATGTTGAAGCATGCGGAAGTGGAGATCAAGAAAGAGCACCAAGTGTTGATGGTAAATAAGACCATCAATTTAAAGAAGCAAGACAAGCCTAAGAAAAAGGGAAACTTCAAGAAGGGCGGTAAGAAAGCTGCCGCGCCGGCGAAGAAGACCAAGGCTGGGCCTAAGCCTGATACTGTGTGCTTTTACTGCAAGGGAGAAGGTCACTAGAAGCGTAATTGCCCTAAGTGCTTGGCGGATCTGAAGAACGGCAACATCAAGAAGAAAGGTATATCTGGTATACATGTTATTGATGTGTATCTTACTAGTAGTTGTAGTAGTGCGTGGGTATTTGATAATGGTTCGGTTGCTCATATTTGTAACTCAAAACAGGTGCTGCAGAATAGATGGAAACTAGTGAAGAACAAGGTGACGATGCGCGTTGGAAATGGATCAAAGGTTGATGTGATCGCGGTTGGCATGCCCATCGGGATTAGTTTTATACTTAAATAATTGTTATTTGGGGCCTGCATTGAGCATGAACATTATATCCGGATCATGTTTATTGCGAGACGATTACTTGTTTAAGTCCGAGAATAATGGTTGTTCAATTTATATGAGTAATATGTTTCATGCACATGCACCTTTGATAGACGGTCTATTCTTGTTGAATCTCGATTGTAGTAATACACATGTTAATAATATTGAAGCTAAACGTTTGAAATTAAGCGACAACTCAACCTATATGTGGCACTGTCGCCTTGGTCATATCGGAGTGAAGCTTATGAAGAAACTCCATTCTGATGGACTTCTTGAATCACTTGATTTCGAATCACTTGAACGATGCGAAGCATGTCTAATGGGTAAAATGACTAAGACTCCATTTTCTGGTATGATGGAGCAAGCTACGGACTTGTTGGAAATCATACATACCGTTGTGTGTGACCCAATGAGTGTAGCATCACGCGGAGGTTATCGTTATGTTCTTACTTTCACGTATGACTTGAGTAGATATGGGTATATCTATTTCATGAAACATAAGTCCGAAACTTTCGAGAAGTTTAAGGAATTTCAAAGTGAAGTGGAGAATCAACATAACAAGAAGATTAAGTTTCTATGATCTAATCGTGGAGACGAATATCAAAGTTGCGAGTTTGGCGAGCATTTGAAGAAATGCGGAATACTTTCACAATTGACACCGTCGGAAACACCACAATGTAACGGTGTGTCCGAACGTCGTAATCGAACTCTCTTAGATATGGTTCGTTCTATAATGTCACTTACAGATTTAACTTTGTCATTTTGGGGTTATGCATTATAAATGGTCGCATTCACTTAGGGCACCATCTAAATCCGTTGAAACGACACCGTATGAATTATGGTTTGGGAAGAAACCTAAATTGTCATTCCTTAAAGTTTTGGGTTGTGAAGCTTATGTAAAGAAGTTACAGCCCGACAAGCTTGAACCCAAAGCAGAAAAATGCGTCTTCATAGGATACTCGAAGGAAACTATTGGGTATACCTTCTATCATAGATTCGAGGGCAAATTTTTTGTTGCCAAGAATGGATCCTTTCTAGAGAAGGAGTTTCTCTCGAAAGAAGTGACTGGAAGGAAAGTAGAATTCGACGAGGTTATCGAACATTCTCTCATATTTGAGAGTAGCGCAGCACCGGAAGAAGTTCCTATGGCGCCTACACCAATAAGAGAGGAAGGTAGAAGTTACTACGGAACCTCGCAGGTCGACGAGGACTCGTACCACTCCCAATTGGTATGATCCCGTTATGAGTATCATGTTGGTGGACGACACCGACGACCTTGCGGCATATGAGGAAGCGATGATGAGCCCAGATTCCAATAAATGGCAAGAAGCCATGAAATCGAGATTGGATCCATGTACGAAAACCAAGTATGGACTTTGGTGGACTTACCGGATGGTCGGAAGGTTGTCGAGAACAAATGGATTTTCAAGAATAAAACATATGCTGATGGTATTGCCGTCTATAAAGCTCGACTTGTCGCAAAAGGGTTTCGACAAATTCAAGGAGTTGACTACGATGAGACTTTCTCAGCGGTAACGAAGCTAAAGTCTGTGAGGATTTTGTTAGCAATCGCTGCATATTATGATTATGAGATATGACAGTTGGATGTCAAAATAGTGTTCCTAAATGGAGACATTGATGAAGAGTTGTATATGGTACAACCCAAAGGTTCTGTCGATCCTAAGGATGCTAACAAGGTATGCAAACTTCAACGGTCCATTTATGGATTGAAGCAAGCATCCCGAAGTTGGAATCAACGTTTTGATAAGGTGATCAAAAGCTTTGGTTTTATACAAACTTATGGAGAAGCTTGTATTTACAAGAAAGTGAGTGGGAGATCTGTAGCATTCCTAGTGATGTATGTGGATGACATATTGTTCATTGGGAATGATATAGATCTTAAAAGTGTCAAGGATTATCTAAATAATAGTTTTTCAGTGAAAGATCTTGGCGAAGCTGCTTATATATTAGGCATAAAGATTTATAGAGATAGATCAAGACGCCTAATATCATTATCACCGAGTACATATTTGTACAAAGTTCTAAAGAGGTTTGGAATGGAAGATAGCAAGAAAGGGTTCTTGCCCATGTTGCCCAATACTACCTTGAGTAAAACTCAAAGTCCTGCTACGGCAGAAGATAGAGAGAGAATGGGTAAGACTCCCTATACCTCAGCCAAAGGATCTATCATGTGAAAGTACAAAGGAAGTCGCCTAGAGGGGGGTGAATAGGCTTTTAAAAATATTATGGTTTAGGCTCAAGTAAATGCGGAATAAAACTAACGTTTAATTTATTGAGCAAAAAACCTAGCCACTAAGTTTACCAAAGTGCACCAACAACCTATGCTAAGCAATATAAGCAACAAGGTGGTAGCAAGATATAAATACTTCAAGCACGATGGCTATCACAAAGTAAAGTGCATAAGTAAAGGGCTCGGTTGAGAGATAACTGATGGATGCGGAGACGAAGATTTGTTTCCCGAAGTTCACTTCCAAAGAAGCCACGTCTCCGTTGGAGAGGTGCGATGGCGCAATGCTCTCCGAACGCCACAAATGGCTCACCTAGAGGTGTGGTGGCTCGATGCTCACCCAACGCCACACAAGGCTTCACCCCGGATGCGGAAGCACGCAACTCACTGATGCCACAAAAGGCTCACCCTATTCTCCCAAGTGCGCACCACAAAAGGCGGGAACTTGCCCCACTATGGGACGCTTGAGGGCGGTCACCGAACCTGTACAATATTGGGGCTAACTCCACAACTCAATTTGAGGCTCCCAACAACAAAGCCACAAAAGGCTACAATGCCACAAAAGGCCAACAAAGCCACAAAAGTCTACAAGACCACAAAAGGTCAACAAGACCACAAAAGGTCAACAATCCAACCCCACAACCGTCTAGGGTTCCAAGGAACCCAAGAGAAACAAGCCCACAAGCTTGATCTCGCCGAATCTCTGAGGAGAACTCAAACCTATGCACCAAATGCAAGGGCAAGTCCTTCTCTCCCAAATTCCAACAAAGCTACAAAAGCTATTGGGGGAATAAGGGAGGAAGAACACAAGAGGAGAACACAAAAATCTCCAAGATCTAGATACCAATGATTCCTTCACAAAGAATGGATTTAGCTTGGGGGATTGTAGATCTAGATCTCCTCTCTCAAATCTCTCAAAAAGATGCAATAATCATATGAAGGTAATGTAGGGGTTCGTAGCATGGAAAACAAAAAATTCTACCGCATGCACACAAACAAGCCAAGATCTATCTACTAGATTGTAGCAACGATTCGATAGAAGCACTCACCCTAGAAGATTCCAAAGCGGTTAACGAGAGCAAATTCTCGTGGGTGATGTAGTCGTACACTTGCCGATCTCAAGACCGCGTAGACGATCCTTCCGGCGCTGTGTTCCAGCAGCGCTTCCGCAGTCGGTCACACGTTCGGTACTCGATGAAGACCTTCCTCTCCCTTGTTCCAGCAGGCAGTGGAGGTTGTAGTTCTCCCCTCGTGATTCCGGCAGCACGACGGCGTGGTGTCGGAAGTAGCGGGAAGATCCCGCAGGGCTTCGCCTAAGCCGGATGCGAGTTATGGCGGATTAGGGTTTCCCGGAGATCTAGGGTTTAGATGACCGGGAGGAGGAGGAGGTGTCGGCGGCGGCTAGGGCGGCGGCTTGGGCGCGGCGGCGGCACGGGTGTGTCGGGAGGGCTTGGATCTTGTGGTGTTGGGGCAGCCCTACCCCTCTATTTATGAGAGGGAGGGGCAGCCTTGGGAGGGGTGGGTTTGAATCCAAACCCAAACCCAAGTTGGATTGAGAGAATGACTTGTTTCTTCTCCCACTAGGAAACTATTGTTCCAGTTTGACTTTTCAAACTTCCCGTTTGACTTTTAATTTAGACCTTTATTTCTCTCTTGAAAATGTCAACACCAAGTGACCTAGGATATGATCCAATCATTCCACATATCCATAACACATTCATGTACCATTCCCCTTCCGGATCGGTGAACCTTCTAGACCCATCTAGAACCTCTCTGATGAAACCATCGGAAACTTTCCCGAACTCTGGAATTGGACTTTCCTTAAATGAATCTTATTATCCAGACCATTCCGGATCTCCTCGTGATATCCCAGATCCCATCCGAGACTCCGAACAACATTCGGTATTAACATTCCATATCTAATAAACAACATCGAATCCTTAAGTGTGTCTCCCTACGGTTCGTGAATTATGCGGACATGATCGAGACACTTCTCCAATCAATAACCAATAGAGGAATCTGGAAATTCATATGGCTCCCACATATTTCAACGATTACTTTGCGATCGAATGAACCACTTACATACGATACCAATTTCCCTTTGTCTCACGATAGTTTACTTATCCGAGGTTTTGATCGTGGGTATCTCTGCATACCTAGTTCAACCTTGTTACCGATAAGTACTCTTTTCTCGTTCCCATGATATGTGATCCCTTGTGTGCCAGTCACATGCTTGCAAGCCAATTGGATGACATTCCACCGAGAGGGCCCAGAGTATATCTATCCGTCATATGGATGGACAAATCCCACTCTTGATCCATGTGCCTCAACCCATACTTTCCGAACACTCAATGCCACCTTTATAGCCACCCAATTACGGTGTGGTGTTTGATGTCATCAAAGCATCCTTCTGGTGATGGTGATTAGCATGATCTCATGGTCGAAGGAAATAGGTTACTATGTATCAGAAAGCTTATAGCAAACGAACTATTAAAATGACTTGATCTTTATGCTACGCTTATCTATAGGAGTATGTCCATCACACCATTATCCTAATGATATGATCTTGTTGTTAATAACATCTCAATGTTCATGATCGAGAAACCACGATCATCTATTAACCAACAAGCTAGTATTATAAAGAGGCTTTACTAGGGACTCTAATTTAGTTTACAAATCACACAAGTATTAATGTTTCCGGTTAATACTATTATAGCATGAATGTAAACATTTATCATAAACACAAAGATATAATAATAACCAATTTTATTATTGCCTCTAGGGAATATCTCCAACAGTCTACCAGTTGCACTAGAGTCAACTAATCTAGATTACATGGTAATATACCGAACACCCATGGCGGTTTGGTGTTGGTCATGTTTTGCCCTCGGGAGAGTTTTAGTCAACGGATCCGCCACATTCATATATGTGTGTACTTTGAAAATCTTTACATCACCATCTTGGACATGCTCTCTAATAGCGTGAAAACGTAGCTTGATGTGCTTCAGCTTCTTGTGTGACCTTGGTTCTTGTGCATTGGCTATGGAACCCATGTTATCACAATAGATAGACATTGGGTCCAGCGCACTTGGAACCACACCGAGCTCTATAATGAACTCCTTCATCCATATCGCCTCTTATGAAGCCTCCGAAGCAGCTATGTATTCCGATTCAGTTGAAGATCTCGCCACAACGCTTTGCTTTGCACTCCTCCAGCTAACTACTGCACCATTCAAAGTAAATACGTATCCAGATTGAGATTTAGAATCATCCGGATCGGTGTCCCAACTAGCATCGGTGTAACCATTAACAACGAGTTGTTCATCACCTCCATAAGAAAGAACCATATCCTTAGTTCTTCTCAAGTACTTAAGGATGTTTTTGACCGATGTCCAATGATCCACTCCTGGATCACTTTGATATCTGTTAGTCAAACTGACAGCATATGCAATGTCGGGTCTAGTACATAGCATGGCATACATAAGAGATCCTATGGCCGAGGCATAGGGAGTCTTACTCATCCTTTCTCTATCTTCTACCGTTGCAGGACTTTGAGTTTTACTCAAGGTCGTATTGGGCAACATGGGCAAAAACCCTTTCTTGCTATCTTCCATTCCAAACCTCTTTAGAACTTTGTCCAAATATGTACTCTGGGACAATGATATTAGGCGTCTCGATCTATCTCTATAAATATTTATGCCTAATATGTAAGCTGCTTCGCCAAGATCTTTCATTGAAAAACTATTATTCAAATAATCCTTGAGACTATTAAGAAGGTCTACATCATTACCAATCAACAATATGTCATCTACATATAGTATTAGGAATGTTACAGAGCTCCCACTCACTTTCTTGTAAATACAAGCTTCTCCATAAGTTTGTATAAAACCAAAGCTTTTGATTACCTTATCAAAACGTTGATTCCAACTTTGGGATGCTTGCTTCAATCCATAAATGGACCGTTGAAGCTTACATACCTTGTTAGCATCTTTAGGATCGACAAAACCTTTGGGTTGCATCATATACAACTCTTCATCAATGTCTCCATTGAGGAATGCTGTTTTGACATCCATCTGCCATATCTCATAATCATAATATGCAGCGATTGCTAACATAATCCTCACAGACTTTAGCTTCGCTACTGGTGGGAAAGTCTCATCGTAGTCAACTCCTTGAATTTGTCGAAACACTTTTGCGACAAGTCGAGCTTTATAGACAGTAACATTACCATCAGCATCTGTTTTATTCTTGAAAATCCATTTGTTCTCGACAGCCTTCAGGCCATCCGGTAAGTCCACCAAAGTCCATACTTGGTTTTCGTACATATATCCAATCTCGGATTTCATGGATTCTTGCCATTTATTGGAATCTGGGCTCATCATCGCTTCCTCATATGTCGCAGGGTCATCGGTGTTGTCCACCAACATGACACTCATAACGGGATCATACCAATCAGGAGTGGTACGAGTCCTCGTCGACCTGCGAGGTTCTGTAGCAACTTCAACCGAAGTTTCATGATCAACATCATTAGCTTCCTCTCTTATTGTTGTAGGCGCCACAGGAACTACTTCCGGTGCTATGCTACTCGCAAGTTCGAGAGAAGGTTCAACAACCTCATCGAGTTTTATTTTCCTTCCATTCACTTCTTTCGAGAGAAATTCCTTCTCTAGAAAGGATCCATTCTTGGCAACGAAGATTTTGCCTTCGGATCTATGATAGAAGGTATACCCAATAGTTTCCTTCGGGTATCCTATGAAGACGCATTTTTGGCTTTGGGTTCAAGCTTGTCGGGCTGTAACTTCTTTACATAAGTTTCGCAACCCCAAAATTTAAGGAACGACAATTTAGGTTTCTTCCCAAACCATAATTCATATGGTGTCGTTTCAACGGATTTAGATGGTGCCCTATTTAAAGTGAATGCGGCTGTTTCTAATGCATAACCCCAAAATGATAGCGGTAAATCTGTAAGTGACATCATAGAATGAACCATATCTAAGAGAGTTCGATTACGACGTTCAGACACACCATTACGTTGTGGTGTTCCCGGCGATGTCAATTGTGAAAGTATTCCGCATTTCTTCAAATGCTCGCCAAACTCGTAACTTATATATTCACCTCCGCGATCAGATCGTAGAAATTTAATCTTCTTGTTACGCTGATTCTCTACCTCACTTTGAAATTCCTTAAACTTCTCGAAAGTTTCGGACTTATGTTTCATGAAATAGATATACCCATATCTACTCAAGTCATCTGTGAATGTAAGAACATAACGATAACCACCGCGCGATGCTACACTCATTGGGCCACACACATCGGCATGTATGATTTCCAACAAGTCCGTAGCTCGCTCCATCATACCAGAAAATGGAGTCTTAGTCATTTTACCCATCAGACATGCTTCGCATCTCTCAAGTGATTCAAGAAGTCCATCGGAATGGAGTTTCTTCATACGCTTCACTCCAATATGACCAAGACGACAGTGCCACATATAGGTCGAGTTATCGCTCAATTTCAAACATTTAGCTTCAATGTTATTAATGTGTGTATTTCCACTATCGAGATTCAATAAAAATAGACCATCTATCAAAGGTGCATGTGCATAAAACATATTACTCATATAAATCGAACAACCATTATTCTCGGACTTAAACAAGTAACCGTCTCGCAATAAACATGATCCAGATATAATGTCCATGCTCAACGCAGGCACCAAATAACAATTATTTAAGTATAAAACTATAACTGATGGTAGATGAAGAGGTAGCGTGCCGACCGCGATCACATCAACCTTTGATCCATTTCCTACGCGCATCGTCACTTCGTTCTTCGCTAGCTTCTGTTTATTCTGTAGCACCTTTTTCGAGTTACAAATATGAGCAACCGAACCAGTATCAAATACCCAGGCACTACTACAAGTACTAGTGAGATACACATCAATAACATGTATATCGTATATACCTTTCTTCTTGATGTTGCCGTTCTTCAAATCCGCCAAGTACTTTGGGCAATTCCGCTTCTAGTGACCTTCTCCCTTGCAGTAAAAGCACTCAGTATCAGGCTTAGGCCTAGCCTTGGTCTTCTTCGCCGGCGCGGTAACTTTCTTACCGCCCTTCTTGAAGTTTCCCTTTTTCTTAGACTTGCCTTGATTCTTGAATTTGGTGGTCTTATTGACCAACAACACTTGGTGCTCTTTATTGATCTCCGCTTCTGCAGATTTTAACATGGAGAAGAGTTCTAGCAACGACTTGTCCATGTTTTGCATATTGTAGTTCATCACAAAGTTCTTGTAACTTGGTGGTAGTGATTGGAGGACACGGTGAATCCCCAAAGCATTAGGAATCACTATACCTAAGCTTTGAAGCTTGCTTGCGTGCCTAGACATCTTAAGCACGTGCTCACTGACGGAGCTGCCCTCTTCCATCTTGTAGTTAAAGAACTTTTCAGAAGCCTCATAACTCTCAACTGCCGCGTGAGCCTCAAATATCATTTTGAGTTCACGGACAATATCATGTGGGTCATGGTTCTCAAACCTTTTCTTAAGCTCCGATTCCAAACCATACAAGATAGCACATTGAACTGTGGAGTACTGATTCTTCCGAGCGAGGAAAACATTCTTTACCTCATCGGTAGCAGTAGCTGCAGGCGGGTCACCCAGTGGTGCATCCAGCACATAGGTCAAATTACCAGCATCGAGGACAATCCTCAAATTGCGGAACCAATCCGTGAAGTTGCTTCCATTGTTTTCAACTTTTCTTTCTCTAGGAACGCATTGAAATTGATGGTAGGGGCCGCCATTGATCTACTACATATTTACAATAGTTTAGACTAAGTTTATGAAAAATTGAGTTCTAATTAATAATTAAATTAATCTAGGTGAACTCCCACTCAAAACAATATCCCTCAAATTGTTTTAGTGATCACACGAACCAAATCCACCACATCAAAACCGATCATCACGAGAGTTGATATAGCTTCAATAGCGATCAATCAACATGTTCATCATATCTACTATATGACTCATGCTTTACCTTTCGGTGATCCGTGTTCCGAGACCATGTCTGTACATGCTAGGCTCTTTAAGATCAAACCTTAGATTCCGCATGAGCAAATCTGGCTTGCTCACATTGTATACACTCGCAGAATCTAACACACCCGATCATCACGTGGTGCTTCGAAACAACGAGCTTTAGAAACGATGCTTACTAAGGATGAACACTTTAAAACTTGAAATTTTGTGCATGAGGGATCATCTTATAATGCTATTGTCGCGAACTAAGCAATACAAGATTCATAAAAGGATTAACATCACATGCAATTCATAATATGTGATATGATATGGCCTTTCTTCTTGTGCATCCGATCTCCATCTTCAAGCACGAACATGATCTCCATGATCACCGGTTGACGAGGTTTGATTTCATCAATGCCCATTGTTATGGACTTGGGTTTTGGAGAAGATGGGGATGCTGGAGATTGTGGAACGGTTAACAGACAAGCAACCAGGGGACACGAGATTTACCCAGGTTTAGGCTCCCGGAGGGAAAACCCTACTCCTGCTTGTCTGCTCTTGATTACGGCAGAACCAAAGGTTACAGGGGTGCGCAGATTCGATCTGGCGTGAAGGTGTGTATGTGAAAGTATGAGTCGAGAGATCTAGGTCGTGCCCTCCTGGCCTTTATATATACTTAGGCAGGTCCCGGGCGTAGTCCTAGTCGGTTACAGGTTCTAGGGTTTTACCCCTTTGAATTTCCTATCTACTCTAGTCTTGCTCTCCAAGGATTCGAAGGCGTCATGGGCCTAGGTCACCCGAAAGTCTTCATGGGCCGGCGTATATCCACCGTGGGCCTTCCTTGGGTTAGACCAGGTATGCTGAGACCACGTACCCGTAGGGTATAACCATGTCAGTATCCCCCGAGTGATCAGTCGAATCGTAGATTCGACTGAGGACTTTTCAATCCTTTGGGTGCAACTATGTATTAACAGTATGTGTGTAAGGATTGTTGATGCGTGTGCCTGACTCACCCGACGGATCAGGGTCAGTTAACTATCTTAGGACAAAACAACACGATCTTCCTCAGGTTCGAGTCCCTCAACTCGAAACTGGAACATATGCTGGCGTAATTCGACTCAGGCCATGGAGGACTTACAGGAGTGGAATTCCAGTGAATTTAATTGATGTACCCAACGCGTCCGTCGGGATTTTTCATCGCACCTGTTAGCACGGGTTTTTACTAGCAGAGCGTAGTCGTGTGCGTTGCCAGGCCATCAGATGATATCTGTAGGTCTTATCTTTGTGTCGCAGACACAACATCCGAATGTTTGTCACCGCGGAGGTGTTTCGGGTGGCCAAGGAGACCGTTTCTCACTCAGCGTTTTATTGGGGCAGAGTTGCCGAAAAGTTTTTGCATACTGATCCGAAAGATTGCAGTCGAAGATTTCATAGGGTGCGCGACCAGCGCTCCCTATGGGAGTAGCCCCCGAGTGTCTGTTCGAGTCGTAGACTCGAGCGGAGACTTTAGTTCAAACATTGTTTAGTTGTTAAGTCCGTAGGACACAAAAATTTTCGGATGCTTTAATCCATCCTCCCTATGGGAGTAGCCCCCGAGTCCGTAGTGGAGTCATAGACTCGATGTAGGACTCGAAGAAAAATGTTGTCGTTATTCGCCTTTCGGGTGCGCGGCCAGCGCTCCTGATAGGAGTAGCCCCCGAGTATTTAGTTGAATCGAAGATTCGAGTGAGTACTGTTAGCTGTGGAGCCAAAGAATTCTAGTTGGTGCTAGTATAGCTTTTGATGACATCAGTGCTGACGATCGATGACCTCAAGCGTCTGCTACGCCAGAGATGACTTGACTGGACGAACGTGGGTCCCACTTGCTGACCTTGAATTGACCGGTCACGCGCGGCGTGGAGATAATTATGGCATCTCCTCGATTTCTGCGCGTGGTGGACGGCGTGGTAACGACGGTTCGTTGTGATGCTAACACGTGTATGGTCAGATCTGCCGTTGGCGTTAGGTCTTCTGGATGGATGGCTGCCGTGCGTCGCCTTCGTCGTTATAATCATTGGGGAAAGCTGCAGTTTGTTTTCACCGCATCAGTTCTTGTTTTCACTGCTTCCTTGTGCTCTAGCAATTCTTGCTGCGCGCTGGGATTTCCTTCCACATTTCCATCTTCCCTTTTGCGCTTTCACCGCCGGCGCCGCCGTAGCGCAATGGGGAAACCGAAGAAATCGTCATCTGCAGTTGGTACCAGCGCCGCCGGAGGAAAGAAAGGCGCCACCGCTACCCGTGTCACCGATGGTGGTTGGCGGCGATCAGAGACGCGGGAGAGTGATCTCCGCAAGCTTCGCAAGCAGGGTCTGATCCCGCAAGATAGGGAGGCCGTCAGACTCCCCGGCAACGAGGTAATCCCCCGTCCCCCAGCTGGGTATCGGGTTATGTTTCTTGCCTTCGTTATGCGTGGGTTTTCCTTTCCAGTCCACAACTTCCTCCGTGGGCTGCTATTTCTCTATGGCATCCAACTTCATCATCTTTCGCCCAACTCTCTTCTCCACATTACTTGCTTCATCACTTTTTGCGAGTGCTGGCTCGGCATTGAGCCGCACTTTGGCCTCTTCCGGAAACTTTATTCTGTGAAGAGGCAGTCTGGTTCGGATGGTGTTTATCCCATTGGGGGTTGCATCATCTCCCTTAGTCCCAATCTTCTTTTCTTTTCTTTTCTTTTTCCATGTCCTAATCTGTCCAGTACTGGCGGAGGCGATGGTTTTATATCCGCGAATCCGTAATGCCTGGGCAGGATTTTGGTCTTGTTCCTTTTGACCCCTCCCAAATGATTGAGCCGAAAAGGTCTTGGAAAAACAAAATCTTGGATGGCGAGGTGGCGGAGATAGAGGCCCTTTACCGTCAGGTGGAGGATCTCCAGCTGATTCCGGAGAAGGAAGTGAACGGCGTGGACATCATCCGGACGTTTCTTGAGCGTCGGGTGCAGCCTCTCCAAGCGAGGGTGCACCAGATGTTTCTTTATTCTGGGCGTCGTGATCCGACGAGGGTTTCAGCTGAGAAGATCTCCGAGGGGGATCTTGACAGGGCCCTTCGCTCGCTGCTGAAGTTCAAGGCTGGAGAGGAAATCCCTGGGAAGTCGCTGACTCCGCCGTTTTCTTCGGCGTTGGCTGTTCCACAGGTGTAGATTTGTGCGCGTAGCGCTTTTTTATTGACTGCGTATTTATTTCCTTTGTTTACTAACAAAGTTCCTTCTGGTTTTGCAGAGCTTCAAGGTGCCGGACATGGTACAGCCATTGCCTGAAAAGTATCCGAATGCCCCGGATAATGAAGTGGTGGAGTCCGTGTCCGAACTTCCTTCGGCGCGATCTCCGACCGGAGATGCCGACGAGTCGAGTGAGGACCATACGCGCAAACGATCACGGAGCTCCAGCGAGTCTTCGGATGCATCGACTCCTCCGACTCCCAGAAACCCTATGTGCCTTGATCGTCATAGTGATGGGCATGGAGGTTCTTCCTCTCCCATTCCTGCCATTCCTGTGCGGGCAGTAGCACCGCACCCGCCAGCGAAGCGGAAGAAGGAAGAAAAGAAGGAAGAGAAGAAGGAGGAGAAGAGAGCCCGAAGGACTCCTCCTGTCTTCGACCTGAGCTCATTGGGCTCGTAAGTTTCGTTTTATACTACTGTCCTTTTTCCTTCTTGATTTTGCACTTGTGCTAATTGCTTCGTATGCATGCATTCCTCCCACGACTCCTCCAGCGATGGTGCGCGGGAGATGATGGGGGAGTCGAAAATTGCGTCTCCTCCTCCTCAGTCGGTAGCGACTTCGGGGGGCGCCGCTCCGGATCCTCCTGTGCAGGAGGTGCAGGTGGTTGCGCCTCAGAATTTCGCCAGCGGGCCTTCGGAGTCGCCATCCGAGCATGTGAGTACCTCTGCTTCGTGCCACGGGGGGAGCCCCCGAGTTTCTTCGTGTGCGAATTTTGTTTTTATTACTTTGTGTTGGGCGTAGCCCCCCAAGTCCTTTTTCTTAATGCTGTTTCTTTTTCTGCAGCCTTTTGTGCAGGAGGCCAAGCGGCTGGTGCAGGAGCGCCTGGTGCTGGAGGCTAACCTTCGGCAGCTTCAAGGTACCTGTTTGCTTTTGGTGCTTCTTTCATTTATTCTGGTCCTGCTCTTTGACGTTTGCTTGTTTTGAATGCAGCGGAGCATAATACTTCTCTCCGTGAGGTCGACGCTCTCAAGAAGAGCCTTGGTTAGTCGGAGAAGAAGGCCGAGGCCGCCGTTGGTGCGAAGGAACGCCTCGAGCTGGAGCTGACTAAGGCAGCCGAAGCGAAGGAGCGTCTGCAGCAGGAGGCCGCGGACCGTGAGGAGCAGTTGGCCCCTGTTGCGGCTGCTCGTGAGAGAGAGGTGGCGGGCAAGGTCATGGCTGCTTCCAAGGCTGTTTCGGGTGAGTGTTGTATTTGTGCTTATTTCTTCGTGTTTCTTGTCTTCTTCTATGCTGCTTTTCTTCATGTCTTCTCTTTTTTTTATCTCAGAAGCCGCAGGCATTGAGTTTGACCGCAACGCTCTAGAGCACGGTAGTGCTCTAGATGATGCTACTGCAGCGTTCGAAGATCGCTGCAGCACTGTCGTCAGCTCCCTTGCCAAGGCGAAGGAGGTCCTTGGCCGCTTCTACAAGGAGCTTGTCCCTAAGGGCGCAACCCTTGATGATGTGGATGCTCTGGCGGAGGCTTTGTCAGCCGATGCGCCCGCGGCGTACAAGCGCAAGCAGAAGGGCATCGGCGCGTCCGTCGGGCTGGCGATGGCTTTGGCGGCTGGAGCGGAGCTGTACCTGCCCCAGATCACCTCTCGGATGCTGACGACCGCAGATGGATCCGAGGTAGCCTTTGCTGCCTACTCTGCTCGCTGCAAGCGATATGGGCCGAAGCTCAATGATTTTCTGTCTGAGTATGCGCTGCGGCAGCAAGGGGAGGCCAAGGCTAGGCAATCCGGCTCCGAAGCGACTCAGGGTGCCGCGTCTTAGGCGTCGTAGATGTAGGATAGTTTGTAGTCTGCTTTTGCTGTAAATATTTTGAAGAAACACAGTCCTTGTGCCACGTAGTGGCCTTATATGCTAAATGAATTCTTCTGAGTTGTGCTCTATCATTGTCTGAATGTGTGTGTCCTTTTCTTTTTCTGCTGCTCTAGGTTCCTTCGGGTGCTGACCCTGTTGACACCTTGCCTGCAACGCAACTGCGTCCATCTTTGGATGCTTCCTCGCAACTCGCTTTTCTTCGGGATCGTGTTCGTAGTCTTGAGAAGGAGTTGCTTGGGTTGCGAGGTCGCGCCGATGTTTGGAAGTCCAAGGCGGATCGTGGTGCAGCCAGAGAGGAGTACTTGATGGCAGAACTGCTTCGGCTGTCTGAGCAGCTTCAGTGTAAGTTGTTATTTGTTTCGAGCTGTAGCTCAGTTCTTCGAATGAGCCTGCTGGCCTTGCCTCTTATTTTGTGCAATTGTCGCAGGTGCTAACCTTGCTCCGAGGGAAGAGAAGGAGCGTGTCGCTGTTCTGGTCAATTGCTTGACTCAACAGGACATGGAGGCTGGCGGCTTCTTCTGGATGGATCGTGACCGCGCCATGGCTGTGGCGACGGTGCAGGATCGTGTGCACCAGGTTTCGTGGGTGCTTCGCCAAGTGCAAACATCGCTTGCCTCGGTGTTGCACGTCATGTTTACCTTGGATGCCGTGCCGACGAGCCTTGCGGGTCTTCTGTCAAAGTTTCGGAGCGTGAGCAATGTCAAGGAGTTGGTGCGGCAACAGCTCGTTGCGGGAGTGAAGGCTGCTTTATCTCTTGTAAGGTTGCACCGGCCTGATGTAGATTTGGCTGTTGTGGTAGCTGGGCCATCCCCTCGGCCGGATGGCGATGAGTGGGACATGCGTCCACATTACGCAGCTGTAAGGCAGTATGCCGAACATGTCGTAGATTTGTTTGAGCAGCGTGCTCAGGTTATTCTTCAGAATAGGTAGTACCTGTAAAAGAGATAAATGTAAAATTTGTATATTTCGGCTGGGCGTGTTGTGCCCTTTGTTGTAAATATTTGTTTGTTGTAAGCACGCAGTGCTTTGTTTGTGTACGTGTCCTTTTCGTTTGCCTGACGTTGTCAGCTACTCAGGTGTACACGCGTGATCCCCGGTCGATGAAATCGTGAGGTGGGGGGAGCCCCCAAGTGCGTTTGTAGCATAAAGTAAAGTTGCGAAATAGCGAACTAAAGTTTGGGGCGAGACACTTAGCTTTATTTATATCGTAACGGAGGAAGTACATTGTTCGGCTGAATAGCCTTGGCTGAAAAGCCTTATTGAAAGTAAAGGGATAGGTAGCTAGGGGTAGAATCGTCGCAAGTGCGCGATGTTCCATGGGTTGGAGTATGTGACTCCAGACTCCACGTGCTTGAGGCGGTAGGCGCCACCTGGGATGACTTCGGTGATGACGTAGGGTCCTTCCCATGGTGACTCGAATTTCGTCGGTCGCTCTTGCTTGAGTCGCAAGACGAGGTCTCCTTCGACGAAGGACCTTGGGCGCAGCCGGCGGCTGTGGTAGTTGCGGAGACTCTGCTGGTACACCGTTGATCGAGCTGCTGCTATGTCTCTTGCTTTGTCGAGTGTGTCGACGGCGTCTTCGAGTGCAGCCGTGGATTCGGCTTCACTGTAAGCGACGACCCGGGGGGCCTGGTGGCGTACTTCGGCTGGTAGTACGGCCTCAGCTCCGTGCACCATGAAGAACGGTGTGTAGCCTGTGGAGCTGTTTGGCGTGGTCCGTAAGCTCCACGTGACGAATGGGAGCTCTTTCGTCCAAGCTCCGGCTTTCCGTTCGAGTGGACTCATGAGGCGCTTCTTGATGCCAGCGCTGATTAGGCCATTGGCCTTTTCCACTTGCCCGTTCGTTTGGGGGTGTGCCACTGAGGCGTACGTGATGTTGATCCCAAGGCGTTCGCAGAAGTCCTATAATTCCTTGGAGATAAAGTTCGATCCATTGTCGGTGATGATGCTATGCGGTATGCCGAACCTATAGACAATGGACTCGAAGAACTTGACTGCAGTTTTGCCTTTCTGGTTGGTAACCGGCATGGCCTCGATCCACTTGGTGAATTTGTCTACTGCGACCAGGAGGTAAACGTGTCCCCCTTTCGAAGATTTTGGCAGTTTGCCAATCATGTCGAGGCCCCATTGAGCAAAGGGCCAGACTATAGGTATGGGTCTGAGCTCCGACCCGGGTGCGTGTGGTTTGTCGGCGAACCGTTGGCACCCGTTGCATCTTCGGACGATGTCCTTTGCGTCGCTCATGGCCGTTGGCCAGTAGAATCCGGCTCGTAGAGCTTTGGCAACAAGGGAGCGGCTGCCTGCGTGATGGCCGCAGATGCCCTCGTGGATGTCTTGGAGGATGGCCTTCCCGTCACCGAGGGTGACGCACCTTTGCAGTACACCCGTAATACTGCGCTTGTACAGCTCGCCATTGATGGTGGTGAAGGCTTTTGATCGACGAGATATGCGCCGGGCATCTGTCGGGCTGTCAGGCAGTTCTCCGTTTATCAAGAACTGGAGGTATGGTCGCTTTCAAGTTTCTTCGACTGCCATGACCTGCATTAGGTTTACCATTGCTACCTCTATGTCCATTTTCTCGGGTCCTTCATGTCCTTCAGGCAGCGTAGCCCCCGAGTGTTCTGCTTCTTTGGGTGATCCCTTGGGGAATTTCCGCTTGATGGATGGCACGCAGATCTGTTCGAGGAACACACCCGGTGGCACCTTTGCGCAGGTGGAGCCGATGTTGGCGAGCCTATCGGCCTCCTCGTTGCTCTCTCTTCCAACGTGCCGAAGCTCGCAGCCGTTAAATTCTCCTTCGAGTGCGTTGTAGAGCGCGCGGTACGCGATCATGTTCTCGACGTGTGCGTCGCACTCATTCATCGTCTACTGGACGACGAGGTTGGAGTCACCGTAGATGACCAGGCGCGTTGCGCCGCATATATTTGCCATCCTCATGCCGTGGATGAGGGCTTCGTATTCGGCCTCATTATTAGAAGCTCGGAATTTCATCCGAAGGACGTACTTCATCTTATCGCCTTGCGGGGAGGTCAGTATGACCCCTGCTCCTGCTCCAGCTTCTCGCTTGGAGCCGTCGAAGTGCATCGTCCATGACTGCGACATATCTGGGGTGTCTGGCAGCTGCAGCTCCATCCAATGTACCAGGAAGTCTGGAAGGACTTGAGATTTGATTGCGAGTCACTTCTCATAGACGATGTCCAAGGGTGACAGTTCGATGCCCCACAGGGCCACGCGTCCTGTGGCCTCTGGGTTATTCAGGATGCTGTTCAGGGGTGCTTCGCTGATGACCATCACCTGGTGCTCCTGGAAGTAATGGCTCAGCCGTCGAGCCGTCATGAACACGCCGTAGGCGAGCTTCTGGTAGTGAGGGTACCTCTGCTTTGTTGGCGTTAGTACCTCGCTGAGGTAGTAGATTGGGCGCTAGACCCCGTGGGTCTTGCCTTCTTCGGGTTGTTCGACCACTAGTATGGTGCTGACCACCTGGGGTGTGGCTGCGATGTACAGCAGCAGAGGCTCGCGCTCCTTTGGCATGACCAGGACGGGTGAGGTGGAGAGAAGCCGCTTGAGGCTTTCGAATGCGTCGTTGGCTTCCGGCGTCCATTCGAATTTATCTGCTTTGCGTAGCAGCTGGTAGAATGGTAGGGCCTTCTCGCCCATGCGGCTGATGAACCTGCTTAGCGCCGCTATTCGTCCTGCGAGCTGCTAGACGCCTTTGAGGTTTTTCGGCTTCTCCATCATCATGATGGCTCTGATTTTCTTCGGGTTCGCCTTGATCCCTCGTTGAGAGATGAAGTACCCAAGCAGCTGAAATGGTGGGACGCCGAAAGCACACTTTTTGGGGTTGAGCTTGATCCTGTAGCGGTCAAGGTTGTCGAACGTCTCGTGGAGATCGTCGATAAGTGTCCTTGCCTCCTTGGTTTTTATCACTATGTCGTCAACATAGACTTGGACGTTGCGACCGATCTGGTCCTTGTGGCAGGCCTGCATGCATCACTGGTACGTGGCACCTGCGTTCTTTATCCCGAAAGGCATTGTGTTGTAGCAGAATACTCCGAACGGTGTGATAAACGTCGTTTTCTCCTGATCTTCAACCTTGAGTCGAATCTGGTTATAGCCTGAGTAGGCGTCGAGGAAGGAGAGTTTCTCACAACCTGCAGTCGAATCGATGATCTGATCGATCTGAGGAAGAGGGAAGTGGTCCTTTGGGCAATGCTTGTTTAGTGACGTGAAATCCACTTACATCCGCAGGATGTCCGTGTCCTTCTTTGGGACCATCACTGTATTTGCGAGCCACTCGCTTTCCTTGATTTCCCTGATGAAGTCTGCAGCGAGTAGTCTATTGATTTCCTTGCCGATAGCTTCGGCTCGTGGCTCCGACAGTCTCCGGATGGACTGCTTGACTGGCTTGGTGTCTGGAAAGACGTTGAGTGCGTGCTCGACGAATTCCCTGGGAACTCCTGGCATGTCCGCAGGACACCTGTAGCACCCCGGGTAAAAACCACTACTAGAAAATGTTTGTTATTTTATTTTCGCATCATCATGACATCATCATGCATGTTTTAGCATAAAATTATTTCGTGGAAAACCCTATTTTTGTTTGACATTACTTCCCCCTCTTATTTCAAATTAGAACCCCAAACTCCCTCGATATTTTGTTTTGTCAAAAATCTATTTACAAAAGGCTTTAAAAAAATAAAACCTTAGTCTAATACTAATAATAATGAAACATTTTTGTGGGGGAGGCAGCCAAATGGCCAAGCCCAAAGGCCCAGCCGCAGGCCACCCACCACCCCACACCTATAACCCTAAAACCAAGACCCCCAAACCCTAATCCCCTTCCTACCCTAACCCTACCCGCGGCCGCCGTTGCACCCGCTGCAGCACACACCACTCCCGGTCCACCCTACCCCATTCCCTGACACGACTCACGCGACACGCAGCAACACACGCACACACGCTAGCCAAACGCACCCAGAGTCCCAGACCCAACCCGCGCTAGCCTCGGCCCCACCCCGATAGCGACCCCCACCTCCCGCTCGTCTCCCTCGACGCTCCCCGACCCGCTCATCGCGCAGTGCCCCTGGATCCCCCAACCCCGCCGCCAGGTTCCTCTCCCCATCCCGACGCCTCTGCTTCGCCAGCGTCTGCCCTCTCCTGCGGTGGCTCGTCCTCATGTCCAAGATCTTCCGCCGCCTCCCCCTAGGCACCACCGGCACCTTCCTCCGTTCTGGCCTCGCCTCCAGTGCGCCGCCGACCTCGATCCCCACCGCCATGTCCGCCGAGCTCCTCCCCGAGCGGACCCCGTCGCCTCTTCCACACTGGCCCCGGAACCGCGCCCCATCACCTCGCCTCCGCCTCCACCCCGTCCTCCGGTCGACACCAGGGTCAATCTCGCCTAACTGCCACCGGCTTCCTCACCTCATGGCCCGGCTCGCCCCAGACCTCGCGTCGTGACACCGTCGACCGCCACCTGCGCGCCGGTCATGCCCTGCCGCCGTCAAGGGTCGCCCCCACCTCGCACGACCCTCGCCTCCGCCCCGCGCATCACCAGCGTCGTCCACCTCCTTACTTTGCTGAGTTTGCAAGCGCCTCCCCTGTGCAAGTTCTGTCCGCTTTGGGCTATCCACACGACGGCCGTTTCTTCAAATTGTTTCGGTCGTCGGTGGTCCTCCTCGCCTTCCGCCAGGGACCTCCCCAGCCACGTCTTCAAGAAGGCTTTTGCAAGCCTCTCGAAGTCAACATAATCGTCACCAAGGCGTACCGATGTCAAGACCCGAGACCGACACCGACAATCAAGCTCCCAAGCCCAAGTTCTCCATCGGCAAACCAAGTCGGAACCTCTGAATCGTCGATAGGGAGCCGAAGATTCTTGTACACGGAGCACCAAGATCGCCTCACGGATTCCGAAGCCCGATCCCGGCGGGACCGAACCGAACCCCTTCGAACCCCCAAAATCGTCGAGACCCCTAATGTGTGACCCCTTTTCCTAAGACCCATATATTTTTGTAATATATATAATATACTTGTTGCATATTAAATTGTCATGCTTGCATACATGTTTGTGGTTTGGGGGCATTATGCCAATTCACCTCATAATTAAATCTGGGGTCCATATGCGGGCAAATCTAGTCTTATATTGGCCTCATTTAAATTTGTGTAGCGAACCGATGCTATCTTTTTGCCTTGTTAATGCAACATTTAAATTGCGGGGTATCTAAACAACTTGAACTTATTAAATAATTGTCGGGACCCCGGTTCCGCTTAATATGGCCTAATCGCATCGCATCGTCATGCATCATGCCCGATCTTTTGTCGTAGTATTAAATAGTGCAACCGGTGTTTCTTCTAGTGCTTTGCTTCTTCACGGATTAGGCCGGTGAGTTGATGCGAGTGTCGACCCGATCTTCAGATGAACCTTCGGCAATGTTTTCAGGTGAGCATTCTCCCCCTTTCTACATATTTTACATTTATAGCCTTTATTTCCTCCTGTTGATCTATTGCTATCTGTGTTGCGATGCTCTAGTTTTCGTACCTGTGATATCCCTTGCAGCCTTATATTGCCTTGGACACATCCTATTGCCTGTTGTTTGGTATATAGTTGGAATTGCGTGTCGTAGTCGCTTGCTCAAGTGCGGTTGCGTGTCGTCAAGTACCACAGTTGTTGGAGTAATGCCGCATGTTCAATGTTGGATATGATCATGACTTTAATTATCGTTTAATAACTAAAATTGAAAGTAGGTAAATAATGCAGAGGCACTGGTGGGTAATAGACAATATTTCGTTTTTAACCGCCCACCTGTGTCCCGTAGGACCCCGAGTTCTTGACACCTGTTCCGAGATCGAGCGCTCTAACCACATGTGGGGTGTGTGGGCACCCCCATCGATTTAGTACCTGATTTCAAAGTACTGTACTGGGGGCCACAAAGTAGTTTGGGGCTTTATTACTATCATGTACTTATGCCATGCTTTACTGCTTTAATTACGATTGCGCGTGGAGCGCCTGTACTGTTTAGGAACCCCGTGATACGTTTTCGCTGTATCGACAAGCCCAGTCACACTTTCGGTTTCCCAGTCGTTTACAGCCGTCGACACAAACCCTGGGTCCGTCTCGGAGACCGGCCGACTTCGTTACGGGTAGCTTAGTGGGGTGGCCCCCTGTGCTTGCTTTGGGTCTGGGAAACGTCGTGTCCGAAACCCCGTCGACATACCGTTGGGTGTATGTTTTGTGATCTTGTACCTACCTGATCTGACAACAAGGGTGTAGGTGCGTGTGGGAACTTTGGTGCACCCCTGCAGGGTTTAATCTTTTCGAGAAGCCGTGTCCGTGGTTATGGACGACTTGGAGCATAGTTCTCAATCATAGACAACTATAACTAAAGTTTACTGTTATAATCTAACTTGTATCCGATATGACTAGTAATCAGCTTCACTACAACGGAATGGCTAAATAAAAGTACCAACAACTGATGGGTTTGGGATGTCTCAGGTTAATTATATTTGACTAGTAAGTGTTGCAACTACAACATAATGGTTAACTAAAAGTGCCCACTGCTTATTATATCAGGATGACTATCTATACCTGACTAGTAATTGCTGCAACGATAACTGAATACATAAAACTGCCAACTGCGTGAGTTCCTCGGTTGACTTCCTCGTTTGGTCTCGAGGGGGAAATACCAGGATGGGTATGTTTGGTGATAGTATCAGGTTGGTTCCGAATAGGTCTTTCTTTTCCCTCTCTGATAGCCGACAGTTATATCGAGTCTCTATAGGTTGTTTAGTGCATGTTGCGCTGTCGCTTCCGTCCACCATACCTATGTAGGCGAGGACCGCCGAATTCTAGTCTCGACGTGTACTGGCCTCAGTACTGACCGCTCTCTTTTTTCCTTTGCCCTTTGCCGGCACCCCTTTTGTTTTAGCAGGTTTTGAGATCGACGTCGTTAGCAGGGTTACCCTTCCGTCTTGGCCTGTGCAGGGTTATGGACGCCATTGGTTATTCTTCAGGGCTCTTAGCTCAATTTGCATCTTGTCCGTACTCGGACGCTGTATCGTTTTCAAGGTGATTTGGATCTTTATACTGTATATCTGTATTCTTGACTCATTGAGTCGTTGTTGTATATATGTTTTGTGGGTTCCATCGAGGACTATTGTGTAATGATATTACTTCGTTTTCCACCCGCACGAAAGTGCCTGGTGGGCACCTTTAAATCGTTTCTATGCGGGTTTGGCGGAAAGCGCTAAAACTTGCATAGGGCCGATTCCGAGGGTGTTACAACACCAGGCGAAGATTTCCCTGCTCTCACGGAGGAATTCGACGAGCGCGGCTTCCTATGCGGGGCTGAGGTCGTTGGCGATCAGGGCCGTCTTGGAGGCATCCGTCGGATGGACCTGCACCTTCTTTGTGTTGACGGTGGAGTCGAAAGACATGTCAGGTGCGTTTTGCCTTGTGACTGGGGGTGCCCCATTGTCCGTCACCTCACGGAGCCTTACGAGCTCGTCTTGCATGCCGAAAGACTGGGAGATTTTGGTGAAATCCCTGTCGCATTGGTCCGATCGGGTGAAGCTCCCGTGGACTGTGATGACGCCCTTCGACCCTGGCATCTTGAGTAGTAGGTATGCGTAGTGTGGGACAGCCAGGAACCTTGCGAATGCTACACGCCCAAGGATGGCGTGGTATTGTGATGGCCAGTCCACCACTTCAAATTCGAGTCGCTCTTGTCGGAAGTTGTTCGCTTTGCCAAAGATGACGTCGAGCCCTATTTTGCCTAGGGGGAATATGCCTTTCCCTGGAACGATGCCGTGGAACGTTGTGTCTGACTTTTCCAGGCTGCATTGCGGGATCCGCATTGCTGCTAGAGTGCTTGCGAACATTAGGTTGATGCCGCTGCCGCCGTCCATGAAGACGCGACTCATCTCGAAACCTCCGATCTGCGCCTCCAGCACCAGGGCAGCATGACCTGGGCGAGGGATCTGGCAAGGGTGATCCGCACGAGTGAATGTGATGCAGGACTCCGATCCACTGAGGTACTCAGGGATGGCAGGTGGAGTTGCCACGACCAGGTTGATTTGTCGGGTGATTTTCTTCTGCACCCTATTCGTGGGGCGTCCCTTCTGGATCATGTTTAGTGCTCCTTTCGGTGGGGGGGTACCCATTCCTAGAGTTGTTCTGTGCTGGTGCGACTGGTTGGTTTGGGCCTCCGATAGGCGACGTTGGGGGAGCTCCATGTGCTATTTCACCTGGCGCAGGTGCGTTTCCGAACGCAGGGATTGGGGCTTGTTGCCTCATCTGTACCATGCTTTCGCTGAGTTTCTGGAACTCGCAGCATTCCTTGAGCATGTGGCTAGCTTTCTTTTTGCCATCCTGCTTGTCGATGTAGAAGTGTATGGTGCATGGACCCGAAAGTTTGTCGTATGCTGAGGGTCCGTTGTCGCGGTCGCGGCGTTGCCACGATTGTGTTGGGCGTCCGCCGTCGCGGAAGTTTCCTCCGCGGTATCCTCCGCTGTTGCGGCTGTTGTCATTGCGACGGTCGGCGTAGCCGGCCGCGACCATGTCGGGTCCGTCGCGATCGTCATAGATGCGCGATCTCCTCTTTCTGCGGCGTTCCCGTCTTCGGCCATAGTCGTCCTCTTCATCCGATTGTGCTCGGTGAATGCAATCTTCGCCGTCGGCCCACCTGTTGGCGATGTCCATGAGGTGGTCGAGTGTTTTTGGCTTGACGCGCCCAAGTTCCTCCTTGAAATCTTGGCGTTTAACGTCGTCCCTGAAGGCGTCGATGGCCCTCTCTTCGGAGATGTGTGCTGTGGAGTTCTTGGTGGTAGACCAGCGAAGTATGTACGAGCGAATAGATTCGCCCGTTCTCTGAGTGCAGGCTCGCAACTCTTCGATTGAGGCGGGCCTCTTGCTGGTGCCCTTGAAATTTCGGATGAAGCTGTAAGCTAGCTCCTCCCATCTTCGGATGGACCCTGATGATAGGCTGCTGAGCCAGACCCGCGCCGCGCCTGTCAGCTGCAGCTGAAGGCATTGCATGGCGGTTTCTTTGTTACCGCCGTGCAGCTTGACGGATGACAGATGGTCACTGAGCCAGGCTTTTGGATCTTGCGTGCCGTTGAACTTCGGAGTATCCGAAGGAAGCTTGAAATTGCATGGCATCTGTGTTCGCCGAACAGATCTGCTGAAGCATCGGGCTCCACAGAGTTCTCCTTCGTCTTCGTCCATCTCGGATTCAGACGAACATGCACGTTTGGCTCGCGCTTTGTCGATTTTGCGCTGTGTAAGCTTGTCTCTGGCGTCATAGTCGTGTTTATGGTGACGCGAGCTCTTCTTCCTTCGAGGAAGGTCATGCTCCTCTTCCTCTTCGGATGAAGGGGTGGGGCTCCGGTTGTGCCTAGCCGGAGCCTTCTTCTTTGGCTCCGCAGGAGCGTCTTCGTGGAGCGCAGCTCCGACAAGTCCGAGTCCGGTGAGTGCGGACTTATGCATGGCTCTTTTCGGGTCCCCCTCCGGAGGTGGGTGGGCCGCGAGATACGCAGTGGCTGCCATGATCGCAGCTTGCGGCGTCTTCGGGATGACGTTGTCGTCGGCGTCCATCTCCATGAACGATGTGTGGAGAGTTCGGGTCACATCACAAAGCTCCTTGGGATCCATGTTCTCCACCCGAGAGCGGTGCTTGTTTCCTTGGTTTCCATTCGTGCTAGAGCCGGGAGCCATGGTGGAGAGCGCAACTCGTCGCGCGCTGGACTCAGAGGCTGCTTGCTTGCGTTTGTCAAGTGTTTCTTGCATCTTGACTTGCTTCTTGTGCTCCTCGATGAGGAGGAAGTTGTAACACCCTCAGAATCGGACCTATGCAAGTTTTAGCAAAATTCGCCAAACCCGCATAGAAACGATTCAAAGGTGCCCACCAGGCACTTTCGTGCGGGTGGAAAACGAAGTAATAACATTACACAACAGTCCTCGATGGGACCCACAGAACAGATATATACAACAGCGACTCAAAGAGTCAAGAATACAGATATAATATACAAAGATCCAAATCACCTTGAAAACGATATAGCGTCCAGCTACGGACAAGATGCAAATGGGGCCAAGAGCCCTGAAGAATAACCAATGGCGTCCATAACCCTGCCCAGGCCAAGCCGGAAGGGTAACCCTGCTAACGGCGTCGATCTCAAAACCTGCTTAAACAAAAGGGGTGCCGACAAAGGGCAAAGGAAAAAGAGGAGCGTCAGTACTGAGGCCAGTACACGGCGAGGCTAGAATTCGGCGGTCCTCGCCTACAAAGGTATGGTGGACTGAGCGGCAGCATGCACTAAACAACCTATAGAGACTCGATACAACTGGCGGTTATCAGAGAGGGGTAAGAATGACCTATCCGGATCCAACCTGAAACTAACACCAAACAAACCCATCCTGGTGTTTTCCCCTCGACACCGATCGAGGAAAGTCAACCGAGGAACTCACACAGTTGGCAGTTTTACTTATTCAGTTATAGTTGCGGCACTTTACTAGTCAAGTTTAGATAATCGTCCTGATAAAGTAAGCAGTGGGCACTTTTAGTTAACCATTCCGTGATAGTTGCAACAATTACTAAGCAGGTACAGATAGTATGAGATAAACCCAAAACTCAGCAGTTGTTGGTACTTTTATTCAGCCATTCCGTTGTAGTTGCAGTACTTACTAGTCAGGTACAATTGTCGCGAACGACAACCAACAAGCAATTGTGGGCAGTATTAATTAGACATTCCGTTATAGTGAAGCTGATTACTAGTCATTATAAGTCAAATTTATAGCAGTAAACTTTAGTTATGCTTGTCTATGATCGAGAAACTGTGCTCCAAGTCGTCCATATCCGCGGACACGGCTTTCAGAAAGTTTTACCCGGCCGGGGTGCACCAATAGCAACACACACTCGATCAACCTCGGAAAAACCAAATCAAAACCCAACGAGGCCTTCACGACAAAGCAATCACAAGATTCAGAAATATTTCAGGGGGCCACCCCTTAAGTAGAACCCGCAACGGAGTAAGCAAGCTCCGAGACGGCCTCAAGGTCTGCGTCAATGGCTGTAAGCGACTGGGAACCCGAAAGTGTGGCTGGGCTTGTCGATACCGCGTAATCACTCCGCTTCCTAAACAGTACAGTGTGCTCCTCGCACAATCGTAAATAAATCAGTAAAGCATGGCATAAGTACAGGATAGTAATAAAACCTCAAACTAGTTTGTGGCCCCAAGAAATAAGACGGAATCAAGCTCTGGCTGAGGGGGGTCCCATATACCTCCCGGATGTGGATAGCGCGATAAATCAAGGAACAGGAATCAAGTACTCGGGGTCTTACGGGACACAAGTGGGCGTTCGGAAACCAAATGTTATCTATCACCCACCGATGCCTCTGCTTATTCAATTTTAGTTGTTAAACGGAAATTAAAGTGAACAATAAGTAAAGCTATGATCAGCTCCAACAACAACATGCGGCAATACATCAGCAACTGTGGCATATGATGACACACATCAGCACTAGAGCAAGCAACTACGACGCGCAGGTCCAACTATCTACCAAACAACAGGTAATAGGATGTGTCCAAGGCAATATAGGGTTGCACGGTATATCACAGGTACGGAAACTAAAGCATCGCAACACAGATATCAATAGATCAACAGGAGGGAAGTAAATACTATAAAAGTAAGATAGGTAGAAAGGGGGAGATGCTCGCCTGAAACATTGTCGAAGGTTTTCCCCGAAGCTCGGGCGAAGCTCACATCAACTCAACGGCATTATCCGCGAAGAAGCAAAACACTAGAAGGAACACCGGATGCAATATTTAATACAACGGCAGAAGGTCGGCATGATGCATGTATGATGCGTGGCATGGCAAGGGTGCGGTGCAATTAGGTCAGATTAAGCGGAACCGGGGTCCCGACAATTAATTAGATGATTCCAGTTATTTAGCTACCCCGCATTTTAAATGTTATATAGCAAGACAATATATGGCAACGGTTCGCTACACATATTTAAATGAGGCCAATATGAGACTAGATTTGCCCGCATATGGGCCCCATATTTAATTATTAGGTGAACCGACATAAGGCCCCCAAACCAATGAGATGCATGCGGGATGAATGACAATTCAATATGCATCAATTGTTATTATATTATAAAATAGGGTTCTCGGATAAGGGGTTCACACATTAGGGGTTCGACGATCTTGGTCCGGGGGGGTTCGGGGTCGGTCTCAGGGTTCGGATCCGGGGTTCGGTCTCGGCGGAAGCATTCTCAGATAACGGGGTAGTTCTTGTCGCATTCGCGATGGTTGGCCATGTTGTCGGTCCTCTCGTTCGGGTTGAAGCACTTGTCGCATCGGGGTCGCGGCGAACTCGGTGTCCGGTGTGAAGTACTTGACGTTCTCGAGGGAGTACTTGTCGCACAAGTTTTCTTCGGGTTCTCTGTCGATGATCTCGTCGTCGAGAAGAACTTGTCGGGTCCGCGTGTCGGTCGGTCTTGGCGTTCCGGCCGTCTTCGGTCCTCGGATCCGAGAGGGTTCGGGGTCTGACGGGGTTCGGGCGCCCCGGGATCGGTCTTCGGTCGAAGTTTCCGGAAGCAGATCTTGGTGCTCTATGCGGTCGATCCTGCCGTTCCGGGATGGAGAACTTGTCGTCCGGGGGAGTGCTTGGCGTTCCGGATTGGTCTCGAATCCAAAAAGCAGATATGGTCGTCGCGTGGATCTTGACGATCTTGGGTTGTCATGTCAGCGTCCTCGATGTTCCGCCGTGAAGGCTAGCCGTTTTGGTGCCGAACTTGGCGGTCATCGGGTCCGGCGCCGAGGGCCGTTGGCGAACTTGGGTGCATCAAGACGGCCATAGGAACATAAGCAGATCTCCATGGCGCACATACACGAGCACACACAGACGCACAAACGGGGCAGCGGGCCCACAGGTCGACGGTGGCGGTGCAGCGTCTGGTTAGCCGCACCAGACCGCGTGCAGGAACTGCCGGGCTCGCAGCGGTAGACGGGGCGAACGCGACGACTGCTCGTGGGACAGGGCGGAGGCCGATGGGCAAAGGCGGCGAGCGCGGGTTGGGCGGGGCCGCGCGGACGGCGACGATCTCGGAGGAGAGGGGGTCGCGGAGGACCTGGCGGTGGCGGGGGTGGTTGGGGCGAGCGGCGGCGTCCTGGCGGGAAGGAGGCCGGCGAGGCCGGAGCGTGCCGGCGGCGGGCGAGGCGCCGCGGGAGCAGGGCTCGGCGGACGGCGGGAGGCAGCGGCCGGGGTCGGCGGAGGAGGGGGCCGGCGAACGCGGCTGGGCGGGGCCGCGCGGGAGCGTGGGGGCGACGAGGTGGGCGTGGCGGTGCTTGAGGAAGGGGAAGCTCGCGGGACAGCGCTCACCGGAGGCACTGGCGGCGAGGTGGCGCGGGAGGCGCGGCGGCGGGGAAGATGCGGCGGCGCAGAGGGGTCTGGCGGCGACGCGGCGGGGCGGCCGGGGCCGGTGGCGAGCGCAGCGGGGCGCGCGAGGGCGGTCCGGCGCCGGAGCAGAGGGGAAGGGAGGTGGCGAGGCTGATGGCGACGGGCGGCGGGCGAGCTCGCAGCGGAGGCGGGGAAACCGGCCGGCGAGCGGCGGCGGGCTGGCAGAGGCGCTGGAGCTGGAGGCCGGGGAGGGAGGAGAGGCTCGCGCGGGAGGTAGGAGAAAAGAGGGAGGAGGGAGAACGCGGGGCTGGGGGGAGATAGGGCGCGGGCCCGCGGGAGGGATCCCGAGGGGGTTTTGTCGGGAGCGGATGAGGGAGAGGGAAACTGGGGGAGAGAGAGGGAGCGGCAGGCGGCGGTGGGGCCCTGCCCAGGGTGGCAGCGGGTGTGCTGGCGCGCTGGGTGCGTGTAGGCCAGCTGGGGTTGGGATAGAGAGGAGAGAGAAGGGGTGGGACAAGTGGCCAGTTCTGGTTGGCTAGGGGGGAGGGTGTGAGTGATGTGGCAAGATGCTATTGGAGGGAGTGAGGTGGAGGTAGGGGGGTGGGTAGGATAGTTGGTGAGTTTAGGATTTAGAGGGGCAGTTGGAGTTGGACCGATTTTATTTCTGGGGCGGTCGTTCGGGTCAATCGGCCCGTTCGACTGCCCCGCTAAAATAATTAATAATTTTATTCAATTCTAAAACGCATCGTTTTGCAAAACATAGCCGACAACAAAATAATCCGGATGGCCGGGGTTTTGCGTTTAAATTAAGTTGGGGCGTTTGGAAAACAAAAATAGGTTTTCGAAATTACTTTTAGGCAAACAATGCATGATGATGACGATGCAATGCACAAATACAACGCGATTTTCTAGTAGTGGTTTTGCGGGATGCCACAATTCGACACCACTAACAATGGATCTCGCCCTCGAGATCCGCCTCATGGTACCGGAAGGAAGGTCGGCGATCTGCGTCTTCTCGCATCGTGTAGATCTTCGCGACACCACTAACAAGAGGTCGTTGTCCCTGTTCGTCAAGAGAACACTCCGGATAAACAACGGCGAAGTTAAAGGTAAGGCCACCTCTAACTTCCATGGAAGGAGTAAAATTGCATCGATCCACCATACAATGTACATAAGCGAATGATAAGAGTAGTGGTATGGTCGCGACTCCATCCCGCACTCAAAGCATTACCCTGTACACGAATAGACGGATTATGCAACCAACTCTCGGATTCAGACTGAAGATCTTGACAAGCGAGGTTCGGATCAAAGGAGTGATGCAGACTCGGCATCGGATCTGGCGTAGAGGATGCCGTCGCATCGGAGAACACCGGAAGGCACAAACAAGGAACAAAGGATGGTAACACCGTGGACGGATTCATCAGGCAGCTTGAACACCGGACGGTAGCACACCGTTATCAAAGAAGGAAGCGAAACCCTGAAGGTACAACGGAAACCCAACCACGAGAATTCCTGGACTCGAAGAAAAGGGACGAGAGCGGATTCAAAACACGTAGAGGTAAGAGGAGAACAGCAGAGGGGTAAGGAGTAAAATCAGACCTAATCAGAACTATCCAACCGATTTTGCAAAATAGTTTTGACATTCTACTTCGGCCGTTAGCTAGGTTATCCTACAGGCTGGACTTGTGGGGTATCGCAACTGCTGAGCTCTGATACCACTCTGTAACACCCTCAGAATCGGACCTATGCAAGTTTTAGCAAAATTCGCCAAACCCGCATAGAAACGATTCAAAGGTGCCCACCAGGCACTTTCGTGCGGGTGGAAAACGAAGTAATAACATTACACAACAGTCCTCGATGGGACCCACAGAACAGATATATACAACAGCGACTCAAAGAGTCAAGAATACAGATATAATATACAAAGATCCAAATCACCTTGAAAACGATATAGCGTCCAGCTACGGACAAGATGCAAATGGGGCTAAGAGCCCTGAAGAATAACCAATGGCGTCCATAACCCTGCCCAGGCCAAGCCGGAAGGGTAACCCTGCTAACGGCGTCGATCTCAAAACCTGCTTAAACAAAAGGGGTGCCGACAAAGGGCAAAGGAAAAAGAGGAGCGTCAGTACTGAGGCCAGTACACGGCGAGGCTAGAATTCGGCGGTCCTCGCCTACAAAGGTATGGTGGACTGAGCGGCAGCATGCACTAAACAACCTATAGAGACTCGATACAACTGGCGGTTATCAGAGAGGGGTAAGAATGACCTATCCGGATCCAACCTGAAACTAACACCAAACAAACCCATCCTGGTGTTTTCCCCTCGACACCGATCGAGGAAAGTCAACCGAGGAACTCACACAGTTGGCAGTTTTACTTATTCAGTTATAGTTGCGGCACTTTACTAGTCAAGTTTAGATAATCGTCCTGATAAAGTAAGCAGTGGGCACTTTTAGTTAACCATTCCGTGATAGTTGCAACAATTACTAAGCAGGTACAGATAGTATGAGATAAACCCAAAACTCAGCAGTTGTTGGTACTTTTATTCAGCCATTCCGTTGTAGTTGCAGTACTTACTAGTCAGGTACAATTGTCGCGAACGACAACCAACAAGCAATTGTGGGCAGTATTAATTAGACATTCCGTTATAGTGAAGCTGATTACTAGTCATTATAAGTCAAATTTATAGCAGTAAACTTTAGTTATGCTTGTCTATGATCGAGAAACTGTGCTCCAAGTCGTCCATATCCGCGGACACGGCTTTCAGAAAGTTTTACCCGGCCGGGGTGCACCAATAGCAACACACACTCGATCAACCTCGGAAAAACCAAATCAAAACCCAACGAGGCCTTCACGACAAAGCAATCACAAGATTCAGAAATATTTCAGGGGGCCACCCCTTAAGTAGAACCCGCAACGGAGTAAGCAAGCTCCGAGACGGCCTCAAGGTCTGCGTCAATGGCTGTAAGCGACTGGGAACCCGAAAGTGTGGCTGGGCTTGTCGATACCGCGTAATCACTCCGCTTCCTAAACAGTACAGTGTGCTCCTCGCACAATCGTAAATAAAGCAGTAAAGCATGGCATAAGTACAGGATAGTAATAAAACCTCAAACTAGTTTGTGGCCCCAAGAAATAAGACGGAATCAAGCTCTGGCTGAGGGGGGTCCCATATACCTCCCGGATGTGGATAGCGCGATAAATCAAGGAACAGGAATCAAGTACTCGGGGTCTTACGGGACACAAGTGGGCGTTCGGAAACCAAATATTATCTATCACCCACCGATGCCTCTGCTTATTCAATTTTAGTTGTTAAACGGAAATTAAAGTGAACAATAAGTAAAGCTATGATCAGCTCCAACAACAACATGCGGCAATACATCAGCAACTGTGGCATATGATGACACACATCAGCACTAGAGCAAGCAACTACGACGCGCAGGTCCAACTATCTACCAAACAACAGGTAATAGGATGTGTCCAAGGCAATATAGGGTTGCACGGTATATCACAGGTACGGAAACTAAAGCATCGCAACACAGATAGCAATAGATCAACAGGAGGGAAGTAAATACTATAAAAGTAAGATAGGTAGAAAGGGGGAGATGCTCGCCTGAAACATTGTCGAAGGTTTTCCCCGAAGCTCGGGCGAAGCTCACATCAACTCAACGGCATTATCCGCGAAGAAGCAAAACACTAGAAGGAACACCGGATGCAATATTTAATACAACGGCAGAAGGTCGGCATGATGCATGTATGATGCGTGGCATGGCAAGGGTGCGGTGCAATTAGGTCAGATTAAGCGGAACCGGGGTCCCGACAATTAATTAGATGATTCCAGTTATTTAGCTACCCCGCATTTTAAATGTTATATAGCAAGACAATAGATGGCAACGGTTCGCTACACATATTTAAATGAGGCCAATATGAGACTAGATTTGCCCGCATATGGGCCCCATATTTAATTATTAGGTGAACCGGCATAAGGCCCCCAAACCAATGAGATGCATGCGGGATGAATGACAATTCAATATGCATCAATTGTTATTATATTATAAAATAGGGTTCTCGGATAAGGGGTTCACACATTAGGGGTTCGACGATCTTGGTCCGGGGGGGGTTCGGGGTCGGTCTCAGGGTTCGGATCCGGGGTTCGGTCTCGGCGGAAGCGTTCTCAGATAACGGGGTAGTTCTTGTCGCATTCGCGATGGTTGGCCATGTTGTCGGTCCTCTCGTTCGGGTTGAAGCACTTGTCGCATCGGGGTCGCGGCGAACTCGGTGTCCGGTGTGAAGTACTTGACGTTCTCGAGGGAGTACTTGTCGCACAGGTTTTCTTCGGGTTCTCTGTCGATGATCTCGTCATCGAGAAGAACTCGTCGGGTCCGCGTGTTGGTCGGTCTTGGCGTTCCGGCCGTCTTCGGTCCTCGGATCCGAGAGGGTTCGGGGTCTGACGGGGTTCGGGCGCCCCGGGATCGGTCTTCGGTCGAAGTTTCCGGAAGCATATCTTGGTGCTCTATGCGGTTGATCCTGCCGTTCCGGGATGGAGAACTTGTCGTCCGGGGGAGTGCTTGGCCTTCCGGATTGGTCTCGAATCCAAAAAGCAGATATGGTCGTCGCGTGGATCTTGACGATCTTGGGTTGTCATGTCAGCGTCCTCGATGTTCCGCCGTGAAGGCTAGCCGTTTTGGTGCCGAACTTGGCGGTCATCGGGTCCGGCGCCGAGGGCCGTTGGCGAACTTGGGTGCATCAAGACGGCCATAGGAACATAAGCAGATCTCCACGGCGCACATACACGAGCACACACAGACGCACAAACGGGGCAGCGGGCCCACAGGTCGACGGTGGCGGTGCAGCGTCTGGTTAGCCGCACCAGACCGCGTGCAGGAACTGCCGGGCTCGCAGCGGTAGACGGGGCGAACGCGACGGCTGCTCGCGGGACAGGGCGGAGGCCGACGGGCAAAGGCGGCGAGCGCGGGTTGGGCGGGGCCGCGCGGACGGCGACGAGCTCGGAGGAGAGGGGGTCGCGGAGGACCTGGCGGTGGCGGGGGTGGTTGGGGCGAGCGGCGGCGTCCTGGCGGGAAGGAGGCCGGCGAGGCCGGAGCGTGCCGGCGGCGGGCGAGGCGCCGCGGGAGCAGGGCTCGGCGGACGGCGGGAGGCAGCGGCCGGGGTCGGCGGAGGAGGGGGCCGGCGAACGCGGCTGGGCGGGGCCGCGCGGGAGCGTGGGGGCGACGAGGTGGGCGTGGCGGTGCTTGAGGAAGGGGAAGCTCGCGGGACAGCGCTCACCGGAGGCACTGGCGGCGAGGTGGCGCGGGAGGCGCGGCGGCGGGGAAGATGCGGCGGCGCAGAGGGGTCTGGCGGCGACGCGGCGGGGCGGCCGGGGCCGGTGGCGAGCGCAGCGGGGCGCGCGAGGGCGGTCCGGCGCCGGAGCAGAGGGGAAGGGAGGTGGCGAGGCTGATGGCGACGGGCGGCGGGCGAGCTCGCAGCGGAGGCGGGGAAACCGGCCGGCGAGCGGCGGCGGGCTGGCAGAGGCGCTGGAGCTGGAGGCCGGGGAGGGAGGAGAGGCTCGCGCGGGAGGTAGGAGAAAAGAGGGAGGAGGGAGAACGCGGGGCTGGGGGGAGACAGGGCGCGGGCCCGCGGGAGGGATCCCGAGGGGGTTTTGTCGGGAGCGGATGAGGGAGAGGGAAACTGGGGGAGAGAGAGGGAGCGGCAGGCGGCGGTGGGGCCCTGCCCAGGGTGGCAGCGGGTGTGCTGGCGCGCTGGGTGCGTGTAGGCCAGCTGGGGTTGGGATAGAGAGGAGAGAGAAGGGGTGGGACAAGTGGCCAGTTCTGGTTGGCTAGGGGGGAGGGTGTGAGTGATGTGGCAAGATGCTATTGGAGGGAGTGAGGTGGAGGTAGGGGGGTGGGTAGGATAGTTGGTGAGTTTAGGATTTAGAGGGGCAGTTGGAGTTGGACCGATTTTATTTCTGGGGCGGTCGTTCGGGTCAATCGGCCCGTTCGACTGCCCCGCTAAAATAATTAATAATTTTATTCAATTCTAAAACGCATCGTTTTGCAAAACATAGCCGACAACAAAATAATCCGGATGGCCGGGGTTTTGCGTTTAAATTAAGTTGGGGCGTTTGGAAAACAAAAATAGGTTTTCGAAATTACTTTTAGGCAAACAATGCATGATGATGACGATGCAATGCACAAATACAACGCGATTTTCTAGTAGTGGTTTTGCGGGATGCCACAGAAGTGGTATGCCATCAGTAGTTCACGCGAGGCGTCCGCAGGTAGGACTATGTCGCCTGCTATGGCGCGGCGTGCCTGGACCCATCCTTCTTTGCTAAGTCGGATGATGTGGCCGTTGTTTTCCTCGTCGGGTGGTGGGGACTGGCTTCTTCTGTTTCCGCCATTTCTGTCCTGCGGGTTGGGGTTCGAGTTGGGCGGCGGGTTAGGCGTTTGCTGTTCCACGTCGCTCTGGATGACTACGGCACATTGGTAGCGCTCGTGGATTGGTCTGCTGCTGCCGCAGCTTTCGGATCCGGAACCGTAGGTCCCTTCATCCGAAGGTGGATCGAACAGATCGGAGTTGCAGCTGTTGCAGTCGTAGAACTCATCTGTTGATGATGATGTGCGTAGCACAGGGTGCGGAGCCCACGAGGCGGGCCTGATTGATGGTAGGGGCACCCGCTCAGGAAGGCAGAGGGTGCCATTCTGACCCACCTGGAAGCTGAAACTCCCGAAAAGGATCTCGAGTCCGTCGCCTACTGGCTCGAAATCTTTCATGGTGGCCGGCGAGTGGGCGGTTAAGTCGAAAGCGCCGAAGAGGAGGTGACTCTCCGTCGCCGCAGAGTTGTAGATCGATCGGGTCGGGACCGTCACGATTGCACAATCAGCAGCCTCGATTCCCACGGACGGCGCCAATTGACGAGGTTTGATTTTGTCAATGCCCATTGTTATGGACTTGGGTTTTGGAGAAGATGGGGATGCTGGAGATCGTGGAACGGTTAACAGACAAGCAACCAGGGGACACGAGATTTACCCAGGTTCAGGCCCCCGGAGGGAAAACCCTACTCCTGCTTGTCTGCTCTTGATTACGGCGGAACCAAAGGTTACAGGGGTGCGCAGATTCGATCTGGCGTGAAGGTGTGTATGCGAAAGTATGAGTCGAGAGATCTAGGTCGTGCCCTCCTGGCCTTTATATCGACTTAGGCAGGTCCCGGGCGTAGTCCTAGTCGGTTACAGGTTCTAGGGTTTTACCCCTTTGAATTTCCTATCTACTCTAGTCTTGCTCTCCAAGGATTCGAAGGCGTCATGGGCCTGGGTCACCCGAAAGTCTTCATGGGCCGGCGTATATCCACCGTGGGCCTTCCTTGGGCTAGACCAGGTATGCTGAGACCACGTACCCTTAGGGTATAACCATGTCACCGGTATGGCGTCAAGGTCAATGGAGCCGTTTCATGGTTGTCATCCACCAGCTTCAACTATTACAACTACTTTTAATTGACACGCAGGTCTTAACGGAATTTAAAAGACAACCATATGGCTCCTGTCGGTTGCCAACTTACAATAAGGAACATTGCATACATCATATATAATCACAATCGTGGCCATATCACATCAGATCACGCCCCTGCAAAACAAAGTTAGACGCCTCTAATTTTCTTTGCATATTTTACGTGGTTTGGGGCTTTCAATAAGTGTCGTTCTAACTTATGAACAAGAACCACAACGTTGATGCTTGAAATATCAAGTGCCCGTTGTAAATTGAATCTATACTATGATGGGAGAGACAGACACCCGCAAAGCTACTTATGCAATACAAGTTGCATGTTGAGCGTGGAGCAAGTCTCAGGAACGATGTCATGTAAGGTTAGCCCGGGCCGCTTCATCCCATCATATCGCAAGATGAAAAGTACACAAAAAGCAATTGATAATAAAAGCACCACCGCCCACAATAACCATTGTGTTCTACTCGTGCAACAGATCTACATATAGACACGGCTCTGATACCACTGTAGGGGTTCGTAGCATGGAAAACAAAAAATTTCTACCGCTTGCACATAAACAAGCCAAGATCTATCTACTAGATTGTAGCAACGAGTCGATAGAAGCACTCACCCTCGAAGATTCCAAAGCGGTTAACGAGAGCAGATTCTCGTGGGTGATGTAGTCGTACACTTGCCGATCTCAAGACCGCGTAGACGATCCTTCCGGCGTTGTGTTCCGGCAGCGCTTCCGCAGTCGGTCACACGTTCGGTACTCGATGAAGACCTTCCTCTCCCTTGTTCCAGCAGGCAGCGGAGGTTGTAGTTCTCCCCTCGTGATTCCGGCAGCACGACGGCGTGGTGTCGGAAGTAGAGGGAAGATCCCGCAGGGCTTCGCCTAAGCTGGATGCGAGTTATGGCGGATTAGGGTTTCCCGGAGATCTAGGGTTTAGATGACCGGTAGGATGAGGAGGTGTCGGCGGCGGCGACGAACCGGCGGCGGCGACTTGGGCGCGGCGGCGGCGCGGGTGTGTGGGGAGGGCTTGGATCTTGTGGTGTTGGGGCAGCCCTCCCCCTCTATTTATGAGAGGGAGGGGAAGCCTTGGGAGGGGTGGGTTTGAATCCAAACTCAAACCCAAGTTGGATTGAGAGAAGGACTTGTTTCTTCTCCCACTAGGAAACCATTGTTCAAGTTTGACTTTTCAAACTTCCCGTTTGACTTTTAATTTAGAGCTTTATTTCTCTCTTGCAAATTTCAACACCAAGTGACCTAGGATATGATCCAATCATTCCACATATCCATGACACATTCATGGACCATTCCCCTTCCGGTTCGGTGAACCTTCTAGACCCTTCTAGTGAAGGGAATATGCCCTGAGAGGCAATAATAAAATGTTTATTATGTGTATTCCAAGTATATGATAGATGTTCATTTTGCATGCTATAATTGTATTAATACGGAAACGTTAATACATGTGTGTTTAAGAAACAAATAGAAAGTTCCTAGTTATGCCTCTCTTATAAACTAGTTCGTTGATTAACAAGATGATCACGGTTTCCTGATCATAGACATTGGATGTTGTTAATAACGAGATCACAACATTAGTGTAATGGTGTGATGAACATTCATCCGAAGTATAGCATTACGATCAAAGTCATTGAATTTATATTGCTATAAACAAACTACAAAGTAGTCCTAATCCTTAGACCATGAGATCATGCCAATCACTAACACCGGAAGAGTTTCTTGTTGACATCAAACGTCACTCCGTAACTGGGTGATTATAAAGATGGCTTCAAAGCTACTAAAGTGTTATGTTGAGAATCATGTATCAAGAGTGGAATTTGTTCATCCCGATGACAGATAGATATGCTCTGGGCCCTCTCGGTGATATCACATTGGTTAGCTTGCAAGCAAGTGATTTGATCACTAGAATGTTATATCACGGGAACGAGAAAAGAGTGCATGTCAGTAACGAGATCAAACTAGGTATGGAGATACCGATGATCGAATCTCGGACATGTAATATATCGTGAAATAAAGGGATTAAGATACAAGCGTAAAAGGTTCCGACGATCACAGGAAAAGTCATCGTTGAATGTGTGGGAGTCAGTATGGATCTCCAGGTCCCGCTACTGATTATTGATCGGAGAAGGGTCTCGATCATGTACGCATTATTCGCGAACCGTAGGGTGACACACTTAAGGGACACTGGCATCCAGTTGGAGCAAATGTTTCATGCCGAAAGAATAAACAAGCGCAGGAATTTATTTCACTAGATACCGAAACAGGTTTTCGGGTGAAATTGCATAAAGTGGTTATGCATGTGAAATGGAATTATAGCAAGGGGTTATTTGTGAATGTTTGTCATTAAAGTAATTGACAAAATTCTGAATAAAAATAAAAGATTTTTATTTAATGAGAGTTTGCATTAAATTTGGTGGAAATTTAATGGGAATTTGAGTGGACTTTTGAGTGGAGGGAATTTAAAGGACATTTTGTGAGTGGAGTGTCCACCCACATGAATGAATGAGGGGAGGGGGCAGCCCCCATGGCCGGCGGCCACCCCCTTGGGTGCCCCTCTCCTCCTATAAAAGGAGCCCCTCCTCTCACTTGTCTCTCACACCTCCTCGTGAAGGATCTCTCTCCCCCTCTAGAATTTATCCCCCATGGTCTCGGACTAGCGAGATACATGTTCCCGGTGGCTATTCGGCAAGAAAGGGTTGTGCTTCTGCTGCATCGCTGGAGCGAGGAGGCGGAGGTTGCCCGGTGTCTTGTACGTGTGTGCGAGCATGGATGCGTTGCTGCTTTGCGGCGCTAGGACTTCCTCTCGATCTTGAGATCGGCAAGAGATCGTCTACATCAACCACGAGTTGAACTCGTTAAGCTTTGTCGGTCTTCAAGGGTATGTTCTCTACGGATATACATCCGCCCGTTGTTTGTATCTAGTAGATAGATCTTGTTACATAGTTCCCATTGTAGGAAATTTTTTGTTTTCTATGCTGCGAACCCCTACATCTAGAACCTCTCCGATGAAACCATCGGAAACTTTCCCGAACTCCGGAATCAGACTTTCCTTATATGAATCTTATTCTCCGAACCATTCCGGATCTCCTCGTGATATCCCAGATCCCATTCTCAGACTCCAAACAACATTCGATATTAACATTCCATATCTACTAAACAACATCGAATCCTTAAGTGTGTCTCCCTACGGTTCGTGAATTATGCGGACATGATCGAGACACTTATCCAATAAATAACCAATAGAGGAATCTGGAAATTCATATGTCTCCCACATATTTCAACGATTACTTTGCAATCTAATGAACCACTTACATACGATACCAATTTCCCTTTGTCTCACGATAGTTTACTTATCCGAGGTTTTGATCGTCGGTATCTCTGCATACCTAGTTCAACCTCGTTACCAATAAGTACTCTTTTCTCGTTCCCGTGGTATGTGATCCCTTGTGATCCAGTCACATGCTTGCAAGCCAATTGGATGACATTCCACCGAGAGAGCCCAGAGTATATCTATCCGTCATATGGATGGACAAATCCCACTCTTGATCCATGTGCCTCAACCCATACTTTCCGAACACTCAATGCCACCTTTATAGCCACCCAGTTACAGTGTGGTGTTTGATGTCATCAAAGCATCCTTCCGGTGATGGTGATTAACATGATCTCATGGTCGAAGGAATTAGGTTACTATGTATCAGAAAGCTTGTAGCAAACGAACTATTAAAATGACTTGATCTTTATGCTACGCTTATCTATAGGAGTATGTCCATCACACCATTCTCCTAATGATATGATCTTGTTGTTAATAACATCTCAATGTTCATGATCGAGAAACCACGATCATCTATTAACCAACAAGCTAGTATTATAAAGAGGCTTTACTAGGGACTCTAATTTAGTTTACAAATCACACAAGTATTAATGTTTCCGGTTAATACTATTATAGCATGAATGTAAACATTTATCATAAACACAAAGATATAATAATAACCACTTTTATTATTGCCTCTAGGGCATATCTCCAACAGGGAAAGGGGAGAGGGAAAGCTTCTTCAAGGTCAACAATGGAGGAGAGAGAGAGAAAGCCAAGAACCAAGAAAAGAGCTGTTACCCACGAAGGGGAAGAGGAGCCCCTTTTAAAGGGCTCCTAGATCTGCCCGTTATGGTCATTCGCGACTCCTGGCCGTAACTTTCGGTGGGAAGCCGGAAGTTCCGGTGGCACATAGACAACGGTCAGAAACTGCTGAGCGAGAAACTGAAAAAATGAGTCATGGTCGGAACTTCCGCCAGTTCACCAGAACTTTCGGTGGGAGCGAAACTTCCGGTGGAAGTTCTGATAGAAGTTCTGCCAAATAGAAAAAATCAACACAGAAGGTTACTGAATCGTGAGCAGAACAAGAGCCATAAATTCAACCAGAACTTTCGGCGGCAACTAGGCCTGAGCGGAACTTCCGGTCCCTGGCCGGAACTTCCGGTGGGAGCGAAACTTCCGGTGGAAATTCTGACTGAAGTTCTGTCAAATAGCACATCCAAAACAGAAGGTTACTGAACGTGAGCGGAAGAATACCCGGAACTTCCACCGGAACTTTCGGCGGCAAAGATGCCCTAGCGGAACTTCCGGTCAGGGAAATTCTAGAAACCAGAAACGCAATAAATTTTGCATCCGAACTCCAAACGGGATGAAACCAATTTTGTTGGAAAGATAACGACGAATAGAATCCAACAAACTCTATATCCTCCAAGGTGTGGAGCCGGAAAACTCGCAACATCAAAAACCGCAATAAGATATGCAAGTGAAATCCTTAGATGATGAACTAGAGCTTGTTAAGATGATGACCACAAGATCTAGATCCTCTCATGGACAAGAACCAAATAACAACCAAGAAATATGATGCTAGGAATGCAAAGGTTTGAGCTTTCTCCGAACGATGCAAACGAGACACCCGCTTGAGAGCCCCTCATTATAGTACGGCTATCTATCCTAAACTCGGTCTCCCAACTAACAATACGAGACCGGCAAAAGAAAAGCCCTATCAAGGACATACCTTTGCCTTGAGCATCCCACTTGAACTTGATGTAGACCGTCTTGTTCTTATATAGTGGGAACACCTTTCTTGTATGCTCTTGCTTGATGAAGATGAAGACTTGCAAATTGCTCCCCCATACTCCATGGGGAAATGATAGGGAAAAGGTGTCTGATCTTTCGATGAGATGATGATAGTCGATTTGGTGGAGTTCGGGCTTGACGATCCGACTACACGTGCGAGCACGAGCGCCAATGCAATCGCTAGGCCAATCTCCTGGAGGTTACCGATCCTGCGTGAACACGATCAGCCTGACCAGCGAGGGTCTTAATTCCTACCTAAAATCGAGAACAAGTAAGAACCAATATTGCAATCAAGATATTACGGATTAAGAGGAAAGCTTTATTGAAGAGGTGGGATCCTGAATAGGTGCGAAGTACAAGAGGCCTCTGTGACGCTCGAGCCTTGGCGAAGTTGCGACTATGGCTAACTTAATGTCTAAACAAAATCCGAGTCTAGAGGGTCGGCTATGGGGCGTATTTAAGGGCGAAAAGGTGGGGTTTCGGCCAACCATGGAAGTGGTGGCCGAATCCAACCCTAAAAGTCCTTTTCCCCTCAAATACGGACTCTAAAAAGTGGCTAATTAAAATCCTGCGAAAATTACATGGGCCTGGCCCAAAATAAAGGTGTCGCAGCACCATATTAAGCTATGGACGAATTCGTAAAGTATTGATCTTGAATATTTCGTCCAAGCCTTCTTTCTTCATTATGGTGGCCTCAAAGTTCTGAAATCTTCATCCGTGGCCTTCTCTTGGATCATCACATGCTTGCTGCCATCTCCATGCATGGCCATGCTCCAATGCTTGTCCCTCTCATCCATGCTTGGTCCATCATTCCTAAGAGTAAGAAATATATCTGATTTAGGCAGCATCATATTCTCATGTATGTGAGGAATAGTTCCAAGAAACGAAAGTACCTGATAGTTAAGTTGTTTGGCACGAGATCTTGTGATAGGTCCTTGTATGTGTGTTGTTGTAGGTACAATGGTTGTATCAATAGTAGGGATGTCCACATCAGGAAACCTCTTCTTTGAACTTGTCTTCATCATTCCATGAGCACGAGGATGGCAAGCTTCAAGCATGAGATCTTCTAGATATGGCGCATCTTGAGCTCTCCCTTCTTCTTCCCTACTTGATGTTGATCCATCTTGATGCAACTCTTTGCACATGTATTGATCAACCTTCAAGCTTCTTCTTTCTTCATGATTCCAATGGGCACAAAGCCCTTGGACATTTCTTCATCTTCCAACCTTGAGACCAACACATGGCCCAAGAGTTGCCAATCGACAAACCTACAAGTGAAACTCAATTTACACATTAGTCCATAGAGATTGTCATTAATTACCAAAACCACACATGGGGGCATACATGCCCTTTCAATCTCCCCCATTTTGGTAATTGATGACAATCCCTTAGCGAGGGTTTAAATATGACAATTAACGACCAAACTGGTTGCCCCAACATCAAATACTACACAAGTATGTGATGTTGGTACAACCACAATATATAGAGCAAACTCCCCCACAATCTATGCATGTGTGATGAACTTGAATTTCATTGCATAGATTGCCAACCATTACCGTTGGTTGATTTTCCTATATATATTCAACATGCAAAGCAACCACAAAGATGCAAGAGCATGAGAGGCAAATGCTTAATAACACACCCAAAGCAAAGGCCGACTTCCCTTAAACCCTCCTAAACTTCTCCCCCATTGACATCGATTGCCAAAATGGGTGAAAAGTTCAAGACGGCCAATATAGTGAGAATTCCTCCAAAGGTATATGCACAAGTCAAATGATGAGAACTTGGGAGGAAGTAAAACTATATTGAGCATGTAGAGGTCCCAACCTTTAATAAGGTAGAGATCCATGTGTTTACAATGCTAGTCCCTTGATCAATAGCTAGCATCCACAGTTAAGATGTAATATCAAGAAACAAAGGTCATATTACAAATTTATAACCAGGAATAAAATAATTCATTACATCTTACATAGCTCATTTGGCTATCTCATTACAATGCAGCAGAAATAACTATAGCATGGAGTCCTTCATCTTCAAAGTGCTACAGGCAATCATTTTGGTTGTAGACTTGTAATCCTAATCAACACACTTCACTAACATCAAACAAACCTGCAACATAATAAGTTACAGCCACAAGGGTCAATACATTTGAATTGTATTGGCAAGTGATACTATGGTAGTATAGTGGTAACTATCATCTATATGCATTTGGCTAAGTGGAGCTTAGGCTTGCTTTGCTCAAAATAGATTTTCCTTATCATTTGAAAACTTTAAGTTTTTGCTTGTCAAAATCACCCAAGGCATCTCCCAATAGAAATTGGTGATCCTTCAACCCTTGTTCAACCATAAAATTTTAACTTAGAAATTGGGATGAGGAGATTCTTGATAGCTTCCATGTCTTGATGCTCAAATTGTCCTTTACCAGGGACATGGCTAAGTACTTAGATTTTACACTCTACAGAGGTGGTGCACTTTCCCCCACAAGACTTGGTTTCACCAAGACAAGATCTTTCAGAAGCCTTCCCTTAGACCAGAATGGACGCGCTCCAACCTATCAATCCCCTACCACCAACTATCCATTTGGCTAAGTTATTGCAACCTATATGATCCAGCCAGAGCCCATAATGCCAAGTGGCTGCACTTGAAGCTTCTCAACATTTGACATCTCAAATCTCTTTGTTCCTGGGTGGCATTCCACAAGTGAGATACACAAGGTAAACCATATAAATGGGCCTTGTATAACCACTCAACACAAACCATTCCTTCCATTCCACCCAGGTGTTTCATTCACTTAGTTGTTTTATTAAACAAAACACAAGTCCTTAACTTAGAAGTATTCCATAGCATGAATATAATCCACCCTTGTTTTCTACTATCTAAGCTAAGCATGATGGTAGTAGGAATATTAACTTAGGAAAATTCTACTAAGGTTTCATCTACTAGGATTTCCCATGGCATAGTTTATACTTAGCAAAATTTTCCATGCAAGTCCTACTTAGAAATTTCACTAATGCATAGTGAAAATAATAGGATAAAAGTATGAAGCATCACTTGCCTTTTTGGTAGAGAATATAAGTTCACTCCTTGATCTCGCAATGATCACACTCTTCAAATTCCACTACAATTCAATCAAGCAAGCAATATTCAATCTACCATTCAAGCAATTCATCACATAAAATAATAGAAACAAAACAATGCATGCAAGTATGCCAAAGATTGTTTTATTTGGAAAAGTGGTTTCTAATAGGTTATAAACATTCTAAAACACCTATTGGTCATTTTATAAAAGTGGCAAAACCATTTGCAAAAGATTTTACCTATAAACCATTTTTAAACCAAATCAATATTTTATGTTGTTGAAAATGCCTTTAGCAAAGTAATCATTTTTGTAGGGTTCACAAAATATATTTTTAAATCATAAAACTTTGTGTTTAGGGTCATAGAGTTTAATCCAAATCATTTCCCAAAGGGTTTCCTCCAAAAAGTATTTTTAACATAAAAACAACATTTTTATTTGACTAGAAATGTTCTAAATCAAAGATTTATTATTTTTCCTCACAAAATATGTTTTTGAATCAACAAGTTGGTTTCTATGGTCAGTAGGTTCAAGAAAATCTATTTTCCAAAGATTTTTTCACAAAAATAATTTTAGAATGAATTTTATATTCAAAATATGCCTACACAAGTTTCTGAAAAAACAACCAATTTAACAGAAGCAATTTACTAAAAAAGTGCATGGTTGGAAAGTATTTGTCTTTCTGATTCCATTGATATAAAATTTGCAAAATTTGGACGTATAGATTAAAAGTTATGAATTTTACAAACTTGAACATCTAACAGATCATTTCTGGTTTTTATAAAACAAACTGGGCCACGTGGCGTGATTCTACTGGTCTGTACCGCTTCGGTTGGATTGCGCTACGGGTGCGTTGGATCTAAGTGAGATTGAACGGTGCATATTAGCTCGTACCCCTTCGTTGAGTCAATCTGTTGCATCCTTACGATCTAGATCCGACGGTCCTCAACGCATTGACCAAGAACCAGCGGCGCTGTCGGCGGCGAGTGGCGGCGCGCGGTCAGACGGAGGTGTTCCCGATGATTCAGGAAGCGAGGGAGAGGATGGCAAGGCTTACCAGGCTCGCAGAGACTTGCTGAAGCTTGAGGTGGTTGTTTCGGGGACAGGGGCGCACGGGAGTGGATGCAATTTCTCACCGGAGTCGTCGTCTGCGACTGGCGTTTGCTGTCGAAGGCGGATCTAAAGGTCCTGCGCGAGTGAATGGCGAGTACCTGGATGTTCACAAGACACATGCGGACAAGTGAGTATGAGTCTCTGGTCGAGGCGCGCACTGGCTCATGCGATAGAGCTCACCGGAGTCGTTTGCAGACGGCGGTGGCAAGGAGGCGTCATTGTTGCTGAGCGTCTGAGGCGTGCACGGGCAAGCTGAGGCTACTGGGAGGTTCGCCAGGTGATGGGGAGTGTTCTCGTGTGGTCTAGGAGGCGAGGGGCGACGGTGGTTGGACCGAATTTCTTGCAAGGCTCGTCGGAGACAGGGGCAGTTGAGGCTGAAATTTGGGCAGCCTAGTGGCTCCCGTCGAGTGAGATCTGAGGGAAGGAAGGAGGAGGGCGAGGCGATTTAACGCGCGTGATCAGAGCGGGGTTTACTCCAGCAATTGAGGCGAATTAACACGTTTGAATTCAGGCCAGAAACGGCAGCGAGGTGAGGGCGCGGTCATCGCGGCGGGTGAGGATGAAGTCTGACGGGGTGGGGTCTGGGCGTCAGCGAAAGAGAGAGAGGAGAGGTGGGGGCCGGTCGTCAGTGACAGCGTGGGTCAGGTTTCTGGTGCGAAACGTTTTCATGCGGGGGTGAGAGGGATGGGCTGGTGCTGGGCTTAGTGGGCCTGGTTGGGTTGGGCTGGTTGTTTTCATTTTTTTTATACAGATTCATTTTCCTTTTTCTGTTTCCAATATTCTGTTTTGATTTTGTTTAAATATTTCAAACAACCATTTGAATTCAAACTTCAACCAAACTTGTGTATATTCAAATAATGATTTATAATTCATTCTGAAGTCAATTTTAGAATAATATATTTATTCTTTTCAGGGTATATTAATTAAAAATAGGCCTTTGTACTAATTCAAACAAGATTTTAAATATAATTTTCAACTCTTATTTGAATTCAAATTTTTACCAAACCTTTTTCAGTAGGTTTGATTTATTTATTAGGGTGTCAAATAATTCACTTTGAATTATTTGGAATATTTTTAATATGATTTATAAATCATTTAAATTGGGTATTTGTTTTTATTCCAATGAAATCAATTATAGTTTAGTTTCCATAAATTTTATTTAGGTGATTTGCTTGATCTCATTTAAGCTAATTAAATAACGTTTATTCCACTTGGGTAAATTCAAATTATTTTTCCTGATTTAATTGATCATTCTTATTAGGGAATTTGTCTTAATCCAATAGAATAGAATTTGGTTAAGGCCATATTATTTTATTTCCATATTATTTATCCATTTATTTCATTTGAACTTGGATTATGATTATTCCATTTGTTTATGGTCTTGGCCAAGATTTATTTGGCTCTTATAAATATTCCCTATTAATTATTTCTTTCTTTGTCTTTTAAAACCATATTTTTTATTTAAAGATCAAAAGTTGGTGATTCCAATTTGTAAAATCTTATTTAATATTTATTTATCCTTTTAAATACCTTTAGGATTATTTTCTCACCATTTGGTATGGATTTTAGATAGGTGCTTTATTAGCTTTGGAAATTCAATTTCCTTATCTTATAAAATTCATAAGATTTTATCTATTGCTCCAAATTAAGTGAAATCAATTTCTATGGTTTTATAATATTTCTATTTGTCATTCTTGATCATTTATAAATGTTTGTTGACAAAATTTTATATGGATCAAAACCATGGTCTTAGAGATATCTTGGAAAAGATTTTATTCCATTAGGGTTTTAGGGTTTTGGTTTATTTTCCAAATATTTAAATTTCAAGATGTATTTATGAAGAATGCATTCCACTTGATTTGAATTTAGTTGGATTCAAACATTATTCAAAGTTTGTTCAAGATGGGATTTTAAGTTTCCATTTAGAAACAAAAAGTTTCTTTTCACCCTAAATTTCAAAAATTATTTATTTTGTTTATTTATTTTTTACATTACAAAATTTGGAAAATTTTGGGATGTGACAGAGGACCTAAAGAAAGCAAAAAGAAAAGAAAAATAAATAAGCTTCAACAAATGAAGCGAGCAATCAAAAGATGCAAATGAAGCAATTGAAACACCAACAAATGATGTCAAATGGAAGCAACAACCAAGAGTGTTTAAATATGGAATCCTTGCTCCCCATAAGCATTTAACCCACAAGAAATGAGAAAGAAGGAAATTGTGCACTTATTAGATGAATTAGAGAAGCTCCCCAAAGATTGCGCACCAATTGTAGTAATTGTATTTGGAAACAACATGCACAACCATGGACTCCTCACTTATCCAAACTCATTTAACAATGCAATCAAAGGTCAAAAAATTAGAAGCCACCGAAGAATCAAAAATAAATAAGAGGTGGTTTCCAAGAAATGCAAAAAGCAACCAAAGAATTATCTACTCTTGTGTGTATAAATTTCTAGGTGGAAAATATCACAAAGACAAGTGCCCACAAAGAAACATGCACACACAAAATAGATACTCAAGAAAGCACATGAAAACCAAAAAGAAGTCATAGAATATACCAATAAGATGTTTTGCTTGAAAGCATGCCCAAAGGCTCAAATATATCTTATTGTACATCAATGAGCTTCAAACACCAACATACCTCATACAACACAACTATTCTCAAGGGAAGAAGAGGATAGAAGGAATATATGGAGAAAGGAAACAAGTATCACAAGATAGAAATCAACTTGGCAAAAATACTCACTATTGCACATGAGAGATATTGAGGAAACGATATGCAACAAAATTGCAAGATTGACATATTTGGGATTAGTGAATCATGAGCATGATTTAGTATAGTCCCTATTATATGCACTCATCTCAACATACACACATTTGCAATAGAGAGAACTCTTCAAAGCCAAAGCAAGAAATCCAACATATGGAAGAACACCAATTCATGCCAACAAGCAACCTACACAAGGTTGGGAACAAGATATGTATTGCGGTGACCCAGCATACCACTGCATGATGTAGTATACTATATTCGTTGATATAACACCAATGAAACACCGTTCACTAGTATTACATCCCTCAGAATGGCACAACAGAAACACAGCGGGTCCAATACATGGCTTAAAGGTTACAACTCACTCTTTACATAAGATCCAGAGAACACTGTAGGTTAAAGAGAGCAAAAGAACCTCTTACGAAGAAGAATAAAAGATAAATAATGCAAAACTATTATATTATTAAAACTAGTATTTAACTAAGGAATTGGCATTGCTGCTATTGCAACGCACTAGAGAGATAGGTTCTTTGGCTAGAGATTGTATTTCTATCTAATTAGTAACTTCGTCTTCACTTGGGTTGAGATATATGTTGTCTTTCTTGTCTTCATTGAAGAGCTTTAGTTGGTCTTGATAAGTCATGGAGCATATCTTGACGTAGACATCGTTTTAATGGCTTCAGAATCTAGCAAGGATTAAGAAGATACTTTGAGTACGAGCGTACTCAGCAAATTCACTAGAAAAGGAGTGTTTGATGCACTATAACTACAGCCACAGACCGTAGTTCGTAGGCAATGCAAGTTTTCATAAACATTTCTTCAAAGGTTGCTTTTATTCTAAAAAGCTATGTCCATCAGCCTTCACGGGTTTACCAGAACCTTCATGGGGTTCCTTTCCCGCCGCGTTCGCAGCTCCTTCCCGGAACAGGGAGTAACAAGTTACAGTTCTTACACTCTACAGAGGTGCGTCACTTTACCCACGAGATATCAACTCTTTGTTGCACAACCGGGCAGCTTATTCCCGTCCACAATTCCATGATGTGGGGCCCAGAAGATGATCCAAGCCAATCACTGCCCCCTTCGCGACCTCGCATGCCTCCTTGGTGTACACCATGCCCACATAAAGAATTACGGCAATGGTTTGTACAAACCGTTAGATGCCAGAACTATTGTGGGACGATGAGGGTTCCCACCCATATGCTGCATATCCTCTTTGAATTACCAATTAATATGCACGCTACGAGGATAACAGCCACGACATGCACATCCGTCTACATGCGAGAGGAAGAAGATACAGCTAACTTCTCCGTCCCATTCCAAACCTCATGGTCAAGCGTAATATACGGCGCAAGAATCACTGGCGACATTGGTTTTTAAGTCCTAGGTGATATAGTTCTGAACAGTGGTATCCCAACTGTCAGATTTAATAGATTAGCTGATCACCCTGGATCAGTAATCAATAGTTCTCATTTTTATTGAAAATAGTGTTTTCTGTCCTTTTTCAAATGCAAGTGATGACAACACTGGATTTGTAAAATACTTTACAGAAAATAATCAAAGGACATGAGCAAGTGTGAACTTGCCTTTTGTGATTGCAAGATTATGCACTCACGGTCTTCGAGTCAGTATAAGATCCAAATCTGAAATAAGCATCATTGGTCCGGTAAGGACTAATGTTTAAAGAAGCAATATGCTTTTTTGCATAAGTAATGTGATGCACGTTCTAAGCGCAAATCCCGGAAATAACGTTGTCCTAGGGTTTGGATTCCGAAAATGATTACTTTGAAATGTGTGGTCCTTTTAGGTAAGCTTCATAATTGTAGTTTTATTAGAGTTTATGAGTGGTTGTAGACAGCACATATGTAGGAGTAAAGTATAAATACTTATGACATACTAGTTAGGATTTCTTATACAAGGTTTCTTATTTAAAGTGGAAAAAAGGATAACCTTCGAAGAGAAGGTTTCTTTTCTAAGGTCTAAACAAACTTTTTGATTCGTTAGTGGTGGTTGATGTCATTTGTTTGCTCAAATGGTTGGGCTTGAGTTGCTTTATAGTTTAACTACTTCAGACCAAAGTTAACTATAAAACATATAATAATGCTTATAGTGTTATATTAAGATTTTGTAGACTAAAGTTAACTTTAAAGTATAAATAGTTTTGAAAGTATCGTACTTATACCTTGGTATCTTGTATATCTGAAATGTGTTCTTTAAGTTACTTAAGAATGTATATTATATTACTTGAGTAATGGTTTCTTGATGTGAGTACGGAGTAATATCATTTATCTTTTATAGATAAGTGAGTATAGTTTATGAACCCAACATAATGTTACTTAACTACTAATGTATTTATATAGTGTTGTAGTAGTTTTTGTAATTTGGTGATTAATATGGTTTAGAAAAGATATGATTGTTCACAAGTTGTTCTTTAAGGATTTTATTATTAGTGGAATTCTTTTTAGAGATAATCTTCATTTAAGGTTGTGGATTCTTCTAAAACAAGAACATTTATAATGTTTTAAACCATTATGGTATTAGATTATTAATATTTAAAACTAATACTATTTATTAGACTTATTTAACTCATTTTAGGAATATTAGTAAATTTTATTTATTTTTATATGAATTATTAATGAAGTAAATAAGTTTAAATTTGAGTTATTAAAATATTTAATTATTTTTTTTACCTCAAAAGGAGATTATTAGATTTTTAGCATGTAAATAATATTTTTGTGATCATTTTGGTATATCATATTTATTTTTGTGATTTATAAACAATAATATATGATTTTTATAATTCTTATTACTTTTATAATTACTTAATAAATAATAAATATTTAATTAAGTGAAATAATAATACATGATTATAGTTTTAAATTAGAATTCTTATTTTTCTAAGATTTTTAGTATTTTATTACTATTATTAATATTTATTATTATAAAAATATGAATCTTATCAAAGTTTTATTACTTATAAAACTTTTATTAAATAATATTTATTTAAATAATCACCACAATAATATTTGGTAATAGTTTTAAGTTGTAGATTTTATTTTTTTGAAAATCTTCATATATTATACCTATTTTTCTGAACTATAAATCAAAAGTTATTAATTAAACAAGATTTAATTGTTTATTATATATTTGGAATATTATTAATTGGATTATAACATTTTATTCATTTCCTAACAGAAAAATACTTTTTACACCATGACCAGAGCTAGCGCCAGTCACTGACCAGTGGGCCATTGTCCACCTCAACTCTTAGATGAAAGAAATGCATTAGTTACCGACCCCCTCTCTACTCACTATCGATGACATGTGGGCCATGGGCCATGTCATCCATCACGCGAGGCAAAGACCAGTCAAACGAGCTGACGTGGCTCGATCATGAGGTGAGCATGACGTCAGCACCACCACCGCCGTTGGTGAGTGGTCACCGACGATGATCCACGGCGCCCTAGCAAACAAAATGGATCTAGTTCGAATCAGCGTGACCTACGGAACCTAATAGTGGCAGCTCCGCTCGGAAATGGTCATCGGAGCCTCGGCTCCGACGAGCTCCGATGGTGGCCGACGGTGGCTTACAGTGAAACGGTGATTTACAATGAGATCCAACGATTCAAGGATGCTGGAAGATTCAGGAACTCACCCTGATGATGATTGAGTGGTTGTCGAGGACAGGCGTGATCAGAATCGAGCTTCCCGGCGAGGATTCCGACGAACTGCTGCGAAGAGGAAGGACTAAATTCACCTACTCTAGTGCTCCCCCTTGATGCAAGCTTCTACCCGGAGGATCTACGGAGGACGGCGCTTCTCCATGACGGCTCAGAATGGTGTGGGGAGACGTGGTTCGACGGCGAAGAGTGGCTCCGGCGAGCTAAGGTTCGGTCTCGTTCGTATCTGAGAGGATAAGGAGGGATTAGGGATAGGGATGGAAGCAATGCGTCGCGGTGGTCTTCTTATCCCCTCCTGGCATCAGCGGCGAGTATCTTGGCGCAACGACGACGATGACGGCATCGGGCGGCGGCGAGCTCCACCTGCGAGTTGCTTGTGTGCGTGACGATGACGATGATGGTCATTTTGTGGATAACCCCCTGGCATTTTCTTTAGCTCAACCTGCGGTCCTCATCTGACCCCACTTGTCAGTCTCAGATGGAAAAGGATTGGGCTGGTTACTGGGCTGTTGTGGGATGCACAGGCATCAGATAGGTATAGTGGTATTGGGCTGCGGCCAGGTTTAATTTTTATTTGTTTTATTCCTTTTCTATTTTCTGTTTTCATATTCAGATTTGAATTTGATTTATATTTTGAATCTTTCTTTGTATAACTTGTTTCCTGGACATTTACAACAATACAAAAATATACCTAGTCTCATTTGTAATTTCTTATTGTATCCTCTTTTTGTATTTCTTGTATTTACTTAATGTGATCCCCCTTGTTAATATTTTATATAAACTTTTATTATTATTTTTCTCTCCTTATTTGTGTTAGGGATTTCTTGGTAATATATTCTTATTTGTTTATAACTCAACTTTTAGTAAGCTCATTGTTTGAATAGAAACTTTATATGTATGTATAATGATTCTATACTATTATTTGATGCATGAAATATAAATACATTGATATGATGATCATTATTCCCATTAAGTTGAAAAAATAGCAATGTATGTGATAACAAAGAAATTTAGGGTTTTGAATTATGAGTACTACCCTTGGCTTTAGGGTTTTGTATAAGCTTAGATTCCTTTTAAGAGTTAAGATTTAATAACTAAGCATATTGCCATATGTATATATTATTGGATGAAATCTCCCTTTTTAATAGAAGTTATATTTAGAGTGTTTTATAGAAGTAAACTTATAAAAATATACTTAAGCACATATAGTGATGATGGTTGAAATTAACAGAGATATGTTTATGTAATTTGTTATAGGAAAATGTTTCTATAAAGTGTTATAAGCATCATATGATGGATCAACACTATGAGATGGATATTATGTTTGATTTAATATTTAGAGTTGATTGATTACCAAGATTAAATAGGAAAATGATCTATAACATATAATTATATTTCACAATTTTGAATCTCTAATTAAGGAATTCCTTTCCTAGATATAATACCTCTTTCTATCCATCATCATGGTTAGTTTGATGGACTTACTTATTAAAATATTCTTATACAATATATCATTCTTCTAAACTTATGGATGAATCCAATGAGTTTGATACAAAGACACTTCATAGCTTTCTCATATCCTTGCTTGGTTGTATTTACTATTCTACTGTTGATAATCTTCCATCCAACAGTAGTTCCTTCAAACTCTACTCCCAAACTTCCTTAATCCTCCATCACTAATCTTTTTCTAAAGTAAACTATCCTTAAAGATGAATAACACCACTTTGATGACTCTATGCTACACTAGCTTTAGTTGAATAACACCATCTTATAATTACTTAACCGTCATGACTTACACTTCAATCCCTGAATTATGTTTATGTGGTTTGCAAAGACTCCTCTAGGATCACTTATCTTTACTAAGATTCCAATCATGTTCTACCCACCAGTATTACCTTACTAAATATAAGCATTCCATGTTGGTGGCCAAAACATTACCATTATAATACTTTAATCATTTATTACTGAAGTTCTTAGTTGGCTAAGCAGGGCTTTATCAATCCTACCTTTTGTTGTCTGGAAATTATCTTCTTAGTATCTTATATTGGATTAAGGTTATTAATGGACTATGCCCTTATTAGAAGATTTGAGTAGATGTTCTGATAAGATCAAATAATAGATCAAAGACTAATAGTTAAAGAAGTTGGGAATCAATGGGAAATCATCCAACATTGATGAACAACAGATATTGAGATAAGTTCCATAAATATTGTATAGAAGAAAGATATATATATAGTGGATGATCTTGACTTAATCTCTTTCCAACTCCAACTCATCAAAAGAGTTTTTAAGGTTAGGTGTTACTATGATACTCAGAATGTATGCAGATGGGATTAAAGATATAGTGGTTACATTATTATTATTTGTTTTATATCTTTAAATTGGTACTGATGATTGATTATAATGAATATTATAACATGATCACCTAATGATCAAATATAATTCACATTATATTAAGGTTTAACTTATAGTACATTTGAGCTACCCTTAGATCAAATCTCTCTTACCCAAAATGAGATTTTAACAGAGGTCTTATTGAAACTTATCGCAGTCAACTTGATGATCTACTTCAATTCCATCAAGCTAAAAGAAGCTTCAATCACTTACACAAGTTTTGTTTGAAAGCGCGAAAATTATTCGGATTTTCTATGCATGAATGCAATGCACATATCTGGGTTCAACTTATTTCTAGGCTCTAATGCTGGGATGTTACATGTATGCATGAGAGAGAGATACTTGTTACCGAGATATAATTGGTAGGATGAAGAAGATATGAATTCATTGATCATCCTAGCTTGCATCCAACTGACATGTAGACGCCACTTCTTCCTTGTTCAAGATACAAGCACCCAATATATATCCCAATGTACCTAAAACACAAATAAGTACACTATGGTCCCCCAAAAAAATTGGGTCCAAAGTAGTTAGTGTAACTACAATACATAGGAGAGCCCCCACACAAATATGTGCATATTGATATGAAATTGAATTTCATGCACGTCTTATCCCATTAGGATTTGGTGGAGTTCCCCCTATATATTGGATCAAAGAAAGCAAACATGCCATAATATATACAAGAAGTAAATATGCATACATAGGCTTTCAAGAACCAAAATGAGATACAATTTGAACAAAAAACACTAAGTAAACCAATAAGATACACACAAAAGTGTGACTCGACAAAAGGTGTCCAAATTGTATCGAAGAGCCAAATCAACACATGAAAGAACACAAGTTCAACAAATGAACTAGAAAGAGCCAAAGAAAAAAGGATAAGAAAAATACCAAGGCTCAAGGATTTATCTCATCCTAAAAGAACAAAACAAGTGAAAAGGAATGAGATAAAGCCAACTCCCAACGAGAGCAAGGAAATAACAACCAAAACAAACTCTTCACACTTTTCATGATGGCACACAAAGTACCAACACAAAAAGGATCGAGCTTCCTAGCAAAAATGTATCAAATCAAGAAGCATAAAACAATGTTCTAGATAATATAGGAGATCTCCCCCATAAGTAGAGAATTATATATAATTTTGACTTTGAATGCAAAATGCCCACAAATGAGATCATCACTACTACCTACACTAAATAAAACACAAGGGGATACAAATAACATAAGAAGATCCACAAGAGGCAAGGAAAGCTTGGGAGAAAATGGAAAAACATTTTCTTGGACAAAGATAAGACAAATAAGAAAAGGCCAAACCGAATATGATCAATGAATTCTACCATATATCAAGTACTAAATGTCCAAGGACAAGAAGTAAAAGGGATAATTTTCCCGAGGTAGTTTGCAAGAATACCCAAGATCATATTCACACAAAGAAGCGTACAACAAGATAGGAATTAAGCTTGATGCTTCGAAAGAGATTCTTGATTGCTTCAAATAGTTACACAATCACTAGTGATTGGATTAAATATAAGCAAGTGGTTCTCATGAGGATATAAAGATCCAAATATGAGGAAACACATGCCAAGAATCACTCTCACAAACAAGATAAAAAAGATGAGCAATAAAAACATTCAAGCAAATTGGAACTTGTATGAGCCATTGTGCCACATAGGAGCTAGATAGTTTTCAATATCAACACTAAGTGGCACTACCTCAAATGTTCACATTTTCTAAGTTTGTAATATGCACAGAGCATATGACTCCCCCATAATGTGATAAACCAAGAAATCTCAACAAGAGGCAAAAAGATCAAAATAGAAGTATTAATGGACATTATTGAAAAGATTTTATCATGAGAAAGACATACCACATAGAGACTAGATAACCAAATAATATAACTACTAAGTGGTTTTCCTCATGTACACACATTTTATGATTGTGGAATTCCTAAGCATGACACTCCCCCAAAACGGAATAGTCCATTAATCCCTCATAAGATCCAACGAGGATACCAACAAGAATCAATAAAGGCTCCAAGCCAAACAAACACAAATACATGGTGTGCTAACCAACATACACAAATATACATCATAGGTCAAAATAAGTAAGTGGGAAGCACAACATGTACACGCATGCAAGGTACAAAACCAACACATGCACAAGGGAGCAAGTAACTATAATGTAAAGGAGTTAAGCACAAGTTACCGGAAGGAGGAACATTGGATATAGAATAGATGCATGATAACCCAAATAACTTGACTTTCATAAGAAGGAATTGATGAAGATCCCTCAAATCTTCATAAGGTTGTCAAGTCTCCAATGCCCTCCAAAACACCTATTGATCAAGTTTTAGCTTGTTGGTCCCCAACCAAGTTGGGTCCTAAGAAGTTAGTCACAATAGGTTTGGCCACCCAAATGGTTCTTCTCTTGACACCACTTTGGGCACCAACAAATTTGGCAGACACATTGCCACCCTCATCCTTATGAAGTGAATAAGCATCATTAATCAAGATAGGATGGGATGAGGAGTTACCCATGGTGCATGAGGAAGAAAGGTGCCCCTTCTCACGACAAATGTAGCAAGTTCTTCTCTTGCCATCTTTTTTCTTGGGAGGAGCTGCACCATGAAGAAGATCTTGAGGCTTCTTGGGAAGTGGCCCATCTTGAGATTGTGGACGATCTTGAGGTCGCTTCCCTCGTTGCTTCTCACTAAGAGGCTTATTCATCAATGGGCAATCCCTCACATGATTCCCTTCTTCCTTGCACTTGAAGGACACAATGTTGGCATGATTCTTCACTTGTCCTTGGCCCTTCTTCTTCTTCTTCTTCTTCTTGCCCTTGTGCTTAAACGAGTTAGTGGGATAGCTCTTGGTGTTGGAGTTGAATCCAAGCCCACTCTTGTCACTTGGGGGTCGTTGCACACTCAACATATTCTTGAGCGTGGTCTTCCCTTCATGACACCTTTTCAAGTCATTCTTCAAAGAAGTGACTTGAGCCTTGGGCTCTTTGACTTCCTCTACATGATTAGTATCAACAACAATACTAGAGGAAGTAGAAGCTTCATTGTTAAAGCAATAAGGCAAATGATGCAATTCATCACAAGATTTAGCATGGTTGTGAGAGGATGAATTACAAGGACTAGCACATGGCAATATAGCATTAGGAGTAGAAGTAGTGCTAATGTCCACATGAGGCCCACTAGATGTTACCTTTGACACAATGGCCTCATGAGCTAATTCTAGCCTACCATGGGAGAGTAGAAGATCCTCATGCGAGCTTGATAGATTGGCATGACTTTCTTCTAATCTCACATAGTTTCTTGTTAGCAAAGCAAGTTGAGCCTTTAGCTTAATATTCTCCTTCAAGATAGATGCTTCACAAGAAATAGAGTTAGTAGCACAAGCATCATCATTTAATGCAAGAGGTGAGGTCAACTTGGAAAGCTCTTTAGAATAAGAAGCTTTAAGTTGCTCATGTAACTCGGTGAGTTTGATGAGCTCACCCTTGATGACCCTAGAGCCATTGTTGAGGTGCTCAAAATCCTCAAGGATTTTGGCATAAGAGACTTCAAGTTCATCATTTTTAATTTGAAGGGAACGTGCCACTTCAAGATCTCTATCATGAGATTTCTTCGCTCTAGATAGCTCTAGAGCAAATGTCTCCTCAAGAGATTCCTTAGTGGTTTGTTCCTCTTCAAGAGCTTCATTTAGGTTGGCAATGTCATTAGCATACTCACGCTCAAGACTACCCATTTTGTCAATAGTATCCTTGTGCTCATCAATAAGTTGCCTACTTTCTATAGCAAAGGTTAATATCTCAATGAAATTATAGCAAGCATTTTTTATTTGGATGAAGAGCACGAAGGACTATCCCCCCTTCTCTTTTAAAGAAGCAACATCATCATATACTTCATTGTGATCAACATTCACATCATCATGAGATATATTGGAATCCAAAGGAGAGGTTACCTTTGAACCCTTAGCCATGAGGCACAAGTGAACATTGGGAGAAGATGATGATGGGGGAACACATGAAGCTCCAATCGCAACCTTGCATTGGCCCACACATTCTTCAATTTCCTCTACATGGTTAGAAACACGAGTACTAGAGGAAATATAAGCACATTTGTCATGGCAACAAGGCAAAGCAAGCATATCATCATGAGACATATTCAAGATATTTCTACATGATATGCAAGGGCAATCAACACTAGGATGTAAATCACATGAGGTCTTACAAGTGTTCATGCCCAAAGATACACCATTGCAGTGAGATAGAGACAAAGGATCATGAATGGAAATCTCACTATCTTCATTGCAAGTTCTATCACCACTCACCATATCATTACCTTGAGATAACTCATATGTTGGTGAAGTGGAAGAAGATGAGAACTCATCGCGGCCGGAGGTGGAGGTAACACAATCACCCTCATTAAGCTTGGACACATCATATTTTTCTTGAAGCTTGGTCCAAATATCATGAGCATTCCGAAAAGGCATGATTGAGGAAAGAACTACAAAGCTCACAACATTAACAAGCACATTAAATGCTTGAGCTTCGAGATAAGAGTTTGTCTTCTCCTCCAAAGTTAGATTTTGGGGATCCTTAGGAGGAGACAAGCCCATATCTAGAATTCTCTCAATGATTGGGTCAATCGCCCAGAAATGACTAAGCATGCGAGTACGCCAAACATCATAATGTGTGCCATCAAAAGTAAATGTGTGAGAGTGCACTAAACCCATAGGAGAAATATTTACTCTCGAGGCGGTGAAGCCTAAAAGTGAGAGACCTTGCTCTGATACCAATTGAAAATACAAAGGAATTCGCCTAGAGGGGGGGTGAATAGGCTTTTAAAAATATTACGGTTTAGGCTCAAGTAAATGCGGAATAAAACTAACGTTTAATTTATTGAGCACAAAACCTAGTTACCAAAGTGCACCAACAACCTATGCTAAGCAATACAAGCAACTAGGTGGTAGCAATATATAAATACTTCAAGCACGATGGCTATCACAAAGTAAAGTGCATAAGTAAAGGGCTCGGTTGAGAGATAACCGATGGACGTGGAGACGAAGATTTGTTTCCCGAAGTTCACTTCCAAAGAAGCTACGTCTCCGTTGGAGAGGTGCGATGGCACAATGCTCTCCGAACGCCACAAATGGCTCACCTCGAGGTGTGGTGGCTCGATGCTCACCCAACACCACACAAGGCCTCACCCCGGATGCAGAAGCACGTAACTCACCGACGCCACAAAAGGCTCACCCTATTCTCCCAAGTGCGCACCACAAAATGCGGGCACTTGCCCCACTATGGGACGCTTGAGGGCGATCACCGAACCCGTACAAGATTGGGGCTAACTCCACAACTCAATTGGAGGCTCCCAACAACAAAGCCACAAAAGGCTACAATGCCACAAAAGGCCAACAAAGCCACAAAAGTCAACAAGACCACAAAAGGTCAACAAGACCACAAAAGGTCAACAATCCAACCACACAACAGTCTAGGGTTCCAAGGAACCAAAGAGAAACAATCCCACAAGCTTGAACTCGTCGAATCTCTGAGGAGAACTCAAACCTATGCACCACATGCAAAGGAAAGTCCTTCTCTCCCAAATTCCAACAAAGCTACAAAAGCTATTGGGGCAATAAGGGAGGAAGAACACAAGAGGAGAACACAAAACACTCCAAGATCTAGATCCCAATGATTCCTTCACAAAGAATGGATTTAGCTTGGGAGGATTGTAGATCTAGATCTCCTCTCTCAAATCTCTCAAAAATATGCAAGAATCATAGGAAGGGAAAGGGGAGAGGGAAAGCTTCTTCAAGGTCAACAATGGAGGAGAGAGAGAAAGCCAAGAACCAAGAAACGAGTTGTTACCCATGAAGGGGAAGAGGAGCCCCTTTTAAAGGGCTCCCAGATATGCCTGTTATGGTCATTCGCGACTCCTGGCCGGAACTTTCGGTGGGAGGCCAGAAGTTCCGGTGGCACATAGCCAACGGTCAAAACTGCTGAGCGAGAAACTAAAAAAATGAGTCATGGTCGAAACTTCCGCCGATTCACCAGAACTTTCGGTGGGAGCGAAACTTCCGGTGGAAGTTCCGACAGAAGTTCCGCCAAATAGACAAAACCAACACAGAAGGTTACTGAATCGTGAGCGGAACAAGAGCCGGAAATTCAACCGGAACTTTCGGGGGCAACTAGGCCTGAGCGGAACTTCCGGTCACTGGCCGGAACTTCCGGTGGGAGCGGAACTTCTGGTGGAAATTCCGACTGAAGTTCCGTCAAATAGCACATCCAAAACAGAAGGTTACTGAACGTGAGCGGAAGAAGACCCGGAACTTCCACCGAAACTTTCGGCGACAAAGATGCCCTAGCGGAACTTCCGATGGGAAGCCGGAACTTCCGGTCAGGGAAATTCCAGAAACCAGAAACGCAATAAATTTTGCATCCGAACTCCAAACGGGATGAAACCAATTTTGTTGGAAAGATAACGACGAATAGAATCCAACAAACTCTAGATCCTCCAAGGTGTGGAGCCGGAAAACTCGCAAGATCAAAAACCGTAATAAGATATGCAAGTGAAATCCTTAGATGATGAACTAGAGCTTGTTAAGATGATGACCACACGCTCTAGATCCTCTCATCGACAAGAACCAAATAACAACCAAGAAAAATGATTCTATGAATGCAAAGGTTTGAGCTTTCTCCGAACGATGCAAACGAGACACCCGCTTGAGAGCCCCTCTTGATAGTACGGCTATCTATCCTAAACCCGGTCTCCCAACTAACAATACGAGACCGTTAAAAGAAAAGCCCTATCAAGAACATACCTTTGCCTTGAGCATCCCACTTGAACTTGATGTAGACCGTCTTGTTCTTCTATAGTGGGAACACCTTTCTTGGATGCTCTTGCTTGATGAAGATGAAGACTTGCAAATTGCTCCCCCATACTCCATGGGGAAACCTCTTCTTTGAACTTGTATTCATCATTCCATGAGCACGAGGATGGCAAGCTTCAAGCATGAGATCTTCTAGAGATGGTGCATCTTGAGCTCGCCCTTCTTCTTCCCTACTTAAGGTTGATCCATCTTGATGCAACTCTTTGCACATGTCTTGATCAACTTTCAAGCTTCTTCTTTCTTCACGATTCCAATGGGCACAAAGCCCTTGGACATTTCTTCATCTTCCAACCTTGAGACCAACACATGGCCCAAGCGATGCCAATGGACAAACCTACAAGTGAAACTCAATTTACACATTAGTCCATAGAGATTGTCATTAATTACCAAAACCACACATGGGGGCATACATGCCCTTTCATCATGTATGCCATGCTATGTACTAGACTCTACATTGCATATGTTGTTAGTTTAACTAGTAGATATCAAAGTGATCCAGGGGTGGATCATTGTACAGCGGTCAAAAATATCCTTAAGTACTTAAGAAGAACTAAGGATATGGTTCTTTCTTATGGAGGTGATGAACAACTCGTTGTTAATGGTTACACCGATGCTAGTGGAAACATCGATCTAGATGATTCTAAATCTCAATCTGGATACGTGTTTACTTTGAATGGTGCAGCAGTTAGCTGGAGGAGTGCAAAGCAAAGCGTTGTGGCGAGATCTTCAACTGAATCGGAATACATAGCTGCTTCGGAGGCTTCACAAGAGGCGATATGTATGAAAGAGTTCATTACAGAGCTCGGTGTGGTTCCCAGTGCACTAGACCCAATTTCTATCTATTGTGATAACATGGGCGCCATAGACAACGCGCAAGAACCAAGGTCACACAAGAAGCTGAAGCATATCAAGCTGCGTTTTCACGCTATTCGAGAGCATGTACAAGATGGTGACATAAATATTTGCAAAGTACACACAAATCTAAATGTGGCGGATCCGTTGACTAAACCTATCCCGAGGGTAAAACATGACCAGCACCAAACCGCCATAGGTGTTCGGTATATTACCATGTAATCTAGATTAGTTGACTCTAGTGCAAGTGGGATACTGTTGGAGATATTCCCTAGAGGCAATAATAAAAGTGGTTATTATTATATCTTTGTGTTTATGATAAATGTTTATATTCATGCTATAATAGTATTAACCGGAAACATTAATACTTGTGTGATTTGTAAACTAAATTAGAGTCCCTAGTAAAGCCTCTTTATAATACTAGCTTGTTGGTTAATAGATGATCGTGGTTTCCTGATCATGAACATTGAGATGTTGTTAACAACAAGATCATATCATTAGGAGAATGGTATGATGGACATACTCCTATAGATAAGCGTAGCATAAAGATCAAGTCATTTTAATAGTTAAATTGCTATAAGCTTTCTGATACATAGTAACCTAATTCCTTCGACCATGAGATCATGCTAATCACCATCACCGGAAGGATGCTGTGATGACATCAAACACCACTTCGTAACTAGGTGGTTATAAAGGTGGCATTGAGTGTTCGGAAAGTATGTGTTGAGGAACATGGATCAAGAGTGGGATTTGTCCATCCATATGATGGATAGATATATTTTGGGCCCTCTCGGTGGAATGTCATCCAATTAGCTTGCAAGCATGTGACTAGATCACAAGGGATCACATACCAGAGGAACGAGTAAGGAGTACTCATCGGTAACGGGGTTGAACTAGGTATGCAGATATACCGACGATCCGACCTGAGACAAGTAAAGTATCGTGAGACAAAGGGAAATTGGTATCGTATGTAAATGGTTCATTTGATCGCAAAGTAATCGTAGAAATATGTGGGAGCCATATGAATTTCCAGATTCCTCTATTGGTTATTGATCGGAAAAGAGTCTCGGTCATGTCTACATAATTCACAAACTGTAGGGAGACACACTTAAGGATTCAATGTTGTTTAGTAGATATGGAATGTAAGTAGGAAGACCGAATGTTGTTCGGGGCCTCAGATGGGATTCGGGATATCATGAGGAGATCCGGAATGGTCCGGAGAATAAGATTCATATAAGGAAAGTCCAATTCCAGAGTTCGGGAATGATTCCGGTGTTTTTACCGGAATGATCTAGAAGGGTCTAGAAGGTTCACCGGACCGGAAGGGGAAGGTTACATGAATGTGTCATGACTAAGTGAAATGATTGCATCATGTCCTTGGTCACTTGGCTGGGCATTTGAAAGAAAGAAATTAAACTCCTAAATTGAAAGTCAAAAGGCAAGTTTGAAAAGTCAAACTGGGACAATGTTTCCTGCTGGAGGGAGGACAGGAAACCTCCTCTTCCTCCATCACGCGCCTAGTAGGAGAGGGAGTCGGGGAAGGAATCAAAATCCCCCCCTAGCTGCCCCTCCCTCTCATAAATAGAGGGGAGGGGTGCCCCCCAAGACCACAACCAACCCAACCCCACCAAGCCGCCGCTGCGCCGCTGCCGCACCAAGTCGTCGCCGCTTTAGTCGCCGCCGACCACCTCCTCCTCTCTGGCTTCTAAACCCTAGACGCCAGGGAACCATACTACTCCACCATAACTCGCTCCGGCTTAAGGCGGAGCCCTGCGGGATTTCCCCTCTAACTCCGACACCACGCCGGCGTGCTGCCGGAATCGCGAGGAAAGAACTACAACCTGCACTGCCTGCTGGAACAAGAGAGAGAAAAGTCTTCATCGAGCATCCAACGTTTGACCGACTGCGGGAGCACTGCCGGAACGCGGCGCCAGAAGGATCGTCTTCGCGATCTTGAGATCGGCAAGTAAACGACTACATCACCCACGAGAATCTGCTCTCGTTAATCGCTTTGGAATCTTCGAGGGTGAGTACTCTAATCAACTCGTTGCTACAGTCTAGTAGATAGATCTTGGCTTGTGTGTGTTCATGCGGTAGAATTTTTTGTTTTCCATGCTACGAACCCCTACAAACTTGTCCAGGATTAGAGGCACCACTACTAGGGCCGAGGAGGAATCATTGGAGAAGAACAAGGAAATGAATTTCCCCAGTAGACAAACGCTTGAAGAGTGAAGTGGATATGCTGAAGAAGGTGCAGAAATCCAAGCAAAGATGATGAAAGCCAAGAAGAAAAAATAGGATGGGATAATGCAGAGTTTGAAGGAGGAAAAGAAGAAGCTTGAGTACATCACCTTTGATATGCTCACAGTTAGTGAGGCTAACAAGGATAAGCTGAAGAAGATCAAGTAAATCAGTGATGGACGACTCCTACTTGCATTGATGTTGTAACTATGTCCTAAAAACTGCTGCATGAACTGATCCCCTTTTAGCAAAGATCATGCATGAACATGTTAGTGTAATATGTTGCTTGTTATGACTAGTACATGCTTGTGTTCTTCGTGTTCTTCTGTTGTGGTGTTCATGTTCTTCCGTTGTTTTGGTCATGATGTTTTTATTGCGTTATTCTTTTCATGTTCTTTTGCTTGTGTTATTATTTTGTTGTCGGTTGTATTGTTCCTGAAGTTCTGCCTAGTCATGTTGTTTCTATTGTTCTGTCTTTGTTGTTCATGGCCTTATGCATGCGTTCTTCGTGTTCCACGAACTTGTTTTGTATGTGATGCTACTTTCTTCATGGTAAGCTCACCACAAGATAGAAGTTGATTGTAGCATGCCTCCTATGGCCACCAAACATGAGTAGGTTGCCTAAGATGGACCAAAAGATTAATGCACAGAAAGCCAAACTATCTGGACATAGTACCCTAACTCAGTCAACCACCCCTATCAAACTGCATAATAGGCCCACATGTTGTAGAAGAAGGTGATTTAGCATGCCTACTATAGGTAACCAAGAGTAGTTTACACCAGATAGACCAAAAGATTAATGCACAAATAGCCAAACTATCTGAAAATAATATGCGAACCCATGCAGCCACCCCTCGTGCAAGATAGCCATCGGACTGCACGATAGGCACACATGCTGTTTGTACTAAGCACTGCCACTTCAGCTTACCAAACACATTCCTTTGGATGACAGGCTGCACCTCCGATTTGCAACTTGTCCGATTTGGACGGCAGGCTCCATGGAGCCCCTTTTTAAATATTTTTCGAAATCAACATTATTTTCAAAAAAAAAAATCGACCTTTTGAAGATTCAAAAAAGAATCAGAAACAAAATCCTAGATGTTTGTTGGTCAAGCTCCCTTGCGGGAGAAGGGGTAGAAAAGGTACCTCACCACTCAGATCGAGCTCTAAATGATACCCTTGAAGAGGCTACAGAGCATTGGTCTACAGCATCATTCGGGAGGCAACAATGTCATATGAGCGCCCAACGCAAAGCCAAGCAGCCTAGAGCCGAACAAGGCACATCAGTGGAAAAGAGGCCACGGCAAACACACGATCTTGCATTTAGTTGTTTGATAGCTGCCTATATATTTCATAAAGAAAGGGCTGCTATTGTGGTCTACAATGGGGCAACATATTTTCAAACGAGCTGTGTATGTTCACATCCCACAACATATTTCCAGTATACAGTCAACATGAAAAAACATGACTGCAAGGAGATCCTCAACTAACCAACAACACATTATCCAGAAAACACATATGACAAAAATATCAATCCATTGCTACATGCAGACGACATCTATGGCGGCCACATCCACAGGACGCTGCACACTTGAGAAACACAATAAGCTGCACTCATCTATCTTGATACCACAAGTTAATTACCAAATTTTCAATAGAAACAGCTATAGATCCTAATAGATAATAAAATAAATGATCAGCAAAAACTTGGTTTCGCTTTCAGTCTTCCTGAGTCAAATCACAGCATCATGAAACCTACACCATGGGTTTTGAACTTTGTCACTCTTACAAATGGTCAAAAGGCCATATAGACAGCAGAAGCTTCTTGGCCTCCGCAACTCTTATTGATGTCCCGTCATTGCTGTGCACATGGTTAGCAAGGGCAGATAAATAGAACAAAGCGATGCTTAGAAATTGAATAAGATACTTCAAGAGTTGACAAGTGAATAATTACACCAGCCTGCAGCCTTCGTGCAGATATTAGGCTCACCAGCCACACACCAGGACAGGCTGAACCGTGTTAGCAAATTGAGACAAGCTGGCAGTGGCAGGTATACAAGTGGTGCAACTAAAATGTAAAAGCTAGTAAAGTGTACTTCTCCACCTTACTAATCATAATCATCCATTGACACTATCAACAAACCATAACCCATCCAATAAAAATGATTGATTTGCTCTAATTACCCAAAATAATGCAATACTGCAATGGGGAGCCAGGCTCAAGCTGATGGGCCCTACCAAGTACCTTGTAGAATCAAAATATTTTTAGCTGTTCAGTAAGAACTCAGAGCCTCTTTGGATTGGAGGAATTTTATACTCCCTCCGATCCAATTACTTGGAACGGGTTCGCTGAATCTAGACATATGGTGGGCAACATTTGGCCTAAAACTGCAACAAGTAATTTGGATCACAGGGAGTAATAATTTTGGAGGATTTCAATCCACATGAATTTTTCCTATGGAAGCCCTTTGAATTACAGGACTGAGGTCATCAAATTCCTACGGAGTCTATTCCTATGACCTCCATTCCATGGGAATCTCAACATGAGCTCACACCTCATCTTGTTTTTTCCTTGATTAGTCGAATGTACTTTGTATTCTTATCTATCTACTCTCTCTCCTCAACCTTGTGAAATTCCTGTGTTTGTTTCCTATGCACCAAAGAAAGGTGTCTTACAAAATTCTGGTGTTTTTTGGAATCATTTAGGATCTCACCATACATGACATCTAAATCCTGTGTTTTTCCTATTCCTGTAAATCAAATAGGCGCTAAGTAGATGGTTTTAAAATTTATTGCCAAATAAAAATGTGCCTATGAATCCCCCTTCCCATTCCTAGCTAAACGAGGATTATCAGGATACTGGACAGACCTTGCAATGCTTTACAAGGCTTTTAACTCAAGCTTATTTGATATAAACCCTTTCAGCATTTTTCCTTTACAGCATGTTTGGTTTGGGGAGTTGGAGGCAGGGAATGGGAATTTGAGAACACGAGACCTATGGTCCCTTGATTGGTTCGATGGAATTGGGGTTAAGAACAGAATGGGAATGGGAATTCATAGGCTAAATCCCCATAAATCTCTTACCTGATGGCAGGTGGTAATTTAGACATGGGATAGGGAATTGGTCGTAAACTCCCTTCACATTCCCTATGTTTGTCAAACGGGCTGTTAAAATCCCAGGCTACAGAGGAATTGACCCTCAGCATTGAAATTAACAAACAGAGAGATGACGTTAAGGAAGCTAAATAGCATTTCTATTCGCAATGTTCACATGAACTTGTTTTGAAAAGGTACCTTAAGGTTCATTGTAGAATGCATAGCACGGGATGGGTCAGCAGCTCTCCTGCAGGCATTCAATCAGCAAAAAAGCTGTCCAAGAGGATGTATACCAACATGCCTTTCACAATGTATAACTGATAACTAGAGATGAAGTGCCACTAAAAGAAGTTCAGGTCGCCCAACCATGTAGACTTGACTAAACAACCTACTGAACGACTAAACAACCTACTGAACTAATACAATATGGTAATGAGTGAACAAGACAGAAAAATCAATTTACAAACAGAAAAGGGTATATTGTATAGGTGCACAATTTTTGGGAGTTATAACTGATATGAAAGTCAGATGGATTTACACTGTTTATGACTATTGGATGGAACCAACAACAAAGAAACCAAATTACCCATGGCAGGCTAGCACTCAGCTCGAATACTTGCTTGCCTCGACACTGACGCTAGCATCTTATTCACATCTCACTTGGCTACCTCCAGGCTCCCACTCCTATTCCTTTTTCTGTCCACACTGCGGTACATGCTACCCAAGTCGCAGGCAGCAAAAACAGAAATAGCTAACAAGCAGCCTGATGGGAGTGTGACGTCTAACGGCAGCAAGAGCTGTCACTTCATTCACAGAAAAGGGTGTGGTTGCTGCCACTTCATTCGCAGAAATGGGTGTGGCAGTTAAGCAGGCGGGTCAAACCAGCACGCCCATGTGATTGTTGTGAGAGACCACGCACTAACACCATATGGGCGTGGAGCTGTGGCGACAGCAACTGCAAAAAGGAGCATTTGCCGAGCCAAGATAAGAGGTCCCAAGTTTCTGGAGATGGCAGAGGATAACAAGGACAGTGCAGATCACATGAGCTGCCGAAAACTTCTATGGTTACCATACACAGATACAGCCAGTACAAAGGACAAGGTCCAGTGCTTTGGTGCTGCAACTATACACTGCAAAAGGCAATGCCACCACCAAAACATGTTTGACATTCGGAGATTTATATTTCCCCTCTGCAAGCATCAAACCTAGGATTTATCACACAATGAAACCTCAAACGTATTCTCCCATTGGGAGAGACTGCATGCCCAAATTTTCACCAGCCAAACACTTGCATCTTTCATGTTTGGTTATTGTTACATCAAGATAATTTCAAGATTTTTGCACCTCTAGGAAGGAGCTTATATCAAAACATGTTGACCAACATTCTTGATATTGTACCAGAGTTTGAGTTTATTAGAACCTATCATGTGTGTGACCCAAACCTCGCCTAGGTCACCACTACATAAGTTACTGTAGTGAATATGTAGCAAATTGGAGATATCTGAACTCTGCAAAAAATCTGAAGCCCACAACAACAGAATACATGTCACCAAAAGAACCAAATATATGGATCCATATTCTCATTTTGTTTATTACTGATATAAGTATTTTATTCAGAAGTCAGGCAATGAATTCAATACAAAAGGGCTGTAACTATATGAAAAAGTACACCCATAAGCCGAAACAGAATGATAAGGAAGGCTCTCTTCTCCACTGGTGGTGCCATTTACTGGCACGGTACGAGAAAGCAACTAATAAGGCTTCAACTAACTAATCGCTGCAGTAATCCACAAATTGTCCAACCAGCAATCATCATGTCCACTGGGGAGTGGTGGCACATGTTTAACGTTAAATAACATTACAATGAACTGAGAACTCCAAGGCATCCATTACAATTATCATTGCAAAATTATAAGATTAAGGAAACTAAGTAGGATCGAAATGAAAACCTTTCCTTTTTTCTATCAGCCTCAGTGAGCTTCTCTGCAATAGGTATAACATGCAGAATTCAAAATTTTATATCCAGTTAAAGTAACTATGTTTAACAATGATGACCTTAGACTGTAAGTGTAGCATTTCATGGCAGTGGCATGCATCCCAGAAAATGAAGAACCAGCAAAACGGAAAGTTCTTCAAGGGACCATGTAGCAATACCTGCTATAATAGGCAAAGGACTCGCCTGTACTCTGAGGAGATTTAACCATAATCTATTTGTTCGACCGGGGAATCAATGAACAGTTATCAAAAGAACTATTAGCAAGAAAACATACCAAGATAGGATAGTAGACTGACCACTAAGATTCACAAGAGTCACAGAGCTTGGAGACCATCCACAAGGAAAGTCAATTAGGCATAGTATAAGCTGACAGCCCTCAAGCTTCCTGTCTTGGTGTAGCCACAGCTTAAGCTGCAGACGGGTTACAGAACACTTACAGTGAGTCCAATCAACTCTCCAAACAGCTTACACAGTACAAAATGTTCAAAGTTCAAATTGTGAAAGAGAATCGCCATTAACTGGTTTCACAAGAACATGCTATTTCTGAACGAACACCGGTTTGCTCCAATAAATTCAAGTGTGGACACGAATCAGAACGATAACCACTAGTTTGTTTATCACCAGATGTACCACACAAGTGCAAATGACTTGAAACTGGAACAACCAAAAGTGACTAGCTCAACCGAATATAGTGAATCGCATGGAAGTATTATTATAAGAGAAAATACAGTATATGGAACTATTCTAAAAGCTATCCCATTGCATGTATTTTCAGCCTTCTCCCTTACAGGTTTAGAACTTCTAAAACATTGACACTTTATATAGACTGGTGTGTAAAAATCAGATGCGCAGATTTGTCTCATTAGTCATTACATACACCCAGTAGAATAATTATATTAAATTTTATAATTATGGTCAAAGTTACATATTGTCGACCATGTCAATGCCCAAAACATCATCATGGAGGAAGGCAGGAAGTGTAGAACACAAAATGCAAGCCTAGCTGAAAAGCATAGCACTATATATCATCAACAGTGCAAGTAAGACTTCTGATCCAAGGTGAGATAAACTGAAGAAGAATCTAACATTGAAAATCAATTCTTCCATAGAATAATTAGTAATTTCATCAGAAGAGACAAAATCCTGAAAATGATAATAGCAGAAGAACAGCATCTAGACTTTGGGGAGGGGGGAGAGAGAAAAAAGGTAACTGAAGTCAAATTCTAGACATTGCTCTCAAATTCTTGTTTTCAGCAAAGCAAACAAAAATAGATATGAAGAATCTCCTTCCATTGCAAGAACTCCCTCACATTAAAAGTTGCAAAGAGTACACAAAAGAGTTTTGAAGTTATAATGTATCCATAGTGCACCAGTAACTTAATGATTTCATTCAGTAAAATTATCTAGACTACAGTATGTTACTGTTTCACGACTTCATCAATTTGTAGCAAATGGACAATCATTACTCATTGTAGTGAACAGACGACACGAACATATCGAGCAAAGTTAGCCATTATATGTAGAGCTTAATATTTTCAAGCTATGTCAAAGTTCACCCTGAGCATAAGAGACCATAGAGTACAGACAGATCTTTTGCGAAAACAGAAGAAAGATAGAAAATTCATCAGATTTAGCATGATAACACATCAGTAGCAAGGAACTGCTCAGCATATTACCTCACAATTTGCACTATTACTCATCAGTTTCCTCGCGAAAAAACAAAAGGTACTCTTCCCTCTTTGCTTCATTCATCTCTTGCAAACAAAATGCAAAGATCAAAAGAAAATTTTCTAGTAACAAAGGAAAATGAAGTGAGAACTGAGAGTATTCATTGATAAGTGTTTACAAGGAATCACTTTATAGTACTATACATATAGGAGTTTCAGAAGTGAAACTGATGTACCCAATAGCAGTGAACAGGCCAGACCATACGACGCAGCTCTATTAGATTTGCACACCTTACAATGCACAGGTGGATTAGATTGTGACCAGAACATGAGAAAGAGCTCACTGTGACCAGAAGTTGAGAAAGAGCTAACCCTGTAAATGATGTGCCTAGCATGGAACAAAAGGAGAAACTTATCCCTTTGATCCTGCGTCCATGATTGCTAAAGAATACCATCAGCCGTCGGCAGACACCAGAAGGTGAGGTACTTCATGCCCAGCAGACATCTCACCTTGGAACGCATGCACTTCCATCAATCCGCACTGAAGATTGGCATCTGCACCAAACCAAAAGATATGGTGTAAGCTCAGCCAAAAATGCCACGATCTCCTATGCTCCCTTGTTCTTTCATACGTTGCTCCTCCAGTGGATCAGGGCTCTTCACACGCTTTCTCATACGCCTAATAAAGTTAAAAGAACGTAACATCAATTCAACCATATTGATCAGGAAAAAAGTTCACTGGTAGGCTAAAGATTAAAAGGAAAAAAACAGTACCTGTCCTGTTCATTAAGAGAAGGAAATGATGGCATTAAATCCCTCGACTGAGGCAGGGGTGCTTCACGGAACCATTCATGCTTCAAGGCAGCCTCTGCTGATATTCGCTGTAAGGAAGAAACAAATATGTTCAGACATATAAAATATGAGGAAGGGAGAATCAGTTGGTTCTTTATAGGGATATATTACCGTCTCGGGATCATACGTCAGCATTCTGTTTAGCAGGTCAAATCCAGCTTCTGATAAGGTCAGCCCACCAGTGAAAGATACAGCTGGAAACTTTTCCCTTAATTTATTGTACCTGAAGGACAGAATCGAAGGTAAGACTTCCATGGTATGACATAAACCTGGCATGATCAATATACAAAATAAGCAGAAGAAATGGTTAACCACTTACGGTTGTTTGGGAAATTTGGCCTTGGCACCAGGTAATTTTGAATAACCAGGCCATATGTCCTCATTAGGTGTACCAAGCATTTTAAATATCTGCAATGGAAGTTAGTCATGTAAGATTTTCTTAATCTAATTACAATAAACAAATAGAAATCGTAAGTCAAACCAGATACCTTGCTAAGTTGATCAATATCGCGTTTCCCATCAAATAGTGGCTTTTTTGTCAGAAGTTCTGCCATAATACAACCCATAGACCACATATCAATAGCAGTAGAATACTCCGTTGCTCCTAGCAGTAGTTCTGGAGCCCTGCAACCATAAGGATCAAACTGTGAGACCATGATGGGAGAAGTGAGAACTTACAGTTGAATGCTAACTTAACAACAAACTGACATTTGAAAAATTTGGATGCTGGCAGATGACTAACCTGTACCACAGAGTCACAACCAATTGAGTGTAAGGCTTTAATGGGCTACCATATTGACGAGAGAGCCCAAAATCACATATTTTCAGCTCACCACGGTTATTCAAGAGAATATTAGACGTCTTGAGATCCCTATTTAAGAACACAGGTCATTAGGATATATATACCAAAGAATAACTCCAATTAAGAAATGTGCATATGAAGGTTGAACAAAAAACAATGGTTAGTCATTACCTGTGAATTACCCAATTGTCATGAAGATACTTAACGCCCTCTAGCAGCTGAAGCATCAAACATTTGACCTCGCTTTGACTATATGGCTGTTTCATAGTCTCCATGACCGCCTTCAGATCGTGTTCCATGTACTCCATCACCATATAAGTGCTATCACCACTCCCAACAACTATTTCCTTGACATCCACGATTGAAGGGTGATGGAAAGATAACAGGATATTTATTTCCCTTAGAGAAGTCAGAGGGAAACCTTCCCGTTCATTCTCCATCTTGACCTTCTTCAATGCAACAGTCTCACCAGTTTCCTTGTCCTCCGCCCTAGATACAATTCCGTATGTACCCTCATTGATTGTGTTTAACCTCTTAAACTCGTCAACACTCCTACAACCCTGAAGCATGTTAATGCATCTACGCGACGAGCCTGCAGGCTCTGGGGTTCTAGACCTACGCGCACGACTCTCAGAATCAGTATGCAACATACAAAGAGCGGAAGAATCGTCGCCATCATCCTTCTCAACATCAATGTTGTCATCCTTGTCTACTTCAAGATCGCCATTTGGACTACACCGTGCTACCACTGAGTCAGAAGACACCGAGGAGTTCACCCTCGAGTCCCCAAGCTGTGGGCTCGTAACCTTCTTCGTGGAGCCTTGTTCTGGCGACACACTTTTCTTTCTCTTGGGCATAATAATCTCTTCCTCATCATCAGGATTTGCCCATCGCGAAGTCATAATGTTTCGCATTGTTGTATAACCATCCTCACCCTCCTCTTCAACAATAATACTACTATTATCATCATGCTCGTGCAGTCTCTCAACCTTTTGCATATCAACTGACACATCCAAATCCATGCTGCCCGGGGTGCTAACACCTGGGAGCTCGGCAACCACACTGTCTACCACTTCCATGCTCCTCACAACATCTTGAACGCGAGGCTTCGAACCATTCCTATCCAAAATAACCGGTGAGTGCTTCCTTTTCTTGATTGGGGAACGCACCCCGCCATCCCTACTGACTCCCACAACACCATTCACCCTCGGCTCACTTGCCTTCGGCGGGCGCCCACGAGATTCTTCTGAGCCACTTCCGCTCGAAACCTCGCCGGGCTCCCTCTCCTCCCTCCTCCCTGAGGGCCGGCTCTTCGGTGGCAGGTGCGGCGAGCGGTGGCGGCTGTACCCATTTGACGGCTCCCGGTCCCTGCCCCGGACGCCATCACGGCGACGGTCCGAGTCGCGGTGGCGGTGATGGTACTCCTTGTCTCTTCTAGAAGCCCCCAGATCGAACTCCCGCTCCCTCGACACCTCGTAGCCCCGGTACCCACCGTGGCGCCCCGCGGCCATGATGCGCACGCACAAACCCTAGCAATCGAAGCTGGATCGCCCGGCAAACCCTAGATCTTCGGACCGAAACCAAACCCTAGACAAAAATTGGGGGTTCTGGATCGAACTGGAGGTCGTACCTTCCCGAATCGGGGAGATGCTGGGGATTTGTGCCCCGGTCGGGCGCGGGGCGGAAGCTTATCGGAAGGCGGCGGCGGCCAAGCACGCGGAGAGGAAACGTGCGGGTTTGTGGTGCTGTGACGGTGAAGGGTGGGGACGCTGGAGGGAGACGCGAAGAAAAGAAGAGGAAGCCGCGCCGGGCATCGCCTGATTCGCCTATCGTGCTGTGCTGTTGATTGGTAGTTTGGGTCGGACGCGGTTGCGGGGGGTTCAGGCCAATGGCGGGTGGGGTATGACACGAAGACCAGGTCAGGGTCCAGAGTGTCAGTGGGAATAGGTTCGAGTGGGTAGCACAGGGCAAGGATGAACATCTGACGCAATAGGACATGGCGACATGCTAGGATTGCCGACTCGACTTTGGAATATTTTCACGGGTTTACCCACCCGATATAGAGATGCCCCATGTGGAACGAGCGATGTTTTCCATTTTAACTGCTTATTATATTACTCCTTCTAAACTAAAGATGTTTTACTCTTTTCACACATATTATTTGATTAGATTCATTCAGATACAAATATATCTAGACAAGTTTTAGTGTATACACCTGTATATAGGCAAATTTAAGTCAACTATTATGGGTCGGACGAAATAGTTTTCTTTTAAAATATATGTATTAATACGTATTTTAGTATCTATATCTTTAGAACAAAATATATAAATCTACACACTAAAAGATGTCTAGACACATATATTTTAAAAAAACTAAAACATAAATATGAAACAAGCAAATGTATCTATCCATAGATCTTTTGTTCATAGTATATATAGTTTTTTTAGGGACATAGTATATATAGTTGATAAATATCGTATGAGAATGTGTACATTTTTTAGAGAAACTCCGAGATTAGCCCAGTCGTCTTAGCCAGGCCCAGGGTCCAACTAAACTCTGCCCTAACTCGCGTGTCTCCTCTTCCTAACCACCCTCGATCGATCCCTGCCACCACGAATGAGTGTCTCGTGCCCCTTCCTCCTCTTCTGCTCGATCTCTCACACTATCTTCCTTCTTTTGACGACCCTTTCTCCCCCTAAGCCCCTCATCTCCAACGTCAGTCGTCCCTCACATCCATCTCTAACCATCCTCCACAAGGCCGAGAGCCGCTTCATCCCACCTCCAAGTGCGCCGCAAGATGCTGCAACTACTGCGGCAGGGGCTTGGCAATGGTTCTATTCATTTGCCCATTTGCTGGAGACCGGTGGCTTATGTGAATGGCAATGGAGCCAAAAGATGTCACCAATAAGGGGGGTTGGCAACGGTTCTGTTCATTTGCCCATTTACTTAATGTGCAACTCATCGGTTATGGTTATTTCGTTTTAGTCGTTTGCACTAGGATTTTAAGCATGGCAGCAGTAAAATATTTCGTTTATTTATATCATAGACAATTGTCAGCATTATGTTTCTATCTCAATAATTTTAGCATTACATTTTCTTCACAATATGACCATGGAAATATGCAATTCTTAACTTTCTTGGTTACGTCTTCGTATTCATTTCATTGTTTTCTTGGTCTTCGGGGTCTGTGACGGTGAAGTACCTTGCAAGGATAAATTTCTCCGTTTATCCTTAAGATCTTGCAAGGGTTGTTTCAAGGATCTGAAAATATAGTACAATATGTTTTCTTCAATTTGAGAATTGTAGACACAAATAGAAAATATTAATTGCAAAAACAACTAGATATAAGAACAATTTTCTCACCGGAGCTTGTTTTACACCGAGCTTCTCAAGATGCTTGATCCAACTACTTTTTTATGCAATGTTCCAAAAATAAACTCCTAGTATCAAACGAGCCTCGACTTAGCAAATTTTATACACACTAACAAACTGAAACACAAATATAGTGACTCGCACAATGTAGCATTCTTTAAGAATAACGTGATCTAACACAAAATAAATCACGTAGAACATGCTTTTAGATCAAACCAAGTGAAAATTCTTGATGGCTAATCAGAACATAAATAATAAAAACAACAAGAGAAACTCTAGTCCATCGTCACGATGGACATCCACAGAAAGATTTATACCTTTACGTCAGTGGGAGTTTCTCCTTGTCGTCCTTCAAATCATGGAGCCATAAGATGTGACCACGACCGGATGCAACCACAACTAGCAGGCTTCTTCTTTAATGCCGTCTTCAGATGACGAGGAACCATAGTGCCTTGACCAAATATGCACAAAGAGGGGAGGTGGACGAGCAGCAGTCGTGCTTTCAATTCCAAACACAGATAGAAGATACTTGATGTAAGACTTCACAATTGTATTTCTCCAAAAATCATGTTAATGCGAATTCATGTCTGTATTCATGTGAAATATGCCGTATTATAGGAATTCAGAGGAATCCCGTTAAGATGTTTCATTGTTGGAGGAGGGGACGCCACGGGAACTATTCCGATAAGACATTTTCCTTCCTTCCAAATATGCTCTAAATGGAATTCTAGATTTCTTCTAAAGTAAGTTAAAAATGAAAATCTGTTCAATTTCTTTGAATATTATATTAAGTGAATGTGGACAAACTGTCAGACGTCAGATTTTTCAAGCGACGGTGGGATGGCAACCGCCATGTCGTCACGTTGCCATGCGACAACTTCTCACCGAGTTGCTTTGTCGCACCATATTAAAGTCCTTTTTTTTGCTCCATCATTTTGTATCAAGTAGGTGAATAGCGTGTTGTTATGGAAGAACGACCGAGTGAGTGAATAGGGGGTCTTTTCCCCGGAAAATGGCTTTGGCATGCGAGCTTCGTGGAGCCCCTTCGGAATACAATGAAAACACAGTTTCAAAATTGATTTTTTTTTGCCAAGAATTGAATATAAGGTATTTTCTTTTGAAAAAATGCACTGATTTAAATTTGATTTTTTCAAAGTTTTCACAAACAAGCTCGTGTACCAAATTGACGTACTCGTGCCTTTCCTCTATAGTCATGACACGAATAAGTAGGGTGGTATAGGATCGGCTTACGTAGAAATTTGCCATATACCAACAATATTGACACTAACAATGTTTTCAAATAGATTTGATTGCCTCTGTTAGTAAGATGTTTTTAAGTAGTTCGACACCAAACTACTTTTGAGCTCAGATGAAGGCACAAGGCGCACTCGACTCGACTCCTAAGGTCGACACTAAATTACTCTTCCTAGTCACCGATCCTTGTTAGGCTCGTCATAGCTAGAGTATTATGGATAGCATCATAATATGATACCGTATCATAGCACATAAAACTAAAAAATATAATGATAAATACATCTTGTACACAAATTTGCATTAAGATTCTACAAATGATTTAATACAATAAGGTTATGATAAGTAGTAGATAATATCATACACTATAGAGGTTATATCATACACTGTATCAAATGCTTGATACTAGTAATATGATACTTTCACTATGACCAACCTTATATTAGGCTCCTCGGTTTTAACCCTGGAGCTAAAAAGTGGACCGCGTAACACTTGATAATATTCAGGGCGCTTCTTTGATACAAATGATGTTCATAAAAATTTAGGAGGTTGTTCAAATTGGAAGATTGAATCCCTTCAAAATTCGTTCCGAGCGTAGGTTCCATTGCACTTTATTTTACTGTGAAATTTGGCTAAATCCTCAAAAAAGAATAAGTTATTTTTGCATGACTGAATCAAAGAAAATCCGACAAAAATTTGTTCACTAAGATTCGGCTCTAGCACTCCAATTCTAAGTTTTTTCTACTTATACTTTTTTTTCTTAACATACGGATCAAAGAGGCCATTCTTAGGACCCATGGCAAATGTAGGAAAATTGTATTGCCTCCGTTCATGTTTACAGTCTCGTGCAATAGCTCGAGGCCTCAGGTGAGGCACAAGACATCAGCTGCACAGTAGCGGCAACTTCAGCGAGAGCAATTTCAGTTTGGACGGCAAGCCCCGCGCGCCCCCGACGACCCTCACGGCGCGCCGGCCCAGCTTGGCCTCGGCTCGAGCGCGCTTCTCCTTCCCCGCCGCCTGCGCCGCGGCCAGCTTTCCCGCCGCCTTGTCCTGCGCTCGCACCATTCTCCTCTCCGCCGTGGCCTACCAAGACACCACCATTCTGAATTCATGAAACTATTCCTGCTGCTGCCTTCTTTCGGGCGTTCCACGGATTCATGTGACAAAAATATGCGTGCGTACCTCTACCATCTTCATCTGCAGCTCGGCCTTCCGCCTCTCGCGGTTCTCCCACGCCTGTATCTTCAGCTCCTCGCGCCTGTACCTGAGAAGACGCACGCACGACGCGAAGCTATAGCTTTGATAACAATCCGCAAGGAATGGCTCATCGACGGCGGGGAGAATAAGATAGTGTACATGACCCATGGCTTCGTCACCTGGCCATCAGCTTTGCGCGCTCCGCCTCGTCCCACGCCGTCGCGGGCGACAGGGCCGTGGACCTCGCACCCGCCGCCGGACCACTCCCCTCGGCGCTCTGACGGGCCGCACCAAGATCCGCCGCGCCGCCGCCTCGCGACCCGCCGTTACGTCTCCTCGGCGAAGCGGCCGGGGCTCGGGCGGCGTCCGGCGGAGCGGCGCGGGGCGTGTTGGTCCTGGACGGCTCCTTGCTCCCTGCCGGCGTCATCTCGGTGCCGACGTCCCTCAGGGACAGCGACGCGCACCTCTGGCGCTCCGACACCCGCACGACTCTCTTGGTCTCCCCCTCGGCCGCGAGCCCGCCGACACCGGCCGCCGGCGCGTCCCCGTCCGCCACGCTGGTATAGGTCCAGGAGGGCCTGCTGCTAGTGCTGATGATCCCCTTCCGCGACGCCGACAGAGGAAGCAGCAGCCGGTGGTCGGCGCCCGAGCTCCGGCGCCGTCCGTGGCCGTGGCCGTCGGGCGCCCTGGAGAGCCACTTGTGCGCGTCGTCCCACTTGGAGGGCCTCGGCTTCGCCTTGGTGTAGCACGTAAGCAGCGCCCGCGCGTTGCTCGCGCTGTAGGTGTAGAGGTCGTACCTGTGGAGGCCGGCGCCGGCGCTGGAGCTGGAGCTTGTCACCCCAGGCGATCTCCTCATCTCTCTGCGAGCTCAGATGAAGATAACCAAAAAGGTTTCTGATCTCTGAACCTTCCACAGTCCCACAAGACATATATGCACGAAAACGAGTGCGGACGCAAAGGCTCAGTATGTGAAACTTGACGCAAGTGCCTGCCACTATATACGGAAAGCTGCAATCATGCGGGGAGGGAGGCGTCACCGAAAGGAGCAGGTGCTGGGAGTGAGTGCAAGAAAGTGACGAGCAATCGGAGAAGGACCTACAGCTACAGGCCGAGCTCTGGTGTGGTCGTCTCCTCCTGGATGCAGAGTCCTCCCTTTGACGGCAGTGGCAGGAAATCGCGGCGGCGGATAAGCGGCCCTGTCCCCAGGTCCCGACGGCCGCGCCATATAGGCATTGGCGATTGGCGTCGATCGCTCCTGCCCGGCTGGGCTGGCACGCACGCCCTTTGGCTAGAAGCAGTCCAGAGATTCCGGGGAGGCGCTGTGTCTGTGGGGCTGCGCAATGGTGGCGACATGCATGCGAGGCTACTGTGCTGTGCACGAGGTGACGAGGCAACAGCCTAGGGTGGATAAGCAGTGTGAGTAGCACCGTGCGCGCATATGGAGCCTGCATGTGGTTTTGTCCCCCTGGGCCGGCGTGCTAGCATCCAAGCCGTGAGAGCCATCAGCCACGTGAACCGGCAACTTTCCCGGTACGTTTGCTTGCTAGTATAACATATCGTCCGGCTAGAGAATTAAGTTAGGGAAATGATATGCCTCCCCGGAAATACGATCCCCCGTTGCTCTCACGCTGATGGCCTACCAAAACAGCTTTATCTTCTTCATATCCTTTCCTTTTCTTCTGTCTTGCACGGAACCATCGTCCATGGAACCGCCGCGCACCTTCAGCGTGCGCTGCTCGTCCCCGCAGCTTGCGCCGCATGCAGCTAGTGCGGCTCCCGTCGTCAGCATCTCGCGCTGCCCGCCCCCGCCAGCATCCTACGCCGCCCGCCCCCGCCGGCATCCCCCGCCGTGCGCCGTGTGCCGCCCGTCCTGTAGCTCGCGCCTCGTGCACCTCTCATCTCTGCAGCTCGCGCCGAGCGTCGCCTGCCCTGCAGCTTGCATCGCCAGTATCTAGCGTCGCCTTCCCCTGCAGAGCTCGCTGCCGTGCTGCCCAGATCTAATCCCTTCCTCTCGTTGGGTAGCAGGTGGCTAAGGTCGAGGAGAGTGCGTGGCCGGCGAAGGCCGACCACTGGCTATTTTTTTGCTACTTTCGCATATTTCTTTTGCTACTTCCACGTATTTTTTTTTGCTACAATCAATCTATATGGTTTTGCTATGTGGTCTCCGGCGATGTCCCATTTGATACATTAGAAAAAACATTTTGCTACATCCATTTTGTGATTTTGCTACAATAGCGTTGAGTTTTTGCTACACGATCTCCGGCGAGGTCGTCTCCGGCGAGGTCTAAGTCTCCGGCGAGGTCGGATCTGCTACATTAACATAACTTTTTTGCTACCACCGTTTTGTGTTTTTGCTACAACAGTGTAATGTTTTGCTACACGGTCTTCGGTGAGGTCTACCGGCGAAAGCCTCCAGCGAGTCTCCGGCGAGGTCGAATATGCTACGTTAGCCTAACTTTTTGCTACACGGTCTCCGGCGAGGATTCAGGCGAAATCTCCGACGAGGTCCAATCTGTTTTTCTATTTCTGGACCGAACAGTTTTCTGCTACAATATAGCAAAAGCGGGGCACTATGTAGCAAAAACGGGCCTGAGTGTAGCAAAAGCGGGTTTAGATGGACACGTGTCAGCACGAGGATCCGGGGGATCGGAGGCAAATATCCCCCGAGGAACGCGTACTGCTCCCCATTAAATTACTGTATGTATATGCACCCGTTTTTTGGCTTGGGCATGTGTCCAGTAGGTGTAAATATGTACTTTCCCGCCTCTCGGTGTGTTTGTTTGTTAGTCGTTCCCAGCCTGATATCCCGCGCTATTTAACATCGGACGGAGCTAGTTTTTGGTCTAATATCAGTTTTTTACTCGCGTTTTCAGTCGAGTTCTGGGATTTTGGCTAAAATTTTATTCAAACTCGGAAATTTTGGGCGAATATAGGCTATTTTCATTAATAGCGGGCGAGTTCATACATACTACATCAAATTTGGACGAACACCTGAATTTTGACTTTATTAGGCTTAAAAAAACTAAAAAAAAACTTAGAAACGGTCGATTCCCGGGCCGATGCCATCGGACGCCGCTCACATGCAGAAGTTACGGTAGAAGAATGTGTAGCCGGGGTCCGCCTTGCCGTCGCTCGGCGGCTGCGAGGGACGGGAGCTGCCTTGGCCGGCGTTGCTGTAACGCCACATCTGCGATGAGGGCCCGATGTCGTCATCGTCGTCGAGGACGATGAGCAGCGCGCCCTGGTAGGCGAGCTCCCGGCAATCTTTGCGGGCGGCCTCACGCTCGGCCTCCTCCCGGTGGCGTCGAATTCGGTTGGCCTCCTCCTTCTCCCAGTCGGCCCTAGACCAGGCGAGGGCGTCCGACTCCGGCATCGACGACACGCCGTTGAGAGAGCGCGCCGTCATCATCCTCGTCGACATGGACTGCCTAGTCCACCGGCTCAGGCTTCGGCTGGCGCAGGCGAAGCTGGCCGGTCAGCGACGATGGCGTGCGAGGCTCGTTGATGATGATGCCTCGTGACCTCGTCCTCGACGGCGACCGCCTCAGCGTCTTGGCCTCCCGATTCACGGGACGCAGCACCTCGCCGCTAGCTCGCGGCGACTGTGCCGGCGCAGAGCCGGACAAGCGGGAGTCCGAGGCCGCGGAGGACAACGAACCTCGCCCTCGTCACGGGCGGCAACGAGCGAGGGAATCCCAGCCTCGGGCGGTTGCCCGCGGTGATATGCTCTAGGACCGCCGCGAGCATCCGTACCGGCGCACTCCACCAACGACGGCGAGACGTCGCGTTATTGCGCTTTGTCGGTGAGCCGGGCGGACCTTCGTGGGCGGCGAGCTCCTAGAGCCGGCGGTCGGCGAGTAAGGAAGGTTATCGGGGTCTTCGGCGAGGTCCGGATCCTCCATCGCCACGATTGCATCCTGGATCTCCTCGACGAGACCGGCACGCCATTGAGCCTCCAATAGGGCGGGCACTGGAAGTCGGGCCGGGCGACGTGCAACATCCGGGCCTCCGACGGCTAGACGGTACACCGACCAAAGTCATTCACCGCCGCGGGATCGTCTGGGTACCTCTCCGCCATGGCTTTCGCCGAGAGCTTCGACTCGCCGAAGTTGGATTTCATGGTCGGGGGGGGTGGGAAGCTTGAGAGTGTGTGTTGTGAGCCGGCGAGGGCGCTGCGTTGGGAATATGCCCTAGAGGCAATCATGTATGATGATAGTTTACATTGTATTTATAAAGATATTAAGTTGACCTTGTATAAACATCTGATGTGTATCATTGAATATGTGATTCGGTTGTGGAACTATATATTCATGTTGTTTGTACTAAATATTCTTGGTCATTGAGGTTATGCTGGACACACAACTTAGACCAATGTGAAAGTTGGCTTGATGACTCGGTTCCACTTGTCATGGGCATGGAGATGCTATTCCAACATACACAGATTCGACTAAAGAGTTTAGCGAGTCGGATTGACCCATATTGAGGTACAACGAACAAGTTTTCATTTGTATATCTCAATCAATATAATCCTTAGACCTGAGGTTATTGCATAGTCCGAGTTGAGGATCACCGACATAGGTTCTATCAAACACTGATCCGTAATTGGGCAGTTATAAAGGCAAAGCTCGGGTCGACTGAGAATCAAGCTGCGTGATGTGAATAACCAAGATGGGATTTTGCCCCTCCACTTGGAGAGATATTCTCTGGGCCCTCTCATGAGATATGATTCGGAAAGCATGGCCATGCATGACTCGGTTAAGTGTTAACTGAGGCGATCGACTAAGAGTTAGTCGGGTGAATCACTTATCTCGGATCGAGAAGAGAGTCGGACTATTTAAGGGGTGACATATATTCGCCTATTGTCTGACAAGGTATATCGTGAGGCAAAAGGGACTCGAACGCAAGTCGCATTGGAAAGGCAAGTCGTCATGACTCTTTGGTACTTGGGAGTCAGCACGTTCTGCTAGGAGCCGTTGTAGACTGATTGATTTAGAGTCGGACTCTAATCCTGTCCAAGTAACCATGAGCCTGCGGGGTCATACACTTAAGAACGGGGGCAAGTTTGGATTGGATCTGAACTGGAAATCTGGTTGGGTTAGACCCGAGCCTGATTTTGACTGAGTCAGTGAGTCGGACTCACAGGGGCTAATATTATATGGATTTAGTAAATGATCCGCGCGAGCAGAGCCCACGTTCACTCCCTATATATAGTGGAGCACACCAACGCTGAAGGGTTAATCGTTGTTCGGTTAGGTCATTCCATGTATTGGAAACCCTATCTCCACAGCAGTCCTGCCGCCGTAACGAATCTAGCAGTTCGCCGCCGGCGCTCCTTCTTGTACGTGTGCATACCAGCAGAGGTGATGTACGATCAACATCAGGACGATCAGATCGCGAGGACTGCACTACATCAACTGACGCGCTTCATCAGTAATCCGCAACTGCGCGTCTAGTGGTAAGCCTCGTGGCCTTCTACCTCGGCTAGATCTTGGGATCACCAGGTTAGAGGAAATTTTTTGTTTTATCTCTGCGTGGTCCAACACGCTGGCTTTTATAGCCGAAATGGGCAGCGAAGGCGGGAGGGGTGTAGCGGCATGGGCGGAAAAAGAGGAAACACCGGGAAGGCGATCCGGCGGTGGCGCGCCATTACGGCGACGCGTGGTCGACGAGACGGGCAGTCAACGCTCGGCGGTCCGTCGCGGGAGCCGAGGCGGAGGGATGAGGACGACTCGGCTTCCAGTTGCTGACAGGACGAGGCCACAAGCGGAGTCGATTTTTTTCCTGCCGATTCCGCTTCCTCCGGCGTTCCTAGGGCGTTCCCAGCGTCCGGGATCGGCCTGGAAACGCCGAACGAAAGTTGAGCCAAATCCAAACGAAATCGACATCCTAAAAACGTGACTAGGCTATTTTATGGCGCCTGGATGAAAAATTTGTTCTGCGAACGGTTTTGGAAACCCGAGTGAAGTAGGTCTTGGAAAGTCGGGTTGATCGAATACTTGGGCTTCCTCCACCCGCACCAAGTTTTTGAGGACATCCGTTTTCTCTCCATCGTCGGGGACAACCTGCAAGTTACATCTTCTCCCTCAGTTGTTCTAAATCTTACCTTGGTCCAGCTTTTATCATGCATGTTATGAACAAAAAAAAATCATGCATGTGCATCACAAGTTACCAACCATCATCAAGTCAGATGCATCACATACGATAGAAGTAGACATGGAAATCAAAAAGTTACTACAGGATCACGGGTTACTCTAGCAAAAGGCAAAAGTGGAAACAAAGTTACATGATTGACATGCATCTAGTAGTGGTTGGATGGAAAACTATAGCAGCTAGAACTAGAAAACAAGGGAAAAGAGATGCATTGGTTATATCTTGAAGGTACAAAATTGATAGGTTACAATGGGAGTAATAAGATCATAATTAGAAACTATTAATCATTGTATTAGGTAGAAGAAAAATGGAATCATTTGTTACGTCTACATGTTGATTTGAAAAGATGTAAAAACATGCGGTATTGGTATGCAGATCCATTGCATCACTAAGTTGCATCTAAACTTAATGATTAGCTAAAAAGCTCACCTATCCGCTATACAAAAAAAGTAGTTTAGCATGTACATAATTATAGCCATGCGTTTCCAATGTTACTGAATTAAAATGAACCCCCGGTTTTACATCCTCTGTGTAAGGAACAAAAGAAAACAGTTCCTGTATTCTTAGATGGAATTTCAAAGCATTGGGTTGCACATGGTGAATATACTGTTGTTTTAGATACAAGAAGTAAAAAAGAATTACAGATTACATCGATTATATCAGAAAAATCACATGAAATTAAACAATAGAGGAGATAGGATTTAAAACATCTAACAGGTTACACCTAGAAAATTGCCCATTTATTTCCATCTTCGGTCCGGGAAAACTTCTAACTATAATAGATTACAGATAAAAAATGATGTGTGTTGCATCTATGGTCTAGAAAAGTTCCCGCCTAAAGGGATTACATATAATTTTTTTAAATGTCTTGTAATTATGGGCCAGAGAAACTCGCACCTATCGGTTTTTACCTACGAAATGTACAAATCCAAAGAAACTCTCATCTAAAAATATTACACCAATAAAAAATTAGCATGAGTTCCATCTAGTAGATTACATCTAGACACACTACACATGCTGCATCTAGGGCGGCAGAAGAAAAAAATCCGTGTACTAGATTACAACTAGACCAAGGTACATGCGCTACATCTGCCATAACACATAACAAAGCGAACCAAACACACGGAGTTCCATATAAAAACAAATGTTCAACATCAGCTGAATCATTTAGCATAGCAATTTGCATGAAAATAAACTAGATCGACAAGTTCGAGGCTAGCATATCGATTAACATACGAGTGCACTAGCCAGAAACGTAGCATATGTAGCCGGATGTGTCGGGGGTCTAGCCTAAAGCGAGGCGGTGGAAGCTCCAGCCTGAGGATGGAACCTCTCACACGAAGATGTAGCCTCTAAGAGCGCCTATGATTCAGCCTCCGCTGCCCTGAGATGCAGGCCGACGCCGTGGGGGATCCAGACTCCGCCGCAAGGATGACGCTTCGACAACGACTATGCAGGCTCCCCCACCCGAGGATGCCACCAAAAACTCATAGATGCCGCCGCCACGAGGTTACTGTCCACCGCAGCGAGGAGCGGCATCACCGGGGAAGGCTGTGGTTTGGCACACCGGAGTCGAGAGTCGCCAGCGTCATGTGTGGAGGAGGGTGTCATCGACAAAATGGATTTTCTTCCTCCAGCCTTCCATGTGGGCCATGCTTCGATCGATCTGCCTGATGCCCTTTCTCCAATACTCTCTCTAATACTCCTACTTTGCATTGCACATAAGCTGGCATTGTCCATATCCTTTGCTTTGATCATATTAGCTGCCTCCAAGCAGTCTGTTTCTAGGTCCAAGGGATCCGTGGACCAGTTCAGTGCTAGTTTGAGTCATTCATCACACGCAGCTAGTTCCGCTTCCAACGTTGATGCATAATTGATCAGGTTAAGGCAAGCCGTAAAGATAACTTCACCCCATCTGATCCCTGAGCGGCACCGTGCCTGCTCCTGCCCTTCCAGTTGCTTGCACATAACTTTCACTAACATTTTTTTTTGAATTGATACATATATATCATAAGGCAGGGTTTTCGCCCTAGCCTTGTGGGAATAGAAGAGATACCGGGGGGGGGGGTTAGAATGTACAGCCTGGTCTGATCCAGGGGATAGGAGGAAAAAAGGACAGAGAAAGCAAAAGGAGGCAATTAAGCGTGTTGCCCTCTAATTGATTTTGCCCAGATCAGCAGCTTATCTCTTCGTTTGCTTGTCCTGGCAGCCCAGAGCTCTAGGAGGCTGGCAATGTTGGCTAGCAGAGTGCTCATGTTGGTCATCTTTTGGTTGAAGATTCTATCGTTTCTAGCATACCATAATGACAGAAGGCAGGCGGCCACGCAGATGGGCCATGTCTCAGTGTCTCCCTGAATCCTGACCCGATGAAGCGCTGAAAGTTCGTTTTCTCTCCGGACTGTGTGATTGATCCCTATTTTCTCCCATATCCAAGATGCTTGGGTGCAATGTAACGCTATGTGTTCAAAGGTTTCCACCGCAGGGCACTGGTCACATCCGCTATCTGTGCACCACTTCTTAGTGACCATGTTTCTCGTGTTTAGTCTACCCCTGTAGGCTAGCCACAAAAAGACCTTATGTCTATGCGGAATTGGTTTTAACCATATCCATTTGGCGGGTGACCAAACTGTACCATGCTCTGAGAAGAGTTTATAGTAGTCTTTCGCTCTTGGCGGTTTTCCTGTTATGGACATAAGTCTGGTGTCTCCTGTCCCGTCCATTTGCAGCGTTATTTTAGAGAGGGCTGTCAGTAGCGACTGCAGCTGCTCGTCAGCTGTCATAGAGACGGGGTGATGCAGCCTAAGTACCCAGTTTCCATTAGTGTACTGTGATTTCACAGTGCAGCATTGATCCATTGCAAATGAATATAGGGTTGGCATTGTGAACTGCAGTCTTCCAAGCTTAGTCCAATTGTCGTGCGAGAACGCAGTTTTATCTCCATGGTTGATCTGGCAGGATGTGGCACTTTGTACTACCTGGACCATTGGTACCAGTGATTTCCATAGTGGCGAGTCCCATCTGGTTGCGGACCGTGGTATGTTGTTACTCAAGTACCAATTGTGGAGCCATGAAAAGCAGGGTCCCATCCCCTTTGATAGTAGTTTGGTGGTCAGGCTAGCCATCAGTGCTCTATTATGCGTTCTTAGGTTTCTGACCCCAAGCCCACCCTGTTCTTTCGGTGTGGTGACAACATCCCAGGAAACGAGGCAGTGACCGCCCTTGGCCTCCTTTTCATTTTTCCAGAGAAACGCCCTTCTGATCTTGTCTACAGCATCTATATACATGCCATGAAGTAGTTTGGGATCGCTGACAGCACAACGTTCACCATTTGCAATCGGCCACCCATGTTTAGCATCCTTGGAATCCATCCTGGCAGTCTATGACCAATGTGATCTACCACCGGCTGCAACATCGATCTGGTTATCTTTGTTTGCGTTAGTGGAAGTCCTAGGTAAGTACACGGCAGCTGAGTTATGGGGCATCTGAGGATCGAGGCAATGTTATTAGCCGTCTGTGGTGGCAGGTTTATAGGGACAAATGTGCTCTTGTGGTAGTTGATGTGCAGTCCAGTGAAACTTGCGAATGCGTCAAGTAGGAGTTTGGCAAGTGTGGCCTGCTCTGCTGTCCCTCTTAGTATGAGCAGCGTGTCGTCTGCGTATTGTAAGGCAGGCAGTGGTGCCCCATGTTGAATTGGGTGTTGTAATATGCCGTTGTCGTTGTTGCCTACCAAAACCCACCGGCGAGCAGCGACGGGCAACACGAAGAGCCGGGAGGCTCCCTGGACTGCTGGTGGGCCCTGGTCCCTCGGGCAACGACCCGCAAAACTCCGGCACACGTCCTGGCTTGGTTCGAGGGCGTGCCACCTGACCTATACCTGGTCAGGAAGGTGAAGGATTGCTTCGATTGGTTTCCTGCATGGTAAACAAGTATACATAAAATTCGAGCCGTGACCGGCTCCCAGGTTTCCCTGTGAATCGGCTCCTAGAGCCGATTATCCCATGGTTCTGTATTAGATCTATGATAACATGGGGTTTTGCTTCATCAATACAAGTTAAATCGATCTATGACAGTTTAATGTTTTCACTACATAATTGGAACTTCCTACACGTAATTGAGCCTGGTAGATACAAAGATGATAGAAAACTAACCCTAGAGAAGGCCTAAAAACCAACGTAAAGTCAATTCCCGGAACAACTCCTCTCGGATCGGCAAACCATATCTTACATATTACTGGATCGTTCAACCCGTTTGCAAGGCCTGATCATGTAGATATCAAACTAAACCTTGGAGAACAAGGCACAACTATAACAGATCAAATCGACTTAAATAAAGATCAAGCAAGATGCCACCCTTACACCCGGGAAAAGGTGCAAAGGCGGCGAGATAGCTAGAGGCCGCATAACTAAACGATCATAGCAAAAAGGTACCGATGCTAGCCTAAACAAATCTATGATAATAGTATTACTCGCCATCAACAAGGCTTCAGTACGAGTAACACCAAATAACGCATAAGTAGATACTGCCTAGATCGCAAGATGCGATCTAGGCAGCATGGCACTTACCCGAGAAAAACCCTAGAAACAAGGGGTGGCGATGCGCCGAGATTGTATTTGTTGTGAACGTGATTGTCCTCCTTTTCTCGATAACCTTAGGTACATATTTATAGTCCGGAGACTTTCTATCTTTGGAATAACTCTACAACTCTATCTCTTACCTAAATCGAAACGAAACCTATTACAATATAAGATACACGGGCAATTTAGCCCAAATCAACGTACGAGGCCGATTCAACAACACGTTGCATATACGTATCTTCTAAGCCCATCTTGATTACGGCCCATCTCCTCCTTTGGCCAAAATATGGCGATAACACATGCCCCCCTGGTTTTGGCAATAATAATTCCAAAACCACTCTGTTTTTTTCCTTCTCCTCTTTTTTTTCTGTATCGGGTTACGCGTTGCCAGAATGCGTTGCAGAACAGAATCGTCACGCCACCCCCTCATCATGATGCCCTGTCTTCTCCACTTCTCCGCAGTGCATGATTTGACAATTTCGGCAGCACATTCTAGGAAACTGCTATAGCATTGAACTGCCTCCCACTATTCCCCTTATTTAAATTCATCTAAGAAGATTGCAGTCCCCATCTTACTCCAGTAGCCAAAAAAAACCTCTTTATCCGCCGAAAAAACCCTCTTCCCCCGCCATGGCCTCCTCTTCTTCATCTGGCCTGTCCTCCCAAGCCTCCAACACAATAAGCGACCGGGAGCCGACGCCAGAGCACCCGCCGACGGCGACGTACAACACTCTCGCCCCACACTGGTGGGACGAGAGGGATTGGGATTTCGCCACCTGGTCGGAGGACGACGCGTCCCTGACTGACGGCGAGGAGGGCCTGCAGTTCCTCGTCGACGGGGAACTGGAGGCGAAGAGCAGCGACGACGCCTGGTCCTGGGACGGCGACGAGTCCTCCGACAAGGAGGAGGAGTCGGAGGAGGACACCTCCTCCGATGAGTATCCACCGGTGAAGCGCTTCCGCGCCGGGTCCAGCGAGGACACCGAAGACGACGACGAGGACGAGGAGGCCCCCGCTGGCATCTTCAGCAGCAGCAGCGAAGACGACGCCGGCAGCAGCGCTGATGATAGCGAACAAGACGACGGCGAAGACAGCGGCGACGACCTCGGCCTCTAGATTAGGAATTAGTAGTAGTAGTAGCATATTTCCTTTTGTAAGCAATCAGCTCCACTGTAAATAATCATCTTTTGAATGAACAAAGATGGCTTTTGTCAACTCGATTTTGCCGATAGTCACATAGGTCGATGTTCCAGAAGTCGATAGCAACGTATCGGCTTTCACCCTGCTACGCTCATACAGCCAACCAAGTCACAGCCCAAAGAGCCGATGGTAAAACATCGGCTTTCCCAAAAAAACGTTGACAAGGTCAAGTTTGGTCGCATACTTAGACAAATCTGAGCGGCCACTTCCCAGTTTCAAACGGTAACCTGCGACCCTCTTCAAAAAGGGCGACCCAGATCTCCAATTGCTCCTCAACCAAATCGAGCTCACAGCGACAAGAACCCTCGATCCCCAATTGCACAGATCCATCTCCGCTGGCAAACTAGATGGCGGAATCGTCCAACACCAACCCAGAGGTCTCCGGTCTGAAGGTACGCCTACTCCCCGCAGTCTGAACGTGATGCTAGAATTAATGGCGAACACCTGAATTAATGTCTTATTCCATTATTAAATTTTCTAGGTTTCAGACATTCTGCTGCCGCATCCTTCTCTCCCAAATTCTCTCTGTCTTGGCCCTCGTACAGAATCTAGTCCTGCCCATCTGATCTCTTGCGAAGCAAACAGAATCCCCTTCGTAAGCCAAGACCTAGATTTAAACTCTTGGGCCGACTGCTTGCGAGCCTGGCCTAATCCTCCTGAACATTGGGTCACTTGGTTCAGCAGGGTAGCTAGAGCTCACCAATCCCAATGGGAAATATCGGGAATAGTCGATGCCTTGCATTTGTCATTGTCTCCTCTTGAGAAACATGAGAATCTTCTAAAAACCATCGGCTACTTCTGGTCTGACGCTCTGAACTGCTTCATGTTCGGTCATGGCCCTATGTCACCAACTCTGTTAGACGTGGTGATGATTACTGGTCTAGATGTTACATCACACAGCCCCTATGCTTTTAAACTGACCAAGGTCCCCTACAAACTGTCTTCAAAAACAGACTGCACGAACTGGGGTGCCTACCTCCAACGCCATATGAAAACTAAAGGCCCTGTCACAGAGAAAGAACACACAGCTTTCCTCAACTTCTGGCTGGAACATTTCATATTCTGTGGCCCTTCCCTTGCTCCAACAAAAAATTATCTCTCCTTAGCCTACGAGCTTGCCAAAGGCACTCAACTTGGCATCGGCAAACTGTTCCTTGGAGAGGTCTATCGATATCTCCAGTTGATGTCTGTCAAGCTATTCTCTGGCATAGCAGTCAAAACAGGAGGTCCTTGGTGGTACATTCAGCTATGGGCTCAGCTGTATTTTCAAAACCACATCCCAAACTTCCCCCTTTTGGCGAGTTGCACCTTTTCGGATGTCAAAGGGAAGCAGATCCGATGCACCAGCTATGGCCAAGCTTTGTATAGACTGCCAGGTAGTAAACTGATCCCTCAGGAAGCATCCAAGTGGTTCAGCACTTTCTTTCAGGGCCTGGACAATCCTAACTTCTTTCCTTACATGGAAGAATCGGAACATTTTGAAAATCCAATCTCCTTCAGGCTAGACAACTTTGCCGATGACACTAGCACTCGGCAGCTCTTTTCATCGTGATCCGTCCCTGTTTCCTTCCAGTTGGCATGAGTACATCCAACAGAATAATCAAGCCTGGGTATGAATTCTACCAGCCGGTCGTAGTGGCTCGGCAATTTGGCCTTGGACAAGTACCTCCCCATCTCTTTCTCCACCATCTTACGGAGAGCAGAGCCGACCTGCCTGATCCTCTCACCAGTCAAAGGTGTTATTCCTTCTTTGACGCTCTGACCATCCCAATTCCTAACGACCTCACCTTCGCCTCATCAACCGATGGCTTTGAAGACTGGTGGTCGATGTGGAAGACTCACGCCTTCAGGAGAGCTCTGGGACCGTTGCTGAAACAGCTCGATGCTGACTATGACATCCCCGTGGAACAGGTACCACTACTTGTAAATTTTCTTGCTGCAGCTCACAAATGACTCTTCTACTAACCCACTCTTTCTCTTTGCAGCAACAAGATGGCCCTGAACCTACGCACAGTGATGGCTCCCCCTTTGAGTTCTTTCCGCCAGCTCCTGTGGTTCTTTTCTGCAAAAACTCGCCACCTTTGAAAAAGGTCATGATGCAGAACCAGCCGATAACACCACAATCGGCTTCCAAAAACCCAGCAACTCCTAAGTCAGCTGCCCCTCGAGTTCCAACTAAGACAAGAACGATGGTGAGGAAGGTAGCTGCCAAGAAGACCTTGAGGCGCCGGAGCCCTTCTCCAGAAAGCTCGCATGTAGGCTGATCCACGTCTTGGTCGATCCTTCTCATTCTCCCACTCTTGCAGCCATGCTCGTGCTTACCGGTTCTCCTTTTTTACAGGCTTCCGTCGAAGAAACCTCTAGCGAGGACACTCAGACCAATCGAGGAGAACTAGGCCCTACAGATTCTGAGAGGACCATCACACTGAGCCAGCCAGATTCACCACCATCGGCTTCCAGGAAAAGGTCGGTTCCTGAACCTGCTGCCCCCCGAGCACCAGTCGAGGCGGGGCCAGCTGTGGGTCCCAAGAGAGCTCTCAAAGGACTGCAAGCTTCTTCGTCGAGCCAGGAGGTTTCGAAAATCATCAGCCTTCATGCTCTTACCACTTAATTCTTTTTATCTGCCGATTCATCATCATTTACATCGGCTAAACACCTTCAATGCAGACGACTGACGTTTCTAGTGGGAAGGCTGGGGCAGTGCCGATGCCTTTAGCCAAGCCGGATTCAGCAATCCCCGAAGGTGCAGATGAAATGGCTACCACTTTGGCCAAGCCCCCAGCAACCACACACAAGCCGATTGCCTCGTCATCTGCAATCCCCTCGGTCTTAGGAGAGGTATGTTAGCTTGTTTCGGCTTATTCTTCCATGTTGGACGCATACTGACGCTTTTTCGGGCCGCCAGGGTTGTGATATTTCAGGCTTGTTGACGTTCGACCCTGAATCCATCGAACCAACTCCCTCTGTTGCCGATGATGAACCACGAGCCAGGGCTGTTCCACCTCAATTCCAGCGTCTTAAAACCCTGCTGTCCTCCCCGATCGAAGAGTTGATCGAGGGTTCTGAGGAGGTGAAGAGCGTTCTTGCTGAAATAAAAGACCAACTCCCAGTAGCATTGCAGGTGAAGCTTTGGCCCGTTGTAACTCTGTCTTTCTACGGGTCAAGGGTGAAGCTAGCCCGTGAAAGGATCAACCTGCGTCGTGCCCAACTTCCGCTGAAGGCCAATATTGCAGACAGATGTCAGCAGCTCAACGAGAAAAAAGCGTCTCTGGATGCCAAAACTGACACCTCTGTCAGTACCGCCGAGCTCGCATCCTTGAAAAGGGAGCTGGAAGATCTTGAAGAGAAGGTCCGGGCGACCAAACAGCTCATTCGCGACAAGGAAGAATCCATCGCCCGATCCCAAGACGAAGCAGAAAGCCTCAAAGCTCAACTGAAGACCGATCTGGCAGAAATACGTGCCCTGAACAAGCAGCTAGTGACGGGCAAGGACGAAGATGACGAAGCCGAGATCGCCGAGGTGGACCGTGTCCGTGCTGACGCCCTCCACGCCTTCGAGGCATTTCTTCAGTAGCTCGTTTATGTAAACTGGCATCTGCTTGTAACAGTTTGAACCTCTAGAGTCGATGACCGTGCATCGGCTGTATATTTTGTTCATTGGCCGATCTCATGTATCGGCCCCCATATCTCACTGTCCATCATCCCACATGCTTGGGAAATATATATTTTTTTTATATTGGCCGATTTTGTGTATCGGCCCCCACATCTCACTGTCCATCATCCCACATGCTTGGGAAATATTTCTTGAGATGCTGACCGTTGACAGCCACTGGGAATTTCACGCCATCCAGCTCCTCCAGCATGTACGCGTTTCCCCTTAAAACTTGATCGACCCTGTATGGCCCGTGCCAATTTGGAGACCATTTACCATATGCTGCATCCTTAGTTCCCAATGGCAATACAACTTTCCATACCAGATCGCCAACGTGGAACTCCTTCGGTCTCACCTTCTTGTTATATGCACGAGCTACCTTGGCCTTGTTTTCTTTGATTTTCTCAAGCGACCATAGCCTAAGCTCAGTCAGATCCTCAACACTGTCACTCATCAGGGCCGCATATTCTTCGGTTGTTAGATCGTTCTGAAAGGTGACACGCCTCGATCCAGCCGTAATTTCCCAGGGAAATACGGCTTCTTGTCCATAGACTAGATGGTATGGCGAGGTTTTTATCGCTCCATGACATGACATGCGATAAGCCCATAACGCCTCTGACAAAACCTCGTGCCAACACCTAGGGTGCTCGTCGATCTTCCTCTTGATCAGCTTGATAAGGCTCTGGTTGGACGCTTCAGCTTGCCCATTTTCTTGAGCATAGTATGGAGATGATCGAATCAGCTTAATCCCTGTGTCCTCACAGAACTATCTAAAATCGTGAGAAGTGAAGACCGAACCTCCATCGGTCGTGATAGTCTGGGGAATCCCGAACCTATGAATGACGTGTTCTTTCACAAAATCGACAACATCCTTCGAGCTCACTGACTTCATAGGGACGACTTCCACCCATTTAGTGAAATAATCCGTAATGGCCAAAATCCACATGTGGCCTTTGCTTGACGGAGGATTGATCTTGCCAATCATATCCATGCCCCAACCTCGGAATGGCCAAGGTTTGATGATGGGGTTCATCGCTGACGCGGGTACCATCTGAATTTTTCCAAATTTCTGACATGCTTGACCCCCTTTGTAGTACTTAAAACAGTCCTCAAGCATGGTAGGCCAATAAAACCCTGATCGCCTGATCAACCACTTCATCTTGTGAGCCGATTGGTGAGTTCCACAGGCGCCTTCGTGTACCTCATGCAGGAGCCGATTGGCCTCGGCTGTCCCCAGACATTTGAGCAATAACCCCTCCAGAGTCCTGTAAAACATGTCGTCCCCAATGAGCACATACTTCATGGCCTTGTACCTTATCCGTTTAGGTGCCCCCCGAGCCGAATCCTTCAAGTAATTGAAGATATCGGCTCTCCAGTCGTCTGCGTCCAGGAATTGTACCTGAACATCGACTCCCTCTGCTACGTCCTTGTAGCCTGAAGCCATTTGTGCAAGATCATTCGCCTCGGTATTCTGCGATCGCGGGATCCAGGTGAAGTTTATGTACCGGAACTGTGCCATCAGCTCACGGCATTGCAGCCATAATGGGAAGAGCGACTCGCTCTCACACTTGTATTCCTCCGTGAGTTGAGCAATCACCAATTTGGAGTCTCCAAAAATTTCCACTGCCTCTGCTCCCGCTTCGATGAGCAACTCCATTCCCTTGCGTATCGCCTCATACTCAGCGACGTTGTTGGTGCGAGGGGCAGATAACCTGATGGAGAAGGAAAATGTTGCCCCCGGGGCGACACGAGTAGCATGCCGATGCCGCACCCATCATCACAAACCGATCCATCGAAAAACATAGCCCACGCTCGTATAGACAGTGCTGCTATATTAGTGTTGATCCTTTCAGCGATAAGGTCGGCCAATGCCTGTCCCTTAACTGCTTTCGCGGGTTGATACCGGATGTCAAACTCCGATAATGCAAACATCCATTTGCCCAGTCGGCCTTTCAACATAGGAGCCGACAGCATGTGCTTTATGACATCTGATTTGCATATGATGACAATCTTCGCTGATAGCAAAATGTGGCGCAGCTTGGTGCAGGTGAAAAACAGGCAGAGGCACAACTTGTCGATCTCAGGATACCTTGTCTCTGCATCCAGCATCCTTCTGCTGATGTAAAATACAACTCGCTCCAGCCCATCATAAACTTGCACCACCACTGAGGCGATGGACGTGTCAGCTACTGATAAGTAAATGTAGAATGGCCTATCCGGATGGGGTGGAACCAATACTGGCGGCTTCGTCAGATATTCTTTGATCTCGTCGAAGGCTCGTTGTTGTTCTGCCCCCCAGCTGAACTCCTCGTCAGATTTAATCTTCACCAGTCCCATGAACGGCTCTATTCTTCCTGACAGATTGGAGATGAATCTTCTGACGAAGTTGATCTGGCCGATGAGAGACTGCAGTTCTTTCTTCGTGGTAGGTGGCTTCATTGTTCGTACTGCCTCCTGACTTTTCAGGCCGATCTCAATTCCGCGTTCATGGACCAAGAACCCCAAGAACTGACCGGCCGTTACCCCAAAGGCACACTTTTTTGGATTCATCTGTAGCCCGAATTTTCTTGTTCGGTCCAGGACGCATTGCAGATCACCCAAGTGTCCTTGTACTGAAGCAGACTTGACCACCACGTCATCGATGTAAATTTCCACCAGCTTGCCTATCAGATCATGGAAAATGTAATTCATGGCTCTTTGGTATGTGGCGCCTGCATTCTTCAGTCCAAATGTCATGACTACATATTCAAACAACCCCACCAAACCTGGGACTCTGAACGCAGTCTTGTGTATGTCTTCTGGAGCCATAAAAATTTGGTTGTAACCGGCATTGCCATCCATGAAGCTCAAGATCTTATGACCAGCCGCTGTGTTGATTAACGTTTCTGCCATCGGCATCGGATACTCATCCTTTGGAGTAGCTCTATTGAGATCCCGAAAATCTATGGCAACACGCCAGCGGCCATCCTTTTTCTCTACAGGTACGATACTAGAAATCCACTCAGCATACCTGCATGGCCTGATTAACTTGGCTGTCAACATTTTCTCGACCTCTTTCTTGACTTTTTCCAAAATTTCGGCCTTCATCTGTCGTGCTCGCTGCTGGAATGGCCGAAATCCTTTTTTAAGCGGGAGTCGATGCTCAATGATGCTCCTGTCTAATCCAGGCATCTCTGTATAGTCCCAAGCGAAGCAGTCTGGATATTCTTTCAACAGAGCTATCATCGGACCCCGCAGACTCGGATCTAACTTCTTGCTGATAAATGTTGGTCGTGGCTTATCCCCAGGACCGATGTCAATTTCTTCTAGTTCATCAGCGGATGTAAACCCATACCCTAGCTTTCCGTCACCTGTTAAATCGATGCTAAACACAGGGCAAACAGTAGGTGAGGATGACAAAAATAATTTGGGCCGATTGCCTGAATCGGCCCCCTTTTTGATTGCATTAGTCAAGGACGGTTTACAACTTATTTGTGTTTTACAATGGCAGGGAATCTCCCTGCTACGACTACATGATCTGCTTGTCGTAAGATTGTTGAGTTTTGTTTTTTGTGGCCGATCGCAGGGATCGGCCGTACCACGTACGATCGTGGACTTTGCTACTCTGTCAGGCCAGTAGATAAGACCATCCTCACCCCGTTTTTTTAGCTTCAATGCGCTCACAGCCGTCTAGACTCATTCCAGAGATCGGCTCTTGGTCTTCTGCTTCCCAGATGTTCGTGCCGGCTATGGAGATCTCGACAGAATCGTCTGCATGAATGACCTCCACCTCATCTCCATCCCACTGTATTAGGCATTGGTGCATCGTGGATGGAATGCAGCAGTTAGCATGAATCCAATCTCTCCCTAGCAAGACAGCGTAGGTGCTTTTGCTGTCCACGACGAAGAATGACGTAGGGATGGTTTTTCTGCCCACGGTCAGATCCACGTTCAGTACGCCCTGTGTTTCTGAAGTTTGGCCGTTGAAGTCGCTTAACGTGACGTTGGTTTTGATCAGATCTGCAGTGGAGCGTCCCAAAAGCCGCAACATGGAGTATGGCATTATATTGACTGCCGCTCCGGTGTCCACCAACATCTTGCTGACAGGCTGCCCATTGATGTAACCTCGTAGGTACAGGGCTTTCAGATGTTTGTAGCCCTTCTCACGTGGCTTCTCAAAGATAACCGGCCGTGGGCCGCAGTCAAACTGTGCCACTGGTAGCTCGTTGGTTCTTGGCGCGCAGAACTCTGACGGAAGTATGAATACCATGTTTGTGCCAGCCGATGTCTTTGCATCGGCTTTTACCGGTTTGGGGCGCCACTCTTTCTTTTTCGGGCGATCTTCCGTTTCCAAGGTCTGCCGAATCTTAACGGCCAGATCGGGCCATGCTTTCTTTGAAGTGTGGAGATACTGCGCTTTGGCTTCCTCCAAGTTACGCAGCCGCTGCACTCTACGCTTTTGGGTGTGTCTGAGTCCGTCGGGACACCACCTTGGACGGTGATATCTGTCTTTTTCTTTGTCATCCATTGGCTCCTCGAGATCTTTTGCTCGAGCGGACTCCCTGTATCGGCTCTGAGGTGGGAGAGGCCCTAGACGTTTGAACACTGACACTGGCCCCGTGTCCTCCCTCTGCTGTCCGCATTCCGGGCAGTTATCGATTGTAGGCAATCGGCTCATTCCCGCATCCCAGCAATACTTGAAGAAAGGACAATCCCAATGTTTGTCTGCGCCTTCTTTTTCTTTTGACGGTCCCCTAGCGAGGTGCTCATATCCTTCATCGTCTCCATCGCGCCGGCGACGTCGGTCATACTGACGCTCATACTTGTTAAGGAGATGCGTGGAATGTGGTTTCTGATATCGCATGCTCCTCACCTGCTCCTCAGTTAAATACCGCCTGTCATCATAACGGGGCCGGTCACGTGGACCGGCCTCCTCTCTTTCTCTGCCCCGAGAGCGACTGTCTTCCTCCTTGTACGTGCCATGGTGGTACACAGGCCCTGCCATGTTGACATCGAACGAGAAATCCAACTGGCGCCTCGTGGAGTGGCCGTGTTCTACCATGTTGACGCCGGGAAACGGGTTGGTGTCTACTTTCATGGCGAATTGCCCCAGGATCAGACGGCCCTGCTCTATCGCCGTTTGGATCTGGCGACGTAGCTCTTTGCAGTCATTGGTGGTGTGGGTGAACGAGTGATGCCACTTGCAGTATGGTCTTCCGTTCATCTCTTGAGCCGTAGGGATTTTGTGGCCTTCGGGTAACTTCAGCTGCTTTTCTTTCAGCAGTAAATCGAATATCTGCTCAGCTTTGCTCACATCGAAGTCGAACCCTTTTGCAGGCCCTTGCTGTTTCACCCATTTGCAGGATACAGGATCTGCCCCCCGAGCCCATTCAGCCACGGCCACCTCCTGGTCTTGCGTAGGATCTTCTTCTTCTGTATCGACCAGGCCTATCGGACGTTTGAACTTGTCTTGGTACAACTCAGGGTGGCGCTGTTCATACATCGTCAGCTTCTGGGCCATGTGCGCCAATGAGTTGTACTCTACTTGGAAAGCCAGATCCTTGATAGGTGCTGAGAGACCCAACGCTGCCAGCTCGACTGCTTCCTTTTCAGTTAACCGAGCTGAGTAACATCGGTTCTTGACAGTCCTGAAGCGCTGGATGCACTCGGCTACAGTTTCTCCCCGCTTTTACCGCACCTGTGCCAGGTCTGCAATGCCAGCCTTGGTAGCCTCTGAATGATACTGAATGTGGAACTGCTCTTCCAGCTGCTTCCAGGTCTGGATCGAATCAGGTGGCAGCGAGGTGTACCACCCAAAAGCTGGTCCTGTCAGAGACTGCGCAAAGAACCTTACGCGCAACTGATCCGATGCTGAAATCATGCCTAACTGTGCCAGGTATCGGCTCACGTGCTCGATCGAGCTCGACCCTTCTGACCCGCTAAACCTTGAAAACTCAGGGAGCCGATACTTGGGTGGCAGCGGAATCAGGTCAAACTCGTTGGGGTACGGTTTTGAATAGCCGATTGTCCTTCTCTTCGACACGAAGCCGAACTGGTCTCTCAAGATGGTACGGATTTGCTCCACCGTTTGGGCTGCAGGGGCTAGATTCTCATGACTCGTTCCAGTGGCATACTTAGCTAGCCACGCCTGTTTGTCGGCGTCCATCCCAGACATCGCTGCTCCAGAAACGCCTGCTCCTGAAACCCCTGCTCCAGGACCTCCTGCCGCAGAAATCCCTGCGGTCGCAATCTGGTTGGTGCGTGTCATGTTATTGCAGTTCGGCACGTAGGTGCACACATATCCATGTGGGATTTCTTTAGGTGGCTCGAACAGGAACTGGCAATCGCTTGGGTCGCCTCCGACCTTGTAGACGACGTACGCCGCTGCCCCTGGTGGCTCCGGAGCTGCAAGTGTGAATGGCAGCGGTGGCCTGGCCTGGAGCGGTCTTTCTCCCTGGTGAGTCCCCAGAGTAGGCCCCGACGGAGAGTACTGATGTTTCATGATCTCCTGAACTACGCGAACTGCGATCCGCTCGAAAGCGTTTACCAGGCTCTCAGAATGGCGGTGAAGAGAATGAGCCACCATGTAGTTGACTTCTTGTCGCAGAGCTCTGGTGCGCTCCTCTGAAGGAACAGACAGATCCACCTCATCAAGAGCACCCTCGGGTGAGAACCCTTTCCACCTGATGCCATGCTTGCGAGTCCTCTCAAAAGAGCCGATGAGATCGGCTTCGAAGAGAGTTTTGATGTCATCATACTTCGCCTTGTGCTCCTCAGGCAGATCGTCGTACGTGACCGGTCTGTTCTCCATCGCAGCGTCGGATGTTGATGTAGACGTTGTTGAAGGTCCCACCGGGCGTGCCAGAATGTGTTGCCTACCAAAACCCACTGGCGAGCAGCGACGGGCAACACGGAGAGCCGGGAGGCTCCCAGGACTGCTGGTGGGCCCTGGTCCCTCGGGCAACGGCCCGCAAAACTCCGGCACACGTCCTGGCTTGGTTCGAGGGCGTGCCACCTGACCTATACCTGGTCAGGAAGGTGAAGGATTGCTTCGATTGGTTTCCTGCATGGTAAACAAGTATACGTAAAATTCGAGCCGTGACCGGCTCCTAGGTTTTCCTGTGAATCGGCTCCTAGAGCCGATTATCCCATGGTTCTGTATTAGATCTATGATAACATGGGGTTTTGCTTCATCAATACAAGTTAAATCGATCTACGACAGTTTAATGTTTTCACTACATAATTGGAACTTCCTACACGTAATTGAGCCTGGTAGATACAAAGATGATAGAAAACTAACCCTAGAGAAGGCCTAAAAACCAACGTAAAGTCAATTCCCGGAACAACTCCTCTCGGATCGTCAAACCATATCTTACATATTACTGGATCGTTCAACCCGTTTGCAAGGCCTGATCATGTAGATATCAAACTAAACCTTGGAGAACAAGGCACAACTATAACAGATCAAATCGACTTAAATAAAGATCAAGCAAGATGCCACCCTTACACCCGGGAAAAGGTGCAAAGGCGGCGAGATAGCTAGAGGCAGCATAACTAAACGATCATAGCAAAAAGGTACCGATGCTAGCCTAAACAAATCTATGATAACAGTATTACTCGCCATCAACAAGGCTTCAGTACGAGTAACACCAAATAACGCATAAGTAGATACTGCCTAGATCGCAAGATGCGATCTAGGCAGCATGGCACTTACCCGAGAAAAATCCTAGAAACAAGGGGTGGCGATGCGCCGAGATTGTATTTGTTGTGAACGTGATTGTCCTCCTTTTCTCGATAACCTTAGGTACATATTTATAGTCCGAAGACTTTCTATCTTTGGAATAACTCTACAACTCTATCTCTTACCTAAATCGAAACGGAACCTATTACAATATAAGATACACGGGCAATTTAGCCCAAATCAACGCACGAGGCCGATTCAACAACACGTTGCATATACGTATCTTCTAAGCCCATCTTGATTACGGCCCATCTCCTCCTTTGGCCAAAATATGGCGATAACAGTCGTACACTTTCTGAATCATCCTTTGCAGGATGTCAGCGAGAAGGATGAAGATGTAGGGGGACAGCGGATCGCCCTGCCGAACCCCCTTCTTGATTCTAAATGTTCCCCATGTCATCCCATTGATCAGCAGTTGTGCTCTTGATGTGCATAGTAGTTCCTTTACCCATGCGATCCATTTATCTGGGAACCCTCTGGCTCTCATGGTTTCATATATTGCTCCCCAGTGTACCGAGTCAAACGCCTTCTGGAAGTCCAGCTTTAGGACTAGTATTGGGGTTTTGTGTTTGTTTGCACATTGTATCATTTCTATTGCGGTGGCAAAGTTTTTCACAATGGATCTATTTTTAATGAAGCCTGATTGCATCTGATCCACCAGTTTTGCTATCTTCGGTTGCAGTTTGTTTGTCAGCACCTTTGCTATTAGTTTAGGGATGGAGTGCTGCAGTGAGATTGGTCTGTAGTCAGTGACCTCCTCTGGTGTTTCTTTTTTGGGTAGGAGGGCAATATATGCCAGGTTCACCCCAGACATGTCCAGGGTCATGCTGTGCATAGGCCTGAAGATATCCATGATGGAGACTTTTAGTTCTTCCAGATAGAATTTGTAGAACTCATTTGTGAACCCATCTGGGCCTGGGCTCCTGCTAGCAGGAGCTTTTGTTATTGCCTCTTTGATTTCCTCCCAGCTGAAAGGATCTGCTAGGTTGTGTAACATTTCCTGTTCGGTGTTGTACAGTTGATTTAATTCAATCTCCCCGGCAGGGGATTTCCGCATGTTGCTCACCTCTTTTCCTTTGCAAGCATCAGCTTTTGGAAAATAATTTATCATCAGTAGGTTCTCTGCGTAGCTGCACAAAAATCTGCGAGAGGCTTTGACTAGGGATGCTGGTTTGTAATGAGTGAGTTCATTGTGGGCATGCATTAGTAAGCTCATAAGTTAGAGCATTATTCATATCCTTCATCACTTCTCCATCCAAAAGATGTACCACATCCTGCGAGTTAATTGATGAATATCCGCTAAAGAGTTCTTTTAAAAGAAAATTACCATTCTTTCCATCTCTAAAGGTACAAATTGCCATACACCATCGGCATCTTTTAAATTTTTTTACCTTATTCTTGCGAGATCGCCGTAGTCCCTTTTGGTGAAAGAATTTTGTATTTCGGTCTCCTTCTTTTAACCATGATATTCTTGATCGTTGTGTTGCATCTATGGGTCCAGAAAAGTTCCCGCCTAAAGGGATTACATATAATTTTTTAAAATGTCTTGTAATTATGGGCCAGAGAAACTCGTATCTATCGGTTTTTACCTACGAAATGTACAGATCCAAAGAAACTCTCATCTAAAAAGATTACACCCATAAAAAATTAGCATGAGTTCCATCTAGTAGATTACACCTAGACACACTACGCATGCTGCATCTAGGGCGGCAGAAGAAAAAAACGTCTACTAGATTACAACCAGACCAAGGTACATGCGCTGCATCTGCCATAGTATATAACAAAGCGAACCAAACACACCAAGTTCCATATAAAAACAGATGTTCAACATCAACCGAATCATAGCATAGCAATTTGCATGAAAATAAACTAGATCGACAAGTTCGAGGCTAGCATATCGATTAACATGAGTGAACTAGCCCGAAACGTAGCATATCCAGCCTCTGAATACCATCCTTGGAGATAGTTCCTAACTTGTCCAAGCCTCTGAATACCATGTAGATCTTGTTGCCCTTCAGCGCCCTTCCATGCTTGTTCTATGATTTCAGGCAGTTCCCCAGCATGCTCCCATGATATTTCATACTGTCTAGTCGGCCTGCGAGTCTTGGTATGTACTGCTCCTGTTGTAACTTAATCAAAAATAGCAACATGGTCTGAGCATGATGTAGCTAAATGATTTACCTCTGAATCAGTATAGATGTCTCGCCATCTATTATTTGCAACATCACGGTCTAAACGTACTTTAGCATTCCTATTGCCCTTTCTTTTTTAATCATAAGCAAAGGGCGCACCAACAAACCCGAGGTCATTCAAACCAAAAATATGCAAGGTGTCTCGGAAGCCAGCATTTTGATTTCCACTTCTCAGTGTAATAGATATATGGTCAAATTGCCATAAATCCTCATTGAAATCGCTTACTACTAACCAAGGAAACGAAAATATACTATATAGGTCTTGTAGGTGAGACCAAACATGATGTCTATTTTCGACTCTAGACTTCCCGTACACACACGTTATCCTGCACAAAGGTTCATTGCGTAAAACACATACGTATCAATAATAAAATGGATTTCACTTTGACATGCAGATCCTTATGCCAAAACATACCTGGGCGTGGGCAGCCCGGCCCGAAAAAGCCCGATGGGCCAGGCCTAGGCTCCAGATTTGCAGTCCAAGGCTGCACGGGTCAGTCTCGGGCCAGAGAAAAATGCAAAATAGGAAAGGGCCCGGCCCGCGGCTCGACGACCCGAAGGAATATGCGCTACATGGGCTGGGCTTGGGCTCAGTTTTTAGGCCCGACAACCGGGCTTAGGTTTGGGATTTGCACGGGCGGGCTTTGTCAGGCCCGGCCCGAAAAATGCCTAGGTATATGCCAAAAGAGAGCAATTTCCCCACTTAAACCTTCACTACTAACACCGGCAAAACCTCAAAGACCTAAAGGGATCAATTCCCCTACTTAAACCTTCACTACTAACACCGGTAAAACCTCAAAGACCTAACCCTCAGTAATAGATCATGGTCAAAGTTAAAACTCCGAAAACATGTGTCATATATTTGTGGAGGGAGGTGAGTAGTAGAGAGGATATAAAGATATGAAAGCAAACTGTGCACAGCTCGGCAGGTAGCGTTAGTAAATGGTAAGATCTGTATACTAGATTGTCTCATTTAAATACTTCTTAATTGACAATTAAAATCGTATCTTCCAAAACTTCCAGCAAACTGTGCACAGTTCAGCACATATGTAGGCATTTAATTAGACCCGCGTGCTCCTCCTCCTCCTCCTCCTTCTCCTCCCCAGGCGTTATTTATCTTTCGCGCCGCCGTACAAACAGCCATCTCATCCTCATCTTACAACCATCACATTCGTACGTCTCAGGTTAATCATCAAGGGTTCAGCCATGATTTGCAAAACAAGAGCGAGACAAGTGATGGCTTCACTCCTCCTCTCGATATTGTCACTTCTCCTCTGTTGTACAGGTAATGTCTACACCAAATATATCCTTACCATATACTCCTAGTGCATGCATTCTATTCGCAATCCATCTGAAAAAGAATAACCTCGTTGGCAAGGACGACTAGTTTCAGAAAATCACACCATTTTAGCAAATCTGACGAATGGTCCTCCCGCCAGCAACACAGCGAAAGTTTTTCGTCTCGACGCCATTCATAGTTTCCTATGAACGGTCAGTGGGTCGTGCCTGAAAGTTTAGCTGGCATTCTTGTGTTGTGGTTAGTTTGTTATCTACTCCTAAGAATATAAAATCATGTATTTCGGTTGAACACTACTCCTAAGAGATATAGTTTTCTAACAGCTCATGGAGAAAAAAATGTATTGGTAACAAAATACCTTTATACAATGAATTATTAACTATTTATATTTAATAAAAGCAAGTGACATATATTTTCGATTTGGACAGGAGCATTGCAGGAGAAGCACTGTGGCATTTTCCCAATGAAGGACCTGAACCTCTGTGCCGACCACATGGACGTGTGCCTCACCTGGTGCGCGAATCACGGGTACGACAGGGGGATTTGCTATGGCACCGGCAGGCCTATCAAGTACGTATGCATGTGCACCATCCAGTTGGAATGCACCCCGCGTGTAGAACCAAATGGAAGCGGGGCATGAAGACGCGCATGAACAAGATGACACAACCGTGTACCATGGAGAAGACAACGATCGAGCTTCGTTTCTGTCTTCTCTTTTTTGTCGAGTGTAGTTGCTTGGTACCGGATGGGTGGATTTAGTTGGTAAATGTTGACCAATAAAGAGCATGCTAAGAATAATGATTAGTGACCTATGTGTATGGCAGCGGCAAAACATTCCCGTATCCTAACTGAATGGTAGGCGCATGCCCATGTGGTTTTAGCATAAGACTAGATTTAGTGGTGCGCCTCGGCGCAAAATTCCATTGATTTTATGATAAAAAACGCCATATTAATAGCACCCTTAAGTCAATTTCATCCATGGTAGTGAACATGCGGGTCATCTAAATTGCTATAAGATTTTAACCGGACTAATCTCGACTAGAAGCTGTTAAAGAACTACATATACACCACATAGTTCTTGGTGAGACTAAGCTACCAAAAATTGTTGCCAAGTGATGCGGCAAGGCTATCTCCTCCATCTCATTGTAGAACAAACTCCTTGAGCTTGGTCATCCACCGGACATATTCCTTGGTTTGCTTATTTACCATGCAGTTGTGCATGAAGTTGGCTGTCACGTAGCTCCAGTAACTCGAACAACCCCTTCTGCACATTCGGAGAAAGCTCGCTGCAGTAGACAAAGAAAGGGAAGTATCATAATCAGCAATAAGGGGGCACACAATGCCACAACACAGAAGTGTGGGACGTCAAGGGGTATTCTTATGTGAATTCAGGGTCCTCAAAGGGGAACTATAGTACTCCCTCCGTTTGGGATTATAAGTCCCGCGCGGATAATTAAGTTGCCAATTTGAACAACAAAATATAAATAGTATATCACAAAAATTATATCATTAGAAACCTTAGAAGTTATATTTTTTAATGGTATAATTTTTGTAATATATAAGTTATGTTTTGTTAGTCAAATTAACAATCTAGGTATACGCGTAGGACCTATAATCCCGAACAGAGGGAGTATATCCAAATGGATTTTGGGGTGAGCTCGCGATCCCAAGCTGGGTTACGTTTTATGTAGAGCCAATTAAAAGTAGTAGGTAGGGTAATCAGCCTTCTCGACTCCCCAGGTGGTGTTGCCGCTGGTCAACATGTCGTTCATATTTACTCTCACCCATCCACTTTTGTTGCTTGTGTGTGGCATCATTTCTCGCCCCAACTCCATCTATAAGGCTAACCCGCCGTACCACTATGTCTTGGCATTCACATAGTACTTGTCATCACCGGCCTCTAGGGCAGACATATATACCGAGGACTAAGAACCAGACTTGAATAACCGACATCAAAGCCGAATTGATCAAAACCAAATTCGGTGTTCAAATTTCAAAAAACAAACCTTCCTCGGTGCATTTGGTGGTAAGCCTCGGTTGAATCACTGAAGAAACCTGCGAGTAGCAGAAGAATACCACCCCGATAACCTACTCCGTAAGGCCCATCAAGCTCTTGTAGCATTTCCGCAGCCACAAGCCTTCGTCCATAGGAAAGTCGTTTATTAGTTTGTATGTCTTTGGAAGCTTAAATGTGAACAATGTTGGCGTATATCAAAAGTAATGTGTTATTTTGCAAGGATATGTGTACATGAAGCACTTGGAGTACAATTTAGTTTAGGTCTCCAAATGCTAATAAACTGCCACCTATTAAGCAATAATAATGTAATGATTTAAGGAACAATATGAGAAGAATCACATGATATGAAGGTAAAGGATTAGCAAAAGAATCCTAACAAATCCAGAACAACTTTACTCACCTCAGAAGCATCCGGATTGGTACAGATCAGAACATTACAAAGTTCAGCAACAAAACTTAGGGGGTGTTCAACGAAGAGGTATGACCAAAGATAGCTACATCAGCTAAAGCTTCTGCACATGAATCAAGACCACTGTCAGTAGACCTACTGGATGAAGCTTATGCTGGTCAACAAAAACCAGTGTTATGACTGAGGGTGAATGAATGATGTTGCTTTCCATACTACAATTTTTTTATCCTAGGAACCTAGTAAGCATATTTTTTCCGTATGGATCAAAGCTCTTGGTTCTCACAGACACAACAAAACGATACACCTTCGACACAATAGCAGCATGCTCCCTTGGAGTAGAATGATCTGGTTGGGAAGACTCGATAACCTGTTCTAGAGCTATCAAAGACTAGGGGGTACTTACGAGTGGCCTACCAACAACCTCCTTGCCCATCCTATCAAAGAATAGAAGCTCAACCTCACCACACAACCACCGTCATCAGCTACACCATAGCAAATCGGTTACCTAGGGAAACAGAACTGATCAGTAAAAGGCTAAGAAAAAAGGACCTTTTCCAATAACATGCAAACAAAGATTATGACCTAGGCAATGCGGCTTTCCCAACAAAGTTTGGATCATAACATATATTTAGGTGTCATATGGAACCAAATATTTATGGCAAGTTGTACGTGTTAGACAATGTAATAGGACTCTATATTTCATGTGTATTTCATACGTAAGTCGATACGTACTAGTTGTGTACGTACGACCCAAACTCTTTGTGACTATATTAATACGCAACCCCGTACGAGGCCAAGTACGGTTCCCCATATTGTTTGATATGGTATCAGAGCCGCCTCTTTCGACCTAGCTGCCGAAGCCAAAAAAAAAAAATCGCCGCCGCCGCCGCCGCCCCACACCAAGCAACGACAAAGCCCTTGCCGCCGCCGCAGTCTTCTGTCGCCGCTGCTACATCTCCTACAAATCAAGCCAACGACAAATTTGCCGCTGCCATCGCTGTGATCTAAAATCCAGCCGCCGCCGCCGCCTGAGATCCAAACAAATTGTTGCTGCCGCCGCTGAGTACCAGCCGCCGCCTACAACCAACCACCAAAACCCTAGTCAACACAGATGGCTTCGTCTTCGTCCGCCACATCTCTAGCTGCAGCGCTCGGGGCTCCCTCGACACAGCTGATCACGAGGGAGAACTCTCTCGTATGGAAGGCGCTGGTTGTTCCTGCGCTCTGTGGTGCCTGTGTTCTCGAACTTGTTTAAGGAGAAGACAAGGCTCCAGATAAATTGATTGAAGCTGAAGATGCCAACAATAAGAAGGTGACGATCCAAAACCCTGAGTATGCCTCGTGGATCGCTCGTGACCAGCAAGTTCTGCGCTGGCTTCTCAACGCGCTTTCACCTGATGTCTTGGCCCATGTCGTCGGTCTAGAGTCATCTGCCAAAGTTTGGGCTGCTATCAATGCACATGTGTCTGCCTCCTCCAAGTCTCGAGTTCAACATCTGCGATCTGCCCTAGTTGAGACCAAGAAGAACGACATGTCCTCTGAAAAGTACTTTGCCAAGATGAAAACTATTGCTCAAGAACTTGCTGCTGCTAGAAAACCACTAGATGATGATGAGCTTGTTTGGTATGTTCTGAAAGGCCTGGGTAATACATACAATCAACTCATCATCGTTGTTCATGCAAACCCTGGCACTACACTTAGCGATTTGTTCAGTCAAGTTCAGGCCTTTGATCGCATGCACAAGTTTGATGACACCAGCTTCTCCTCCTCGGCTCACCTTGCTCGCCGTGGTGGCGGTGCCCCCTCTCGTGGACAGGAGCGCTGGCAGGATGATCGAGGTGGCCAGGATCGCTGGCGTCACCGTGATGATGATCGTGGAAGGCAACGGCAGGATTATCGTGATCGTCGTCAGGAAGACCATGGTTACCGTGGCCAGGAGGATCGCGGCTATCGTGGTCATGATGGAGGGGGTAACTATCAAAGCTGCTGCCCTCGTGATGATGATCGCTCACAACGTCGTGATGATGGTGGACGCCGTCCTAATAGGCAACCCACACCATATGTTGACACCACCTATCAAATCTGCAACATACATGGACACTCTGCTAGGGATTGTTGGTGGCGCTATGAAGATGATCGTCGTGACAACGGAGACCGCGGGAACAAAGGAGCCAACTATGCTGGAGTTGACACAAATTGGTACTATGACACAGGAGCCACCAACCATGTCTCGGGAGAGCTGAACAAGCTCTCTGTTCATGATACTTACAATGGTCAGGACCGTGTCCACACTGCTGCAGGTACATGTATGAGTATCAGTCATATTGGTCATTCAGTTTTGCGCACTCTTCATAACTCCTTTCAACTCAATGATATCTTGCATGTTCCTAGTGCTTCCAAAAATCTCCTTTCTGTTCATAAGTTCACTCTTGATAATCACGTCTATATTGAATTCCATCCTTTTTTCTTTTTGATCAAGGACCAAGCAACACATCAAATCCTGTTTAAAGGCCCGTGCCATGGAGGTCTTTATCCCTTGATGCCAACTTCCAATGGATCCTCCAAACATGCCTTCATCACAATAAAGTCGTCTTCATCCACATGGCATCGCCGCTTAGGACATCCATCTTTGTTTGTGGTTCAGCAAATTCTTAGGAAACATAAAATAGCTTACACCCCAGAGACTACCCCATATGTCTGTGATTCATGTCAATTAGCTAAGAGTCATCAGCTACCATATCCTGTGTCTGTCAGTCAATCTACTGTTCCTCTGGAACAGGTGTTTTCTGATGTATGGGGTCCTGCCCCTCTCTCTGTGGGGAAACATGCATACTATGTAAGCTTTATTGATGATTGTAGTATATTTTCTTGGATCTGTTTGCTTAAAAAGCGCTCTGATGTGTATTAAGCCTTTCTGAATTATCAACAGTATGTTGAGCGCAAGTTTGATAGGAAAATTATTACTATGCAAACTGATTGGGATGGTGAATATGAGAAACTTAATGCGTTCTTTCAAAAGGTTGGCATAAATCATCATGTTTCTTGTCCTCATGCTCATCAGCAAAATGGCTCTGCTGAGAGAAAACATCGTCATATAGTTGAGGTTGGCCTTGCTCTCCTTGCCAATGCATCTATGCCTCTAAAGTATTGGGATGAAGCCTTCCTCCCAGCCACATTTCTCATTAACTTGCTTCCTAGTAGAGTTATTAATAATGAAACCCCTTGTGAAAAACTCCTTCATGTTGCCCCAAATTATGATGCTCTTAGAACTTTCGGTTGTGCCTGTTGGCCTAATCTTCGTCCTTACAACACACGTAAACTTGCCTTCCGTTCTACACGATGTGTTTTTATGGGGTATAGTCCTCTTCACAAAGGTGCCAAATGTCTCGATCTATCTACCGGTCGTGTTTACATATCTCGTGATGCTGTGTTCGATGAACATGTTTTTCCCTTTGCCTCTCTTAATCCAAATGCTGGTCCTCTCCTTAGGAAAGAAATCCTCCTTTTACCATCATCCACATGCAATTCTCATGAAGATGCTCAAAATTTTGATGATCATATGCCTGTTATTGTGCCTGTTACTGACGTGGCACAGGTAGCTACACCCCCTGCTGCAAATCCTGCTGAAAACGGTGCAGAAAATCATCCATAATTGATTATTGAAGATTTGTCACAAAATTCCGAAATTGGCACTAAATCTGAGGAGGATTTGGAGGAACATTCTCTTGCTGATCCCGAGGAGGATCCTCGGTCCACATCGTCGTCGCTGTCTCCTGCGCGGTCCCCCGCGTCGCCCTGTCTCCCGTCGCCATGTGGTGCAACCACCACGTCTCCCGTGCATGGTTCGACCGTGACGTCTCCCATGCGTACAGCGACAGCGACGTCGTCCCCGGCGCGTGACTCCCCGACCGCGACAGCTGACCACGCGCCCTCGTCCAGTGAGGCGTCGCCACATGGCTCCCTGTCAGCCGGATCCTCTGGATCTTCTGTGGGTGATGCTGGTGGGGGCATAGATATGCAAACTGCAGAAGAAAATTTCTTAGATGATGCTCCTGTGGTTCAATTCCTATACCACTCTCAGGTGTTCGCACTCGACTCCAGAAAGGTATCCGTCAACCCAAGAAATATACTGATGGAACTATACGCTATGGTATGCTGTCTTCAACAGGTGAACCTCTCACATTGACAGAGGCTCTCAATGATTCAAAGTGGCATGAAGCAATGAAGGAAGAATATAGTGCACTAAATTAGAATCAAACTTGGCATCTTGTTCCCCCAAGTAGCAACAAGAACATTATTGATTGCAAATGGGTATATCATGTTAAGAAAAGAGCAGATGGTTCTGTTGATTGTTATAAAGCCAGATTAGTTGCAAAAGGATTTAAGCAAAGGTATGGAATTGATTATGAGGATACTTTTAGTCCAGTAGTTAAGATTGCTACTATCAGGACTGTATTAGCTTTATCTGTTTCTCGTGGTTGGATTCTACGGCAGCTAGATGTCAAGAACGCGTTTCTTCATGGTGTTCTGGAAGAGGAGGTCTATATGAAGCAACCCCAGGTTTTGAAAATCCTCATACTCCACATTATGTTTGCAGACTTGATAAGGCATTATATGGGTTGAAACAAGCACCGAGAGCTTGGTTTTCTAGGCTCAGTTCAAAATTGCATGATCTTGGTTTTATATCCTCAAAAGCAGATACTTCATTATTTCTCTTTCACAAGCAATATGTTACTACGTTTGTTCTGGTTTATGTTGATGACATCATAGTCACAAGCTCTTCTGATCATGCCATTTCTGCTCTAGTTCGTGATTTGAATAAGAATTTTGCCATGAAGGACTTAGGGGATTTACACTATTTTCTTGGTATTGAGGTAAATAAAGTAGACAATGGTCTCCTTTAACACAGGAAAAATATGCCTCGGATATTCTTGACAAAGCTAGTATGCGCTACTGTAAGTCGGCTCCTACACCTCTGTCATCTTCAGGACAGTTATCTCTTTCAGTTGGTACACCTCTTGGGACTGAGGACAGTACTCAGTTTCGAAGCATGGTTGGAGCTTTGCAATATTTAACTTTGACACGACCAGATCTGGCCTTTTCTATGAACAAAGTTTGTCAGAATCTTCATGCTCCAACTACTGAACATTGGAAAACTGCAAAACGAATTCTCAGATATGTCAAGGATACGATGAAGCTTGGAATTTCTATTATTAAGTCTCCCTCCTTATTTCTCAGTGCATTCTCAGATGCAGATTGGGCAGGTTGTCTTGATGACAGGCGGTCTACAGGTGGTTTTGCTATCTTTGTTGGACCAAATTTGGTCTCCTGGAGTGCCAAAAAACAAGCTACAGTGTCTCGTTCTAGTACTGAAGCTGAATACAAGTCTCTTGCCAATGCTACAGCTGAGTTGATATGGGTTGAGGCTCTTCTTAAGGAATTTGGAGTAAAAATAAAGGAGAAGCCAAGTCTTTGGTGTGACAATTTAGGTGCTACCTATTTGTCTGCCAATTCTGTATTTCATGCTCGTACTAAACACATTGAAATTGATTTTCACTTTGTCAGAGAACGAGTTGCAAATAATCAGCTTGCCATCAGGTTTATCTCCAGTGGTGATCAAGTTGCAGATGATTTTACGAAGGCACTTCCAGTTCACAAATTGAATGAGTTCAAGCATAATTTCAACCTGTGTTTACAAGCTGAGATTAAGGGAGGGTGTTAGACAATGTAATAGGACTCTATATTTCATGTGTATTTCATATGTAAGTCGATACGTACTAGTTGTGTACGTATACGACCCAAACTCTTTGTGACTATATTAACACGCAACCCCGTACGAGGCCAAGTACGGTTCCCCATATTGTTTGATAGTACGGAAAGAAAGCTTCCTGTGTTGTATAAATTAAAAAACCTAGTTTTTGTAGTCAAACAACGACGCCCTGAAATGCGATAAACAAAAGTGATTTTTAATCTTGATAGGCAAAAATACTGTAGGGTTTCGTAGCATGGAAAACAAAAAATTTCTATCGCATGCAAACAAACAAGCCAAGATCTATCTACTAGATTGTAGCAACGAGTCGATAGAGGAACTCACCCTCGAAGATTCCAAAGCGGTTAACGAGAGCAGATTCTCGTGGGTGATGTAGTCGTACTCTTGCCGATCTCAAGATCGCGTAGACGATCCTTCCGGCGCTGCGTTCCGGCAGCGCTTCCGCAGTCGGTCACACGTTCGGTACTCGATGAAGACCTTCCTCTCCCTTGTTACAGCAGGCAGCGAAGGTTGTAGCACTCTCCTCGCGATTCCGGCAGCACGACGGCGTGGTACCGGAAGTAGAGGGGAGATCTCGCAGGGCTTCGCCTTAAGCCGGAGCGAGTATAGTGGACTATGAGAGAGGCCCTTGGTGATCTAGGGTTTAGAGGGACCAAGGGGGGGTGTGGCCGGCGGCTAGGGCTTGGGGAAGCCCCAAGTCGGCGGCTAGGAGAAACCCTAGGAGGCGGCGGCGACTTGGAGGAGGCCGACGGCTAGGGCTAGGGTTTTGGGTGTGTTGGGTGTAGGTAAGAGGGGCAGCCCTGCCCCTCCTTTTATAGGTGGGAGGGCGCGGCTTGGGAGGAGGGAGTCCTCCCCCAAGTCGGCCTCCTTGGCCGGCGGGTGGAGGGAGAGGAACTCCTCCCCAAGTAGGTTTCCTACTCTCCCTCCACCAAGCAAACTTGCCGTTTGACTTTTTCAAATTGGCGTTTTGACTTTCAAACTAGGATTTGATTTCTCCCTTTATTTTGCCCAGCCATGTTACCTAGTACATGATGAAACCAATCCACATTGTCATGACACATTCATGTACCCTTCCCCTTCGGAGTGCCGGACCTTCCAGACTGTAACACCCTCAGAATCGACCCTATGCAAGTTTCAGCGCTTCCCGCCAAACCCGCATAGAAACGATTCAAAGGTGCCCACCAGGCACTTTCGTGCGGGTGGAAAACGAAGTAATAACATTACACAACAGTCCTCGATGGGACCCACAGAATAGATATATATACAACATCGACTCAATGAGTCAAGAATACAGATATAATATACAAAGATCCAAATCACCTTGAAAATGATAGAGCGTCCGACTACGGACAAGATGCAAATGGGGCTAAGAGCCCTGAAGAATAACCAATGGCGTCCATAACCTTGCCCAGGCCAAGCCGGAAGGGTAACCCTGCTAACGACGTCGATCTCAAAATCTGCTTAAACAAAAGGGGTGCCGACAAAGGGCAAAGGAAAAAGAGGAGCGTCAGTACTGAGGCCAGTACACGGCGAGGCTAGAATTCGGCGGTCCTCGCCTACATAGGTATGGTGGACTGAAGCGGCAGCGCAGCATGCACTAAACAACCTATAGAGACTCGATAAAACTGTCGGCTATCAGAGAGGGGTAAGAAAGACCTATTCGGAACCACCTTGATACTACCATCAAACAAACCCATCCTGGTGTTTCCCCCTCGAGACCAAACGAGGAAGTCAACCGAGGAACTCACCCAGTTGGCAGTTTTACTTATTCAGTTATCGTTGCAGCAATTACTAGTGAGGTATAGATAGTCATCCTGATAAAATAAGCAGTGGGCAGTTTTAGGTAACCATTCCGTTGTAGTTGCAACACTTACTAGTCAGATACAATTAGCATGAGATATCCCAAAACCCAGCAGTTGTTGGTACTTTGATTTAGCCATTCCGTTGTAGTTGCAATACTTACTAGTCAGATACAATGGTCGCAAGCGGCAACCCAAGCAAGCAATTGTTGACAGTTTTATTTAGCCATTCCATTATAGTGAAGCTGATTACTAGTCATTATAAAGTCAAATTTATAGCACTACTTTAGTTATAGTTGTCTATGATCGAGATACTGTGCTCCAAGTCATCCATAACCGCGGACACGGCTTTCAGAAAGTTTTACCCTGCAGGGGTGCACAAATAGCAACACACAGTCGATCAACCTCGGAAAAACCAAATCAAAACCCAACGAGGCCTTCACGACAAAGCAATCACAGGATTCATAAATATTTCAGGGGGCCACCCCATTGAGTAGACCCACAACGAAGCTAGCTGACTCCGAGACGGACTCAAGGTTTGCGACAATGGCTGTAAACGACTGGGAACCCAAAACTGGGCTTGTCGATACCGCGAAAACATTCCGCTTACCTAAACAGCAAAGTGTGCTCCTCGCACAATCGTAATAAAGCGGTAAGCATGGCATAAATACAGGATAGTAAATAAAACTCAAACTAGTTTGTGGCCCCAAGAAATAAGAATGAATCAAGCTCTGGCTCAGGGGGGGTCCCATAATCCTCCCGGATGTGGATAGCGCGAATATTCAAGGAACATGTATCAAGTACTCGGGGTCCTACGGGACACAAGTGGACGGTTAACAACCAAATAACATCTATTGCCCACCTGTGCCTCTGCTTACTTACTTCAATTTTAGTTGTTAAACAGTAATTAAAGTGAACGATAATTAAAGCCATGATCATCTCCAACATTAACATGCGCAATACTCCAACAACTGTGGTACTTGACGACACGCAACAGCAATAGAGCAAGCGACTACGACGCGCAAGTCCAACTATCTACCAAACAACAGGTAATAGGAGGTGTCCAAGGCAATATAAGGCTGCAAGGGATATCACGGGTACGAAAACTAGAGCATCGCGACACAGATAGCAATAGATCAACAGGAGGGAATAAATACTATAAAGTAAGATAGGTAGAAAGGGAGAGATGCTCGCCTGAAAACATTGTCGAAGGTTCAACCGAAGATCGGGGCGAAGCTCACATCAACTCAACGGCCTTATCCGCGAAGAACCAAAACACTAGAATAAACACCGGATGCAATATTTAATACTACGGCAAAAGATCGGGCATGATGCATGTATGATGTACGACATGGCAAAGGTGCGATGCACATTAGGTCATATTAAGCGGCACCGGGGTCCCGACAATTAATTAAACGGTTAAAGTTATTTAGATACCCCGCAATTTAAATGTTGTATTAGCAAAGCAAAATATAGTATCGGTTTGATGCACAAATTTAAATGGGTCCAATATACGACTAGATTTGCCCGCATATGGGCCCCATATTTAATTAGAGGTGAATCGGCATAAGGCCCCCAAACCACAGACAAGCATGCATGCAAGATGAACAATTAATATGCGACAAGTTGTATTATATTATAAAATAGGGTTTTCTGGAAGGGGTTCACACATTAGAGGGTCTCGACGAACTTGGGGTTCTGGGGTTCGACAGGGTTCAGGGTTCGACGGGAACGAGGTTCGGACTCCGGGGTTTAGGGTCTTCGGATCTGCGAAGGAGATCATGGCGTTCCGAGGAGAAGATCTTGGCGTGCCGAGGGTTCGGTCTCCGAATCCCGGGAAGGATGTCTTGCGGCTTCTCGCGAAGGCGATCTTGACGCTCGGTGCCCGTGAAGTAGAACTTGTCGTCCGTCTCTTGTCGGTGGTGAACTTGGCCGATGGCCTTCGGGTCCGGGAATTAGCACTTGGCATTTCGTGACGACGTTCTTGGTCCGAGGTCATCGGACCCTTCCCAATGATCTTGGGGTTTGCGGCTCCCCTTTAGATGACGATCTTGTATTAATTGTCGGAGCCTTCGGAAGATCTTGACAATCCGAGGGGGTTCGGCTCGCCGGGATCGGTCTTCGGGTGGTCCTTGTTCCACTTATTACCCCTGTCCATCGGGAAGGTCTGGTTCGCAGCATCACATCGCACGACACAAGACGACGTCGATGTTGTATAGGTGCGGCACCACCATCCACATCGACGACCATCCCCAAAACAACTAGTCGCCGAACGAGGCAAGGCAGGGAAGAGGAAGCCGGATCAGCAGGGCCTTGGCGGTGGGGATGAGCCCAGGTCGACGAGGTCCTGTGCACGGGCAGAGGTACGGCGCCGGGGTGATGGAGGTTCAGCAACAGAGGGGGCCCGGATGCTCGCGCGAGGTAGGGGAAGAGCGACGCGAGGCGGAGGGCGGACGACGGAGGCACGACCACATGCAGGAGCCCGAGAGGCAGCGGGGTCGCGACAGAGGCCAGGGGCGAGCCGGGCCAGGAGGATGGCGAGGTCGGGGCCCCGGGCGGCGGAAGGCGACGGCGGCCCGCACGGTGCTGCAGAGGGGGGGAGGACCGGCGGCGGCGAGCTCGCGCTCAGGGCGGCGGCGAGGAGGAGGCCAATGGGGAGGTGTGTCGGCGACGGGGCGGAGGAGCTTGGGCGAGGGAGCTAGCAGGGGAGATGCGGGGTTGGAGGGAGAAGGAGAGGCGGCTCGGCGGGGTGCCGCGGCTGCCGGTGAGGAGGGAGAGAGCGGGGGCGGTGGTGGGCCAGGGCGGCGGCTCGCCGGAGGGCGGATGCGAGCGGAGGATGCGGTTGGGGGATGCGTCGGGGTGGGAGAGGAAAGGAGAGAGAGAGCTGTGGCCAGGGTGGTGACGCGGGGTGGGGGTGGACCGGGTCCAGGGTGGGGCCAGGGGTGCGGGACCGGGGTGGCAGGGAGGAGAGAGGAAGTGGGTCGGTGGGGCCGGGTGGGGCTGGCGTGTGGGGGTGTGGACAGGGAGGGGGCGCGGGGTGTGCGGTGTGTGGGGTTGGGACCCAGGGAGAGAGAGGGGGAGAGGGAGAGAGGAGTGGGGGGGCTGGCATGTGGGGCCAGGGGAAGAGTGGGGCTGCTGGATTGATGAGGTGGCGGGGGTGAGATGAGGTGGATGGGAAGGTGAGGTGGAGGGCACTGGTTGGTGGGTAGACTAGGATTGGGTAGATTAGGGATTTAGGTGGGACTGGTTAAGATATTTTAGTTTAGGGTTTTCTTTTATTTAAAAATAACTTTTGTAAATAGTTTTAGACAAATAAAAGACCGGAACAGACCGATGTTTTAATTTGAAATAAAGACGGGGCTATTTAGAAAACAAACTAGGCGTTCCGAAAATAGTTTCAGACAAACAATGCATGATGATGACGATGCAATGCACAAATTCAACGCGATTTTCTAGTAGTGGTTTTGCGGGATGCCACAATTCGACACCACTAACAATGGATCTCGCCCTCGAGATCCGCCTCATGGTACCGGGAAGAAGGGCGGCGATCTGCGTCTTCTCGCTTCGTGTAGATCCTCGCGACACCACTAACGAGGGTTCCTTCTTCATCTTGAAATTAGCGACACCACCAACAATGGTCGGGGCTCACGTCCATTGAGAGAACACTCCGGAGAAACAAAGGACGGAGGTAGAGGTATCAAAAGATAAAGGCCACTTCTAACTTCCGTGGAATGAGTGAAATCACATTAATTCTCCAATTCAATGTACAAGAGTGAATGATAAGAGTAGTGGTATGGTAGCTACTCCATCCCGCACTCAAACCATTACTCCGCACACGAATAGGCGGATTATGCAACCAACTCTCGGAATTCAGACTGAAGATCTCGACAAACGAGGTTCAGAAGCAAAGGAGTGATGCAGACTCTGCATCGGATCTGGCGTAGATGATGTCGTCGTGTCGGAAAACACCGGAAGGCACAAACAAGGAACAAAGAATGGTACCACAGTAGACGGATTCCTCAGACAGCATGAACACCGGATGGTAGAACACCGTTTTCAAAGGAGGAAGCGAAACCCTGAAGGTACGACGGAACCCAACCACGGGAAATCCTGGACTAGAAGAAGGTAACAGAGCAGATTTCAAAACACGCAAAGATGAGAGGAGAGCAGCAGAGGGTAAGGAGTAAAATCAGACCTAATCAGAACTATCCAACCGATTTTGCAAAATAGTTTTGACACTCTACTTAGGCCGTTAGCTAGGTTATCCTACAGGCTGGACTTGTGGGGTATCGCAACTGCTGAGCTCTGATACCACTCTGTAACACCCTCAGAATCAACCCTATGCAAGTTTCAGCGCTCCCGCCAAACCCGCATAGAAACGATTCAAAGGTGCCCACCAGGCACTTTCGTGCGGGTGGAAAACGAAGTAATAACATTACACAATAGTCCTCGATGGGACCCACAGAACAGATATATATACAACAGCGACTCAATGAGTCAAGAATACAGATATAATATACAAAGATCCAAATCACCTTGAAAATGATAGAGCGTCCGACTACGGACAAGATGCAAATGGGGCTAAGAGCCCTGAAGAATAACCAATGGCGTCCATAACCCTGCCCAGGCCAAGCCGGAAGGGTAACCCTGCTAACGACGTCGATCTCAAAACCTGCTTAAACAAAAGGGCTACCGACAAAGGGCAAAGGAAAAAGAGGAGCGTCAGTACTGAGGCCAGTACACGGCGAGGCTAGAATTCGGTGGTCCTCGCCTACATAGGTATGGTGGACTGAAGCGGCAGCGCAACATGCACTAAACAACCTATAGAGACTCGATAAAACTGTCGGCTATCAGAGAGGGGTAAGAAAGACCTATTCGGAACCACCTTGATACTACCATCAAACAAACCCATCCTGGTGTTTCCCCCTCGAGACCAAACGAGGAAGTCAACCGAGGAACTCACCCAGTTGGCAGTTTTACTTATTCAGTTATCGTTGCAGCAATTACTAGTCAGGTATAGATAGTCATCCTGATAAAATAAGCAGTGGGCAGTTTTAGGTAACCATTCCGTTGTAGTTGCAACAGTTACTAGTCAGATACAATTAGCATGAGATATCCCAAAACCCAGCAGTTGTTGGTACTTTGATTTAGCCATTCCGTTGTAGTTGCAATACTTACTAGTCAGATACAATGGTCGCAAGCGGCAACCCAAGCAAGCAATTGTTGACAGTTTTATTTAGCCATTCCATTATAGTGAAGCTGATTACTAGTCATTATAAAGTCAAATTTATAGCACTACTTTAGTTATAGTTGTCTATGATCGAGATACTGTGCTCCAAGTCGTCCATAACCGCGGACACAGCTTTCAGAAAGTTTTACCCTGCAGGGGTGCACAAATAGCAACACACACTCGATCAACCTCGGAAAAACCAAATCAAAACCCAACGAGGCCTTCACGACAAAGCAATCACAGGATTCAAAAATATTTCAGGGGGCCACCCCATTGAGTAGACCCGCAACGAAGCTAGCTGACTCCGAGACGGACTCAAGGTTTGCGACAATGGCTGTAAACGACTGGGAACCCAAAACTTGGCTTGTCGATACCGCGAAAATATTCCGCTTACCTAAACAGCACAGTGTGCTCCTCGCACAATCGTAATAAAGCGGTAAAGCATGGCATAAATACAGGATAGTAAATAAAACTCAAACTAGTTTGTGGCTCCAAGAAATAAGAATGAATCAAGCTCTGGCTCAGGGGGGTCCCATAATCCTCCCGGATGTGGATAGCGCGAATATTCAAGGAACAGGTATCCAGTACTCGGGGTCCTACGGGACACAAGTGGACGGTTAACAACCAAATAACATCTATTGCCCACCTGTGCCTCTGCTTACTTACTTCAATTTTAGTTGCTAAACAGTAATTAAAGTGAACGATAATTAAAGCCATGATCATCTCCAACATTAACATGCGCAATACTCCAACAACTGTGGTACTTGACGACACGCAACGGCAATAGAGCAAGCGACTACGACGCGCAAGTCCAACAATCTACCAAACAACAGGTAATAGGAGGTGTCCAAGGCAATATAAGGCTGCAAGGGATATCATGGGTACGAAAACTAGAGCATCGCGACACAGATAGCAATAGATCAACAGGAGGGAATAAATACTATAAAAGTAAGATAGGTAGAAAGGGGGAGATGCTCGCCTGAAAACATTGTCGAAGGTTCAACCGAAGATCGGGGCGAAGCTCACATCAACTCAACGGCCTTATCCGCGATGAACCAAAACACTAGAATAAACACCGGATGCAATATTTAATACTACGGCAAAAGATCGGGCATGATGCATGTATGATGTACGACATGGCAAAGGTGCGATGCACATTAGGTCATATTAAGCGGCACCGGGGTCCCGACAATTAATTAAACGGTTCAAGTTATTTAGATACCCCGCAATTTAAATGTTGTATTAGCAAAGCAAAATATAGTATCGGTTTGATGCACAAATTTAAATGGGTCCAATATACGACTAGATTTGCCCGCATATGGGCCCCATATTTAATTAGAGGTGAATCGGCATAAGGCCCCCAAACCACAGACAAGCATGCATGCAAGATGAACAATTAATATGCGACAAGTTGTATTATATTATAAAATAGGGATTTCGGGAAGGGGTTCACACATTAGAGGGTCTCGACGAACTTGGGGTTCCGGGTTTCGACAGGGTTCAGGGTTCGACGGGAACAAGGTTCGGACTCCGGGGTTTAGGGTCTTCGGATCTGCGAAGGAGATCATGGCGTTCCGAGGAGAAGATCTTGGCGTGCCGAGGGTTCGGTCTTCGAATCCCGGGAAGGATGTCTTGCGGCTTCTCGCGAAGGCGATCTTGACGCTCGGTGCCTGTGAAGTAGAACTTGTCGTCCGTATCTTGTCGGTGGTGAACTTGGCCGATGGCCTTCGGGTCCGGGAAGTAGCACTTGGCGTTTCGTGACGACGTTCTTGGTCCGAGGTCATCGGTCCCTTCCTGATGATCTTGGGGTTTGCGGCTCCCCTTTCGATGACGATCTTGTATTAATTGTCGGAGCCTTCGGAAGATCTTGACAATCCGAGGGGGTTCGGCTCGCCGGGATCGGTCTTCGGGTGGTCCTTGTTCCACTTATTACCCCTGTCCATCGGGAAGGTCTGGTTCGCAGCATCACATCGCACGACACAAGACGACGTCGACGTTGTATAGGTGCGGCACCACCATCCACATCGACGACCATCCCCAAAACAACTAGTCGCCGAACGAGGCAAGGCAGGGAAGAGGAAGCCGGGTCAGCAGGGCCTTGGCGGTGGGGATGAGCCCAGGTCGACGAGGTCCTGTGCACGGGCAGAGGTACGACGCCGGGGTGATGGAGGTTCAGCAACAGAGGGGGCCCGGATGCTCGCGCGAGGCAGGGGAAGAGCGACGCGAGGCGGAGGGCGGCCGACGGAGGCGCGGCCACATGCAGGAGCCCGAGAGGCAGCGGGGTCGCGACAGAGGCCAGGGGCGAGCCGGGCCAGGAGGATGGCGAGGTCGGGGTCCCGGGCGGCGGAAGGCGACGGCGGCCCGCGCGGTGCTGCAGAGGAGGGGAGGACCGGCGGCGGAGAGCTCGCGCTCAGGGCGGCGGCGAGGAGGAGGCCGACGGGGAGGTGCGTCGGCGACGGGGCGGAGGAGCTCGGGCGAGGGAGCTAGCAGGGGAGATGCGGGGTTGGTGGAGGAAGGAGAGGCGGCTCGGCGGGGCGCCGCGGCTGCCGGTGAGGAGGGAGAGAGCGGGGGCGGTGGTGGGCCAGGGCGGCGGCTCGCCGGAGGGCGGAGGCGAGCGGAGGATGCGGTTGGGGGACGCGTCGGGGTGGGAGAGGAAAGGAGAGAGAGAGCTGTGGCCAGGGTGGTGACGCGGGGTGGGGGTGGACCGGGTCCAGGGTGGGGCCAGGGGTGCGGGACCGGGGTGGCAGGGAGGAGAGAGGAAGTGGGTCGGTGGGGCCGGGTGGGGCTGGCGTGTGGGGGTGTGGACAGGGAGGGGGCACGGGGTGTGCGGTGTGTGGGGTTGGGGTGGGACCCAGGGAGAGAGAGGGGGAGAGGGAGAGAGGAGTGGGGGGCTGGCATGTGGGGCCAGGGGGGAAGAGTGGGGCTGCTGGATTGATGAGGTGGCGGGGGTGAGATGAGGTGGAGGGGAAGGTGAGGTGGAGGGCACTGGTTGGTGGGTAGACTAGGATTGGGTAGATTAGGGATTTAGGTGGGACTGGTTAAGATATTTTAGTTTAGGGTTTTCTTTTATTTAAAAATAACTTTTGTAAATAGTTTTAGACAAATAAAAGACCGGAACAGACCGATGTTTTAATTTGAAATAAAGACGGGGCTATTTAGAAAACAAACTAGGCGTTCCGAAAATAGTTTCAGACAAACAATGCATGATGATGACGATGCAATGCACAAATTCAACGCGATTTTCTAGTAGTGGTTTTGCGGGATGCCACACAGACCCTTCTAGAACATTCCCGGTGAAAACACCGGAATCATTCCCCAACTCCGAAACATGACTTTCCTTATATGAATCTTATTCTCCGGACCATTTCGGATCTCCTCGTGATATCCCGGATCCCATCCGAGACTCCGGACAACATTCGGTCTCTTACTCATCATTCCATAACTACTCAACAACATCGAATCCTTAAGTGTGTCTCCCTACGGTTCGTGAAAAAATAAACTATGCGGACATGATCGAGACACTTATCTGATCAATAACCAATAGAGGAATCTGGAAATTCATATGGCTCCCACATATTTCTACGATTACTCTGTGATCGAATGAACCACTTACATATGATACCAATTTCCCTTTGTCTCACGATAGTTCACTTATCCGAGGTTTTGATCGTCGGTATCTCTGCATACCTAGTTCAACCTCGTTACCGATAAGTACTCTTTTCTCGTTCCCGTGATATGTGATACCTTGTGAGCCAGTCACATGCTTGCAAGCTAATTGGATGGCATTCCACCGAGAGGGCCCAGAGTATATCTATCCGTCATATGGATGGACAAATCCCACTCTTGATCCATGTGCCTCAACCCATACTTTCCGAATACTCAATGCCACCTTTATAACCACCCAGTTACGGTGTGGTGTTTGATGTCATCAAAGCATCCTTCCGGTGATGGTGAGCATGATCTCATTGTCGAAGGAATTAGGTTACTATGTATCAGAAAGCTTATAGCAATTAAACTATTAAAATGACTTGATCTTTATGCTACTCTTATCTATAGGAGTATGTCCATCATACCATTCTCCTAATGATATGATCTTGTTGTTAACAACATCTCAATGTTCATGATAGGGAAACCAGAATCATCTATTAACCAACAAGCTAGTATTATGAAGAGGCTTTACCAGGGACTCTAATTTAGTTTACAAATCACACAAGTATTAATGTTTCCTTGTTAATAATGTTATATCATGAATGTAAACATTTATCATAAACACAAAGTTACAATAATAACCACATTTATTATTGCCTCTAGGGCATATCTCCAACAGTCTCCCACTTGCACTAGAGTCAACTAATCTAGATTACATGGTAATATACCGAACACCCATGGCAGTTTGGTGTTGGTCATGTTTTGCCCTCGGGAGAGGTTTAGTCAACGGATCCGCCACATTCAGATCCGTGTGTACTTTGCAAATCTTTATGTCACCATCTTGGACATGTTCTTGAATAGCGTGAAAACGTAGCTTGATGTGCTTCAGCTTCTTGTATGACCTTGGTTCTTGCGCATTGGCTATGGCGCCCATGTTATCATAGTAGATAGACATTGGGTCCAGCGCACTTGGAACCACACCGAGCTCTGTAATGAACTCCTTCATCCATATCGCTTCTTGTGAAGCCTCCGAAGCAGCTATGTATTCCGATTCAGTTGAAGATCTCGCCACAATGCTTTGCTTTGCACTCCTCCAGCTAACTGCTGCACCATTCAAAGTAAATATGTATCTAGATTGAGATTTAGAATCATCCGGATCGGTGTTCCAACTAGCATCGGTGTAACCATTAACAACGAGCTGTCCATCACCTCCATAAGAAAGAACCATATCCTTAGTTCTTCTCAAGTACTTAAGGATGTTTTTGACCGCTGTCCAATGATCCACTTCTGTATCACTTTGATATCTGCTAGTCAAACTAACAGCATATACAATGTCGGGTCTCGTCAAACTAGTACATAGCATGGCATACATTAGAGATCCTATGGCTGAGGCATAGGGAGTCTTACTCATCCTTTCTCTATCTTTTGCCGTTGCTGGACTTTGAGTTTTACTCAAGGTCGTATTGGCAACATGGGCAAAAACCCTTTCTTGCTATCTTCCATTCCAAATCTCTTTAGAACTTTGTCCAAATATGTACTTTGTGACAATGATATTAGGCGTCTCGATCTATCTCTATAAATATTTATGCCTAATATGTAAGCTGCTTCGCCAAGATATTTCATTGAAAAACTATTATTCAAATATTCTTTGACACTATTAAGAAGGTATACATCATTCCCAATCAACAATATGTCATCTACATATAGTATTAAGAATGCTATAGAGATCCCACTCACTTTCTTGTAAATACAAGCTTCTCCATAAGTTTGTATAAAACCAAAACTTTTGATTACCTTATCAAAACGTTGATTCCAACTTCGGGATGCTTGCTTCAATCCATATATGGACCGTTGAAGTTTTCATACCTTGTTAGCATCTTTAGGATCGACAAAACCTTTGGGTTGCATCATATACAACTCTTCATCAATATCTCCATTGAGTAATGCCATTTTGACATCCATCTGCCATATCTCATAATCGTAATATGCAGCGATTGCTAACATAATCCTCACAGACTTTAGCTTCGCTACTGGTGAGAAAGTCTCATCGTTGTCAACTCCTTGAATTTGTCGAAACCCTTTTGCGACAAGTCGAGCTTTATAGACAGTAACATTACCATCAGCATTTGTTTTCTTCTTGAAAATCCATTTGTTCTCGACAGCCTTCCGGCCATCCGGTAAGTCCACCAAAGTCCATACTTGGTTTTCGTACATGGATCCAATCTCGGATTTCATGGCATCTTGCCATTTATTGGAATCTGGGCCCATCATGGCTTCCTCATATGTCGCAGGATCATCGGTGTTGTCCACCCACTACTAGGAAAACGGCCTTTAGTGGCGCACCTGAAACCATCATCTGTGGCGCACCTGCAGTGCGCCACGGGCCTTGCGCTACGGCTATCTCTCAGCCGTGGCACACTGCCTAGTGCGCCACGGTTGTGTAGAGATAGGCGTAGCGCACCTCTTAGTGCGCCACAGAAGTTTGGCATGGTGCGCTACCCCTTGGATCTTTTGTGGCGCACTACCTAGTGCGCCACTAAACTTCCATGGTGCGCTTTAGGTGTAGTGCGCCACAGAAGGTAGACCATGTGCGCCACAGATGTATTTTTTGTTTTTTTAATTTCCAAGCCAGATTATATGCAATACAGATTATATACAATATTACAGCAGATATACACACACAGATACAAGATATACAATTATATATATAAATACTCAATATGAAAAACAAGATTGAAACAAATACATATAGATAAGTCTCATACATGAATGCATAGTCTAAGTTACATTGTTTTGATCATGTTACAAAGTAGTAGTTGGTGACATGCGAATACATGTGTCGATCGAACAAGTTAGAGCTCGGAAGCTCGCCTAGACATCTAAACTAGCTAGCTAGACACAAACGCGAGATAAATAACCAAAGAAGATAAGCATGATCACCGCTGCGACGAAGGTGTAGGTCTTCATCAGGTTCCTTGTCCTAACTACCGCTAGATAGCGCGTGTATCTAGCTTCCGCCTCCGCCATAGTGTTGTACCCTTTGTAGCTATTGCCGCTGAAACGGTGCACCTGTCTCCGGCAGTCTTCCCAATCATCGTAGACTCCGGGAACCTGTCCCTTGCACACGACGTACCACGTCATCTACAAGTTGACAATAATAACTAACCGGTGATTGAAAAAACATGTATAATTAAAGTGACTAGCAACAATTTCCTCCTCCTGCAGAAGAAGTAACAGTGAATCATTTAGATCATCGATTAGATTGCAATCGTGTTGATCCGCGGTAATTAGATTATACTTACCACAATTTCCTCGAATTCCTTCACCGCAGGATCCGCGGTGAGTTGTTTGGTTTTTGGGTCCACATGGTAACGGGCCCTGATGAAGTTTCGAACCTGCCCGGGTTCGAATTTAGCAAAGGGGTTTTCTATCCCCTTGGATCTATACTCTTCGTCCTTCTTATTCCATTTGGCCTCCGCGGTTCTGTATCCACCAGATCCGAGATGGTGATGACCTATATTCATCGCCTGCAGCACCTTTCCCCGATTACTATTGGCCAGGGCTCTTTCGGATTCACACCTCTCCTTGAACTCCCGGAACTGATCTTCGGTGATCTGTGGGTCAATCTTCTGGATCTCCTCGAGACTTTTGCCTTCTTTATAGATCTTCTTCTTTATCCGGGTTCTCCAGCTGGCCAGGGCGGTGCTCATCTTTGTGAGGGCGGATTTGTTTACTTCGTTCCCATGATAATTTGTGTTCTGATACTTAGCGGGGAACTTGTATCTGGCGTGCAGCTTCTCGAAGAGGAGTGTGCGCAAGTGGCCATTATCTTTATGCCGGAGATTCTCGGTGTTGATCGAGATGGTTGTCCGGGTGATCGCCGCCACTTACCCACCGTACCCTTTGACGACAAGGGCGGGCTCCAAAGGAACCCCTGATGGGCTCACTTCGGTAATTTCCTCCCTGACCGTGCCGACCGTGTTCGGGCGCCGGTCCTTCGGCTTCTTCTTCTTCTTAGGAGGGTTGCTACCACTCCCTATGCCCTCGCCGCCATCAGTGGTTTCATCGTCCGCCGTTCCTTCGGCTTCTTCCTCCGTGTCTTCCATCTCATCATCCTCGCTCTCCGAAGGATGGTATTCTTCATCGTCTTGTAGACGCTGGGCCGCCTCCCAGAATGTCAATTGTTTATTCGGAGGTCTAAGTTCTCCTTCAGCGCTGATGCGCTTAGAACATCCAGCCTCGTCGTTGTCACACATCTTTGCACTAATAAAAAACAAATAATTGGTTAAATGCACGGAAAAATCCGGCATGACCTTTGCTAATTTTCTTAAACTAGGAGTGTCCGTTTTCTGCCAAAACGGAAGTTAATCAACATTCCGGCAAAAATCGAGACTTATTTCATACAAGAACCCGCATATATATGGCCAGCATAGCTAGCACACAATAAATGGCCATCATAGCCAGCACAACCAGAAAACAATAAATGGCCAACACAGCCAGCACATAATCTGGTCACATAGGATAATTTGGCGAACAAAGCCAGCACATAAACATCTAGGTAGAAAACACATTGGTTAAGAATGCATCAACATGCCCAGCCACATCAAGAAATGGGCATTTACAGTTATCATCTGGATTCACCAGGCACCAAGCATATGATGGAAAGAAAATAACTAAAGCCTGCTAGGTCTCTTGAAAAAAGAAAATAACACATATGAGCATACACAGCAGCAACTAAAACCCAAGCATACATGTTCTACAACCCAACTGATGTTCTACCAGAGGCATGCCTCCCTTCTGCATAGTTGTAGCTGTGTGTGCTGACAATAGAAGGCTATTTGCAAGATCTGGACTTCTGGAGCCTATGCAATGGTTTGATTAATTCAGTTCTGAAGGCCCTAGCTACTAACTCTGGTTATAATTGCATATGATCTATTCTTAAAATTTGGACTGAGAAGTTATAACTACGGGTCCTGCAGTATGGTTTTTCTTGCTAGGATAATGGAATCACTAAGTTGATAATTCTAATATCATAGCACCTAGTCTATCCTAGGCATAAGTTAGCTCTGGTCATAAGCATGCGTATCTATCACTCAAAACAGTAAATCAATAAGCTTAGCCTGATGGTTCCCTGGAAACTAAGTTCTGTTGCGAAAACTGAATATATGCTATGGTAGTGTTGTTACTTTTCTGAACTGAATGGCCAAGTAATATAGTATTAAGATCTTTTCTACTGAAAAACAGTTCCTTTTTTTGAAAATAATGGTCCAGTGTAGTGAAATTGTGGTACCGACAGGCATTTGCTTTTTTGACAGTAGCAATCATGTGTTGTTCAGTTCCAGGTTCCAAAGCGCAGCCATCTATCTGACTAAAAGGATCATGTACTTTTTTATCTTTTTAACCACACAACACAAGAATGCAACAAGATCCTGATCTTTTAGTTCAATTTATCTTTTTTGACAGTAGCAATCATGTGTTGTTCAGTTTTCAGAGGCAACAAACACAAATACTAGCAGCTAAGACCATGTACTATGTGTGTTCGATTCAAGGAATAACCAGGAGGAGGAGCTATAGTTCCAGGAGTTCCAGGGCCTCCTCCTCCTCCTTATAAAAATCATCTAGTTCCAGGAATAAACAGTATAACATCTATAAAAATCATCTGTCTATCATTAATCCATCTTATGAAAGTCACCATAAGCCAAATACATTAGTCACTTTCCTAAAAAATTCATTTAGGAGCCAATTTTTCTCTCTCTAAGATCATTGCAGCAAATATTTCAGGTTTACTGCTAACTGAATAAAACTTGCATAAAAACAGAATTATTTCAGGTCTTTTACTGCTAACTGAATCTTGTTTACTGCTAACTGAATCTTGAATCTTGTTTACTGCTAACAGAATTATTTCCAATTCTAGTTTACTGCTAACTGAATCTTGAAGCAGAGAGGGAGAGAGGGAGAGAGGGAGAGAGGGAGAGACAGGGGAGGGAGAGAGGGAGAGAGGGAGAGAGGGAGGGGCTACCTCTGACGGGCGGACGACGGGCGAACGACGACGGGCGGCGGCGCGATCCTCCTCCTCCACAAGCGGCGGGCCTCCTCCTCCTCCACGGATCGGCAGCGGCCTCCTCCTCCACAAGCGCGGGCCTCCTCCTCCTCGAGAGCGCAGCGCGGTGGCGGGCCTCCTCCTCCTCCTCGAGAGCGCAGCGCAGCGCGGCGGTGGCGGCGGTGGCGGTGCAACCTCGAGAGCAAGTTCTGTGAGATGCAGCGGTGCGTGTGGTGCGTGTCTGTGAGATGGAGCGGCCGGCGCGGTTGACTAGCTAGCGTCCAACACACATAGGCGTAGCGCACCCTCGCCAAGTGCGCTACGGATAACCGTAGCGCACTTGGCGAGGGTGCGCTACGCCTATGTGTGTTGGACTACCAGATAAGAGGGCGGCCACCCCTTCTGTTAGCACTAGTACTGTCATAGCCCACTGGTTCTGCCCCTTAGCTCTATTCTAAACTATGAGCATCTAGGTTCGAATCTTGGTGCTCCACTTTTTTATTTTTATTTTAAAAATACTTTTAAATGTTCCAAAAAATGTCCAAAAGTGGTGATACATGCCATACAAATTTTGTTTTGTTTTTAAAATACTTTTAAATATTCCAAAAATGCCCAAAAGTGTTAATATATGTTATAAAAGTGTTACAAATATGATTCAAAGTATAACTAAATTTCATAATACTTTGTCCATGAATATTACAATCTTTTTCGACCACGCGTTTTACAATATTTTTTGAGCTAGCGTTTTACAATCTTTTTTCGTATCATGTCCCGGAATCTGGGTCGATCACCCAGTTGAGTTTGCATCTTCTGCACGGACATCTTATATCTGTCTTGTTATTTCGTATCATGTCGGCCGTCGCACATTTCAAAAATCTAGCCACAATGCCTTCGCTCATTATGCGGACCATTTTTGCCTGCACGATGTACACGGTACAATTTTGAAGTCTATTAGAACCACATAATGAATGCATGCATGCAATGGTCGATAGAAAATTTCGGCATGACCTATCCTAAAATTAGGACCTTTGCGAAATGCCAAAGTCTTGCCAAAATGGAAATGAATCAACATTTTGGCAAAACAAATGGCAACTTGTTCACATACAAACACAAGAGTGAGAGAGAGACCGATCCATACACACATGAACATATCATTATCCTCTCCATACACACATGCATGAGCATCATCGATACTCTCCATATACACACACATATGACCATCGATCCTCTCCACACATACACACATCATGAGCATCGATCATCTACATACATATGAGCACATCATCCATATAAACATGAACACATCCTTACATGGACAACTTACCGAGATGAGAGACCGATCGCGAGAAAGATGGAAAGGAGAGGTGCGCGCGTCGACCGGAGAAGGATAGATGAGAGACCGGAGACCTCCTCTATTACTTATGTAACATCCAAAGCAAGTTTTACATGCTAAAAATGGTGAATGTGTGGAGAAATTGAGGTGGGAAGGAGAAGATCCCGACTAGATCTAAGGAGGAAGAAGAAGGGGAAACTGAAGTGTGGGGTGGTGGATGTGTGGGCACACATGTGCACATAAAGTGCTGTTCTAAAAGAATCGACACATCCGTGGCGCACACGGCCCTAGTGCGCCACAGGGAGTACAAACTTCTGTGGCGCACTCGGCCGAGTGCGCCACAGATGTTTGTGGCCGTTTCACAGCAGAGGGGGGCGTGCGCTTAGGCGTAGCGCACCCGCCCCATGTGCGCCACAGATGACACAAATAACCGTGGCACACATGACTGTAGTGCGCTACAGATGTTTGGCGTGCGTCCAACAGGGCCCTGGACCACACACATCTGTGGCGCACTATAGTCATGTGCGCCACGGTTGTTCTAGCTACTAGTAGGGCACTGCCCACAGGTGCGCCACGCCTGTTTTAGCCGTGGGGCACTTCAACCATGTGAGCCACGGATGTGCTGATTACCTATAGCCATTTTCCTAGTAGTGACCAACATGACACTCATAACGGGATCATACCAATCAGGAGTGGTACGGGTTCTCGTTGACCTACGAGGCTCTGTAGCAACTTCAACCGAAGTTTCATGATCATCATCATTAGCTTCCCCTCTTATTAGTGTAGGCGCCACAGGAACTACTTCCGGTTCTGCGCTACTCGCAAGTTCGAGAGAAGGTTCAACAACCTCGTCGAGTTCTACTTTCCTTCCAGTCACTTCTTTCGAGAGAAATTCCTTCTCTAGAAAGGATCCATTCTTAGCAATGAAGATTTTGCCTTTGGATCTATGATAGAAGGTATACCCAATAGTTTCCTTCGGTTATACTATGAAGACGGAATTTTCCGCTTTGGGTTCAAGCTTGTTCGGTTGTAACTTCTTTACATAGGCTTCGCAACCCCAAACTTTAAGGAACGACAATTTAGGTTTCTTCCCAAACCATAATTCATATGGTGTCGTTTCAACAGATTTAGATGGTGCCCTATTTAAAGTGAATGCGGTTGTTTCTAATGCATAACCACAAAACGATAGGGGTAAATCTGTAAGTGACATCATAGAACGAACCATATCTAAGAGAGTTCGATTACGACGTTCGGACACACCATTACGCTGTGGTGTTCTCGGCGGTTTTAATTGTGAAAGTAGTCCGCATTTCTTTAAATGCTCGCCAAACTCGTAAGTTAGATATTCACCTCCACGATCAGAACGTAGAAATTTAATCTTCTTGTTACGTTGATTCTCTACCTCACTTTGAAATTCCTTAAACTTCTCGAAAGTTTCGGACTTATGTTTCATGAAATAGATATACCCATATCTACTCAAGTCATCCGTGAAGGTAAGAACATAACGATAACCACTGCGCGATGCTACACTCATTGGTCCACACACATCGGTATGTATGATTTCTAATAAGTCCGTAGCTCGCTCCATCATCCCAGAAAATGGAGTCTTAGTCATTTTACCCATCAGACATGCTTCGCATATTTCAAGTGATTCAAAATCAAGTGATTCAATAAGTCCATCGGAATGGAGTTTCTTCATACGCTTCACTCCAATATTACCAAGACGACAGTGCCACATATAGGTCGAGTTATCGCTCAATTTCAAACGTTTAGCTTCAATGTTATTAATATATGTATTTCCACTATCGAGATTCAATAAGAATAGACCATCTATCAAAGGTGCGTGCGCATAAAACATATTACTCATATAAATCGAGCAACCATTATTCTCGGACTTAAACAAGTAACCGTTTCGCAACAAACATGATCCAGATATAATGCTCATGCTCAAGTAGGCACCAAATAACAATTATTTAAGTATAAAACTAATCCCGATGGTAGATGAAGAGGTAGCGTGCCGACCGCGATCACATCAACCTTTGATCCATTTCCAACGCGCATCGTCACCTCGTTCTTCGCTATCTTCCGTTTATTCTGCAGTACTTGTTTTGAATTACAAATATGAGCAACCGAACCAGTATCAAATACCTAGGCACTACTACGAGTACTAGTGAGATACACATCAATAACATGTATATCAGATATACATTTCTTCTTGATGTTGACGTTCTTCAAATCCGCCAAGTACTTTGGGCAATTCAGCTTCCAGTGACCTTCTCCCTTGCAGTAAAAGCACTCAGTATCAGGCTTTGGTCCAGCCTTGGTCTTCTTCGTTGATGCGGTAACTTTCTTACCACCCTTCTTGAAGTTTCCCTTTTGCTTAGACTTGCCTTTCTTGAATTTGGTGGTCTTATTGACCAACAACACTTGATGCTCTTTCTTGATCTCCACTTCTGCAGATTTCAGCATGGAGAAGAGTTCTGGCAACGTCTTGTTCATGTTTTGCATATTGTAGTTCATCACAAAGTTCTTGTAACTTGGTGGCAGTGATTGGAGGACACGGTAAATCTCCAAAGCATTAGGAATCACTATACCCAAACTTTGGAGTTTGTTTGCGTGCCCAGACATCTTAAGCACATGCTCTTTGACGGAGCTGCCCTCTTCCATCTTGCAGTTAAAGAACTTTTCAGAAGCCTCATAACTCTCAACTGCCACGTGAGTCTCAAAAATAATTTTGAGTTCACGGACAATATCATATGGGTCTTGGTTCTCAAACCTTTTTTGAAGCTCCGATTCCAAACCATACAAGATAGCACACTGAACTGTGGAGTACTTATTCTTCCGAATGAGGTAAACATTCTTTACTTCATCGGTAGCAGTAGCTGCAGGTGCTTCACCCAGCGGTGCATCTAGCACATAGGTTAAATTACCCGCATTGAGGACAATCCTCAAATTGCGGAACCAATCCGCGAAGTTTCTTCCATTGTTTTTTCAACTTTTCTTTCTCTAGGAACGCATTAAAATTGATGGTAGGGGCCACCATTGATCTACAACATATTTGCAATAGTTTAGACTAAGTTTATGACGAATTGAGTTCTAATTAATAGTTAAATTAATCTAGGTGAACTCCCACTCAAAACAATATCCCTCACATTGTTTTAGTGATCACACGAACCAAATCCACCACATCAAAACCGATCATCAGGAGAGTTGATGTAGCTTCAATGGCGAACAATCAACATGTTCATCATATCTACTATATGACTCATGCTTTACCTTTCGGTGATCCGTGTTCCGAGACCATGTCTGTACATGCTAGGCTCCTCAAGATCAAACCTTATCTTCCGCATGAGCAAATCTGGCTTGCTCACGTTGTATACACCCGCAGAATCTAACACACCCGATCATCGCGTGATGCTTCGAAACAACGAGCTTTAGCAACGGTGCTTACTAAGGATGAACACTTTGGAACTTGAAATTTGTGTGCATGAGGGATCATCTTATAATGCTACCGTTGTTAACTAAGCAATACAAGATGCATAAAGGATTAACATCACATGCAATTCATAATATGTGATATGATATGGCCTTTCTTCTTGTGCTTCCGATCTCCATCTTCAAGCAAGAACATGATCTCCATCATCACCGGTATAGCGTCAAGGTCAATGGCGCCGTTTCATGGTTGTCGTCCACCAGTTTCAACTATTACAACTACTTTGAATAGACATGTGGGCCTTAACGGAATTTAAAGACAACCATATGGCTCCTGCCGGTTGCCAACTTACAATAAGGAACATTGCATACATCAAATATAATCACAATCATGGCCATATCACATCACAGCACACCCCTACAAAACAAAGTTAGACGCCTCTAATTTTCTTTGCATATTTTACGTGGTTTGGGGCTTTCAGTAAGTGTCGATCTAACTTACGAACAATAACCACAACCTTGATGTTTGAACTATCAAGTGCCCGTTTTAAATTGGATCTATACTATAATGGGAGAGACAGACACCCGCAAAGCCACTTATGCAATTCAAGTTGCATGTTGAGCGTGGAGCAAGTCTCATGAACGATGTCATGTAAGGTTAGCCCGGGCCGCTTCATCCCATCATACCGCAAGATGCAAAGTACACAAAAAGCAATTGATAATAAAAGCACCACCGCCCACAATGACCATTGTGTTATACTCGTGCAATAGATCTACATATAGACACGACTCTGATACCACTGTAGGGTTTCGTAGCATGGAGAACAAAAAATTTCTATCGCATGCAAACAAACAAGACAAGATCTATCTACTAGATTGTAGCAACGAGTCGATAGAGGAACTCACCCTCGAAGATTCCAAAGCGGTTAACGAGAGCAGATTCTCGTGGGTGATGTAGTCGTACTCTTGCCGATCTCAAGTTCGCGTAGACGAACCTTCCGGCGCTGCGTTCCGGCAGCGCTTCCGCAGTCGGTCACACGTTCGGTACTCGATGAAGACCTTCCTCTCTCTTGTTTCAGCAGGCAGCGGAGGTTGTAGCACTCTCCCCGCGATTCCGGCAGCATGACGGCGTGGTACCGAAAGTAGATGGGAGATATCGCAGGGCTTCGCCTTAAGCCGGAGCGAGTATGGTGGACTATGAGAGAGGCCCTTGGTGATCTAGGGTTTAGAGGGACCAAGGGGGGGTGTGGCCGGCGGCTAGGGCTTGTAGAAGCCCCAAGTCGGCGGCTAGGAGAAACCCTAGGAGGCGGCAGCAACTTGGAGGAGGCCGGCGGCTAGGGCTAGGGTTTTGGGTGTGTGGGGTGTAGGGAAGAGGGGCAGCCCTGCCCCTCCTTTTATAGGTGGGAGGGCGCGGCTTGGGAGGAGGGAGTCCTGCCCCAAGTCAGCCTCCTTGGCCGGCGGGTGGAGGGAGAGGAACTCCTCCCCAAGTAGGTTTCCTACTCTCCCTCCACCAAGCAAACTTGCCGTTTGACTTTTTAAATTGGCGTTTGACTTTTCAAACTAGGATTTGATTTCTCCCTTTATTTTGCCCAGCCATGATACCTAGTACATGATGCAACCATTCCACATTTTCATGACACATTCATGTACCCTTCCCCTCCGGGGTGCCGGACCTTCCGGAACCTTCTAGAACATTCCCGGTGAAAACACCGGAATCATTCCCCAACTCCGAAACAGGACTTTCCTTATATGAATCTTATTATCCGGACCATTTCGGATCTCCTCGTGATATCCCGGATCCCATCCGAGACTCCGAACAACATTCGGTCTTTTACTCATCATTCCATAACTACTCAACAACATCGAATCCTTAAGTGTGTCTCCCTACGGTTCGTGAATTATGCGGACATGATCGAGACACTTATTTGATCAATAACCAATAGAGGAATCTGGAAATTCATATGGCTCCCACATATTTCTACGATTACTTTGTGATCGAATGAACCACTTACATATGATACCAATTTCCCTTTGTCTCACGATAGTTCACTTATCCGAGGTTTTGATCGTCCGTATCTCTGCATACCTAGTTCAACCTTGTTACCGATAAGTACTCTTTTCTCGTTCCCGTGATATGTGATCCCTTGTGAGCCAGTCACATGCTTGCAAGCTAATTGGATGGCATTCCACCGAGAGGGCCCAGAGTATATCTATCCGTCATATGGATGGACAAATCCCACTCTTGATCCATGTGCCTCAACCCATACTTTCCGAATACTCAATGCCACCTTTATAGCCACCCAGTTACGGTGTGGTGTTTGATGTCATCAAAGCATCCTTCCGGTGATGGTGATTAGCATGATCTCATGGTCGAAGGAATTAGGTTACTATGTATCAGAAAGCTTATAGCAATTGAACTATTAAAATGACTTGATCTTTATGCTACGCTTATCTATAGGAGTATGTCCATCATACCATTCTCCTAATGATATGATCTTGTTGTTAACAACGTCTCAATGTTCATGATAGGGAAACCACAATCATCTATTAACCAACAAGCTAGTATTATGAAGAGGCTTTACTAGGGACTCTAATTTAGTTTACAAATCACACAAGTATTAATGTTTCCTGGTTAATACTATTATAGCATGAATGTAAACATTTATCATAAACACAAAGATATAATAATAACTACATTTATTATTGCCTCTAGGGAATATCTCCAACAAATACATAATGCAATTTTTGGAGGAAGTGAAAAGTAGTACATATTAGGTTCCTAAATCTATCTATATGAATCAAAATCTTTATAAAGTATAAAACTTGGTTATTAAGTAGCGACTATAGATTCCTCGTTAAATTGTACTACACTGGCACAAGAAAAGACATAGGGGCATAACATCGAAGGGAAACGTAGCTCAGATTATTAAGTTCTTAATTCTATTCTGGAACAAAAATCTTTATGAAGAAGCAGAAAGCTTGGTCATTGATGCACTAATCGTAAATTTCTTGCTAAATTGTACAACACTGGCACAAATAAAATAAATAGTGGCATATTATTAAAGGGAAAAGTAGTAAAAATCTAGTTTGTAATTATATATAGGGATCAACATATGCACTGAAATAAACCAGTAGGGATTCATTTACTGGTTCATTTACCTGTGGCTGCCAAAGAGTATGCTCACATCAACATTGATAACAAATTTGAACAGTAAGAGCATTATCATAGCTCAAATACTGGATTCCTAGTGACACAAACAGGTAATATCTGCAAAACCTAATCATCGATAGAGTAATATGGGCAACAGAAACTCAACAGAATCATATCATCCAAAACTAACAATGACCTACACTCTCAAAAAAAATATTGTAAATAAATGTATATGCATAAAAGGAAGCAAGACTGTAGAACATCTAAGTGATGGACTGCAGGTGGAGGTGGAATGAAAATTCCTTTATTTTGGTAGCTTCTGAACATGCTTTTTGAAAGAGTTCAATCGGAGAGAATCCAAGTTAAGTTTTCGGTAGGGGCAAACTATATGATTTTGTTATTCCACTTATTATTACTTTCGTCAGAGTAATATGGGCAATAGAAACTCAGCAGAATCATATCATCCAAAACAAACAATGACCTACACTCAAAAATATATTTTATAAATGTATATACAGAAAAGGAAGTAAGACTGTAAAACATCTAAGTGATGGACTGCATATGGAGGTTGAATGAAAATCCTTTACTTTGATAGCTTCTAAACACGCTTCTAGAAAGAGTTCAATCAGAGAGAACCCAAGTTAAGTTTTCAGTAGGGGCAAACTATACAATTTTGTTGTCCCGCTGCACAGTTAGATTATAGTACTATGCATCTTAATTTGGTAAATGAAAATCATATAGATATGATAGAAAATATGGTCAGGAAACTTGCATCAGCAATACGGTATCGCCGCCTATTCGTTATTTGCCGAGCCACTGTTTGAAGGTAAGCACAGGCACACCACATGCACCACACATGTGAAATTGTCAATGAAGAAGATTTAAGAGCTCATATTTGGAACTTGCCTACTTTACCTTTGCTATGGAGACTACATAATGAATATCAAACTATAACAGCCTAAACCATGACACCTACTTGGTCTTGATGTGTAGAAAATCCAGGATAGTATACCATGATTACATACAACCAACCTATACGATTTTACCTGCAAGGGGCTAACTAATAGCAAAGAGATACACCGCAAGCAGCGCCCCGCTATTTTCTAACCTCAGATAAGATTGTATTGAGATAATGCACCTAGAAAGCTATTAAATAATTAATACTGCTACAATGGAAAAAAGATGAAATTACTCACTGGATACATAGAATCGTATATGGCACAGTAGAAGGGTTTGAGATTTAATTCACCTGAAATTTTAGACCTGCGGATTCCTGTCTTTAATGGCGCCAGCCCCAGGTGAAGCAAATAGTGAAACTGAGAGCAGAAAAGTTCAGATATATTCATCAAATATTTAGATTCAGATTTTTTGGACTATGATTTGATACATCTAGCACAAAGAAATTGTGTGCTTTCACTTATAAATATGCAACATAAAAGAAGTGCATTCATATAGCTAACATGATCTCGCCATATGGTTTACATATAGGGGACATTGTATTTAGTCCAAGGTGGATCGATCTTGCAGTTATACTATCAGTCTAGATATCAAAAGTGGGAGCTCAGTTTACAATAGAACATGTAAAGGGCCCTTGACCACTTCAACAGTTTTCAAAAAGTAACAAATGTGTGTATAATCTTCTTGTATGATTAAAAAAGTATTTATCACTCCTTACTTTCATGTTGCCACCGAAACAGTACCCGAAACTATAGTTAAACCACAATGGTGCTAAACTGCAGAATGCAAAAGTTTAGTGAGTCATGACAAAATATTTGCTTGTTTAGAAATATATATATCTTCATAGTTTGTGCTTCCTCTCTTAGTTACTTTGTAGGTCAACCATACAGTTCTTTAAATTTAACCTCACAATAATTTGCCCCTTCTTGAATCATCACATTGGTATAAAAATAAAATAGAGCAGTGTGAATCATGGCGCCTGTCGTGAAAATTGAATAAATAAACTCCATACAAATTTAACAGACCATTGGCATGTCCTCTAAAGGCACCGTCAAACTAACACCAACACTTGAGGCTATATACATAAAGTGGGAAGCACATTACATCTATGACGTCTTTCCCGTCCCTTCCATTGATTATATGGAACATTGCACACTCTATGAATGTCATACACATGTATATAGCATTATTTACGGAAAGAAAGATGAGATCATTACCACGACACATGACATGCCATCCGCGAGGAACACGCAGGCGTTTTCGACATGGGCATTGACACGAGGGTGGATATTTTTGCAGTCCGACATATGCTTCTAGTTATCACGCCCGGACCATCACCAGTTCAAAGGAGAGGGTGCCAACTGTACCATCGGAAAAAAATACGTGTGGTGCTCTGACTGCAAAACAAAATCACATGTAAAGGGCAAGAGAAAATCTAGAAGAGACACAAAAGATATCACACGCATAGAGTTTATTTTAAAAGGACACAATGAGTTCAAGTGGTAAATATATACCAGCTTTAGTGTATTTAGTTAAGACACCAATATAAGGAGTACTAATTCAAAATAAGGGCTGGTCTGTCCACTTGCACAAAATGTATCGGAATTTTTTATCGTTCCTTAGTGTAGAGTATCTCTGGATATATACAAAATGATGGAGATGGAGAAAATACATTGCCTTTGTTTCTAAATACAAAACAGCTTTCCATTTTCCTAACTTATGCATATTCGAAGCAACCGTTTCAATCTAATCAAATAGACCCGAGTACAAAACTAAATACTTCTATTTTAGCTTAAAAATGAATTTAGCATGAGATGGTGTGCATTAGCTAGATGAACACAACAACATGTACTATTCAAGAAATCTGCATACGAGCTAGAAGGGTGCTATTTCTTTAGAGGAGCTGCAGCCCCGCGGTTCAGCTCGGCGGACATGACACCAATCTCCTATGCATTCATACCCCGGTTTCTCCCGTGTGCTAAGCCGCATGAAAAAAGGGATTGGGATTGTACATATTTGTATATGCCTCAGAGAGAGAGAGAGGGGGGGGGGGGGGGGTAGAGACAGAGAAGAATCACGACTTTTTTATATCATACCGCTGCTACACTCTGTTTGGATCCCCGTTGCCATCATCCTCATGTCGACGAAGGAGCCATATGCTTGATCAGTAGGGAGAGGTTCGTGAGAGACAGAGGTGTGGCGACGACCACATGCCACCGCATCCATCTGTCTCAGCGCGCACTATACTCCGCTTAGGATAGCGGCGTCATGGCATCCATCTCGGACGGCCAGCGCTCCACTACGACAAGGGCATACCGTTGTATCATTCCTTGACATGTGAAATGAATTGTTTCTAAACAAACTTCTTAATAGTATAGGTGACGACACCTTCCTAGCGACTTCACAATCCAGTATCCAAATCCTTCTTTCACAATATGGTAGAGATATCAAATAGATAGGATCAATAAAAACGATATCAATTTGAAATTTTGACATATTGACGTGTGAATATGCCACAAAGTTTGACGGGAAAATAATGAAAAGAAATATCAATCTTGATGGATTATATACCATATGAACAATACCGTTGTCAGTGATCTTGGCCAATCTCCAAAACAAGACAGAGGTGAGGTTGCTGACGACTTCATGGATGAGATCATGAGCAGCCCTCGGTTGGCATCCTCGATAGCTTAGTGTACTCTAAGAAGGACGGAGAGAGTTAGGGAAAATCTATAAGATGAAGGGAGCAGTTTAAAGGTGTGATTGTTCAGATGATAGGTCGATACACTCACATGTCCAACTCACGGAGCTTGAAGGCATACACAAGGTGCATGGTAGAGTCGTCGTTGGTGTGTTTCCCCAGGAAGCTTAGCCGCTGGCGCGTCTCCGTAGACCGGCCCATGGTGTAGCATCACTAGCGAGTCACTCACCCGACCCGGGTGTGATGATGACAAATGCAGGAGAAGTCACACTCATGAAAATCAAGGCACATATGCATGCTTAATATAGTGTTTTACAAATAGTCACCATGTGCTCTTCGTTGTCACAACAACAAAGCAGCGGCCTCCTCTACCTCCTCTTGGTGATAGCCACATAAGCAGGCAGCGGATGCCGGTCACTCCTTACAGTAAAAGGGAGAGGTGGAGTGTTGTAGCTACGCTAACACCATCCAGCTTTACCTCCTTTTGAGTACTATCGTGTTCCTCACATCGATTTGCTAGTGTGCGGCGATAGTTTGAGCGACGGACGGCGCTGCTCCCACAGGCAGCCAACCATTCTCCCCTGGCACTGTCGAGCTCTGCAAGTGAGCCCTCTCGGTATCTCTAGACAATGAAAAACAATCGACCAAGATTCATTGCAAGGACTCGTCAGACGGCCACAAATGCAAACGTTTGTAGAGGCTCCATGAGAGGGCATCGTTTATACTTTTAGATGTGGTCTCATGCATGTGAAGGGCAACTTCTAGGCCATTGTAATCCGTTCGCCATGCATGCCTAGGCTAAGCTTACTTCGATCACATCTTTATCAGGACTTCTGTTGCTATGCTTGTCTTGGCATTACCGGATACCGCCTCCGTTCCAATGAACAAAGCTTATATCTTTTCCAAAAAAATCAAACTATGCAAATGTTTTTTGCGAAGAAACAAATTAACTAAAGTCTGAGCAAGTTTTTAGAAACAATCATTAATATGTACAATCTAAAATCAACACACTTTGATATATCATGAAATATATTTTTATATGATATATCTATATAATAATATAGTTCTTAATAGCTTTTTTCTAAAGTTTAGTCAAACTTTACTTAGCTTGATTTTTTAAAGAAACATAGGCTTTATTCATTGAAATGGAGGTAGTGCCCCATTAGATCTATATCATCGGTAGTTCTGCTTCGTCTTGCAAGTGTTAGATGGCATTCTTAAAAGGCATGGTAATAGAAACAATCTCAAAAGTAGTAAAAAATATAAATAGTTGGACCACCTAGCGACGACTACAAGCACCCGTGCGAGCGGAAGGCACGCCGCCATCCTCGCTCATCCCTAACTGAAGTCGGGCAAAGCTTATCGTAGTAGAAATTGTGTGTCTAGTTTGGACGTGAGACCATCTCATCCTACTAATTGTAGGGTTTCGTACCACAAAACAAATTTTTCTAACAACGAGAGCAACATAGCCAAGATCTATTCTATGCAGATGTAAGGTAACAAAGGGATTCAATGTTCATAACCTTGAAAACCGAAAAGCATTGACGTTCTGTTGACGATGTAATCATACGGTGACGCCGACCTCAAGGTCATTCAGACGTATAAGTGACGAGTGCCACAATTGGCAGCACCTCCACAGTTCTACACGCGCCTGGTGTAGATGACGTCCATTGGACTCCGGTCCAGCGAAGCAGTGGTAGAAGATTGATCCGGGCCGAGAGTCCAGCAGCACAACAACGTGCGTATGGTGGAGAATCTCAAACCCCGTATGCTCGTTCCAATATTACAAAACAACACGTGAGAAAGAGAAAGGTTGGGAGGCAAATGCCAATGCGGTGAATGAGGGAAGAGGCTCCCCTCCTCCTTATATAGGCCAAGGATGATGGGGCACCTGGGGTGGGCCCCACCCTAGTGTTTTTGCCGCCGCCCCACTCCATGTCACGCGCCTCCCTCCCCTTCTTGGATTGTCAGCCACTTGGGGAGGTGGGGAGCCCCTAATGGGCTCCCACATGGTGGCCAATTAGGGGTAGGCCATATATTTAATTATTATTTTAATATTTAATTCATATAATTAAATACTAAAGCATATTATTTAGTCTCCAAACATTTAATTGACTACAGAACCTTTCCGATATCTCTCCAGAACAATTTTGGAATTCCATCTCTCTTCTCCAACAATCTCGAATAAAATAAGTGTCGTCTACTCCTAAGCGTGCCACCCTATAGTTCGGGAATGCACAGACACGATCGAGAAACCTCTCCGATCAATGACCAACAATGGGATTTTGTAACCCTTGATGGCATCCCATGCATTCCACGAATTATCTTGATTGCTTGAACCTTTAAACGTTAAGGGCCTGTTTGATTCATAGGATAGGAAAAGCATGGGAATAGGAAAAACATAGGATTGCAATGTCATGCCCACTTCATTCCTATAGGAACCCATATGCTAGAAAGTTTGTTTGATTCCATTAAAGGAAAAGCAAAGGATTCTAAAAAAGAGGTTTGAGTGGATGTTATATTTCCTATGCAATCTAGTACAAAGGATTACCTAGGAAAAATTCCTATAGGAATCAATCCTACAAATCAAACAACCATCATAGGAAAATTTCCTATGGGATTTAATCCTTTAAGTTTCCTATGTAAATCCTTTGAATCAAACATGCCCTAAGACTTATTCCCTTTGCTACATGATGATGGCCTGCAAGTGCACATGTTCATTAGAGCATGTTTTCGTGAAAGTACTAATTTCAGTTTTTATATTAATCCCAATGGGGAGCTTCGGTAAATGTTTTTATGTGGCGTTTCTGTCGCACTCAAGGTATCATAGGTCTTGAGTGAACTGACTGCAAATGTTGGAGGTGGAAAGTGGTGATTGAATAATAGAGGAAACTTGAGTAAAGGTAGATGCGGAAAGTAAATAACATAAAAGTATAAAGACGATAAAAGTGTACGGAGTTCCTGCAGATGAAAAGTTAGGCACGGAGAGAAATAGTTCATAGTGATAGTGAATGTGCCAAAATGGATGAAATGAGATAAGTGATTGTGATACTTCATATTCATAAGTGAGTAGGCAAGCAACCCATCTTTGCTGCTAATTTTTGGAGGGATTGTTCGTTGGTATGTGCCTCCTCCACTTGTCCAATTATATTTGTGATTGGTAGATTGTATCTTGAGTATTTTGCTGCTATAGGTGTCAGGTTGTGTGAGCTTGCATGCTTGTTCTATGCTTAGAAATTTCATTTTGATGCATGTGTAGCCCTCTAGCAAGTTCCTATAGTAGTTTCTCATCAATTACCAACTTGGAAATCACTTGGTTTGATGTTTGTCTAAAATTTATAGAAAAAGAGGGTCATGGACAACCACACTTATGGTGAAATATTTGAGAGTGATGCACCTAGAAGGGAAAGGCCTTCAAGATCATCCTCACGAGCTAGGCTGTCATACAATGAGGATCTCATTACACCGCGATTTGGCGACGAGGGAGATGAGGGGGATGCGCACCCTTCTACCTTTCCTTTTCCAACCTTTTTATGGGCTGCTGGGATTCTCAATGATTTCCTAACCTTGGTTCAGAGGGTTGGACTAACGAGTTATATGCAGGATGAGAGTGTGTAGTATGCTACGCTCACTAAAACCTTTGTGGAGAGTTTCTCTTTTTCTAACAGCGTTTTCAAGCCAGATGTGTCTTTCAAAATCTATAACAGGCCTTACTCCATGACGTTGAAGAAATTTTGTGAGATCCTGGGTCTTGGTACAACTGGGATGGTGAAGAAGATTCCAGCTCAACCCACTGATTTGTTGGAGCTATACCGCGGATGATGACCGTAGAGCCCAGCGGGGAAAGATAAGAAATATTCAACTCCTGGCTATAAGGTACTTTGCTTATTATCTTGCCACTAGTGTTCTTGGTAGGGAGAACACTAGCAATATTTCCAACTATCATTTGGCCTTCCTAGATGTTGCGCTCAACAATGAAACTAGGTAAAATCTTGGTTCTCTCATTGCTCGTCGCTTAGCTGCTAAGGGACCCATTTATGGGGGAATTATTGCTGCATGTGTTGTTGCTGCCTTAGACCTTGCTGTTGATCCAAATGATACAGTTTTGGCTCCTCCGAGGCTTGATCTTGCTGCTATGAAAGCGCATCACTTTGTCATTGCTGGCTCTACCATTGAGAGCCTAGTTTGTAGAATGTTGTTTACTGACGGGGAAGAGAGAGAGATCCCTCTGCACCAAACAACTTTGTTCAGTATTTCCCAGGGACCTTTGTCACGCTCCAAGTAGGAGATGGACGAGAAGCTATGCATTCTTTGCTTCCATGGACACTATCAGGGGGACACGCCCTCATATGACCCCTCTATGCACTACACAGGGGAGTCCACGAGCTCGTACCAGGACGAAGGGGCCTCCTCGTCGTATTACGAAGGTGCACCTTCTTGGTCACCATGGAGTTGAACCCCACTTAGGCCAAAATCCTAAGCTTGGGGGAGGTATACCTACATCATACTCGTCTATATATCATGTTTCGTCGGTTCTTTGGGTATCCATTGTTTCGCTTTCTTTTTGGTTTTTGTTTCTGCTTTCTCAAAACACAAAAATACCAAAAATATTTTCGTTGTTTCTCTTGTTTTGTTTCTTTGCTTGTTAGCTTTGGTTTGCCTTAAAGAAAGATCCAAAAAGATTTTTTGCTTTGTTTGTTTTTGCTTTGTTGTTCTTCTTTGGTTTTGTGAGTTCTTTGCAGGGTTCAGCCGTCCTTAGTGGAGTGTGGTTTCATGTTATTATTCAAGTCATACAAGTGAAGGGCAATAATGAAGATTGAGATAACTTGAGGTGTGGTAAGAGGCTGGTAACGAACTCTATTTGTTTTCATTTTTGTACATATACTCATCATTGTGAGCATGCTTAGGCTGTTCATGTAAGGTGTATATTATTTATGGATGCTTAGTAGTTCTTGCTTTCTTGTGATTAGCTCCAACTTGCTAATAGTTTGTAGCATGTCATATGAATGTTTGATTGCATTGTTTTATTCATAACTTGGTATGATATTGTGGTATCCTCCTCTGAATGTTTCATCTGAATCGACTTGGCACATGCTCACGCATGCATATGACTAAACAATAGTTAGTAAGCCTCGATGATTTATTTTGCCTTAGAGTTCTTGTATCACTTTCTTGTCACAATTAGTCCTGTTTTGTTGCAAGCATGATTATGACAGTTATTGCTCTCTCGTTTGTCACTCCTTCTCTATTGCTAGCCTTCACTTGCACTGAGTATGAGCTCTACTTGTGCATCCAACTCTCCAAAACCAATAATGCCAACAGTGTCCACCATACCTACCTACTAGCATCATTTGCTATTCAGTGCATATTCACTATGCCTCGTTTTCTTCCAAATAAAATGTTTGACTGTTTTGAGAAAGTTAGTTAGTAAAGCTCTCACGAACTTGATGGCACATTTTATTTCTTGCACTTAATAAACCTGAACCATTGTGACCTGTCCATGAAAGTTATATGCTTACAAATTATAGGCTGGGAATTAGCAGAACCGTGTTGTCACGGGGAACGCTTTCAACAGTTATGGACATATATCTAGTTGATATCATGCTCTCTTGTTTGCGGATGTCGTCGGTGTAAAATAAAAGGGGATCTTGTGAGTTCATGGAGTTATATATATGTGTTAGAGAAACGCCTGGGCCGCTAGCCTAAGCCATGCCTAATCATGCTGGAAACTTGCAGCATTACCATAATGATAAATTTGTGAAGCATCCTCAATAAAAACCTATGCAAATAGCAAATAAAAATATTGCTGAGATGATCATTGTCTGCTTGCCTTGTCATTTTGATTATGGGATAGCTCCTGTATCATGTGCAAGGGGTACCCCGTTGGTGGTTCTCTATGATATGCATGTATTTACAATGACAAGAACTTACAGGTAACTAAAGTTGGTAGCATGAGGAGTGACCCTCGTACTCAAGGGACATGGGATTTCCAGTTTATGGTCTGTCAAGCATATAACTCATATTGGACCTCACTTTCACCATTAACCATATAAAGATGCCTATGATAGGGGCAATGAGAGCTCAAAGCTAATGAGTACCTTTCTTTCAGCATTTGGAAGCCTTTCAAACCTTTCAAAACTTTTTCACCTTCCTTGTTGAGTCGCCACTTATTCTATGAGCACCTTCTTGAGAGCATAGTTGTCATTCTTGTGTTTGTCTCAAAACTTGGTTAATTATGTCATGACTTTGATGCTTGTATCTTTGATATCTTTACTTCTAGTCTTCACTTGAACTTCAGAGGTGCCTTGGCATTTATATTGTGCTATACAAATAAAGGCAAGCGAGATACCACATCATACCTTATTATGAGCATTGCAATGTTGCTTATGTTTCATGCTACTTATTATTATTGAGTTGGTTTCTCTCCATAGCTTGCAATGACTATTGAGTAGACTTAGTTGCATACTTCTTATTATGAATTGTCTAAGTGTCTACTCCTATGTTAAGAATATTTACATCATATGAAGCAAATGTGTTCGTGAAAGTTCTTTTATCGCACTCAGTTTTCAACTGAATTGCTTGAGGACAAGCAATAAGCTAAGCTTGGGGAGAGTTGATACGTCCAAAACGTATCTACTTTCTGAACACTTCTGCTATTGTTTCTCCTCTAAACTTGTGTGATTTGGATACAACTAACACGAACTGATGCTGTTTTCAGCAGAATTACCTTGGTGTCTAGTTTTTGTGCAGAAAATCAACTATTAGGAAAAATCCTGAAAAATATGCCAAAAATCCTATTTCACCAGAAGATCCACGAAGCTAGAATACGATACGGAGTGGGACCCTGGGGGGCCCACACCCCCCAGCCGCGTGGGCCAGGCTTGGCCGCGCCTGGAGGGGGTATGTCCGCCCCAGGCACCCCCTCGGCCTCCCTCTTCGCCTATAAGTTGCCTTCTGACCTAAAAACTCAGGGGGGTCGATGTTTTTCTAGAAAGAGTTTCGCTGCGCTGCCACCACCAGAAACCGCGATTCGGAACCAGAAACTCCATTCTGGCACCCTGTGGGGACAGGGAATTTGGGGAGGATCATCGCCATTGTCATCACCAACGCCTATCCATCAAGCATCCATGTTTCCCTCATCCATGAGTGAGTAATCCCCGCTGTAGGCTATGGGGATGGTAGGGATTGGATGAGTTCTATCATGTAATCGAATAATATTGTTAGGGCATGGTGCCTAGTATCTCTATTAGTGCTATTTGACTTTGTTGCAACTTGTTGTGCTTAATGCTTGTCACTAGGGCCCGAGTGCCATGATCTCAAATCTGAACTTATTATTGAATCATTATGATAGTATTGTTTGTGATCTTATCTGCAAGTTGTGTACACATATCATTGTCCGGATCCAAAGGCCCCGAAGTGACAGAAATTGGGACAACCGGAGGGGATGGATGTGATGTGAGGATCACATGTGTTCATGAAGTGTTAATGCTTTGCTCCGGTGCTCTATTAAAAGGAGCACCTTAATTGCCAGTAGTTCCCTTGAGGCCCCGCTGCAACGGGCTGGCAGGACAAAAGATGTTGTGCAAGTTCTCATTGAGAGCACGCATCACTATATATGGAGCACATGCCTATGATTGTTTAGTACTTGGATGATTATTCTTATTTATCTGCAATTTCCCTAGATCTTGAAGTTACATGTTTATACTCGTCCATGCAATGCCCGTCCATCCATCCCTATGCCTATTGCGCTCATATCCTACTGTTTGCTACTACTGTTACTATTGCTCCTGTTTTATTGCTGATGTTACTTTGCTATTGCTACTACAAAGCTGTTGCTACTGATAAACTTCTATGAGCAAGAACTATTTCCAGGTGCAGCTGAATTGACAACTCAGTTGTTAAGGCTTGCAAGTATTCTTTGGCTCCCCTTGTGTCGAATCAATAAATTGGGTAATACTACCCTCGAAGACTGTTGCGATCCCCTATACTTGTGGGTCATCAGGGATCTCAAGCTCTTCTCGTCACCCTGCCGGAGGGGAGATCATCCTGGAGGCCTTCTTCTTCATCATGCCAGCCTTCGGTATGAAGCGTGAGTAGTTCCACCTTGGACTACGGGTCCATGTAGTAGCTAGATGGTTGTATCTCCTCATTTGTGCTTTCATGTCTATATCTTATGAGCTCCGTTCATGATCAAGATATCATCTATTTGTATTCATGCATGTTGTGTTTGCGGGGATCCGATGGATATTGAGATTACTATGTCAGATTGATTAATGGTTTTGTCTTATTGATTCTATCATGTCTGTGTTGTTTGTGATCTTGCATGCTCTCCATTGTTAGTAGCTATCTTGGCCAAGTAGTTGCTAGTGACTCCAAGAGGGGGTATTTATGCTCGATAGTGGGTTCATGTCTCTATTTAATCTAAGGGAAGTGACATAAATATCTAAGGTTGTAGATGTGTTGTTGCCACTAGGGAGAAAACAACGGTCTCGTGTTCATGGAACAAGTGGATTGTTTACCTTACGCACTTTGCTTAAAGCAGTTGTTTGTTGCTTGCAACTTAATACTGGAGGGGGTTCGGATGATAACTCAAAGGTGGACTTCTAGTCATAGATGCATTTGGATGGCGGTCTATGTATCTTGTTGTATTGCCCAATCAAATCTCATAGGATCATGAATGTCTAGTCTTGCATTGTTATGTCTTGCTCAGTCATGTCAATTGCCCTACTGTAATTTGTTTACCCCGCATGCCATGTTTGTTATTCTAAGAAGAACACCTCTAGTGAACTATGGACCCCGGTCCAATCTTTACCTTTGATACATCTTCCACTGTTACTGTTTACTTGTTGCAATCCGCCATTACCTTCCACAGCATACAGTTAATCCTTTGTTACAGCAAACCAGTGAGATTGACAACCTCGTTGTTCGTTGGGGCAAAGTCTTGAGTTTGTGTTGTGCAGGTATCCAAGTTGCTAGACACACCTTTGAGTCTTTTCCTTCCTCCTAACGGTTCAATAACCTTGGTTTCTTACTGAGGGAAAACTTGTCATTGTGCTCATCATACCTTTCTCTTGGGGTCTCCCAACGAAGCGTTGAACACGCCATCAAGATTATTTCTAGCGCCGTTGCCAGGGAGGCTAAGGACGTCTTCACAAGGGGAGTACTTCTCAAACTTTCTCTTTACTTTGTTTCTGTTTTGCTTAGTTTCTTTTGCTTGGTTTTGTTTGCCTCTTTTTATCAAAAACTCCAAAAAAAAATAGTTTAGTTTGGTTTGTTTTCTCTTATAAAAAACACACACAAAATTAGTTCATGCTATAGTTGCTACTATGTCTGGTTTTGGTCCAATCCTTGTGTCACCTATGGAAAGGATCTTTACTTTCAAGCAAGGAATTGGAGAGAGTTTTGATGGCGCTACGTCAGCATGGAGCGCTTCGTCGGGAAACCCCAAGAGCAAGGTATGATGCAACAGAGGAGCAAGTTTTCCCTCAATAAGAAACCGAGGTTATCGAACCAGTAGGAGGAAGGAAACGTCTCAAAGGTGTTGCAAGCAACGTGGAAACCTACACAACACAAACTCAAGACTTTGCCCCAACTAACAGTGAGGTTGTCAATCTCACCGGTTGCTGTAACAAAGGATTAACTGTATGGAGTGGAAGGTGATGATGGTTTGCAGCAAGTAAACAGTAATAGTGGAAGATGTATCAATGGTAAAGATTGGACCGGGGTCCATAGTTCACTAGAGGTGTTCTCCTTAGATAAACAAACATGGCATGCTGGGTAAACAAATTACAGTAGGGCAATTGACAGGACTGAGCAAGGCATAACAATGAAATACTAGACATAAAGATCCTATGAGATTTGATTCGGCAATACAACAATATACATACACCGCCATCCAACTACATCTATGACTAGAAGTCCACCTTTGGGTTATCATCCGAACCCCCTCCAGTATTAAGTTGCAAGCAACAGACAACTGCTTTAAGCAAAGTGTGTAAGGTAAACAATCCACTTGTTCCATGAACAAGAGACCATTGTTTTCTCCCTAGTGGCAACAACACATCTACAACCTTAGATATTTCTATCACTTCCCTTGATTAAATAGTGGCATGAACGCACTATCGAGCATAAATACCCCCTCTTGGAGTCACTAGCAACTACTTGGCCAAGATAGCTACTAACAACGGAGAGCATGCAAGATCACAAACAACACAGACATGATATAATCAATAAGACAAAACCATTAATCAATCTGACATAGTAATCTCAATATCCATCGGATCCCCGCAAACACAACATGCATGAATACAAATAGATGAGATCTTGATCATGAACAGAGCTCACAAGATCTAGACATGAAAGCACAAAGGAGGATATACAACCATCTAGCTACTACATGGACTCGTAGTCCAAGGTGGATTTATTCACGCTTCATACCGGAGGCTGGCATGATGAAGAAGGAGGCCTCCGGGATGATCTCACCTCCGGAAGGGTGCCGGGAAGAGCTTCAGATCCCCCCGATCTAGGGACGATGGTGGCGGTGGCTACAGACGGTTTCGTGAAATATTGATCGGGTGCTTAGGGTTTAGGCATCGGGGGTTTCTTATAGGAGAAGAGGAAAGGCTGGGAGGCAGCCAGGGGGCCCACACCCTGCCCAGGCGCGGGCCCACCCTAGGCCATGCTTGGGGGGTGCGGCCGCCCTGTGGCGCCCCTCCATCTCTCCTCTGGACTCCGTGTTCTCCTCGGTGAAATATTAACTTTGGCTTTTGTCCCATCCAATTCCGAGAATATTTCCTTACTAGCTTTTCTGGAACCAAAAACAGCAGAAAACAGGCAACTGGCATAGTGGCAACTTGTTAATAGGTTAGTACCATAAAACATATGAAAAGCACCTCAAAGTGTGGACAAAGCAAAGCAAAGTAGATACTAAACAAGCATGGAACATCAAAAATTATAGATATGTTTCCGGCGTATCAAGCATCCCCAAGCTTAACTCCTGCTCGTCCTTGAGTAGGTAAGTGATAAAAGAATAATTTTTGAGGTGACATGCACCATCAAAACCAAGATCAAACCATTTGCAAGCATTAAAAGCTGGGATCAAAGAACTCTAAACATGTGCATGAAAGATGGAGTCCTAACAATAAGACAAAGTAACTATGCATGCAACATGAAAGGCTACAAACAAAGATCATGAATAACATGCATTGAAAAACGTTTGTTGGTTTCACATACATAATCATAGTGGCATTCAGCTTGTCCCTCATGGAGTAGAAAATAGATGCATAGGACACCTTCAAAGTTCATAAGAGTGACTAGATACAAATAGCACAAGAACAAGCAATATCAACAATATGCATAAATCAATAAGTTTTGGGACATTGCACATAGAACTAAGAATGACAACTATGCTCTCTTAACTGGTGCCTAAAGGTAGAAAGTGGAGAATCGATATAATAGTGGAATAAAGGCCCTTCATAAAGGGAAGCAGGGATTTCAAGTTTCAAAAAGAGCTTCCAAAATTATGGTACTTGTTAGCTTTCAGCCCTCATTGCCCCTATCATAAGCATCTTGAAGTGATTAAGGTTAAAGTGAACAAACTATGGAGTATATGCTTGACAAAGTATAAGTTGGCAATCTCATGTCCCTTTAATACGAAGGACGCTCATCATGCTACTCAAGTTTAGTTACTTGCAAGTTCTCGTCATAGTAAGTACATGTGTATCATAGAGAACTGCCAACGGGGTACCCCTTGCACATGGTATAGGAGCTTTCCCATAACCAAAATAATAAGGCAAGCAGACAATGAGCATCTCAACATTCTTCTTATTTACCATGGGAATATGGTGATTTTTTCTCTCTTTCCTCTTTTCTCATATGTATCTTTTTTCTCAATCTCTTTTTTTATAAGAAGAATGCTTCATAGATGTCACTATGGTGATGCTGCAAGTTTCCACCATGATTAGGCATGGCTTAGGCTAGCGGCCCAGGCGTTACTCTAACACAAAATACATAACTCCATGGACTTACAAGCTCCTGTTGGAGATATGGCCTAGAGGCAATAATAAAAGTGGTTATTATTATATCTTTGTGTTTATGATAAATGTTTACATTGTGCTATAATAGTATTAACCGGAAACATTAATACTTGTGTGATTTGTAAACTAAATTAGAGTCCCTGGTAAAGCCTCTTTATAATACTAGCTTGTTGGTTAATAGATGATCGTGGTTTCTCGATCATGAACATTGAGATGTTATTAACAACACGATCATATCATTACGAGAATGGTATGATGGATATACTCCTATAGATAAGCGTAGCATAAAGATCAAGTCATTTCAATAGTTTGTTTGCTATAAGCTTTCGGATACATAGTAACCTAATTCCTTCGACCATGACATCATGTTAATCACCATCACCGGAAGGATGCTTTGATGACATCAAACACCACACCGTAACTGGGTGGCTATAAAGGTGTCATTGAGTGTTCGGAAAGTATGTGTTGAGGCACATGGATCAAGAGTGGGATTTGTCCATCCATATTACGGATAGATATACTCTGGGCCCTCTCGGTGGAATGTCATCCAATTAGCTTGCAAGCATGTGACTGGCTCACAAGGGATCACATATCACGGGAACGAGAAAAGAGTACTTATCGGTAACGAGGTTGAACTAGGTATGTAGAGATACCGACGATCAAACCTCGGATAAGTAAACTATCGCGAGACAAAGGGAAATTGGTATCGTATGTAAGTGGTTCATTCGATCGCAAAGTAATCATAGAAATATGCGGGAGCCATATGAATTTCCAGATTCCTCTATTGGTTATTGATCGGAGAAGTGTCTCGGTCATGTCCGCATAATTCACGAACCGTAGGGAGACACACTTAAGGATTCAATGTTGTTTAGTAGATATGGAATGTAAGTAGGGAAACCGAGTGTTGTTTGGAGTCTCGGATGGGATCCGGATATCACGAGGAGATCCTAAATGGTCTTGAGAATAAGATTCATATAAGGAAAGTCCGATTCCGGAGTTCGGGAATGATTTCGATGTTTTCATCGGAGAGGTTCTAGAAGGGTCTAGAAGGTTCACCGGACCGGAAGGGGAATGGTCCAGGAATGTGTCATGGTGTGGCATCCCGCAAAACCACTACTAGAAAATCGCGTTGTTTTTGTGCATTGCATCGTCATCATCATATGTTGTTTGTCAAAAACTATTTCGCAAAGCCCGTTTTGTTTTCTAAAATGCCCCATCTTTATTCAAACGCCAAACCCCGGGTGCTGCCGGATATTTTATTTGTCTAAAAACCACTTGCAAAAGTTCATCGCAAATTAAATAAAAGTTTTAATCATTTTAGCGGGGGCAGTCGAACGGGCCGTTTCGACCCGAACGACCACCCCCAGGATTTTACAAACGGTCCACCTAACCCGCCCTTCTAAATCCTAAGTCCACCCAACCTATTCTACCCACCCAGCCTCCACCTCACCCCCACCTATCCCAGGATGCCACATCACCTTGTCCATCCCCCCCTCCAACCAAAATCTGCCAACTCACTCCCTCTCTCTCAGCTCTCTCTCTCCCTCACACCCTCACAGCCCACCCCCGGGCCCCACCACACAGCCACTACACGCCAGCCAGCCAAAACCCCCCACTCCCTCCACCACGACCCACCGCCCCGGGCCCTCTTCCCTGACCCCCTGGTCCCACCCTGGCGGCTCCTTCCTCCCAGCGCCTCGCACGCGCGCCTCTCACCTCCCCCGAGCAGCCCGTCCCCGCATGCGCCCACCCGCCTGGAACCTCCCCCTCGCACGCGCGCCTCCGTGTCTCCCCACCGTCCCCGGCCGCCGCCAGCGCTCCGCCGATCGCCGGCCCGCGCCGCCCAGTACCACCCCAAGCCCGCGCCCCGTCGGCCTGCGCCTCCACCGCGCGCGCGCCGCCGACCACCTCCGTCCGCCGCCCGCTCTCTGCTGCCTCCGCGGCGCCTCCCTCCTTGCCGCAGAGCCGCTCCGCCGGCGCGTCCCCGCCGCCGGGTGCCTCCTCGAGCCGCCTCCCGCAGGGACTCCGCCGTCCTCCCTTCCCCGTTGCCGCCTCGCATACGGGCGCCGTGGAACGCCGCCGTCTCCCCGCGTGGCCCTGACCGGCCTCGGCCACGTCCTCATCGCCCAGCCCGCGTCCGTGTGTTCGTTTGGTCAGTGCAGGTTTGGGCCCCGTGTGCAGAGGCTTCTGGCTATGCCTGTGTCGTACTTTGTTGTTCCTGGAGTTGTTTCTGTGCAAGTGCCCAAGAAGCAAAGTGAGGATATGGAGGGTGGCATGAGACCCTTCAATTGTTGTGTTTCGATCCCTCGTCGGCCGAGGTCGCCACACGGACTCGAGTACCCCGATGCCCGGATGCGAACAACCGCCAAGATCGTCTTCGGAACGACAAGGCCGTTGCAGTGAACTCGACAAGATCTACCGCCGGACCCCGAAGACTGACCCCGACGAGCCCCGACGACGAACCAAGTCCGTCAATGATGGACAAGTGGGAACCCCAAGATCTCCCCGTCACCGAGGACGCCTACACGGGAACGGCAAGTACTTCCTCCGGAAGAACGCCAAGATCGCCGCGGGAACGACAAGTTCTTCTTACCGAACGCCAAGACCGACCCGATACGCGGACCCGGCAAGATTTTTCGCAACGACAAGAACGACACCGAACCAAGTCCTTCCCGGAGTCCGGGAACGACCCCGTCGAAACCCAGATCCGGACCCTGAGACCGACCCCGAACCCCCGGAACCCCAAGACCGTCGAACCCTAATGTGTGACCCCTTTTTCTCGAGCCCTATTTTATAAATATAACATTACCTGTTGCATATTAATTTGTTCATGCATGCATACTTGTCCTGTGGTTTGGGGGCCTTATGCCGATTCACCTTATAATTAAATATGGGGCCCATATGCGGGAAACTCTAGTCTCATATTGGTCCCATTTAACTTTGTGTAGCGAACCGATGAATCACCTAATTAATTGTCGGGACCCCGGGTCCACTTAATATGACCTAATTGCACCGCACCTTTGCCTTGCCATACATCATACATGCATCATGCCCGATCTTTTGCCGTAGTATTAAATATTGCATCCGGTGCTTCTTCTAGTGTTTTGCTTCTTCGCGGATTGGGCCGTTGAGTTGATGCGAGTGTCGACCCGATCTTCGGTTGAACCTTCGACAATGTTTTCAGGCGAGCATCTCCCCCTTTCTACCTATCTTATTTTTATAGTATTTACTTCCCTCCTGTTGATCTATTGCTATCTGTGTTGCGATGCTTTAGTTTCCGTACCTGTGATATACCGTGCAGCCCTATATTGCCTTGGACACATCCTATTACCTGTTGTTTGGTAGATAGTTGGACTTGCGCGTCGTAGTCGCTTGCTCACGTGTTGTTGCGTTTCGTCCAGTGCCACAGTTGTTGATGTATTGCCGCATGTTGCTGTTGGAGATGATCATAGCTTTACTTATCGTTCACTTTAATTCCTGTTTAACAACTAAAATTGAAGTAAGCAGAGGCATCGGTGGGTGATAGATAATATTTGGTTTCCGAACGCCCACTTGTGTCCCGTAGGACCCCGAGTACTTGATACCTGTTCCTTGATTTATCGCGCTATCCACATCCGGGAGGTATATGGGACCCCCCTGAGCCAGAGCTTGATTCAGTCTTATTTCTTGGGGCCACAAACTAGTTTGAGGTTTTATTTACTATCCTGTACTTATGCCATGCTACTTCTGTATTTAAATTTGTGCGAGGAGCACACTGTACTGTTTAGGATCGGGACACGTTTACGCGGTATCGACAAGCCCAGCCACACTTTCGGGTTCCCAGTCGTTTAACGCCGTCCACCCAAACCTTGAGTCCGTCTCGGAGTCAGCTAGCTTCGTTGCGGGATCTACTTAAGGGGTGGCCCCCTGAAATATTTCTGAATCCTGTGATTGTTCAGTCGTGAAAGCCTCGTTGGGTTTTGAGTTGGTTTTTCCGAGGTTGATCGAGCGTGTGTTGCTATTGGTGCACCCCGGCCGGGTAAAACTTTCTGAAAGCCGTGTCCGCGGATATGGACGACTTGGAGCACAGTATCTCGATCATAGACAAGCATAACTAAAGTTTATTGCTATAAATTTGACTTATAATGACTAGTAATCAGCTTCACTATAATGGAATGGCTAAATAATACTGCCCACAATTGCTTGTTTGGATTGTCGCTTGCGACCATTGTACCTGACTAGTAAGTATTGCAACTACAACGGAATGGATCAATAAAAGTACCAACAACTGCTGGGTTTTGGGTTATCTCATGCTATCTGTATCTGATTAGTAAATTGTTGCAACTACAACGGAATGGTTAACTAAAAGTGCCCACTGCTTACTTTATCAGGATGATTATCTAAACCTGACTAGTAAAGTGTCGCAACTATAACTGAATAAGTAAAACTGCCCACTGTGTGAGTTCCTCGGTTGACTTCCTCGTTTGGTCTCGAGGGGGGAAACGCCAGGATGGGTTTGTTTGATGGTAGTATCAGGTTGGTTCCGGATAGGCCCTTCTTACCCCTCTCTGATTGCCGCCAGTCGTATCGAGTCTCTATAGGGTGTATAGTGCATGCTGCCGCTGCCGCTTCAGTCCACCATACCTATGTAGGCGAGGACCGCCGAATTCTAGTCTCGCCGTGTACTGGCCTCAGTACTGACGCTCCTCTTTTTCCTCTGCCCTTTGTCGGCACCCCTTTTGTTTAAGCAGGTTTTGAGATCGACGCCGTTAGCAGGGTTACCCTCCCGGCTTGGCCTGGGCAGGGTTATGGACGCCATTGGTTATTCTTCAGGGCTTTTAGCCCCATTTGCATCTTGAACGTAGTCGGACGCTCTATCGTTTTCAAGGTGATTTGGATCTTCGTACATTATATCTGTATTCTTGACTCTTTGAGTCGCTGTTATATATATCTGTTCTGCGGGTCCCATCGAGGACTGTTGTGTAATGTTATTACTTCGTTTTCCACCCGCACGAAAGTGCCTGGTGGGCACCTTTGAATCGTTTCTATGCGGGTTTGGCGGATTTTGCTCAAACTTGCATAGGTCCGATTCGGAGGGTGTTACAGAGTGGTATCAGAGCTCAGCAGTTGCGATACCCCACAAGTCTAGCCTGTAGGATAACCTAGTTAACGGCCGAAGTAGAGTGTCAAAACTATTTTGCAAAATCGGTTGGATAGTTCTGATTAGGTCTGGTTTTACTCCTTACCCCTCTGCTATTCTCCTCTTAGCTCTACGCGTTTTGAATCCGCCTCTTCTCTTTCTTCGAGTCCAGGAATTCTCGTGGTTGGTTTTCCGTCGCACCTTTAGGGTTTCGCTTCCTCCTTTGGTAACGGTGTTGCTACATCTGGTCTTCATGCTATCCGAGGAATCCTTCGTCTGGTGAACTTCTCTTTGTTCCTTCTCGTGCCTTCCGGTGTTTTCCGACGCGACGACATCATCTATGCCAGATCCGATGCAGAGTCTGCATCACTCCCTTGTTTCCGAACCTCGCTTGTCGAGATCTTCAGTCTGATTCCGAGAGTTGGTTGCATAATCCGACTATTCGTGTGCAGAGTAATGGTTTGGGTGCGCGATGGACTGATCACCATCCGACTACTTTTATCATTCGCTCTTGTACATCGAATCGGTGGGTCCAGCAGTTTTACTCCATCCACGGAAGTTAGGGGTGGCTTTATTTGTTGATACCTCTACCTTCACCCTCTTGTTCCCGGAGTGTTCTCTCGACGATCACGGACAATGACCTCTTGTTAGTGGTGTCGCGAGGATCTACACGAAGCGAGAAGATGCAGATCGCCGACCTTCCTTCCGGTACCATGAGGCGGATCTCGAGGGCGAGATCCATCGTTAGTGGTGTCGAATTGTGGCATCCCGCAAAACCACTACTAGAAAATCGCGTTGTTTTTGTGCATTGCATCGTCATCATCATATGTTGTTTGTCAAAAACTATATCGCAAAGCCCGTTTTGTTTTCTAAAATGCCCCATCTTTATTCAAACGCCAAACCCCGGGTGCTGCCGGATATTTTATTTGTCTAAAGACCACTTGCAAAAGTTCATCGCAAATTAAATAAAAGTTTTAATCATTTTAGCGGGGGCAGTCGAACGGGCCATTTCGACCCGAACGACCACCCCCAGGATTTTACAAACGGTCCACCTAACCCGCCCTTCTAAATCCTAAGTCCACCCAACCTATTCTACCCACCCAGCCTCCACCTCACCCCCACCTATCCCAGGATGCCACATCACCTTGTCCATCCCCTCTCCAACCAAAATCTGCCAACTCACTCCCTCTCTCTTAGCTCTCTCTCTCCCTCACACCCTCACAGCCCACCCCCGGGCCCCACCACACAGCCACTACACGCCAGCCAGCCAAAACCCCCCACTCCCTCCACCACGACCCACCGCCCTGGGCCCTCTTCCCTGACCCCCTGGTCCCACCCTGGCGGCTCCTTCCTCCCAGCGCCTCGCACGCGCGCCTCTCACCTCCCCCGAGCAGCCCGTCCCTGCATGCGCCCACCCGCCTGGAACCTCCCCCTCTCGCGCGCGCCTCCGCGTCTCCCCACCGTCCCCGGCCGCCGCCAGCGCTCCGCCGCTCGCCGGCCCGCGCCGCCCCCCCCCACCTCGCCAGGACCCCGCCCCTCCGCCTGAGCCGCCTCCTCCGGCCGCCCCCTGCTCGCCCCGCGACGCCAGCCCCCTTCCCCGCCTGCCCCGACGCAGCTCCGCCCCTGGCCCCTCTCCGGCGCAGCGCCGCTCTTCCCCCTCTGGCTCCCGCCGCCTCTCCTCGCCCGCTCGCTCTCCCGGCCCGCCGACCTCGCCTCCGCGGCCCCTCGCCGGCGCAGCCCGCCCGACGCCCCGGCCGAGCCCGCGCGCGACGTCCCCGACACCGCGTCCCCGTCTCCGCCCGGCGCCGCCAGCGACGACCCCCCTCCTCCCCAGGCTCCGCGCGCCGCCCGCGTCTGCGTCCGCCTCCGCCCCAGCGTGCGCCGGCCGCCTGTCTCCGCCGCTCCGGCGCCGCCCAGTACCACCCCAAGCCCGCGCCCCGTCGGCCTGCGCCTCCACCGCGCGCGCGCTGCCGACCACCTCCGTCCGCCGCCCGCTCTCTGCTGCCTCCGCGGCGCCTCCCTCCTCGCCGCAGAGCCGCTCCGCCGGCGCGTCCCCGCCGTCGGGTGCCTCCTCGAGCCGCCTCCCGCAGGGACTCCGCCGTCCTCCCTTCCCCGTTGCCGCCTCGCATACGGGCGCCGTGGAACGCCGCCGTCTCCCCGCGTGGCCCTGACCGGCCTCGGCCACGTCCTCATCGCCCAGCCCGCGTCCGTGTGTTCGTTTGGTCAGTGCAGGTTTGGGCCCCGTGTGCAGAGGCTTCTGGCTATGCCTGTGTCGTCCTTTGTTGTTCCTGGAGTTGTTTCTGTGCAAGTGCCCAAGAAGCAAAGTGAGGATATGGAGGGTGGCATGAGACCCTTCAATTGTTGTGTTTCGATCCCTCGTCGGCCGAGGTCGCCACACGGACTCGAGTACCCCAATGCCCGGATGCGAACAACCGCCAAGATCGTCTTCGGAACGACAAGGCCGTTGCAGTGAACTCGACAAGATCTACCGCCGGACCCCGAAGACTGACCCCGACGAGCCCCGACGACGAACCAAGTCCGTCAATGATGGACAAGTGGGAACCCCAAGATCTCCCCGTCACCGAGGACGCCTACACGGGAACGGCAAGTACTTCCTCCGGAAGAACGCCAAGATCGCCGCGGGAACGACAAGTTCTTCTTACCGAACGCCAAGACCGACCCGATACGCGGACCCGGCAAGATTTTTCGCAACGACAAGAACGACACCGAACCAAGTCCTTCCCGGAGTCCGAGAACGACCCCGTCGAAACCCAGATCTGGACCCTGAGACCGACCCCGAACCCCCGGAACCCCAAGACCGTCGAACCCTAATGTGTGACCCCTTTTTCTCGAGCCCTATTTTATAAATATAACATTACCTGTTGCATATTAATTTGTTCATGCATGCATACTTGTCCTGTGGTTTGGGGGCCTTATGCCTATTCACCTTATAATTAAATATGGGGCCCATATGCGGGCAACTCTAGTCTCATATTGGTCCCATTTAACTTTGTGTAGCGAACCGATGATATAATTTCGCCTTGCTAATACAACATTTAAATTGCGGGGGTTCTAAACAACTTGAATCACCTAATTAATTGTCGGGACCCCGGGTCCACTTAATATGACCTAATTGCACCGCACCTTTGCCTTGCCATACATCATACATGCATCATGCCCGATCTTTTGCCGTAGTATTAAATATTGCATCCGGTGCTTCTTCTAGTGTTTTGCTTCTTCGCGGATTGGGCCGTTGAGTTGATGCGAGTGCCGACCCGATCTTCGGTTGAACCTTCGACAATGTTTTCAGGCGAGCATCTCCCCCTTTCTACCTATCTTATTTTTATAGTATTTACTTCCCTCTTGTTGATCTATTGCTATCTGTGTTGCGATGCTTTAGTTTCCGTACCTGTGATATACCGTGCAGCCCTATATTGCCTTGGACACATCCTATTACCTGTTGTTTGGTAGATAGTTGGACTTGCGCGTCGTAGTCGCTTGCTCACGTGCTGTTGCGTTTCGTCCAGTGCCACAGTTGTTGATGTATTGCCGCATGTTGCTGTTGGAGATGATCATAGCTTTACTTATCGTTCACTTTAATTCCTGTTTAACAACTAAAATTGAAGTAAGCAGAGGCATCGGTGGGTGATAGATAATATTTGGTTTCCGAACGCCCACTTGTGTCCCGTAGGACCCCGAGTACTTGATACATGTTCCTTGATTTATCGCGCTAACCACATCCGGGAGGTATATGGGACCCCCCTGAGCCAGAGCTTGATTCAGTCTTATTTCTTGGGGCCACAAACTAGTTTGAGGTTTTATTTACTATCCTGTACTTATGCCATGCTACTTCTGTATTTAAATTTGTGCGAGGAGCACACTGTACTGTTTAGGATCGGGACACGTTTACGCGGTATCGACAAGCCCAGCCACACTTTCGGGTTCCCAGTCGTTTACCGCCGTCCACCCAAACCTTGAGTCCGTCTCGGAGTCAGCTAGCTTCGTTGTGGGATCTACTTAAGGGGTGGCCCCCTGAAATATTTCTGAATCCTGTGATTGTTCAGTCGTGAAAGCCTCGTTGGGTTTTGAGTTGGTTTTTCCGAGGTTGATCGAGCGTGTGTTGCTATTGGTGCACCCCGGCCGGGTAAAACTTTCTGAAAGCCATGTCCGCGGATATGGACGACTTGGAGCACAGTATCTCGATCATAGACAAGCATAACTAAAGTTTATTGCTATAAATTTGACTTATAATGACTAGTAATCAGCTTCACTATAATGGAATGGCTAAATAATACTGCCCACAATTGCTTGTTTGGATTGTCGCTTGCGACCATTGTACCTGACTAGTAAGTATTGCAACTACAACGGAATGGCTGAATAAAAGTACCAACAACTGCTGGGTTTTGGGTTATCTCATGCTATCTGTATCTGATTAGTAAATTGTTGCAACTACAACGGAATGGTTAACTAAAAGTGCCCACTGCTTACTTTATCAGGATGATTATCTAAACCTGACTAGTAAAGTGTCGCAACTATAACTGAATAAGTAAAACTGCCCACTGTGTGAGTTCCTCGGTTGACTTCCTCGTTTGGTCTCGAGGGGGGAAACGCCAGGATGGGTTTGTTTGATGGTAGTATCAGGTTGGTTCCGGATAGGCCCTTCTTACCCCTCTCTGATTGCCGCCAGTCGTATCGAGTCTCTATAGGGTGTATAGTGCATGCTGCCGCTGCCGCTTCAGTCCACCATACCTATGTAGGCGAGGACCGCCGAATTCTAGTCTCGCCGTGTACTGGCCTCAGTACTGACGCTCCTCTTTTTCCTCTGCCCTTTGTCGGCACCCCTTTTGTTTAAGCAGGTTTTGAGATCGACGCCGTTAGCAGGGTTACCCTCCCGGCTTGGCCTGGGCAGGGTTATGGACGCCATTGGTTATTCTTCAGGGCTTTTAGCCCCATTTGCATCTTGACCGTAGTCGGACGCTCTATCGTTTTCAAGGTGATTTGGATCTTCGTACATTATATCTGTATTCTTGACTCTTTGAGTCGCTGTTATATATATCTGTTCTGTGGGTCCCATCGAGGACTGTTGTGTAATGTTATTACTTCGTTTTCCACCCGCACGAAAGTGCCTTGTGGGCACCTTTGAATCGTTTCTATGCGGGTTTGGCGGATTTTGCTCAAACTTGCATAGGTCCGATTCGGAGGGTGTTACACATGGGTAAGTGGAATGATTGGATCATTTCCTAGGTCACTTTGGTTGGGCATTTGCGAGAGAGAAATAAAGCTCTAAATTGAAAGTCAAAAGGGAGGTTTGAAAAGTCAAACTGGAACAATAGTTTCCTAGTGGAAGAAGGAAAGAGTCCTTCCTTCTATCCAACTTGAGTTTGGGTATGGATTCAAACTCCCCTCTCCCAAGCCTCCCTCCCTCTCATAAATAGAGGGGGAGGGCTTCCCCAAAGCACACAACACCAACGCTCCCACCCGTGCGCCGCCGCCGCCGCCGCCAAGCCGCTGCCTTGCGCCGCCGCCGTCTCCCTAGCCGCCGCCGACAACTTCTCCTCCTCTACGGACTTCTAAACCTAGATCGCCGGAAACCATAGATCCACCATAACTCGCACCGGCTTAGGCGAAGCCCTGCGGGATCTTCCCTCTACTTCTGTCACCATGTCGTCGTGCTGCCGGAATCGCGAGGGGAGAACTAGAACCTCTGCTGCCGGCTGGAACAAGGGAGAGGAAGGTCTTCATCGAGTACCGAACGTGTGACCGACTGCGGAAGCGCTGCCGGAACGCAGCTCCGAAAGGATCGTCTACGCGATCTTGAGATCGGCAAGTGTACGACTACATCACCACGAGAATCTGCTCTCGTTAACCGTTTTGGAATCTTCGAGGGTGAGTACTCTAATCGACTCGTTGCTTCAATCTAGTAGATAGATCTTGGCTTGTTTGTATGCATGCGGTAGAAATTGTTTGTTTTCCATGCTACAAACCCCTACAGTGGTATCAGAGCCGTGTCTATATGTAGATCTGTTGCACGAGTAGAACACAATGGTCATTGTGGGCGTTAATGCTTTTTTTGTCGATTGCTTCTTGTGTACTTTGCATCTTGCGGGATGGTGGGATGAAGCGGCCCGGGCTAACCTTACATGACATCGTTCATGAGAATTACTCCACGCTTGACATGCAACTTGTATTGCATAAGTGGCTTTGCGGGTGCCTATTTCTCCCAACATAGTGAAGATTCAATTTACAACGGGTAATTGACAATACTAGTATCAATGTTGTGGTTCTTGTTCGAAAGTTAGAACGACACTTATTGAAAGCTCCAAACCACGTAAAACATGCAAAGAAAATTACAGGCGTCTAACTTTGTTTTGCAGGGGTGTGCTGTGATGTGATATGGCCATGATTGTGATTATATATGATGTATGCAATGTTCCTTATTGTAAGTCGGCAACCGGCAGGAGCCATATGTTTGTCTTTTAATTTCGTTAAGACATGTGTGTCTATTATTCAAAGTAGTTGTAATAGTTGATGCTGGTGGACGACAACAATGAAGCGGCGCCATTGACCTTGACGCCATGCCGGTGATGATGGAGATCATGTTCGTGCTTGAAGATGGAGATCGGAAGCACAAGAAGAAAGACCATATCATATCACATATTTTGAATTGCATGTGATGTTAATCTTTTTATGAATCTTGTATTGCTTAGTTCGCGACGGTAGCATTATAAGATGATCCCTCTCACAAAATTTCAAGTTATAAAGTGTTCATCCTTAGTAAGCATCGTTGCTAAAGCTCGATGTTTCGAAGCACCACGTGATGATCAGGTGTGTTAGATTCTGCGAGTGTATACAACGGGAGCAAGCCAGATTTTCTCATGCGGAAGCTAAGGTTTGATCTTGACGAGCCTAGCATGTACAGACATGGTCTCAGAACACAGATCACCGAAAGGTAAAGCATGAGTCATATAGTAGATATGATGAACATGTTGATTGTTCACCATTGAAGCTACATCAACTCTCGTGATGATCGGTTTTAATGTGGTGGATTTGGTTCGTGTGATCACTAAAACAATGTGAGGGATATTGTTTTGAGTGGGAGTTCACCTAGATTAATTTAACTATTAATTAGAACTCAATTTGTCATAAACTTAGTCTAAACTATTGCAAATATATTGTAGATCAATGGCGGCCCCTACCATCAATTTTAATGCGTTCCTAGAGAAAGAAAAGTTAAAAAACAATGGAAGCAACTTCGCGGATTGGTTCCGCAACTTGAGGATTGTCCTCAATGCTGGTAATTTGACCTATGTGCTGGATGCACCGCTGGGTGACCCACCTACAGCTGATGCTACCGATGAGGTAAAGAATGTTTTCCTCGCTCGGAAGAATCAGTACTCCAAAGTTCAGTGTGCTATCTTATATGGTTTGGAATCAGAGCTTCAGAAAAGGTTTGAGAACCATGACCCACATGATATTGTCCGTGAACTCAAAATGATATTTGAGGCTCACGCGGCAGTTGAGAGTTATGAGGCTTCTGAAAAGTTCTTTAACTGCAAGATGGAAGAGGGCAGCACCGTTAGTGAGCACGTGCTTAAGATGTCTGGGCACGCGAGAAGCTTCAAAGCTTGGGTATAGTGATTCCTAATGCTTTGGGGATTCACCGTGTCCTCCAATCACTGCCACTAAGTTACAAGAAATTTGTGATGAACTACAATATGCAAAACATGGACAAGTCGTTGCCAGAACTCTTCTCCGTTTTAAAGTCTGCGGAAGTGGAGATCAAGAAAGAGCACCAAGTGTTCATGGTCCATAAGGCCACCAAATTCAAGAAGCAAGGCAAGTCTAAGAAAAAAAGGGAAACTTCAAGACGGGCGGTAAGAAAGTTACCGCACCGACGAAGAAGACCAAGGCTGGGCCTAAGCCTAATACTGAGTGCTTTTACTGCAAGGCATAAGGTCACTGGAAGCGGAATTGCCCTAAATACTTGGCGGATTTGAAGAACAACAACATCAAGAAGAAAGGTATATCCGATATACATGTTATTGATGTGTATCTCACTAGTACTCGTAGTAGTGCCTGGGTATTTGATACCGGTTCGGTTGCTCATATTTGTAACTCGAAACAGGTGCTGCAGAATAGACGGAAACTAGCGAAGAACGAGGTGACAATGCGCGTTGGAAATGGATCAAAGGTTGATGTGATCGCGGTCGGCACGCTACCTCTTCATATACCATCGGGATTAGTTTTATACTTAAATAATTGTTATTTGGTGCCTGCGTTGAGCATGAACATTATATCCGGATCATGTTTATTGCGAGACGGTTACTTGTTTAAGTCCAATAATAATGGTTGTTCGATTTATATGAGTAATATGTTTTATGCACATGCACCTTTGATAGATGGCCTATTCTTGATGAATCTCGATTGTACTAATACACATATTAATAACATTGAAGCTAAACGTTTGAAATTGAGCGATAACTCGACCTATATGTGGCACTGTCGTCTTGGTCATATTGGAGTGAAGCGTATGAAGAAACTCCATTTCGATGGACTTCTTGAATCACTTGATTTCGAATCACTTGAAAGATGTGAAGCATGTCTGATGGGTAAAATGACTAAGACTCCATTTTCTGGTATGATGGAGCGAGCTACGGACTTACTGAAAATCATACATACCGATGTGTGTGGCCCAATGAGTGTAGCATCGCGCGGTAGTTATCGTTATGTTCTCACCTTCACGGATGACTTGAGTAGATATGGGTATATCTATTTCATGAAACATAAGTCCGGAACTTTCGAGAAGTTTAAGGAATTTCAAAGTGAATTAGAGAATAAACGTAACAAGAAGATTAAATTTCTACGATCTGATCGTGGAGGTGAATATCTAAGTTACGAGTTTGGCGAGCATTTGAAGAAATGCGGATTACTTTCCCAATCGACACCGTTGGGAACACTACAACGTAATGGTGTGTCCAAACGTCATAATCGAACTCTCTTAGATATGGTTCGTTCTATGATGTCACTTACAAATTTACCGCTATCGTTTTGGGGTTATGCATTAGAAACAGCCGCATTCACTTTAAATAGGGCACCATCTAAATCCGTTGAAATGACACCGTATGAATTATGGTTTTAGAAGAAACCTAAATTGTCGTTCCTTAAAGTTTGGGGTTGCGAAGCTTATGTAAAGAAGTTACAGCCCGACAAGCTTGAACCCAAAGCGGAAAAATGCGTCTTCATAGGATCCGCGAAGGAAACTATTGTGTATACCTTCTATCATAGATCCGAGGTAAAAATCTTTGTTGCCAAGAATGGATCCTTTCTAGAGAAGGAGTTTCTCTCAAAAGAAGTGACTGGAAGGAAAGTAGAACTCGACGAGGTTGTTGAACCTTCTCTCGAACTTGAGAGTAGAGCAGCACCGGAAGTGGTTCCTGTGGCGCCTACACCAATAAGAGGGGACGCTAATGATGTTGATCATGAAACTTTGGTTAAAGTAACTACGGAACCTCGCAGGTCAACGAGAAATCGTACCACTCCTGATTGGTATGATCCCATTATGAGTGTCATGTTGGTGCACAACACCGATGACCCTGCGACATATGAAGAAGCGATGATGATCCTAGATTCCAATAAATGGCAAGAATCCATGAAATCCGAGATTGGATCCATGTACGAAAACCAAGTATGGACTTTGGTGGACTTACCGGATGGCCGAAAGGCTGTCGAGAACAAATGGATTTTCAAGAGGAAAACAAATGCTGATGGTAATGTTACTTTCTATAAAGCTTGACTTGTCGCAAAAGGGTTTCGACAAATTCAAGGGTTTGACTACGATGAGACTTTCTCATCGGTAGCGAAGCTAAAGTCCATGAGGATTTTATTAGCAATCACTGCATATTATGATTATGAGATATGGCAGATGGATGTCAAAACGACATTCCTCAATGGAGACATTGATGAAGAGTTGTATATGGTACAACCCAAAGGTTTTGTCGATCGTAAAGATGCTAACAAGGTATGCAAACTTCAACGGTCCATTTATGGATTGAAGCAAGCATCCCGAAGTTGGAATCAACGTTTTTATAAGGTGATCAAAAGTTTTGGTTTATACAAACTTATGGAGAAGCTTGTATTTACAAGAAAGTGAGTGGGAGCTCTGTAGCATTCTTAATACTATATGTAGATGACATATTGTTGATTGGGAATGATGTAGACCTTCTTAATAGTGTCAAAGATTATTTGAATAATAGTTTTTCAATGAAAGATCTTGGCGAAGCAGCTTACATATTAGGCATAAAGATTTATAGAGATAGATCGAGACTCCTAATATCATTGTCACAAAGTACTTATTTGGACAAAGTTCTAAAGAGGTTTGGAATGGAAGATAGCAAGAAAGGGTTCTTGCCCATGTTGCCCAATACGACCTTGAGTAAAACTCAAAGTCCTGCAATGGCAGAAGATAGAGAAAGGATGAGTAAAACTCCCTATGCCTCGGCCATAGGATCTCTTATGTATGCCATGCTATGTACTAGACCCAACATTGCATATGCTGTTAGTTTGACTAGCAGATATCAAAGTGATCCAGGAGTGGATCATTGGATAGCGGTCAAAAACATCCTTAAGTACTTGAGAAGAACTAAGGATATTGTTCTTTCTTATGGAGGTGATGAACAACTCGTTGTTAATGGTTACACCCATGCTAGTTGGAACACTTATCCGGATGATTCTAAATCTCAATCTGGATACGTATTTACTTTGAATGGTGTAGCAGTTAGCTGGAGGAGTGCAAAGCAAAGCGTTGTGGCGAGATCTTCAACTGAATCAGAATACATAGCTACTTCGGAGGCTTCACAAGAGGCGATATGGATGAAGGAGTTCATTACAGAGCTCGGTGTGGTTCCAAGTGTGTTGGACCCAATGTCTATCTATTGTGATAACATGGGCGCCATAGCCAATGCGCAATAACCAAGGTCACACAAGAAGCTGAAGCACATCAAGCTACGTTTTCACGCTATTCGAGAGCATGTCCAAGATGGTGACATAAAGATTTGCAAAGTATACACAGATCTGAATGTGGCGGATCCGTTGACTAAACCTCTCCCGAGGGCAAAACATGACCAGCACCAAACCGCCATGGGTGTTTGGTATATTACCATGTAATCTAGATTAGTTGACTCTAGTGCAAGTGGGAGACTGTTGGATATATGCCCTAGAGGCAATAATAAAAGTGGTTATTATTATATCTTTGTGTTTATGATAAATGTTTACATTCATGCTATAATAGTATTAACCGGAAACATTAATACATGTGTGATTTGTAAACTAAATTAGAGTCCCTGGTAAAGCCTCTTTATAATACTAGCTTGTTGGTTAATAGATGATCATGGTTTCTCGATCATGAACATTGAGATGTTATTAACAACAAGATCATATCATCAGGAGAATGGTATGATGGATATACTCCTATAGATAAGCGTAGCATAAAGTGTTGGGTTCGTAGCATGGAAAACAAAAAAATTCTACCGCATACAAACAAACAAGCCAAGATATATCTACTAGATTGTAGCAACGAGTCGATAGAATAACTCACCCTCGAAGATTCCAAAGTGTTTAACGAGTGCGGATTCTCGTGGGTGATGTAGTCGTACTCTTGCCGATCTCAAGATCGTGTAGACGATCCTTCCGGTGCTGCGTTCCGGCAGCGCTCCCGCAGTCAGTCACACGTTCGGTACTCGATGAAGACCTTCCTCTCCCTTGTTCCAGCAGGCAGCAGAGGTTGTAGTACTCTCCTCGCGATTCCGGCAGCACGACGGCGTGGTACCGGAAGTAGAGGGGAGATCTCGCAGGGCTTCGCCTTAAGCCGGAGCGAGTATGGTGGACTATGAGAGAGGCCTTGGTGATCTAGGGTTTAGAGGAACCAAGGAGAGAGGGCTAGGACGGTGGCTAGGGCAAGGGGAGAGCCCCAAGTCGGCGGCTAGGGCAAACCCTAGGGTGGCGGCGGCTGCAGGAGCGCCGGCGGCTAGGGTTAGGGTTTAGGTGGAGCAAGGTGTGTATCTAGAGGGGCACCCCTGCCCCTCCTTTTATAGGTGGGAGGGCGTCGGCCAAGGGGAGGGAGTCCTACCCCAAGTCGTCCTCCTTGGCCGGCGGGTGGAGGGAGAGGAACTCCTCCCCAAGTAGGTTTCCTACTCTCCCTCCACCAAGCAAAACTGCCGTTTGACTTTTCAAATTGGCGTTTGACTTTTCAAACTAGGATTTGATTTATCCCTTTATTTTGCCCAGCCATGATACCTAGTACATGATGCAACTATTCCAACTTGTTATGACACATTCATGTACCCTTCCCCTCCGGAGTGCCGGACCTTCCGGACCCTTCTAGAACATTCCCGATGAAAACACCAGAATCATTCTCCAACTCCGAAACAGGACTTTCCTTATATGAATTTTATTCTCCGGACCATTCCGGATCTCCTCGTGATATCCCGGATCCCATCCGATACTCCGAACAACATTCAGTCTCTTATTCATCATTCCATAACTACTCAACAACATTGAATCCTTAAGTGTGTCTCCCTACGGTTCGTGAATTATGCGGACAGGATCGAGACACTTCTCCGAACAATAACCAATAGAGGAATCTGGAAATTCATATGGCTCCCACATATTTCTATGATTACTTTGCGATCGAATGAACCACTTACATACGATACCAATTTCCCTTTGTCTCACGATAGTTTACTTATCCGAGGTTTTGATCGTCGGTATCTCTGCATACCTAGTTCAACCTCGTTACTGATAAGTACTCTTTTCTCGTTCCTGTGATATGTGATCCCTTGTGAGCCAGTCACATGCTTGCAAGCCAATTGGATGACATTCCACCGAGAGGGCCCAGAGTATATCTATCCGTCATATGGATGGACAAATCCCACTCTTGATCCATGTGTCTCAACCCATACTTTCCAAACACTCAATGCCACCTTTATAGCCACCCAGTTATGGTGTGGTGTTTGATGTCATCAAAGCATCCTTCCGGTGATGGTGATAAGCATGATCTCATGGTCGAAGGAATTAGGTTACTATGTATCAGAAAGCATATAGCAATTGAACTATTAAAATGACTTGATGTTTATGCTACGCTTATCTATAGGAGTATGTCCAACATACCATTCTCCTAACGATATGATCTTGTTGTTAATAACATCTCAATGTTCATGATAGGGAAACCACAATCATTTATTAACCAACAAGCTAGTATTATGAAGAGGCTTTACCAGGGACTCTAATTTAGTTTACAAATCACACAAGTATTAATGTTTCCTTGTTAATAATGTTATATCATGAATGTAAACATTTATCATAAACACAAAGTTACAATAATAACCACATTTATTATTGCCTCTAGGGCATATCTCCAACAGTCTCCCACTTGCACTAGAGTCAACTAATCTAGATTACATGGTAATATACCGAACACCCATGGCAGTTTGGTGTTGGTCATGTTTTGCCCTCGGGAGAGGTTTAGTCAACGGATCCGCCACATTCAGATCTATGTGTACTTTGCAAATCTTTATGTCACCATCTTGGACATGTTCTCGAATAGCGTGAAAACGTAGCTTGATGTGCTTCAGCTTCTTGTGTGACCTTGGTTCTTGCGCATTGGCTATGGCGCCCATGTTATCACAGTAGATAGACATTGGGTGCAGCGCACTTGGAACCACACCGAGCTCTGTAATGAACTCCTTCATCCATATCGCTTCTTGTGAAGCCTCCGAAGCAGCTATGTATTCCGATTCAGTTGAAGATCTCGCCACAACGCTTTGCTTTGCACTCCTCCAGCTAACTGCTGCACCATTCAAAGTAAATACGTATCCAGATTGAGATTTAGAATCATCCGGATCAGTGTTCCAACTAGCATCGGTGTAACCATTAACAACGAGCTGTTCATCACCTCCATAAGAAAGAACCATATCCTTAGTTCTTCTCAAGTACTTAAGGATGTTTTTGATCGTTGTCCAATGATCCACTCCTGGATCACTTTGATATCTACTAGTCAAACTGACAGCATATGCAATGTCGGGTCTAGTACATAGCATGTCAGACATTAGAGATCCTATGGCTGAGGCATAGGGAGTCTTACTCATCCTTTCTCTATCTTCTGCCGATGTTGGACTTTGACTTTTACTCAAGGTCGTATTAGGCAACATGGGCAAGAACCCTTTCTTGCTATCTTCCATTCCAAACCTCTTTAGAACTTTGTCCAAATTTGTACTTTGTGACAATGATATTAGACGTCTCGGTCTATCTCTATAAATCTTTATGCCTAATATGTAAGCTGCTTTGCCAAGATCTTTCATTGAAAAACTATTATTCAAATATTCTTTGACACTATTAAGAAGGTCTACATCATTCCCAATCAACAATATGACATCTACATATAGTATTAAGAATGCTACAGAGCTCCCACTCACTTTCTTGTAAATACAAGCTTCTCCATAAGTTTGTATAAAACCAAAACTTTTGATTACCTTATCAAAATGTTGATTCCAACTTCGGGATGCCTGCTTCAATCCATATATGGACCGTTGAAGTTTGCATACCTTGTTAGCATCTTTAGGATCGACAAAACCTTTGGGTTGCATCATATACAACTCTTCATCAATGTCTCCATTTAGGAACGCTGTTTTGACATCCATCTGCCATATCTCATAATCGTAATATGCAGCGATTGCTAACATAATCCTCACAGACTTTAGCTTCGCTACAGGTGAGAAAGTCTCATCGTAGTCAACTCCTTGAATTTGTCGAAACCCTTTTGCGACAAGTCTAGCATTATAGACAGTAACATTACCATCAACATCTGTTTTCTTCTTGAAAATCCATTTGTTCTCGACAGCCTTCCGGCCATCCGGTAAGTCCACCAAAGTCCATCCTTGGTTTTCGTACATGGATCCAATCTCGGATTTCATGGCTTCTTGCCATTTATTGGGGCTCATCATCGCTTCCTCATATGTCGCGGGATCATCGGTGTTGTCCACCAACATGACACTCATAACGGGATCATACCAATGAGGAGTGGTACGAGTTCTCGTTGACCTGCGAGGCTCTGTAGAAACTTCAACCGAAGTTTCATGATCATCATCATTAGCTTCCTCTCTTATTGGTGCAGGCACCACAGGAACTTCTTCCGGTGCTACGCTACTCGCAAGTTCGAGAGAAGGTTCGACAACCTCGTCGAGTTCTACTTTCCTTCCATTCACTTCTTTCGAGATAAATTCTTTCTCTAGAAAGGATCCATTCTTGGCAACAAAGATTTTGCCTTCGGATCTATGATAGAAGGTATACCCAATAGTTTCCTTCGGGTATCCTATGAAGACGCATTTTTCCGCTTTGGGTTCAAGCTTGTACGGTTGTAACTTCTTTACATAGGCTTCGCAACCCCAAACTTTAAGGAACGACAATTTAGGTTTCTTCCCAAACCATAATTCATACGGTGTCATTTCAACGGATTTAGATGGTGCCCTATTTAAAGTGAATGCGGCTGTTTCTAATGCATAACCCCAAAATTATAGCGGTAAATCTATAAGTGACATCATAGAATGAACCATATCTAAAAGAGTTCGATTACGATGTTCAGACACACCATTATGCTGTGGTGTTCCCGGCGGTGTCAATTGTGAAAGTATTTCGCATTTCTTTAAATGCTTGCCAAACTCGTAACTTAGATATTCACCTCCACGATCAGAACATAGAAATTTAATCTTCTTGTTACGTTGATTCTCTACCTCACTTTGAAATTCCTTAAACTTCTCGAAAGTTTCGGACTTATGTTTCATGAAATAGATATACCCATATCTACTCAAGTCATCCGTGAAGGTAAGAACATAATGATAACCACCGCGCAATGATACACTCATTGGACCACACACATCGGTATGTATGGTTTCCAATAAGTCAGTAGCTCGCTCCATCATACCAGAAAATGGAGTCTTAGTCATTTTACCCATCAGACATGCTTCGCATCTTTCAAGTGATTCGAAATCAAGTGATTCAAGAAGTCCATCGGAATGGAGTTTCTTCATACGCTTCACTCCAATGTGACCAAGACGACAGTGCCATATATAGGTCGAGTTATCGCTCAATTTCAAATGTTTAGGTTCAATGTTATTAATATGTGTATTTCCACTATCGAGATTCAATAAGAATAGACCATCTATCAAAGGTGCATGTGCATAAAACATATTACTCATATAAATCGAACAACCATTATTCTCGGACTTAAAAAAGTAACAGTCTCGCAATAAACAAGATCCCGATATAATGTTCATGCTTAACGCAGGCACCAAATAACAATTATTTAAGTATAAAACTAATCCCGATGGTAGATGAAGAGGTAGCGTGCCGACCGCGATCACATCAACCTTTGATCCATTTCCAACGCGCATCGTCACCTCGTTCTTCGCTAGCTTCCATTTATTCTGCAGCACCTCTTTCGAGTTACAAATATGAGCAACCGAACTAGTATCAAATACCCAGGCACTACTACGAGTACTAGTGAGATACACATCAATAACATGTATATCGGATATACCTTTCTTCTTGATGTTGCCGTTCTTCAAATCAGCCAAGTACTTTGGGAAATTCCGCTTCCAGTGACCTTCTCCCTTGCAGTAAAAACACTCAGTATCAGGCTTAGGTCCAGCCTTGGTCTTCTTCGTTGGTGCGAAAACTTTCTTACCACCCTTCTTGAAGTGCCCTTTTGCTTAGACTTGCCTTTCTTGAATTTGGTGGTCTTATTGACCATCAACACTTGGTGCTCTTTCTTGATCTCCACTTCTGCAGATTTTAACATGGAGAAGAGTTCTGGCAACTGCTTGTTCATGCTTTGCATATTGTAGTTCATCACAATTCTTGTAACTTGGTGGTAGTGATCGGAGGACATGGTAAATCCCCAAAGCATTAGGAATCACTGTACCCAAGCTTTGGAGTTTGTTTGCGTGCCCAGACATCTTAAGAACATGCTCACTGACGGAGCTGCCCTCTTCCATCTTGCAGTTAAAGAACTTTTCAGAAGCCTCATAACTCTCAACTGCCGCGTGAGTCTCGAATATCAATTTGAGTTCACGGACAATATCATGTGGGTCTGAGTTCTCAAACCTTTTCTGAAGCTTCGATTCCAAACCATACAAGATAGCACACTGAACTGTGGAGTATTGATTCTTTCGAGCGGGGTAAACATTCTTTACTTCATCGGTAGTATCAGCTGCAGGCGGGTCACCCAGCGGTGCATCCAGCACATAGGTCAAATTACCAGCATTGATGACAATCCTCAAATTGTGGAACCAATCCGCGAAGTTGCTTCCATTGTTTTTCAACTTTTCTTTCTCTAGGAATGCATTAAAATTGATGGTAGGGGCCGCCATTGATCTACAACATATTTGCAATAGTTTTAGACTAAGTTTATGACAAATTAAGTTCTAATTAATAGTTAAATTAATCTAGGTGAACTCCCACTCAAAACAATATCCCTCACATTGTTTTAGTGATCACACGAACCAAATACACCACATCAAAACCGATCATCACGAGAGTTGATGTAGCTTTAATGGCGAACAATCAACATGTTCATCATATCTACTATATGATTCATGCTTTACATTTCGGTGATCCGTGTTCCGAGACCATGTCTGTACATGCTAGGCTCGTCAAGATCAAACCTTAGCTTCCGCATGAGCAAATCTGGCTTGCTCACGTTGTATACACTTGCAGAATCTAAGACACCCGATCATCACGTGGTGCTTTGAAACAACAAGCTTTAGCAACGGTGCTTACTAATGATGAACACTTTAGAACTTGGAATTTCTGTGCATGAGGGATCATCTTATAATGCTACCGTCGTTAACTAAGCAATACAAGATGCATAAAGGATTAACATCACATGCAATTCATAATATGTGATATGATATGGCCTTTCTTCTTTGTGCTTCCGATCTCCATCTTCAAGCACGAACATGATCTCCATCATCACCGGCATTGCATCAAGGTAAATGACGCTGCTCCATGGTTGTCGTCCACCAGCTTCAACTATTACAACTACTTTGAATAGACACGCGGGTCTTAAAAGAAATTAAAGACAACCATATGGCTCCTGCCGGTTGCCAACTTACAATAAGGATCATTGCATACATCAAATATAATCACAATCATGGCCATATCACATCACAGCACACCCCTGCAAAACAAAGTTAGACGACTCTGATTTCTTTGCATATTTTACGTGGTTTGGGGCTTTTAATAAGTGTCGATCTAACTTACGAACAAGAACCACAACGTTGATTTTGAACTATCAAGTGCCCGTTGTAAATTGGATCTATACTATAATGGGAGAGACAGACACCTGCAAAGCCACTTATGCAATACTAGTTGCATGTTGAGCGTGGAACAAGTCTCATGAACGATGTCATGTAAGGTTAGCCCGAGCCGCTTCATCCCATCATACCGCAAGATGAAAAGTACACAAGAAGCAATTGATAATAAAAGCACCACCGCCCATAATGACCATTGTGTTCTACTCGTGCAACAGATCTACATATAGACACGGCTCTGATACCACTGTTGGGGTTCGTAGCATGGAAAACAAAATTTTCTACCGCATACAAACAAACAAGCCAAGATCTATCTACTAGATTGTAGCAACGAGTCGATAGAATAACTCACCCTCGAATATTCCAAAGTGTTTAATGAGAGCGGATTATCGTGGGTGATGTAGTCGTACTCTTGCCGATCTCAAGATCGTGTAGACGATCCTTCCGACGCTGCGTTCCGGCAGCGCTCCCGCAGTCAATGACACGTTCGGTACTCGATGAAGACCTTCCTCTCCCTTGTTCCAGCAGGCAGCAGATGTTGTAGTACTGTCCTCGCGATTCCGGCTGCACGACGGCGTGGTACCGGAAGTAGAGGGGAGATCTCGCAGGGCTTCGCCTTAAGCCGGAGCGAGTATGGTGGACTATGAGAGAGGCCTTGGTGATCTAGGGTTTAGAGGAACCAAGGAGAGAGGGCTAGGAAGTTGGCTAGGGCAAGGGGAGAGCCCCAAGTCGGCGGCTAGGGCAAACCCTAGGGCGGCGGCGGCTGCAGGAGGGCCGGCGGCTAGGGTTAGGGTTTAGGTGGAGCAAGGTGTGTATCTAGAGGGGCACCCCTGCCCCTCCTTTTATAGGTGGGAGGGCGCCGGCCAAGGGGAGGGAGTCCTCCCCCAAGTCGGCCTCCTTGGCCGGCGGGTGGAGGGAGAGGAACTCCTCCCCAAGTAGGTTTCCTACTCTCCCTCCACCAAGCAAAACTGCCGTTTGACTTTTCAAATTGGCGTTTGACTTTTCAAACTAGGATTTGATTTATCCCTTTATTTTGCCAAGCCATGATACCTAGTACATGATGCAACCATTCCAACTTGTTATGACACATTCATGTACCCTTCCCCTCCGGCGTGTCGGACCTTCCGGACCCTTCTAGAACATTCCCGATGAAAACACCGAAATCATTCTTCAACTCTGAAACAGGACTTTCCTTATATGAATCTTATTCTCGGGACCATTCCGGATCTCCTCGTGATATCCCGGATCCTATCCGAGACTCCGAACAACATTCGGTCTCTTACTCATCATTCCATAACTACTCAACAACATCGAATCCTCAAGTGTGTCTCCCTACGGTTCGTGAATTATGCGGACATGATCGAGACACTTCTCCGAACAATAACCAATAGAGGAATCTATAAATTCATATGGCTCCCACATATTTCTACGATTACTTTGCGATCGAATGAACCACTTACATACGATACCAATTTCCCTTTGTCTCATGATAGTTTACTTATCCGAGGTTTTGATCGTCGGTATCTCTGCATACCTAGTTCAACCTCGTTACTGATAAGTACTCTTTTCTCGTTCCCGTGATATGTGATCCCTTGTGAGCCAGTCACATGGTTGCAAGCCAATTGGATGACATTCCACCGAGAGGGCCCAGAGTATATCTATCCGTCATATGGATGGACAAATCCCACTCTTGATCCATGTGTCTCAACCCATACTTTCTGAACACTCAATGTAAGATCCCTCCTTTATAAAGGAAAAGGATCCCTGTGATTGCAATTCTAGTCCCTGGATCATTGCTAGCATCCACAGTTTAAGATGAAGTACACAGATACAAAGGTCTTTATTACAGTCATTCCAGAGATAAACATAGTCTTTACAACTCCAAGGCCACAGGCCTAGTACAAGAGTTTGAATAAGTAAATAAATAAAAGTCTTCATCTTCATGTGCCACAGGCAAACATGTTGAGTGTAGACTCACGACACCTAATCCTCATCAGAGTAACCTGCAACATCACAAGTTATAGCCACAGTGGGTCAATATTTTGAATAGTATTGGCAAGTGATACCTTAGTATAATTTAGGTGGACTAGATAATATATGCAATTTGGCTAAGTGTAGCTTGGCTTGCTTTGCTCAAAATAGGTTTTGCCTATTAGTTGAAATCACTAAGTTTTTCTTTGTCAAAACTTTCCCAAGGAACCACCAATAGACATTGAGGTCCTTCACCCTTGTTCACCCACAAATTTTTACTTAGAAATTGGGATGAGGAGATTCTTGATAGCTTCCATGTCTTGATGCTCAAGTTGTCCTTTTCCAGGGACATGGCTAAATACTTAGATTTTCCATCTGCAGAGGTTGTGCACTTTCCCCACCAGACTTGGTTTCACCAAGACAGGACCTTTCAGAAGCCTTCCCTTAGACCAAATGGACGCGTTCCAACCTATCATCCCACTACCACCAACTGTCCAAATGGCTAAGTTCTAGCAACCTATGTGATCCCGGCAGAGCCCATATTGCCAAGTGGCTGCACTAGAAGCTTCTTAACACTTGGCCTCTAAAATCTCTGTGTTCCTGGGTGGCTTACCATAAGTGAGATACACAAGGTAAACCATAGAAATGGGCCTTGTGTAACCACTCAACATAAACCATTCCTTCTATTCCACCCAGGTGTTTCATTAACTTAGTTGTTTTATTAGTCAAAACACAAGTCCAAAAACTTAGAAATATTTTCATCATAGCATGTATATTACACCAACCCTTGTTTGCTACTAGCTAGGCTAAGCATGGCATAGATAGTAACTTAACTTAGAAATTACCTAGCAATTCTACATCTACTAGGATTTCCCAACAAGGCATATAAGCAAAATAATAACATGCAGGACTTAGCAAAATATCTCTAATGCTTAGTATAAAACATGGGATAAAAATATTCATGAAGTACCACTTGCCTTGGTAGTTTGGAGAGTAGTTACACTCTTCACAATCACAATCACTAGCACCAAAATCTACACAAAGAATTGTAGCAACAAATTACACACAAAACATATACAATCAAAAATATATGCATGCATGCAAGATGATATGTGATGATTTTTAAAACTCAACAAAGCAAGTATACAGTACTGATTCACTAACAAGTTAAAAACTTGCCAAACAACCATTATTTAAACCCTAAATTATTTCCTAAACATTTCATATAATCAATTTAGTCCTACACAAGTTTCTGCAAATAAAACCTTTTTAACAGAAGCAAAACATTAAACACATTGCATATTTAGAAAGAGCTTGCTCTCCTGATTCCAACGATATAAAATTTGTCAAATTCTAACGTGGGGATCAAAAGTTATAGCCAAAACAATTTTGAATATCTAATAGATTCAAATTCTGTCTTTTAAATCTAACTGCTGCCACGCGTCTGTTTCTAATTGGCCCATACCATTTCACGTTGGATCGCGCTTCTGGGCCGTTGGATCTACTTAACTCGCACGGCTCAGATCTATTCGTAACGGTTCGCTAAGTGAACTAATCCTACGCGCTGGATCTAGATCTGACGGCTACGAATCAAGCGACCAAAACTGAGCGACGGCTAGTGGCGGCGGCGCGGCGCTACAGGTCGTCCTAGGGGCTTACCAGAACCGTGGCGACGTGCTGATGCTCAACCTGGCGGCGGCTTGGCAAGGGGCGCACGGAGTGGGCTGCTGGAGCTCGTCGGAGTTGCGGGCGGCGTCGGGTTCGAGTAGACGGCGACGTTGGCGACGCTCCTGGTCTCCCTAGCACAAACAAGCGGCACCAGATGATGCACAAGACAGTGGTGAACAACTTCGTGTGAGTCAGAGGCGAAGGGGCGGAAAGGGCTAACGGAATTTGGTCGCCGGAGTCGAGGTTGTCGTCGGGAGCTTGCGGTGTTGAACGGAATCGACGACCTAGGGCAGTATAAAGGGAACCAGCGGTGTCAGTAGCTGCGCAAGAAAGTGGAGAGGCTGTCTGTAAGAACCAGAGGGTGAGGGGCGCACGGGACTCACCGGAATCGGTCGTCGGAGTGCTCTCTGACTGCGGCGGTGCAAGGTTGAATGCGGGTAGCCTGGGGGCGCTTTGTGCTCGGAGTTTGGAGGGAAATGGAGAGGGGGCAGAGGGGGTTTAAGTAGCATGGTCGCGAGCGAGATTTACTCCAGCATTCAACGTGAATTGATGATGCGAATCAATACAGGGAACACCTGCGTGATTTGGGGATGAAACAGTCGCTGGGTGGAGATGATGATGGTCGTGTGGGCCGTGGCTGTCAGCGAGAGGAAAGGAAAGGGAGTGGGTCCTGCCTGTCAGTCACTCAGCGGGTGCGGAGGTGACTGAAAGAAAACGGTTCGCGGGGTGGGGTGTTGGGCTTAGCTGGGCTGGTTGGGTCAGATTCGGCTGAGTGATATTTTTTCTCTCTTTAAGCTTTTTATTTTTCTGTTTGTTTTTCTGAAATGGTTTTCAAACCTCAATTCAAATCTGTTTGAATCCAAAGCTTTTTAGGACTTTTGTACAGACAAACTTGTGCTCAAATAAGTGTCAAACACATGTGTTCACTCAAACACACTTGGGTCTTTTGAAAATAAAAATAAAACCATGCCTTTATGAGGTGTGATAATAGGCATAGATTTGGTTTTATTTCATATTTTCCTTTGGGACTTTGCTCAAGTTTTTGAAATCATTTGAGTTTGGATTCTAAACAATACTGAATGGTTAACAGTACTTTTCTCAAAACAAGTAGCACAAGGCTTGAGTAAACTTTACATAAAATAATAAGCATAAATGCTTCTGTTTTGAATTGATTTGTTTGTAATGAAAATCATATGCTCATGGATGCATGGATGCTATGCATAAGTTTAAAACATGATTTTGAGGATGTTACAAATCTAACCCCCTTAAGGTGAATCTTGCCCTCGAGATTCGGATTGGCTAGCAAATAGGTGAGGGTGGTCTTTCCGAAGATCATCTTCTCTTTCCCATGTTGCTTCTTCTTCGGAATGATGGTTCCACTAGACTTTACAAAACTTGATAGTCTTGGTCCGTGTGACTCTTTCTGCAGTTTCAAGAATCTTGATAGGTTTCTCTTCATAGGTGAGATCACTCTCCAACTGAACCTCCTCCAAAGGTATAGTATCCTTCAAAGAAGTTTCTTCCATTTCTGGATGACATTTCTTAAGTTGACTCACATGAAACACATTATGGACAGCTGACAGAGATTCTGGCAGTTCAATTTCATAGGCAACTTCTCCTTTATGACTCAGAATCTTGAATGGTCCAACATATCTTGGTGCCAATTTTCCTTTGAGTCCGAACCTCTTCACTCCACGAAGTGGTGACACTCTAAGATAAGCTCTATCACCAACTTCGTAGGTGACTTCTCTACGCTTAGGATCCGCGTAGCTTTTCTGTCGGGACTGTGCTATCTTCAACCTGTCCTTAACCAACTTGACCTTCTCTTCGGCTTCTTTGATAAGGTCTGGTCCGAATAAACTTATTTCTCCCACACCATTCCATAACAATGGGGTGGTACACCTTCTTTCGTAGAGAAACTCAAATGGTGCCATCTCAATGCTGGCTTGATTTATAAGAAAATTCTGCGTAAGGCAGACTTTCATCCCAACTGGCTCCATAGTCTAGGGCACATGCCCTCATCATGTCTTCGAGAATCTGATTAGTTCTTTCGGTTTGTCCATCAGTTTGAGGATGAAAAGCAGTACTGAATTCCAACCTCGTTCCCAATGACTCATGTAGCTGTCTCCAAAAATGAGAAGTGAATTGAGTTCCCCTATCAGACACAATACTCTTGGGCACTCCATGTAGACATACAATTCTACTCATATAGATTTTGGCTAACTTAGCACTTGTGTAGGTTGTCTTCACGGGTATGAAATGAGCCACTTTAGTTAGGCAATCCACTACTACCCAAATAGAATCATATCCTGACCTGGTCCTTGGTAATCCGGTAATGAAATCCATACCAATCTTGTCCCACTTCCAATTAGGAATAGGTAGTGGTTGAAGCAAACCTGTTGGTTTCTGATGTTCCGCGTTCACTCTACTACACACATCACACAAAGCAATATGTTCGGCGATGTCCTTCTTGAGATTATTCCACCAAAATCTTTCCTTTATGTCCATGTACATTTTGGTGTTACCCGGATGAATGGAATATGGTGAGTTGTGTGCTTCTTGTAATATCAGTTTCCGAAGCTCCGGATCTTGTGGAACACAGATGCGTTTCCCATGCCATAAAGTACCATGTTCGTCTTCATGGAACCCTTTGGTTTTTCCTTTGCCAATCTTTTCTTTAATCTCTTCAATTTCTTTATCAATCTTCTGGGCTTCTTTGATCTTGTACAACAAAGTGGGTTGAACATCCAAAGACATGAGATGTCCTTCAGGCACAATTTCCAATCTGAGTTCTCTAAATTGGGCACACAGATCATCTGGCAATTCTCCTTTGGTAAGGCCATTCACAAAAACCTTACGACTTAGAGCATCTGCTACAACATTTGCTTTACCGGGGTGGTATTGCAAACTTAAGTCATAGTCCTTGATGAGTTCTAGCCATCTTCTTTGCCTCATATTAATTTCCTTCTGGGTGAAGATATACTTCAAACTCTTGTGATCTGTGAACACTTCACAACGTTTTCCCAAAAGATAGTGCCTCCATGTTTTGAGTGCATGAACAACAGAGGCTAACCCTAAATCATGAGTAGGATAGTTCACTTCATGAGTTTTGAGTTGTCTCGAGGCATATGCCACAACTTTTCCTTCTTGCATAAGTACTGCTCCCAAACCATGATGAGATGCATCACAATATACTTGGAAATATTTTTCCAAGTCTGGCAAACACAAGACTGGTGCTGTCACAAGTCTCTTCTTCAATTCCTGAAAGCTGAGTTCACAACCTTCAGACCAAGCAAACTTCTTGTCTTTCTTTAGCAATTCCGTCATGGGCTTAGCTACCTTGGAGAAATTTTCAATGAACCTTCTGTAGTAACCTGCTAAGCCAAGGAAACTACGAACTTCTTTCACTGACTTGGGAGATTCCCATTCAGTTATAGCTGAAACCTTTGCAGGATCAACTGCTACACCATCTTTTGTCATAACATGACCAAGAAATCCAACTTCATTTAGCCAGAATTCGCACTTGCTGAATTTGGCATACAGTTTATGCTCTCTAAGCTTCTCAAGTATCAATCGCAAATGTCATTCATGTTCTTCTTTGCTCTTGGAGTAGATTAAAATGTCATCGATAAAAACGACAACAAATTTATCAAGAAATTCCATGAATACCTTGTTCATCATATTCATAAAGTATGCTGGAGCATTGGTTAAACCAAATGGCATCACGGTATACTCATATAATCCATACCTTGTGGTGAAAGTTGTCTTAGGTATGTCTTGTTCTCTTACCTTGAGTTGAAAATAACCTGACCGGAGATCATTCTTTGAGAACACACAAGCTCCTTCTAGCTGATCAAACAAGTCATTGATTATAGGCAAAGGATATTTGTTCTTAATAGTCACCTCATTAAGTGAACGGTAATCTATGCACAACCTTTGACTTCTATCTTTATTTTCCACGAACAAAACTAGGGCTCCCCAAGATGAAGAACTTGGTTGAATAAATCCTTTCTGTAGCTGTTCTCCAAGTTGTTTCTTGAGTTCTTTCAGTTCAGCAACTGACATCTTATGCGGTCTCTTAGCTATTGGTCCAAACCCTGGTACCAAATCTATAAGAAACTCCACATCTCTATCTGGTGGCATTCCCGGCAATTCTTCCGGAAACACATCCGGATACTCACTCACAATTGGCACACTGTCTATGCTAACCCCCTTAAGAGAATTTAGCATACTCCTTCTTGCTTCAAAGTTGGTCTTGAATCTGATCCTTTTATTTTCTGGAGTTGTGAGTGAGACGGTATGGCTGGCACAATCTATCACTCCCTTGTCCTTAGTCATCCAATCCATTCCCAAAATGACATCCAATCCTTGGGAGTTTAGAATTATCAGGTTAACGGAAAACTTATACTTCCCAAACTCTATAACTAGATCATGGCATCCTGAATTCACGATCATTTCTCCACCAGGAGAACTTACTTTTATAGGACACCCAATAGTTTCTACCGGCAGTTCATTTCTTTCAACAAATGCTCTTGATATGAATGAATGAGATGCACCAGTATCAAAGAGAACAAATGCTGGAACAGAATTGAGTTTGAACTTACCAGCAACAGCATCAGGCTCCTCATAGATTTCCTCCACATTGATGTGGTTCATCTGTCCCTTCTGAAAAGGGTTGGGCTTGTTGGGTCCTTCAACTTTCATTTCTGGGCATTCATTTGCATAATGCCCCATCTTCTTGCACTTGAAGAATTCAACCTGACTAATTTCCTTCTTGACAGGTTGACTTCCACTTCCACTTCCATTACCACTGTGGTGACTCTTGTATCCACCCTTGTGGTTCTTGTACTTGTCATTGTCATGACTACGGTGATGCTTGTTGTCATGAAGGTTGTGGTTGTGGTGCTTGTTGAATTTCCCATGCTTGTGGGATCCTGAGCTTCCACTGTCATCATAATGGGATCGTTTGTGTGACGATCCCGAGCTGTGCTTGTCAGAGTGCTTCCTCTTCCTGCTTTCAACTTGCTTTATTTTGTTCTCCAAAATAGCAGCCTTGTCACAGAGAGACTGGTAAGTGGGAACATAGGCCACAGCCAACTGCAGATTCAGCTCATCATTCAACCCTTCGAGGAACTTTTCTTTCCTCTTAGCATCAGTGTCAACTTCATCCGGTGCATATCGCGCCAGATTGTTGAACTCCTCAATATATTCAGCCACGCTACGGTGGCGCTGCTTCAGGTTATGAAACTCCTTCTTTTTCAGACTCATCACTCAAGATGAGATATGAGCAGTACGAAAGCCATCCTCAAAGATAGCCCATGTCACATATTCTATGGGAGTGGTGATCTGGAAGTTATCCCACCAAGTGGCGGCTGGTCCTTCCAGCAAATGTGCTGCAAATCTGACCTTTTCAGCATCCGTACAGCCCACGGTTACCAAGTCCTTGTTCACAGAGCGTAGCCAATCATTGGCCACCATGGGACCAGTCGTCCCTGAGAACTTTGTTGGCCTCAATCTCAAGAACCTGGTAAGCATGTCAAAACCCGGTGGGTTGTTGTTGTTGTTGTTATTGTTATTGTTGTTGTTTTGGTTCTGGATGAACGTCGTCATCATCTGCATCAGCTGAGTTTGAGCGGTCATCATTTGCTGCATTTCTGGAGTGTTGTTGTTGTTGTTGTTGGGGTTGGAGTTTGCACGACGGTATGGCATCTGTGGTTTATTCAATAGAGATAAGAATGAGATACCCATAGATGCTATCATGCACATTACATCACATAACAACACAAAGCATGCAACAATAAGGATAAAGGTTCAACAACAAGATAACAAGTTCGCAAAGTAAAACACACAAGTAGCAAGCCATCCACATGTCGGATGGTCAAATAACAAGTTCTCAATCAACAAGTACGATAATATATGATAAATGAGTAGTCAAATCTACTCCTCGGCATCAACCTCCTCCTCGACAAAAGTAAGACCTGCATTCTCCATTGCGGTCTTGTATTCCTCGACACTAGTGGTCAAGGTCTCTATCTTGGCTTTGAGAGCCCTCTTCTGGGAACGAAGCCTCTCAATCACCGTCTGCTGATGCTCGAGCTCGAAGTCCTTGGCCTGCAGTTCTTCAGTCATGTCCCGGATCTTCTTGTTCCTATCCTGGACTCGTTTCTCCTGACTCTTGAACTTCCTGTCCTGGCTCTTGAACTTCGCCTCCATCTCCTTGACTATCTCATCTTGCTCCGCGAAGAGCTTGTCCTTCTCGCGAAGCTGCACCTGGAGTTCGTCATTGCTGAGCATGACGTTGGTCCTATCGGAGTCCACGCGCCTAATGAGAGCCTCTAAGTACTGGAGGTATAGACGAATCGGCTCCGCTGTGTCCCTCGAATCGTCCTCGAAGTCAATGGACTCTCCATCCTCATCACGTCTACCGAAGACGTGGAAGTGAGTACCTCTAACCTGTCAGGAGTGTCTCCCTAGAAGACGTCCTATCAGATCCTGCATGACTACCTCAAGGCCTCTCTCCTTGTCATCATGCATGATCTTGAAGATGATGGCCTCCGTGGTAGGCTCTGTCTGGTGTCCGGGCTGGTTGACCTTGAAACCCCAGAGGTCTTTCCTCTCAAACTTGGTGAGGGGAAGCACCATGATGGTAGGAAGAGGGAGATTGAGCAAAGTAGTAAGCTCAACAATACGAGGACCAAAGAGAGTAACCTGGAACTCCTCAACAGTGCTGATGGTAACAGTAGGCATCTATTTATAAGATAGAAAAGTTAGAACAACACAATTCAAGATAAAACAAAAGACAAAACATCACATACATATCCTTGGAAATCAAAACACACAAGTCATGGCATACATGGATCCATTACAACAACCAAGGTTCAATCTTATTTTAAAGCAACATTTGGAAAATAAGGTGATAAGTGGTGGTCCAACTAACGAATTATGCTTACAATCCTATCTCACTGGATCTGTTGGCTAACACAATGTTTCTAGAAGCAATCAGCCTATCTTGCTCACATGACTCCATCACTAAGTCTATAATGTCTCCTCTTAAGGTTTGGTTGGTAGCTTCCAACTCTTGGGTGTGTTTCTTCTCTTCCTTTAGATCATTTTGAAGGTTGAGCATTCTACACTTGACTCTATCACCAAGTTCTTTGATGGTCTTCCAAGATGCATCCCTTGCTGATTCAAAGAATGTAGTGTGCACCACTGAATTTGTGAACATGCAGAATCCTTTTTCCTGGTGGTTGTCTTCCTTGTTTTTATACAAGTGAAGTTGCACCCACCAGTAATCCACTCCTTCATCCATCACAGGAAAACCTTTGTACACAGCTGCACCTTGTATCTCTAATGCAACCATGAGGTCCTTGAGAGCCTTGGGGAATTCTGTCTCACACTCCAAAGTCATTGTCATGAGTGGTCCTTTCCTTACGGCTTCGTTGATGGAGTTCATCTACAAATAGAGATGAGAAAGAAGATTAGAAAAGTTTTACGAGAAGAATAGACAAGTGTAGAAGTTGCTGAAAATTTTTCCTTAGTGGTTTCCAATCCTAGGGTCATAATCCTACAGGCAACACAGTGCTCTGATACCATCTGTAAGATCCCTCCTTTATAAAGGAAAAGTATCCCTGTGATTGCAATGCTAGTCCCTGGATCATTGCTAGCATCCACAGTTTAAGATGAAGTACACAGATACAAAGGTCTTTATTACAATCATTCCAGAGATAAACATAGTCTTTACAACTCCAAGGCCACAGGCCTAGTGCAAGAGTTTGAATAAGTAAATAAATAAAAGTCTTCATCTTCATGTGCCACAGGCAAACATGTTGAGTGTAGACTCACGACACCTAATCCTCATCAGAGTAACCTACAACATCACAAGTTACAGCCACAGTGGGTCAATACTTTGGAATAGTATTGGCAAGTGATACCTTAGTATAATTTAGGTGGACTAGATACTATATGCAATTTGGCTAAGTGTAGCTTGGCTTGCTTTGCTCAAAATAGGTTTTGCCTATTAGTTGAAATCACTAAGTTTTTCTTTGTCAAAACTTTCCCAAGGAACCACCAATAGACATTGAGGTCCTTCACCCTTGTTCACCCACAAATTTTTACTTAGAAATTGGGATGAGGAGATTCTTGATAGCTTCCATGTCTTGATGCTCAAGTTGTCCTTTTCCAGGGACATGGCTAAGTACTTAGATTTTCCATCTGCAGAGGTTGTGCACTTTCCCCATCAGACTTGGTTTCACCAAGACAGGACCTTTCAGAAGCCTTCCCTTAGACCAAATGGACGCGTTCCAACCTATCATCCCACTACCACCAACTATCCAAATGGCTAAGTTCTAGCAACCTATGTGATCCGGGCAGAGCCCATATTGCCAAGTGGCTGCACTAGAAGCTTCTTAACACTTGGACTCTAAAATCTCTTTGTTCCTGGGTGGCTTACCACAAGTGAGATACACAAGGTAAACCATATAAATGGGCCTTGTGTAACCACTCAACATAAACCATTCCTTCCATTCCACCCAGGTGTTTCATTAACTTAGTTGTTTTATTAGGCAAAACACAAGTCCAAAGACTTAGAAATATTTTCATCATAGCATGTATATTTCACCAACCCTTGTTTGCTACTAGCTAGGCTAAGCATGGCATAGATAGTAACTTAACTTAGAAATTCCCCAGCAATTCTACATCTACTAGGATTTCCCAACAAGGCATATAAGCAAAATAATAACATGCAGGACTTAGCAAAATATGTCTAATGCTTAGTATAAAACATGGGATAAAAATATTCATGAAGTACCACTTGCCTTGGTAGTTTGGAGAGTAGTTACACTCTTCACAATCACAATCACTAGCACCAAAATCTACACAAAGAATTGTAGCAACAAATTACACACAAAACATATACAATCAAAAATATATGCATGCATGCAAGATGATATGTGATGATTTTTAAAACTCAACAAAGCAAGTATACAGTACTGATTCACTAACAAGTTAAAAACTTGCCAAACAACCATTATTTAAACCCTAAATTATTTCCTAAACATTTCATATACTCAATTTAGTCCTACACAAGTTTCTGCAAATAAAACCTTTTTAACATAAGCAAAACATTAAACACATTGCATATTTAGAAAGAGCTTGCTCTCCTGATTCTAACGATATAAAATTTGTCAAATTCTAACGTGGGGATCAAAAGTTATAGCCAAAACAAATTGGAATGTCTAATAGATTCAAATTCTGTCTTTTAAATCAAACTGTTGCCACGCCTCTGTTTCTAATTGGCCCATACCGTTTCGCGTTGGATCGAGCTTCTGGGCCGTTGGATCTACTTAACCCGCACGGCTCAGATCTATTTGTAACGGTTCGTTAAGTGAACTAATCCTACGCGCTAGATCTAGATCTGACGGCTACGAATCAAGCGACCAAAACTGAGCGGCGCTAGCGGCGGCTACTGGCGGCGGCGAGCTCTGCCTACGGCGGTGCGGCGCTACAGGTCGTCCTAGGGTCATTGTAGGGGCTTACCAGAACCGTGGCGACATGCTGATGCTCAACCTGGCGGCGGCTTGGTAAGGGGCGCACGGAGTGGGCTGCTGGAGCTCGTCGGAGTTGCAGGCGGCATCGGGTTCGAGTAGACGGCGACGTTGGCGACGCTCCTGGTCTCCCTAGCACAAACAAGCGGCACCAGATGATGCACAAGACAGTGGTGAACAACTTCGTGTGAGTCAGAGGCGAAGGGGCGCAAAGGGCTTACGGAATTTGGTCGCCGGAGTCGAGGTTGTCGTCGGGAGCTTGCGGTGTTGAACGGAATTGACGACCTGGGTCATTATAAAGGGAACCAGCGGTGTCAGTAGTTGCGCAAGAAAGTGGCGAGGCTGTCTGCAAGAACCAGAGGGCGAGGGGCGCATGGGACTCACCGGAATCGGTCGCCGGAGTGCTCTCTGACTGCGGCGGTGCGAGGTTGAATGCGGGCAGCCTGGGGGAGCTTTGTGCTCGGAGTTTGGAGGGAAATGGAGAGGGGGCAGAGGGGGTTTAAGTAGCATGGTCGCGAGCGAGATTTACTCCAGCATTCAACGTGAATTGATGTCGCGAATCAATACAGGGAACGCCTGCATGATTTGGGGATGAACCAGTCGCTGGGTGGAGACGACGATGGTCGTGTGGGCCGTGGCTATCAACGAGAGGAAAGGAAAGGGAGTGGGTCCTGCATGTCAGTCACTCAGCGGGTGCGGAGGTGAGTGAAAGAAAACGGTTCGCGGGGTGGGGTGTTGGGCTTAGCTGGGCTGGTTGGGCCAGATTCGGCTAAGTGATATTTTTTTCTCTCTTTAAGCTTTTTCTTTTTCTGTTTGTTTTTCTGAAATGGTTTTCAAACCTCAATTCAAATCTGTTTGAATCCAAAGCTTTTCAGGACTTTTGTATAGACAAACTTGTGCTCAAATAAGTGTCAAACACATGTGTTCACTCAAACACACTTGGGTCTTTTGAAAATAAAAATAAAACCATGCCTTTATGAGGTGTGATAATAGGCATAGATTTGGTTTTATTTCATATTTTGCTTTGGGACTTTGCTCAAGTTTTTGAAATCATTTGAGTTTGGATTCTAAACAATACTGAATGGTTAACAGTACTTTTCTCAAAACAAGTAGCACAAGGCTTGAGTAAACTTTACATAAAATACTAAGCATAAATGCTTCTGTTTTGAATTGATTTGTTTGTAATGAAAATCATATGCTCATGGATGCATGGATGCTATGCATAAGTTTAAAACATGATTTTGAGGATGTTACACTCAATGCCACCTTTATAGCCACCCAGTTACGGTGTGGTGTTTGATGTCATCAAAGCATCCTTCCAGTGATGGTGATAAGCATGATCTCATGGTCAAAGGAATTAGGTTACTATGTATAAGAAAGCATATAGCAATTGAACTATTAAAATGACTTGATTTTTATGTTGCGCTTATCTATAGGAGTATGTCCATCATACCATTCTCCTAACGATATGATCTTGTTGTTAATAACATCTCAATGTTCATGATAGGGAAACCACAATCATTTATTAACCAACAAGCTAGTATTATGAAGAGGCTTTACCAGGGACTCTAATTTAGTTTACTCACACAAGTATTAATGTTTCCTTGTTAATACTGTTATAGCATGAATGTAAACATTTATCATAAACACAAATATACAATAATAACCACATTTATTATTGCCTCTTGGGCATATCTCCAACATAAAGATCAAGTCATTTCAATAGTTCGTTTGCTATAAGCTTTCTGATACATAGTAACCTAATTCCTTCGACCATGAGATCATGTTAATTACCATCACCGGAAGGATGCTTTGATGACATCAAACACCACACCGTAACTGGGTGGCTATAAAGGTGTCATTGAGTGTTTGGAAAGTATGTGTTGAGGCACATGGATCAAGAGTGGGATTTGTCCATCCATATGACGGATAGATATACTCTGGGCCCTCTCGGTGGAATGTCATCCAATTAGCTTGCAAGCATGTGACTGGCTCACAAGGGATCACATATCACGGGAACGAGAAAAGAGTACTTTCGGTAACGAGGTTGAACTAGGTATGCAGAGGTACCGACGATCAAACCTCGAATAAGTAAACTATCGCGAGACAAAGGGAAATTGGTATCGTATGTAATTGGTTCATTCGATCGCAAAGTAATCATATAAATATGTGGGAGCCATATGAATTTCCAGATTACTCTATTGGTTATTGAGCGGAGAAGTGTCTCGGTCATGTCCGCATAATTCACGAACCGTAGGGAGACACACTTAAGGATTCGATGTTGTTTAGTAGATATGGAATGTAAGTAGGGAAACCGAGTGTTGTTTGGAGTCTCGGATGGGATCCAGGATATCACGAGGAGATCCGGAATGGTCCAGAGAATAAGATTCATATAAGGAAAGTCCGATTCGGGAGTTCGGGAATGATTTCGATGTTTTCATCGGAGAGGTTATAGAAGGGTCTAGAAGGTTCACCGTACCGGAAGGGGAATGGTCCATGGATGTGTCATGGGTAAGTGGAATGATTGGATCATGTTCTAGGTCACTTTGGTTGGGCATTTGCGAGAGAGAAATAAAGCTCTAAATTGAAAGTCAAAAGGGAGGTTTGAAAAGTCAAACTAGAATAATAGTTTCCTAGTGGAAGACGGAAAGAGTCCTTCCTTCTATCCAACTTGGGTTTGGGTATGGATTCAAACTCCCCTCTCCCAAGCCTCCCTCCCTCTCATAAATAGAGGGGGAGGGCTGCCCCAAAGCACACAACACCAGCCCTCCCACCCGTGCGCCGCCGCGCCGCCGCCTCGCGCTGCCACCGGCCCGTCGTCGTCGCCCTAGCCGCCTCTGACACCTTCTCCTCCTCTCCGGCCTTCTAAACCTAGATCATCGGTAACCCTAGATCCACCATAACTCGCACCATCTTAGGCAAAGCCCTGCGGGATCTTCCCTCTACTTCCATCACCATGCCGTTGTGTTGCCAGAATCGCGAGGGGAGAACTACAACCTCTGCTGCCTGCTGGAACAAGGGATAGGAAAGTCTTCATAGAGTACCGAATGTGTGACCGACTGCGGAAGCGCTGCCGGAATGCAGCGCCGGAAGGATCATCCATGCGACCTTGAGATCTACAAGTGTACGACTACATCACCCACGAGAATCTGCTCTCGTTAACCGCTTTGGAATCTTCAAGGGTGAGGACTCTAATCGACTTGTTGCTTCAATCTAGTAGATAGATCTTGGCTTGTTTGTATGCATGCGGTAATTTTTTTCCATGCTACGAACCCCAACAGCTCCCCTTTCATTTCACACCGACGACATCCATAGACAAAAGAGCATGATATCAAGTGTGTACAAAGTACAAGTGCAATGTTAAAAGCGTTCCCCATGACAACATGGTTCTGCTAATTCTAACGTATAAGTGCAATCATATACAACATAGATGACACAATGGTTCAAGTTTATTAGGGGAAAGGAATATAAAGTGTGCCATCAAGTTCGTGAGGGCTTTAATCACTAAGTTTTCACATAACAAAATACTTTTTAATTGGAAGATAGCTGAAAACAAGAATATACTTGGAATGGTGTAACACACCATGCATAGGAATTTATAGTGGACACTTTGGAATAACTTGGTTTCTTGGGAGTTGGAAGCATGAGTAGATCTTACTCATACAAGTGGAGGCTAGCAAAAGACTGGGAGCAACCAACTAAGAGAGCAATAATGGCCATAATCATGCAGAGCGACAAAACATTACTAATCAAAGCATAGAGTGGTACAACAAGTCAAGGACTAAATTATCATAGAGGCTATGGTGACTTGTTCATAGTGATAACATGGTGTGAGCATGTGCCAAGTCAACCCAAACAAAACATCAAAGGAGAATACCACAATACTATGCTTTTGCATGCCAAAACAACGCATGATTCCTTCAAGGCACACTAAGAAATCCAATTGTTTGGAACAAGTCATGCTACAACAATAATCACTAAGCATAAGGTCAAAACAACACCTATCATGGCATGCTAAAGTCTAAGTCACATCAATGCAAGCTCATCTTGCACTTTCAAGCAAGAACTTTCTACTCCTTTCCAACACCAATCAACTTATTTGAAACAACACAGCGAGAACAGGGGTCTGAACTACTCTATTCAAACAAACTAAACAAACTAAGCAAAGCAAACAAAAACTAAGATGCTCCAAGAACAACACAACAGTGCATGAAACAATAAAAACGAAGTGTCTAGAAAGACCTGAGCTTTTTATTGATGAAGAAGGGGATGCCTTGGGCATCCCCAAGCTTTTACGCTTGTACCTCTTGGATATTTCTTGGGGTGACACCAGGGTGGCATCCCCAAGCTTGAGCTTTTGTCCATTCTTCATCTCATTACATCATTCTCTCTCTACACCTGAAATTTTTCCTTCATACAAAACTTCACACAATCTTCATTAGCAACATTAGTGTATTCAAAAGATAATAGACCCTTGGGTTTAGCTTTAGAACAGCAAAACGTTTCACTAAAAACACAAGCTACTGTAGCAACTCCTTCAAAAATCTAAATTTCCCAAAAAGAACCCAAAAAGGAATCAATAAGAAGCAAATGCAAATAATGGCAGAAATCTGTCAAAACAGACCAGCAGGTAGAAACCGATTTTTTCGAAGATCTTATGTTGCTCAAATCAAAAAGTGTTGAACTAACAAAAGTTAGCTAATATATTGGGGGATTTATTCATAAATGTTCAGCTCGATACGATTTATAGAGACTCCTCACGAATTTTTATGGTGGAGGACAGAAATCTGTTTCGGGACAGCAACTGCCCAAATCTTACTTCCCTCTCATTAGAGGTTATTCTTGGCACAAAAAGCAAATAAAAAGGATAAGGAGAGGTCATTACTGAAGTAATAACTTCCAAGACTCAAGAAAAGTCTTGGGTTCTCTCCCAACAAGTACTTTTCTTTAACGCCTTTAAGTTAGGCACAAGAAGCAAGAAATCAAGTATTTTTAAATGAAGAATTAAGATCAATACTTGCAAAGTCTTCAACTATGAAAGGTATCTCATCCAAATGAGTTTTGGAGGATCCCTTCTCATATATCTTTGGTTCACTACTTTCATCAAAGGGATTTTCAGGAACAATCCAATCAAAATTCTTTTCAAAGGCTTCATGCATCCCAACAAGCTTAAAGGGTATGGGTATCTTAAATTCCTCTCTGGGTTTGGTTTTATCTGAAGTACCCTCAACATCTACACATGAGACTAGCATATTAAAACGCTCAAAGACCTTTTTGGCTTCCTTAGCAACATCATGGAACTCTTTTAGTAAGTTTCAAGGATAAATTCTCTCTTTTCAGCGTTCTTTTCTTCTTTTAGTTTTAGGAACAAAATTTGCATCCTGGGGTTAAGGCTAACAAACCTAGCCTCCAACATATGAACCAAAGAAGCTGCAGCAATTTCATAATTAGAAGCAAGTTTTGTTATAGATCTATCCTCAATATCCTCATGCTTGCTAACATGATTAAAGAATTCTTCAATATTTTATTTCCCAATTATAGAGCCACTACCTATCGAAAGGTCCTTCAGGGTGAACTTGGAGAACAACATGGTGAGTTAGAGCAAGGTGGCAACTAGAGTAGGAGCTAATTTTTTTGTGTTTTTGATAAGAGAAAGCAACTAAACTAATTTTTTTGGAGTTTTTTATAAAAAGAGGCAAACAAAACGAAGCAAAAGAAACTAAGCAAACCAAAAACAAAGTAAAGAGAAAGGTTGAAAAGGACTCCCCTTGTGAAGACGTCCTTAGCCTCCCCGGCAACGGCGCCAGAAAAGTCTTGATGGCGTTGAGTCAACATGGAGCGCTTCGTCGGGAAACCCCAAGAGCAAGGTATGATGCTTCACAGCAGCAAGTTTTCCCTCAGTAAGAAACCGAGGTTATCGAAACAGTAGGAGGAAGGAAACGTCTAAAAGGTGTTGCAAGCAACATGGAAACCTGCACAACACAAACTCAAGACTTTGCCCCAACTAATAGTGAGGTTGTCAATCTCATCGGTTGCTGTAACAAAGGATTAATTGTATGGTGTGGAAGGTGATGATGGTTTGCAGCAAGTAAACAGTAACAGTGGAAGATGTATCATGGTAAAGATTGGACCAGGGTCCATATTTCACTAGATATGTTCTCCTTAGATAAACAAACATGGCATGTTGGGTAAACAAATTACAACAGTGCAATTGATAGGACTAAGCAAGGCATAACAATGCAATACTAGAGATAAAGATCCTATGAGATTTGATTGGGCAATACAAAAATATACATAGACCGCCATCCAATTGCATCTATGAATAGAAGTCCACCTTTGGGTTATCATCCGAACTCCCTCCAGTATTAAGTTGCAAGCAACAAACAACTGCTTTGAGCAAAGTATGTAAGGTAAACAATCCACTTGTTCCATGAACAAGAGACCGTTGTTTTCTCCCTAGTGGAAATAGCACATCTACAACCTTAGAGATTTCTGTCACTTCCCTTAGATTAAATAGAGGTATGAACCCACTATAGAGCATAAATACCCCCTCTTGGATTCACTAGCAACTACTTGGCCAAGATAGCTACTAACAACGGAGAGCATGCAAGATCACAAACAACACATACATGATAGAATCAATAAGACAAAACCATTAATCAATCTAACATAGTAATCTCAATATCCATCGGATCCCCGCAAACACAACATGCATGAATACAAATAGATGAGATCTTTATCATGAACAGATCTCACAAGACCTAGACATGAAAGAAAAAATGAGGATATACAACCATATAGTTACTACATGGACCCGTAGTCCCAGGTGGAACTACTCACGCTTCATACCGGAGGCTGGCATGATGAAGAAGGAGGCCTCTGGGATGATCTCCCCTTCGACACGGTGCCGGGAAGAGCTTCAGATGCCCCCGATCTAGGGACGATGATGGCGGCGGCTATAGACGGTTTCGTGGAATATTGATCAGGTGCTTAGGGTTTAGGCATCGGGGGCTTCTTATAGGTAAAGAGGCGAGGTTGGGAGGCGGCCAGGGGTCCCACACCCTGCCCAGGCGCGGGCCCACCCTAGGCCGTCCCTGGGGGGGTGCAGCCGCCCTATGGCGCCCCTCTGTCTCTCCTCTAGACTCTGTATTATCCTCGGTGAAATATTGACTTTTGCTTTTGTCCCGTCCAATTCCGAGAATATTTCCTTACTAGTTTTTTTGGAACCAAAAACAACAGAAAACAGACAACTAGAACTGTGGCAACTTGTTAATAGGTTAGTACCATAAAACATATGAAAAGCACCTCAAAGTGTGGAAAAATCAAAGGAAAGTATATACTAAACAAGCATGGAACATCAAAAATTATAGATACGTTTCCGACGTATCAAGTTTCAAAGAAGCTTGGTCTAGAATCTCTGCGTTACAAAGGGAAACTGAGCCTAAGGTGAGTCTTAGTTTGGTTATTAGTAGTTTCTACCACGGTATTGTTCTTTGTTATAGATATGTTTTGGATGATGTGGTTGAGAAAGATATTTTTCGTTGTATTGAGGATGAAGCTTTAGATGCTATAAAGAGATTGATTGTAATTTATAATATGCCTGACAAGTCTGATTCTTCTTTTATAGACATTTATGCTAGGTTGAACACTCTTAAGTCTAGTACTACTGCTTTGAACAGTTGCTATCACACACTTAGAGAGCACCATGGTTATGTTCCAATAAATTATGAGCCTTCAAAGTGGTTTCCTACAATCAAAGTCTCCATAAATAGTGCAACTTTTGATGATCGCTGTGATATCATGTCTGAATTTTGCCTTATGCCTAAAGATATTTATGAGTCTTTGAGTCTTTGGGGACTTTCTAAAGGAGGAGAAGAAATATATCTTACCAACAATGCAACTTTATTACCCATTGGAATTGGTGTCTACTGATTATATTGTTATTGAATGTGTAGGAAAAGGACAGATTACACTCGAAAGATCCAGAGGAGACAAAAGCCAAAGTCAATATTTCACCAAGGAGAACACAGAGTCCAGAGGAGAGACGGAGGGGAGCCACAAGACGGTCGCACCCCCCAGGCGCGGGCCCACCCTAGGTCGTGCCTAGGCAGGGTGTGGGCCCCCTGGCCACCCTCCTGCCTCGCCTCTTCGCCTATAAGAAGCCACCGATGCCTAAACCCTAAGTACCCGATCAATATTTCACGAAACCATATGTAGCCGCCGCCACCATCGTCCCTAGATCAGGGGGATCTATAGCTCTTCCCGACACCCTACCGGAGGTGAGATCATCCCGGAGGCCTTCTTCTTCATCATGCCAGCCTCCGGTATGAACGTGAGTAGTTCCACCTTAGACTACGGGTCCATATAGTAGCTAGATGGTTGTATCTCCTCCTTTGTGCTTTCATGTCTAGATCTTGTGAGCTCCGTTCATGATCAAGATCTCATCTATTTGTATTCATGCATGTTGTGTTTGCGGGGATCCGATGGATATTGAGATTACTATGTCAGATTGATTAATTGTTTTGTCTTATTGATTCTATCATGTCTGTGTTGTTTGTGATCTTGCATGCTCTCCGTTGTTAGTAGCTATCTTGGCCAAGTAGTTGCTAGTGACTCCAAGAGGGGGTATTTATGCTCGGTAGTGGGTTCATGCCTCTATTTAATCTAAGGGAAGTGATAGAAATCTCTAAGGTTGTAGATGTGTTGTTGCCACTAGGGAGAAAACAATGGCCTCTTGTTCATGGAACAAGTGGATTGTTTACCTTACACACTTTGCTTAAAGCAGGTGTCTGTTGCTTGCAACTTAATACTGGAGGGGGTTTGGATGATAACCCAAAGGTGGACTCCTAGTCATAGATGCAGTTGGATGGCGGTCTATGTATATTGTTGTATTGCCCAATCAAATCTCATAGGATCATGAATGTCTAGTATTGCATTGTTATGCCTTGCTCAGTCCTGTCAATTTCCCTGCTGTAATTTGTTTACCCAGCATGCCATGTTTGTTATTATAAGGAGAACACCTCTAGTGAACTATGGACCCCGGTCCAATCTTTACCATTGATACATCTTCCACTGTTACTGTTTACTTGTTGCAAACCACCATTACCTTCCACACCATATAGTTAATCCTTTGTTAAATGAAACTAGTGAGATTGATAACCTCGTTGTTCGTTGGGGCAAAGTCTTGAGTTTGTGTTGTACAGGTCTCCAAGTAGCTAGCAACACCTTTGAGTCGTTTCCTTCCTCCTACTAGTTCGATAACCTCGGTTTCTTACTAAGGGAAAACTTGTTGTTGTGCTCATCATACCTTGCTCTTGGGGTCTCCCAACGAGGCGTTGAACACGCCATCAACACTGTAGTAGGCATGTTGAGATAAAAAGCTCATGAACCGCTAGTCAAACCCATGCATGACATGGTGGAAACTTACAACATGATGATCCTTCTTGATATGATTCATATGTCTGTTTTCTTGTTCTTCTGAAGTAGAGATACTGCCCCCTCCCACCTTGAACTCAACCAATCAACTATATTATCTCTTATGTTAAATGAATAAATGAATGAATAAGCAAATAAATACAAAAAAGGGGCATTTAGCTACACAGGGGCAAGAGGTACTTCAGTGATGCAGTTTCAGAGACCAACATGAGTATACAATAACATGCCTAAGTTGGGTAGCATGAGGAGTGCAAGATCATAGATTAGGTTCATGAAACAATCAGCTTGTAAGATGTTTAGCGCATAAACCATATGAAGTTTTGAAAAAAAAGATATTTGGATCCCCATCCTTATTAGTATTGTTGACATGAACTACATAACTCAAAATCATATTTTACATTCTTTATGGAGAATTAACATATGTATTCAATGCTTACTTTTGGTACGCGATGCAAAACATCTCAAGGGAAGACATAAAACTAAGAAGTGAGTCTTCCAGTTAAGGGCATGAAACTAAGAAGTGGCCCAAAAATAAAGGCATGAAAAACCAATGCCAATCATGAAAAGAGTCTTTAATTCTATAGGTTCATCAAAGTGTGCTTGAAATTTTATTTTGTTCATCATTTGTTTTATCAAACCATCACTTATTGTTCAACATATTTATAGATGTGTAAAAGATACAACTTGATAGTACACTTGCATATTATGTTTCATTGAAAAGAATTGAGCCTATGAACTCTACATGATGATAAAGGAAGCAAAGGTAACAAACTCCAAAGTCTATGCTTAGTTTTATCACCTTCATGCTCAAGGACGAGCATAGGTTAAGCTTGGGGATGTTGATGCATGTAAAATGCATACATGAACTTTATAGTTTGTTAACATGTTTTCCCACATATTAGCATCATATATAACATTATATCCATGTTTTATATTATTTTTGGGGATTTACCAATGATCCCCTTTATTTTGTGTAGGGGTCTCAACCTAATAAGGTAGATTCCTCCTGTGTTTACAATGCTAGTCCCTGGATCAATAGCTAGCATCCACAGTTTAGATGTAATATCAAGAAACAAAGGTCATAATATAACTTTATAACCAGGAATAACATAATTTTATTACATCAAACATAGCTCATTAGGCTATCACATTACATTGCAGCGGAATAACTATAGTCATGGGGTCCTTCATCTTCAAAGTGCCACAGGCAGATGTTGGTTGTAGACTTTGTAATCCTAAACAATCAATCTTCACTAAAATCAATCAAACCTGCAACATACAAGTTACAGCCACAAAGGGTCAATACATTTGAATTGTATTGGCAAGTGATACTATGGTAGTATAGTGGAGTCTATCATCTATATGCATTTGGCTAAGTGGAGTTGAGGCTTGCATTGCTCAAAATAGATTTTTCCTTAACATTTGAAAATACTAAGTTTTACTTGGCAAAATCATTTTTCTCAATCAAAGATTTTGAAGATCCTTTCAAGGCATCTCTCCATCAAAGATTGAAGATTTCAAACAACCCTTGTTCAAACCACAAGATTTTAACTTAGAAATTTGAATGATGAGATTCTTGATTGCTTCCATGTCTTGATGCTCAAATTGTCCTTTACCAGGGACATGGCTAAGTACTTAGATTTTACACTCTGCAGAGGTGGTGCACTTTCCCCACAAGACTTGGTTTCCCAAGACAAGATCTTTCAGAAGCCTTCCCTTAGACCAAAATGGACGCGTTCCAACCTATCAAACACTACCACCCACTGTACATATGGCTAAGTTCTTGCAACCTATATGATCATGGCAGAGCCCATATTGCCAAGTGGTTGCACTTGAAGCTTCTCAACATTTGACATCTCAAATCTCTTTGTTCCTGGGTGGCCATCCACAAGTGAGATACACAAGCCAGGTCCATGGTCTTGTGTAACCACTCAACATAACCCAATCCTTCCATTTCCACCCAGGTGATTCATTATCTTAGTTGTTTTATTAAACAAAAACATAAGTCCTCAGACTTAGATTATTTTTCCATAGTGTGAATATATATTCCACCCATGTTTTCTATTAGCTAGGCTAAGATTGGTAGTAGTAGGAATCTTTATCTTAGGGAAAATCCTACTAAGGATTCATCTACTAAGTTTTCCTATTGTAAGGTTTATACTTAGCAAAATCCATGCAAGTTTTACTTAGAGAAAAATCACTAATGCATAGTGAAAGTAATGGGACAAAAAGTATGAAGCATCACTTGCCTTTTTGGTAGAGAATGGTGGTTCAGTCCTTGATCTTGCTAGTCTCACACTTCACTACAAGTCAATCAAGCAAACACAACTTCAATTCACATTCCAAACCAAAGTCAAACAAACAATTTTTCACACACACAAGGTAATGGAATCTAAGTCATGCATAAGTATGCAAAGGTTGGTTCTATTGCAAGGATGGTCTCCACTAGGCTTCTAAACTTTGTAAGATCCAAATTGGCCATTCACCAAAGTGGCAAAGTCATTAGCAAATGGGTTTTTATCCATAAACCATTTTTAAAATCCAATCATCATTTTATGTGGTGAAAAATGTTTTATCAAAACAAAACCTTTTAAGTTTCTCACCAAATGAGTTGCTATTGCAAAACTTGGTGTTTTTGGGTCAGTAGGTTTGGTCCAAAACATTTTCTCAAAGTTTTCTTTATAAAAACATTTTCATAATAAAATCAATAATTTTATTTGGCTAGAAAATGGCTAAGTCAAATAATCTAACCTAAACTTTACCAAAATCATTTTCAACACCAAGGGTTGGTTCTTAGGGCCAGTAAGGTCACATCAAACCATTTTGCAAAAGTTTTGACCCCAAAATCAATTTTAAACAATTTTTCTACTCTAAACAAGCTCACAAAAGAATCTGCAAAATCAAGCAAACTAACATATACCATTTTCTAAACTAAGGCCACAGTTGGCTAGGGCTTGTTCTCCTGAATCCATTGATATAAAATTTATAATTTTTGGACGTGTGGTTTGAAAGTTACAAAGGTTTGAAGTTTGCAAATAAATCTGATTCAAAAATCTGTTTTAACTCAAATACTGGCCACACGTCGAGCTATGATTGGCCGGTACCGCTTCGTGCGGATCGCACAACTGCAACCGTTGGATCCAGTCAGATCGTGCGGCACAGTTCGCTTGATACCCCTTCGCTCACTTTCTTTCCTAGCCGTTGGATGACGATCTAACGGTTCACAGGAGGTTGACAAATAGCTGGCGGCGCCGGCGACGATGACTGGCGGCGGCGACTCCGCTTCGCGGTGGCGCCGGTGATACAGGAAGCGAGGAAGAGGGGAAGGATGCTCACCAGGTCCTCAATGCAGCGCTGATGCTCAAGGTGCTACTGGTTGGTGAAGGGGCGCACGGGGCTGTCCTTGATTGCTCGCCGGAGACGAGCTGGGCTTCGGGCGGTTCAGGAGGTCGTCGAGGGCGAGGACAGGGGGCGTCCTAGGACAAACGGAAGATGTTGTTAGGTTCGCACGAGCCTGGAGATCATCATCGTGTCCACGGGGAAAGGAGGGGAGGTAAGGTTCTACCTGGGGACGTCGTCGGAGAAGAGGGCAGACAGCGGTGCTGCAGGTCGTCGATGTTGCCGACGCTGTAGGGTACCCGCGGATGAATGAATGGCACAGAAAGATGCGCCAGGGTGTGGTGAGCGTGCTCGTGTGCTCGGGGAGGTAGGAGGTGGTGTCGAGTCGCCGGAATCGGCTCTGGACTTCGTCGGAACAGAGGGTGCTCGGGGAGAAATTGAGACGGCCTCGGGGCGTGCTTTGGGGAGAAGATAGAGGGGAATGAGAGAGGATGCGCTGGCGTTTAAAGGTGCTTGATCGCTGCGAGTTAAGGTGGCTGTGTTAAGGCGAATTCAAGCCACGATTCAAAGCCTGCAACGGCCGGCGAGGGGGAGAAGAGGTCGTGCGGGGTGAAGAGGAAGAACAGGAGGAGTGGGGTCCGCTGGTCAGTGGGAAAAGAAATGAGGGGGAGGTCCACTAGTCAGTGACTTAACAGGTTGCTTCTGTGGTGAGGAAAAACGGTTCGGGGGAGAGGGAAGATGGGCTGGACTGGGTTGGGGTGGGCTTTAGCTGGGCTGGTCGTTTTACTCTTTTTTTTCTATTTGCTTTGTTTTATCTTTTTCTATTTCCTATTTTCTGATTTGAACTTCATCCAACTATTCAAGCATTCAAATAATTCAAACAATTCAACAATTGTAATGAGTTTTTGGTTCTGTCTATCAACATAAACCAAATCTCAAAATAAAATTATATTTTTATTCATTTTTAAGATCTATTTAATAATTAAATAAAATAGCCCTTTAGTTATTTAAAATAGGGTTTGATTTATTTAATAAAATCTTCATTTGAAATCCAAACACTTTCAAAACCAATTCAGTAGGTTTTATTTGGGAAATATAGAATACTTGGAAACTTGTTTTAAAACAAAATAACATTTTATTTTAGAGTCCATTATTAATTAAATATAATAGACTTTCATTATTAAATCAAATAGGATTTGTTTTATTGAGATATTCATTTTGAAATCTAAAATAAAACCAAAACACTTCAGTAGGTTTTAATTAAGAAAATAAAATACTTAGAAAACTTATTTAAAATAATTTAATAAGTTTTGATATTTTAATTAAAATGGTAAAACCTTTTATTTAAATAAAGTTGGATATTAAATCCTTATTATTTTATTTAAATAAACCTTTGCTAATTTTATTTAAAATAAAATGTTTTAATTCCAAAGCTTGGCCAAGGTTTAATTGAACTCTATAAAATAATCTTTATCTATAAAACTTCTATTTCATTTGAAAACAAATCTTTTCATTTAATTGTTTCAAAATAGTATTTCCAAATGTTTTTATTTTTTTCCTTTTATTAAATGTTTATCTTTTTAATTCCCTTTAGTTTTTATTTAAATCAAATGGGTTTGAAGTTCCAATTGCATTCAAAAAGTTTCTTCTGGCCCTGAAAATCAACAAAGTTTTATTTTATTCATTTATTTTTCACATTACAAGATTTGGAAAATCTTGGGATGTGACAGACTACCACCCTTAAAATAAATCTCGTCCCGAGATTTGGGGAGGCTGGGGTTACAAGCAGGTTCAAAACAACTAGGGTACTACCACCCTTAAAAAAAATTCTCAAACAAAAATTACATATTGTCCTTCTTGGGATCCTGGGGAAAACTTCTCTAAGCAAATATTTGCATTGAGTCCTTTGTTTCCAGGCTTGACTCATGGGCCAAGGTTGAGTTTCTCCATAGGCTTGTTCAACTTGTTCTTCATCTTTTCTGGACAGTTGCTTGCATAATGTCCTGGATTCTTGCAGTTGAAACAATGAATGTCCTTGAGTTCTTCATGTAGCTCTTGTGGACAAGTTGCTACATAGTGGCCTAGCTCTCTGCAGTTGTTGCACACTACTTGGCCAATCTCTTTATTCTTCAGATTCTTTGGGCATTCACCAGAATAGTGTCCCATTTCCTTACACTAATGGCATTGTACATGGCTTTTGTCTATCTTTTGCTTCTTGGGTTTCTTTGATCCTTTGAATTGGGTTGTCTTGTTTGGAGGTATAAGTGGTCCTTTTCCTTTGCCATCAACATTTTTGGCATACTTGGATCCTTCTTGTTTCCTTTGTTCCACCATGGAGTAGATGGGGCATTGGATAGGGACATGGTCATTTCCTTCACAAAGGTAACAAGTAGCTTGAGAGGTAGGACATTGTCCAACAGGATGATTCCCTTCACAGTTAGGGCATTGACCTTCATGCTCTTTGGAAGTGTGATCCTTGTCTCCACAAATAATGCAAGCTGGGGCTCCATCTAGAATAACATTATTGTCATCCTTGTTATCATACACTCTTTTGGGATAGTTTTCTTCCATGCTGATCATTTGATTAGTCACCTTAAGCATCAGTTGGCATTGTTCCTCCAAAAACCTTTGTAGTGCTAGATCTTTATCACTATTGTTGGCTATGAACTGAGCTGTCAGTTGGTTCAACTGGTGTTGGGTTGCTATGAGCTCTTTCATGATGTCAGCTTGGTTGGTGTTGGTGTCATCAACCTTGGAGTCTTTTGGAGTAGTCATCTGTTTGGGTTGAAGGGAGATTAGAATAGGCAAGATATTTCTAAGGAAGTATTTCTAATCACACACATCACAATTCACACAAGCAATGTGCAAGCAATCACAAACAACATTTCACTCAAACAAGGTTCAAGCACATACTTAGGCAACAAAATATTTTTGTTACACCACATATGTTGGTGTGTTTTGACTTAACTAAATTATGGTGGTCCATCTATATGGTTTACTTGTGATTTTTCCTTCCTTCATGATTCTTCTTGTATGAGATCATGGTTTCCTTGAGAAAAACTCTTGGTTGCAATACTTCAAATGATGTAGGCTCCTTCTAACTTTTGCATTCCCTCAGTCTCTAAATCTTGAGCAAGATTTCCTTGTTTCAATTGTAGTCCTTGGTGATGTCCAAGTTGGAAGTCCTTGGTGAATATGCTGAAGATGTTGAAGTCATTAGAGTTGAAGATGTTGAAGTCATTAGAGTTGAAGTAGTCCTTGGCACATGTGTAGTCTTTGGCCATGGGATTGGTTTTTCCATCAAGTTGAAACAGAAGAGATGTAGAGTTGAAACCAAAATGGTTGAGGAAAGAGTTTACAAGTGTTTTTGTAAATAAGTTTTGGATCAAAATATAACTCCTATTCTTCTAAGGGTTTTTGTCCAATCCTAGGGTTTACAAATCCTACAGGCAACACAATGCTCTGATACCATCTGTAGGGGTCTCAACCTAATAAGGTAGATTCCTCCTGTGTTTACAATGCTAGTCCCTGGATCAATAGCTAGCATCCACAGTTTAGATGTAATATCAAGAAACAAAGGTCATAATATAACTTTATAACCAGGAATAACATAATTTTATTACATCAAACATAGCTCATTAGGCTATCACATTACATTGCAGCGGAATAACTATAGTCATGGGGTCCTTCATCTTCAAAGTGCCACAGGCAGATGTTGGTTGTAGACTTTGTAATCCTAAATAATCAATCTTCACTAAAATCAATCAAACCTGCAACATACAAGTTACAGCCACAAAGGGTCAATACATTTGAATTGTATTGGCAAGTGATACTATGGTAGTATAGTGGAGTCTATCATCTATATGCATTTTGCTAAGTGGAGTTGAGGCTTGCATTGCTCAAAATAGATTTTTCCTTAACATTTGAAAATACTAAGTTTTACTTGGCAAAATCATTTTTCTCAATCAAAGATTTTGAAGATCCTTTCAAGGCATCTCTCCATCAAAGATTGAAGATTTCAAACAACCCTTGTTCAAACCACAAGATTTTAACTTAGAAATTTGAATGATGAGATTCTTGATTGCTCCCATGTCTTGATGCTCAAATTGTCCTTTACCAGGGACATGGCTAAGTACTTAGATTTTACACTCTGCAGAGGTGGTGCACTTTCCCCACAAGACTTGGTTTCCCAAGACAAGATCTTTCAGAAGCCTTCCCTTAGACCAAAATGGACGCGTTCCAACCTATCAAACACTACCACCCACTTTCCATATGGCTAAGTTCTTGCAACCTATATGATCATGGCAGAGCCCATATTGCCAAGTGGTTGCACTTGAAGCTTCTCAACATTTGACATCTCAAATCTCTTTGTTCCTGGGTGGCCATCCACAAGTGAGATACACAAGCCAGGTCGATGGTCTTGTGTAACCACTCAACATAACCCAATCCTTCCATTTCCACCCAGGTGATTCATTATCTTAGTTGTTTTATTAAACAAAAACATAAGTCCTCAGACTTAGATTATTTTTCCATAGTGTGAATATATATTCCACCCATGTTTTCTATTAGCTAGGCTAAGCTTGGTAGTAGTAGGAATCTTTATCTTAGGGAAAATCCTACTAAGGATTCATCTACTAGGTTTTCCTATTGTAAGGTTTATACTTAGCAAAATCCATGCAAGTTTTACTTAGAGAAAAATCACTAATGCATAGTGAAAGTAATGGGACAAAAAATATGAAGCATCACTTGCCTTTTTGGTAGAGAATGGTGGTTCAGTCCTTGATCTTGCTAGTCTCACACTTCACTACAAGTCAATCAAGCAAACACAACTTCAATTCACATTCCAAACCAAAGTCAAACAAACAATTTTTCACACACACAAGGTAATGGAATCTAAGTCATGCATAAGTATGCAAAGGTTGGTTCTATTGCAAGGATGGTCTCCACTAGGCTTCTAAACTTTGTAATATCCAAATTGGCCATTCACCAAAGTGGCAAAGTCATTAGAAAATGGGTTTTTATCCATAAACCATTTTTAAAATCCAATCATCATTTTATGTGGTGAAAAATGTTTTATCAAAACAAAACCTTTTAAGTTTCTCACCAAATGAGTTGCTATTGCAAAACTTGGTGTTTTTGGGTCAGTAGGTTTGGTCCAAAACATTTTCTCAAAGTTTTCTTTATAAAAACATTTTCATAATAAAATAAATAATTTTATTTGGCTAGAAAATGGCTAAGTCAAATAATCTAACCTAAACTTTACCAAAATCATTTTCAACACCAAGGGTTGGTTCTTAGGGTCAGTAAGGTCACATCAAACCATTTTGCAAAAGTTTTGACCCCAAAATCAATTTTAAACAATTTTTCTACTCTAAACAAGCTCACAAAAGAATCCGCAAAATCAAGCAAACTAACATATACCATTTTCTAAACTAAGGCCACAGTTGGCTAGGGCTTGTTCTCCTGAATCCATTGATATAAAATTTATAATTTTTGGACGTGTGGTTTGAAAGTTACAAAGGTTTGAAGTTTGCAAATAAATCTGGTTCAAAAATCTGTTTTAACTCAAACACTGGCCACGCGTCGAGCCGTGATTGGCCGGTACCGCTTCGTGCGGATCGCACAGCTGCAACCGTTGGATCCAGTCAGATCGTGCGGCACAGTTCGCTTGATACCCCTTCGCTCACTTTCTTTCCTAGCCGCTGGATGACGATCTAACGGTTCACAGGAGGTTGACCAATAGCTGGCGGCGCCGGCGGCGACGACTGGCGGCGGCGACTCCGCTTCGCGGCGGCGCCGGTGATACAGGAAGCGAGGAAGAGGGGGAGGATGCTCACCAGGTCCGCTATGCAGCGCTGATGCTCAACGTGCTACTGGTTGGTGAAGGGGCGCACGGGGCTGTCCTTGATTGCTCGCCGGAGACGAGCTGGGCTTCGGGAGGTTCAGGAGGTCGTCGAGGGCGAGGACAGGGGGCGTCCTAGGACAAACGGAAAATGTTGTTAGGTTCGCACGAGCCTGGAGATCATCATCGTGTCCACGGGGAAAGGAGGGGAGGTAAGGTTCTACCTGGGGACGTCGTCGGAGAAGAGGGCAGACGGCGGTGCTGCAGGTCGTCGATGTTGCCGACGCTGTAGGGTACCCGCGGATGAATGAATGGCACAGAAAGATGCAACAGGGTGTGGTGAGCGTGCTCGTGTGCTCGGGGAGGCAGGAGGTGGTGTCGAGTCGCCGGAATCGGCTCTGGACTTCGTCGGAACAGAGGGTGCTCGGGGATAAATTGAGACGGCCTGGGGGCGTGCTTTGGGGAGAAGACAGAGGGGAATGAGAGAGGATGCGCTGGCGTTTAAAGGTGCTTGATCGCTGCGAGTTAAGGTGTCTGTGTTAAGGCGAATTCAAGCCATGATTCAAAGCCTGCAACGGCCGGCGAGGGGGAGAAGAGGTCGTGCGGGGTGAAGAGGAAGAACAGGAGGAGTGGGGTCCGCTGGTCAGTGGGAAAAGAAACGAGGGGGAGGTCCACTAGTCAGTGACTTAACAGGTTGCTTCTATGGTGAGGAAAAACGGTTCGGGGGAGAGGGCAGATGGGCTGGACTGGGCTGGGGTGGGCTTTAGCTGGGCTGGTCGTTTTACTCTTATTTTTTTCGGTTTGCTTTGTTTTATCTTTTTCTATTTCCTATTTTCTGATTTGAACTTCATCCAACTATTCAAGCATTCAAATAATTCAAACAATTCAACAATTGTAATGAGTTTTTGGTTCTATCTATCAACATAAACCAAATCTCAAAATAAAATTATATTTTTATTCATTTTTAAGATCTATTTAATAATTAAATAAAATAGCCCTTTAGTTGTTTAAAATAGGGTTTGATTTATTTAATAAAATCTTCATTTGAAATCCAAACACTTTCAAAACCAATTCAGTAGGTTTTATTTGGGAAATATAGAATACTTGGAAACTTGTTTTAAAACAAAATAACATTTTATTTTAGAGTCCATTATTAATTAAATATAATAGACTTTCATTATTAAATCAAATAGGATTTGTTTTATTGAGATATTCATTTTGAAATCTAAAATAAAACCAAAACACTTCAGTAGGTTTTAATTAAGAAAATAAAATACTTAGAAAACTTATTTAAAATAATTTAATAAGTTTTGATATTTTAATTAAAACGGTAAAACCTTTTATTTAAATAAAGTTGGATATTAAATCCTTATTATTTTATTTAAATAAACCTTTGCTAATTTTATTTAAAATAAAATGTTTTAATTCCAAAGCTTGGCCAAGGTTTAATTGAACTCTATAAAATAATCTTTATCTATAAAACTTCTATTTCATTTGAAAACAAATCTTTTCATTTAATTGTTTCAAAATAGTATTTCCAAATGTTTTTATTTTTTTCCTTTTATTAAATGTTTATCTTTTTAAATCCCTTTAGTTTTTATTTAAATCAAATGGGTTTGAAGTTCCAATTGCATTCAAAAAGTTTCTTCTGGCCCTGAAAATCAACAAAGTTTTATTTTATTCATTTATTTTCCACATTACAAGATTTGGAAAATCTTGGGATGTGACATTTTGGCTATAACCCGGTAGGGGAGAAAACCCCTATTTTCAATGTTTTTGATGTTTCAAGACCTATACGAAGTCAAATGGACCTGCACTTTGGGAATGCCATATTATCCACGAGAAGCATCCAGAGCACAAGAATCCCACCAAGAGGGCCAGGAGGGCCAAACGAGCGCAGGTGGCGCGCCTAACCCAGAAGGGCGCGCCACCCATGCCCGTTTCCTCCTCGGTCGTCTGATCGCCTCGATTCTTTTGCCCATGAAGTTCTCTTGACCTAAAAAATCCTATATAAGGACCCCCGGAGAGTCGTTGAGACGGAGCACACCAGAGACGAAAACACCACCAAACAGAGTGAGATCCAACAAAGATTTTAGGGGGAAACTCCGCCGGAGCCACCTCCGGGGAGATCTCCACCCTCTCCAAAATCTACAGCATCATCACCATGATGAAGAGGGAGTAGTCCACCTTTGGGATATGGGTTTTTGGCAGTAGCTTGATCTATTTCTATCCCGTTCTTCATAGATCTAGTACCATATGAGCCGTTGTACATGATTATGGTCATATTTGTAATTTCTATTTTGTGGATCTTTGTTCTATGATTTGATATTTGAGATTGGAATCTATTTTGTGTAAGATTTTTTGATAGGTGCATATCATGTACCTCATTCTTAATTGCTTGTTTTGATCCAACTTGTATGCAAGAACTTGTATGGGGATAAGTGTGTGTTGGATGGAGTAGCATGGTGGTAGATATTAAATTGTGACGCATAATATTCAAGATCTACTTTGGTTTTTACCTTTCTTTTGCTCCCTCACTAGGTATAAAGTGAAATCACGTGATATAGTTATCATGTGATAGTGTGATAACCTTGTTAGATCAAGGTAGCATATTTGTATTTCAAACATCATATAATATTGCTTAAAGCTATACTCTTATTTGTTTTTAATTCAAGATTGCATGAAGATTTCCCTTTCTTGAGGAGTATAAGAGAGATGTATTCCATCTCTATGTTAGAATGTGGTGCCCATATTAATTCCTTTATCAAGAACATATAGAAATTCCATGAATCTTTATCATTAATGAATTGTTTTGTGATCACTACAACTTAAAAAGAGGGTAGACAAGTGAACCCATGAACCTCGGTCTGATTTTTATTATAAGAAACACCTTTACATTGCATCTACTATCCTTTTTATTTTTTTCAATTCATTATTTCGAAAATAAAAAAACTATCCATACTCGCAATCACTCATAAAAACCCAAAAACAACTCTACTGTCTTCCATATCATATAGTTTGCATTACTTTACTTTACTTTATTTACTTTATATTATATTTTATTTCATATTACTAATACAAAACCTTGAGCTTGACAACCACTTGGTGGAGTTGGGGACACAAGACAAATTATTTTACTCTATAGGTTGCTTGAAGAGGAAAAGTCAAATACCCTTCCATAACCAATTCCCCGAGAGTTTGATATAAACCCTCAAGTCACCCTTGTGGGGAAAAGAAGCTTGCTCAACACTCTGTACTAGGAGTCCCATCGAAAAGTGGTCACGTTTGTTGCCATCAGGTGCCCCCAAAACCCTAGGAGCATGGGCTTGGCCCTTCCTTCTTGAGTTTCCCTCATGTGTCCTTTTTCCCTAGGAAGTTTGTCCCATTAGAGGAATACCCTTTCAAATTAGATTTTAATATTATGTTTAATATTAATTACATTAACTAATATGTAAATACATATTACCAAATCCGATCTGACCCAAAATACCTTTCAGTTCCCCTTTGATATCCTCCGAACAACTTCACAACTTCCCGGAACAATTCCGGTCCCCTCACAGAACTTTTCTGGTTTCCTTCCTTTCTCTGGACAACTTCGGATCTCTCTCCGCGGAACAATTCCGACTTTCTCTTTATCTACTATGATTCCAACTTACGAATGATCTCTAGCTCATCGGACCCTTAAGTGGATCCCCTCATGGCTCGAGAACGGTATAGACATTATCTCTATCAATGATCAGCAGCGGGACCGGGATACCCTTATTGATCCCTGTACTGTTGGGTTCGCAGATCTTTTCATTTAATTGTTTCAAAATAGTATTTCCAAATGTTTTTATTTTTTTCCTTTTATTAAATGTTTATCTTTTTAATTCCCTTTAGTTTTTATTTAAATCAAATGGGTTTGAAGTTCCAATTGCATTCAAAAAGTTTCTTCTGGCCCTGAAAATCAACAAAGTTTTATTTTATTCATTTATTTTTCACATTACAAGATTTGGAAAATCTTGGGATGTGACAGACTACCACCCTTAAAATAAATCTCGTCCCGAGATTTGGGGAGGCTGGGGTTACAAGCAGGTTCAAAACAACTAGGGTACTACCACCCTTAAAAAAAAATCTCAAACAAAAATTACATATTGTCCTTCTTGGGATCCTGGGGAAAACTTCTCTAAGCAAATATTTGCATTGAGTCCTTTGTTTCCAGGCTTGACTCATGGGCCAAGGTTGAGTTTCTCCATAGGCTTGTTCAACTTGTTCTTCATCTTTTCTGGACAGTTGCTTGCATAATGTCCTGGATTCTTGCAGTTGAAACAATGAATGTCCTTGAGTTCTTCATGTAGCTCTTGTGGACAAGTTGCTACATAGTGGCCTAGCTCTCTGCAGTTGTTGCACACTACTTGGCCAATCTCTTTATTCTTCAGATTCTTTGGGCATTCACCAGAATAGTGTCCCATTTCCTTACACTAATGGCATTGTACATGGCTTTTGTCTATCTTTTGCTTCTTGGGTTTCTTTGATCCTTTGAATTGGGTTGTCTTGTTTGGAGGTATAAGTGGTCCTTTTCCTTTGCCATCAACATTTTTGGCATACTTGGATCCTTCTTGTTTCCTTTGTTCCACCATGGAGTAGATGGGGCATTGGATAGGGACATGGTCATTTCCTTCACAAAGGTAACAAGTAGCTTGAGAGGTAGGACATTGTCCAACAGGATGATTCCCTTCACAGTTAGGGCATTGACCTTCATGCTCTTTGGAAGTGTGATCCTTGTCTCCACAAATAATGCAAGCTGGGGCTCCATCTAGAATAACATTATTGTCATCCTTGTTATCATACACTCTTTTGGGATAGTTTTCTTCCATGCTGATCATTTGATTAGTCACCTTAAGCATCAGTTGGCATTGTTCCTCCAAAAACCTTTGTAGTGCTAGATCTTTATCACTATTGTTGGCTATGAACTGAGCTGTCAGTTGGTTCAACTGGTGTTGGGTTGCTATGAGCTCTTTCATGATGTCAGCTTGGTTGGTGTTGGTGTCATCAACCTTGGAGTCTTTTGGAGTAGTCATCTGTTTGGGTTGAAGGGAGATTAGAATAGGCAAGATATTTCTAAGGAAGTATTTCTAATCACACACATCACAATTCACACAAGCAATGTGCAAGCAATCACAAACAACATTTCACTCAAACAAGGTTCAAGCACATACTTAGGCAACAAAATATTTTTGTTACACCACATATGTTGGTGTGTTTTGACTTAACTAAATTATGGTGGTCCATCTATATGGTTTACTTGTGATTTTTCCTTCCTTCATGATTCTTCTTGTATGAGATCATGGTTTCCTTGAGAAAAACTCTTGGTTGCAATACTTCAAATGATGTAGGCTCCTTCTAACTTTTGCATTCCCTCAGTCTCTAAATCTTGAGCAAGATTTCCTTGTTTCAATTGTAGTCCTTGGTGATGTCCAAGTTGGAAGTCCTTGGTGAATATGCTGAAGATGTTGAAGTCATTAGAGTTGAAGATGTTGAAGTCATTAGAGTTGAAGTAGTCCTTGGCACATGTGTAGTCTTTGGCCATGGGATTGGTTTTTCCATCAAGTTGAAACAGAAGAGATGTAGAGTTGAAACCAAAATGGTTGAGGAAAGAGTTTACAAGTGTTTTTGTAAATAAGTTTTGGATCAAAATATAACTCCTATTCTTCTAAGGGTTTTTGTCCAATCCTAGGGTTTACAAATCCTACAGGCAACACAATGCTCTGATACCATCTGTAGGGGTCTCAACCTAATAAGGTAGATTCCTCCTGTGTTTACAATGCTAGTCCCTGGATCAATAGCTAGCATCCATAGTTTAGATGTAATATCAAGAAACAAAGGTCATAATATAACTTTATAACCAGGAATAACATAATTTTATTACATCAAACATAGCTCATTAGGCTATCACATTACATTGCAGCGGAATAACTATAGTCATGGGGTCCTTCATCTTCAAAGTGCCACAGGCAGATGTTGGTTGTAGACTTTGTAATCCTAAATAATCAATCTTCACTAAAATCAATCAAACCTGCAACATACAAGTTACAGCCACAAAGGGTCAATACATTTGAATTGTATTGGCAAGTGATACTATGGTAGTATAGTGGAGTCTATCATCTATATGCATTTTGCTAAGTGGAGTTGAGGCTTGCATTGCTCAAAATAGATTTTTCCTTAACATTTGAAAATACTAAGTTTTACTTGGCAAAATCATTTTTCTCAATCAAAGATTTTGAAGATCCTTTCAAGGCATCTCTCCATCAAAGATTGAAGATTTCAAACAACCCTTGTTCAAACCACAAGATTTTAACTTAGAAATTTGAATGATGAGATTCTTGATTGCTCCCATGTCTTGATGCTCAAATTGTCCTTTACCAGGGACATGGCTAAGTACTTAGATTTTACACTCTGCAGAGGTGGTGCACTTTCCCCACAAGACTTGGTTTCCCAAGACAAGATCTTTCAGAAGCCTTCCCTTAGACCAAAATGGACGCGTTCCAACCTATCAAACACTACCACCCACTTTCCATGTGGCTAAGTTCTTGCAACCTATATGATCATGGCAGAGCCCATATTGCCAAGTGGTTGCACTTGAAGCTTCTCAACATTTGACATCTCAAATCTCTTTGTTCCTGGGTGGCCATCCACAAGTGAGATACACAAGCCAGGTCGATGGTCTTGTGTAACCACTCAACATAACCCAATCCTTCCATTTCCACCCAGGTGATTCATTATCTTAGTTGTTTTATTAAACAAAAACATAAGTCCTCAGACTTAGATTATTTTTCCATAGTGTGAATATATATTCCACCCATGTTTTCTATTAGCTAGGCTAAGCTTGGTAGTAGTAGGAATCTTTATCTTAGGGAAAATCCTACTAAGGATTCATCTACTAGGTTTTCCTATTGTAAGGTTTATACTTAGCAAAATCCATGCAAGTTTTACTTAGAGAAAAATCACTAATGCATAGTGAAAGTAATGGGACAAAAAATATGAAGCATCACTTGCCTTTTTGGTAGAGAATGGTGGTTCAGTCCTTGATCTTGCTAGTCTCACACTTCACTACAAGTCAATCAAGCAAACACAACTTCAATTCACATTCCAAACCAAAGTCAAACAAACAATTTTTCACACACACAAGGTAATGGAATCTAAGTCATGCATAAGTATGCAAAGGTTGGTTCTATTGCAAGGATGGTCTCCACTAGGCTTCTAAACTTTGTAATATCCAAATTGGCCATTCACCAAAGTGGCAAAGTCATTAGAAAATGGGTTTTTATCCATAAACCATTTTTAAAATCCAATCATCATTTTATGTGGTGAAAAATGTTTTATCAAAACAAAACCTTTTAAGTTTCTCACCAAATGAGTTGCTATTGCAAAACTTGGTGTTTTTGGGTCAGTAGGTTTGGTCCAAAACATTTTCTCAAAGTTTTCTTTATAAAAACATTTTCATAATAAAATAAATAATTTTATTTGGCTAGAAAATGGCTAAGTCAAATAATCTAACCTAAACTTTACCAAAATCATTTTCAACACCAAGGGTTGGTTCTTAGGGTCAGTAAGGTCACATCAAACCATTTTGCAAAAGTTTTGACCCCAAAATCAATTTTAAACAATTTTTCTACTCTAAACAAGCTCACAAAAGAATCCGCAAAATCAAGCAAACTAACATATACCATTTTCTAAACTAAGGCCACAGTTGGCTAGGGCTTGTTCTCCTGAATCCATTGATATAAAATTTATAATTTTTGGACGTGTGGTTTGAAAGTTACAAAGGTTTGAAGTTTGCAAATAAATCTGGTTCAAAAATCTGTTTTAACTCAAACACTGGCCACGCGTCGAGCCGTGATTGGCCGGTACCGCTTCGTGCGGATCGCACAGCTGCAACCGTTGGATCCAGTCAGATCGTGCGGCACAGTTCGCTTGATACCCCTTCGCTCACTTTCTTTCCTAGCCGCTGGATGACGATCTAACGGTTCACAGGAGGTTGACCAATAGCTGGCGGCGCCGGCGGCGACGACTGGCGGCGGCGACTCCGCTTCGCGGCGGCGCCGGTGATACAGGAAGCGAGGAAGAGGGGGAGGATGCTCACCAGGTCCGCTATGCAGCGCTGATGCTCAACGTGCTACTGGTTGGTGAAGGGGCGCACGGGGCTGTCCTTGATTGCTCGCCGGAGATGAGCTGGGCTTCGGGAGGTTCAGGAGGTCGTCGAGGGCGAGGACAGGGGGCGTCCTAGGACAAACGGAAAATGTTGTTAGGTTCGCACGAGCCTGGAGATCATCATCGTGTCCACGGGGAAAGGAGGGGAGGTAAGGTTCTACCTGGGGACGTCGTCGGAGAAGAGGGCAGACGGCGGTGCTGCAGGTCGTCGATGTTGCCGACGCTGTAGGGTACCCGCGGATGAATGAATGGCACAGAAAGATGCAACAGGGTGTGGTGAGCGTGCTCGTGTGCTCGGGGAGGCAGGAGGTGGTGTCGAGTCGCCGGAATCGGCTCTGGACTTCGTCGGAACAGAGGGTGCTCGGGGATAAATTGAGACGGCCTGGGGGCGTGCTTTGGGGAGAAGACAGAGGGGAATGAGAGAGGATGCGCTGGCGTTTAAAGGTGCTTGATCGCTGCGAGTTAAGGTGTCTGTGTTAAGGCGAATTCAAGCCATGATTCAAAGCCTGCAACGGCCGGCGAGGGGGAGAAGAGGTCGTGCGGGGTGAAGAGGAAGAACAGGAGGAGTGGGGTCCGCTGGTCAGTGGGAAAAGAAACGAGGGGGAGGTCCACTAGTCAGTGACTTAACAGGTTGCTTCTGTGGTGAGGAAAAACGGTTCGGGGGAGAGGGCAGATGGGCTGGACTGGGCTGGGGTGGGCTTTAGCTGGGCTGGTCGTTTTACTCTTATTTTTTTCGGTTTGCTTTGTTTTATCTTTTTCTATTTCCTATTTTCTGATTTGAACTTCATCCAACTATTCAAGCATTCAAATAATTCAAACAATTCAACAATTGTAATGAGTTTTTGGTTCTATCTATCAACATAAACCAAATCTCAAAATAAAATTATATTTTTATTCATTTTTAAGATCTATTTAATAATTAAATAAAATAGCCCTTTAGTTGTTTAAAATAGGGTTTGATTTATTTAATAAAATCTTCATTTGAAATCCAAACACTTTCAAAACCAATTCAGTAGGTTTTATTTGGGAAATATAGAATACTTGGAAACTTGTTTTAAAACAAAATAACATTTTATTTTAGAGTCCATTATTAATTAAATATAATAGACTTTCATTATTAAATCAAATAGGATTTGTTTTATTGAGATATTCATTTTGAAATCTAAAATAAAACCAAAACACTTCAGTAGGTTTTAATTAAGAAAATAAAATACTTAGAAAACTTATTTAAAATAATTTAATAAGTTTTGATATTTTAATTAAAACGGTAAAACCTTTTATTTAAATAAAGTTGGATATTAAATCCTTATTATTTTATTTAAATAAACCTTTGCTAATTTTATTTAAAATAAAATGTTTTAATTCCAAAGCTTGGCCAAGGTTTAATTGAACTCTATAAAATAATCTTTATCTATAAAACTTCTATTTCATTTGAAAACAAATCTTTTCATTTAATTGTTTCAAAATAGTATTTCCAAATGTTTTTATTTTTTTCCTTTTATTAAATGTTTATCTTTTTAAATCCCTTTAGTTTTTATTTAAATCAAATGGGTTTGAAGTTCCAATTGCATTCAAAAAGTTTCTTCTGGCCCTGAAAATCAACAAAGTTTTATTTTATTCATTTATTTTCCACATTACAAGATTTGGAAAATCTTGGGATGTGACATTTTGGCTATAACCCGGTAGGGGAGAAAACCCCTATTTTCAATGTTTTTGATGTTTCAAGACCTATACGAAGTCAAATGGACCTGCACTTTGGGAATGCCATATTATCCACGAGAAGCATCCAGAGCACAAGAATCCCACCAAGAGGGCCAGGAGGGCCAAACGAGCGCAGGTGGCGCGCCTAACCCAGAAGGGCGCGCCACCCATGCCCGTTTCCTCCTCGGTCGTCTGATCGCCTCGATTCTTTTGCCCATGAAGTTCTCTTGACCTAAAAAATCCTATATAAGGACCCCCGGAGAGTCGTTGAGACGGAGCACACCAGAGACGAAAACACCACCAAACAGAGTGAGATCCAACAAAGATTTTAGGGGGAAACTCCGCCGGAGCCACCTCCGGGGAGATCTCCACCCTCTCCAAAATCTACAGCATCATCACCATGATGAAGAGGGAGTAGTCCACCTTTGGGATATGGGTTTTTGGCAGTAGCTTGATCTATTTCTATCCCGTTCTTCATAGATCTAGTACCATATGAGCCGTTGTACATGATTATGGTCATATTTGTAATTTCTATTTTGTGGATCTTTGTTCTATGATTTGATATTTGAGATTGGAATCTATTTTGTGTAAGATTTTTTGATAGGTGCATATCATGTACCTCATTCTTAATTGCTTGTTTTGATCCAACTTGTATGCAAGAACTTGTATGGGGATAAGTGTGTGTTGGATGGAGTAGCATGGTGGTAGATATTAAATTGTGACGCATAATATTCAAGATCTACTTTGGTTTTTACCTTTCTTTTGCTCCCTCACTAGGTATAAAGTGAAATCACGTGATATAGTTATCATGTGATAGTGTGATAACCTTGTTAGATCAAGGTAGCATATTTGTATTTCAAACATCATATAATATTGCTTAAAGCTATACTCTTATTTGTTTTTAATTCAAGATTGCATGAAGATTTCCCTTTCTTGAGGAGTATAAGAGAGATGTATTCCATCTCTATGTTAGAATGTGGTGCCCATATTAATTCCTTTATCAAGAACATATAGAAATTCCATGAATCTTTATCATTAATGAATTGTTTTGTGATCACTACAACTTAAAAAGAGGGTAGACAAGTGAACCCATGAACCTCGGTCTGATTTTTATTATAAGAAACACCTTTACATTGCATCTACTATCCTTTTTATTTTTTTCAATTCATTATTTCGAAAATAAAAAAACTATCCATACTCGCAATCACTCATAAAAACCCAAAAACAACTCTACTGTCTTCCATATCATATAGTTTGCATTACTTTACTTTACTTTATTTACTTTATATTATATTTTATTTCATATTACTAATACAAAACCTTGAGCTTGACAACCACTTGGTGGAGTTGGGGACACAAGACAAATTATTTTACTCTATAGGTTGCTTGAAGAGGAAAAGTCAAATACCCTTCCATAACCAATTCCCCGAGAGTTTGATATAAACCCTCAAGTCACCCTTGTGGGGAAAAGAAGCTTGCTCAACACTCTGTACTAGGAGTCCCATCGAAAAGTGGTCACGTTTGTTGCCATCAGGTGCCCCCAAAACCCTAGGAGCATGGGCTTGGCCCTTCCTTCTTGAGTTTCCCTCATGTGTCCTTTTTCCCTAGGAAGTTTGTCCCATTAGAGGAATACCCTTTCAAATTAGATTTTAATATTATGTTTAATATTAATTACATTAACTAATATGTAAATACATATTACCAAATCCGATCTGACCCAAAATACCTTTCAGTTCCCCTTTGATATCCTCCGAACAACTTCACAACTTCCCGGAACAATTCCGGTCCCCTCACAGAACTTTTCTGGTTTCCTTCCTTTCTCTGGACAACTTCGGATCTCTCTCCGCGGAACAATTCCGACTTTCTCTTTATCTACTATGATTCCAACTTACGAATGATCTCTAGCTCATCGGACCCTTAAGTGGATCCCCTCATGGCTCGAGAACGGTATAGACATTATCTCTATCAATGATCAGCAGCGGGACCGGGATACCCTTATTGATCCCTGTACTGTTGGGTTCGCAGCATAGAAAACAAAAAAATTCTTACGATGGAAACAACTATGTACAAAGATCTATCTACTATATACAAGCAACGAGCGGATATACATCTGTAGAGAACATACCCTTGAAGACCGACAAAGCTTAACGAGGTTGAACTCGTCGTTGATGTAGACGATCTCTTGCCGATCTCAAGATCGAGAGGAAGTCCTAGCGCCACAAATCAGCAGCGCATCCATGCTCGCACACACGTCCAAGGCACCGAGCAACCTCCGCCTCCTTGCTCCAGCGATGCAGCGGAAGCACAACTCTTTATTGCCAAAAAGCCACCAGGAACATGTATCTCGCTAGTCCAAGACCATGGGGGATAAATACTAGAGGGGAGAGAGATCCTTCACGAGAAGGTGTGAGTGAGAAGTGAGAGGATGGTTTCCTTATATAGGGGAGGTGGGAAGCCCAAGGGGGCATGGTCGCCGGCCATGGAGGATTCCCCCACCTTTCCCTCATTCATGTGGGTGGAAGCTCCACTCACAAAATGCCCCTTCAATTTTCTCCACTCAAATTTCCACCAAATTTAATAAAAACTCTCATTAAATAAAACTCCTTTTATTTATTCAGAATTTTGTCAATTACTTTAATGACAAACATTCACATATAACCCCTTGCTAGTATTTCATTTCACATGCAGAAACATTTTCTGCAATTTCACCAGAAACCAGTTTCGGTATCTAGTGAAATAAATTCTTGCGCTTTCTTATTCTTTTCAGCATGAAACTATTTGCTCCAAATGGTGTCGGTGTCTCTTAAGTGTGTCACCCTATGGTTCGCGAATAATGCCGACATGATCGATACCCCTCTCAAATCAATAATCAGAAGCGGGACCTAGAAATCCATACCGACTCCCACACATTCAACGATGACTTTCTTGTGATCGTGAGAACCATTTACGCTAGTATCTTAATCCCTTTGTTTCCCGATATATTACATGTCCGAGGTTTGATCATCGGTATCTACATACCTAGTTTTATCTAGTTACTGACATGTACTCTTTTCTTGTTCACGTGATATAACATTCTAGTGATCAAATCACTTGCTTGCAAGCTAATCAATGTGATATCACCGAGAGGGCCCAGAGCATATATATCCATCATCGGGATGAACAAATTCCACTCTCGATCCATGGGCCTCAACATAACACTTTAGTAGTACTGAACCCATCTTTATAATCACCCTGTTACGGTGTGACGTTTGATGTTATCAAGATACTCTTCCAGTGTTAGTGATTAACATGATCTCATGGTCTAAGGATTAGGATCACTTCGTATGTTGTTATAGCAATATAAACTCAATGACTTTGATCGTAATGCTATACTTCGGATGAATGTTCATCACACCATTCCAATAATGTTGTGACCTCGTCATAACAACATCCAATGTCCATGATCACGAAACCTTGATCATCTTGTTAATCAACGAGCTAGTTTATAAGAGAGGCATAACTAGGAACTTTCTGTTTGTTTATTAAACACACATGTATTAATGTTTCCATATTAATACAATTATAGCATGCAAAATAAACATTTATCATAAATAAGGAATACGATAATAACCACTTTATTATTGCCACTCGGGCATATTCCCTTCAGTCTCCCACTTGCACTAGAGACAATAATCTAGTTTGAAACTTTGCGTATTGAACACCTATGGCTTTCTGGTGTTCCATATACGCGATTGCAAGTGGTTAACATAATCTACGGATCTGACGCTTTCAGGTCTGTGTGTATTTGTATGTCTTTGCGTCTTCACGCATCACTCATTCTCCAATGAGATGGCATTGTATAAATTTGGTCTTTTGGTGAGACCTTTAGTTCCTTGGGGTTAAATCATGTGGATACTATTGTCGTACAATATATCTTTAGTGTTAGCCTGTTGTGAACCACACCTTAGTTTGATAACAAACTACTTGACACAAATGCCCTCCTGTGCCGTTACTATAGCAGTCATATACTTAGCCTTTTGTTGTAGTATCCGTCACAATGTCTTAACTTTGGAATTCATCCAAATCCATCATGGAATATCCTTTCCATTACATTGTGTAACCCATAGCTTAAATTGAGATAGACTTAATTTTGTATCTTGTGACAAAACTAGTATCAATGTAACGCTTTACAATGAACTATTTGTAATTGTTTGTCACCTCTACACAAATATATTCTTAGTTCTGTCAAAAGATCATAAGAATTTCCTTACTATCGTCCAATGATCATTTTATGATTCATTCTAGTATATGCTCATAACACTTAGAGCATAGGACATATCTGGATGTGTACATATCATGGTATGCTTGATCAAAACATTCTTTTGATTGCACTCATCAAGTGTCAAAGCACTTGAATCTTGTTTCACTTATCAAGTGTCGATACACTTGAATCTTTATTCAATTCTTTTCCATGCGACAAGAACCTTTTCTCTTCATTTCTATATTGAACTCCTTCAATACCTCATATATGTATGTTTGGCACGACCATATTAGCGTCACTATCTATCCATGTAGACATTCATGCTAAATATTCGGGTTTTGCCTAAGTCTTTCATGGAAATGAAATTCTTAACCTTTATCAATAAAAGATACATCATTTCCAATCAACAAGATGTCCTACACATAATGTATTAGAAATATGTCTCTGCGCTCCCACTTAATTTCTTGCAAATGCAAGCATCTTCATCGTCTCCAGATGAAAACTCCTTTAACAGTTTCATGACGGTGAAGATTCCAACTCCACGATGCTTACTTCGACCATTGAAGTTTGCATGCCCTTTTAAGCATCCTTTGAATTTAACAAAACCCTTTGGACCGTGTCTTGTACACGTCCTAGGTAACCATTCTATTAGAAGAACTTGTTTTGTTTATTCAGTTACCATATACCAAAATTATATGTAGTGGTTGCTACATTAATCCGTCCAGACTAAATATCGCTATGAAAGATCAAATCTTGTCATAGTCAACTCCTTGAACATTTTCTTAAAATACTTTACGACATGTCGACTATTTCATAGATGTGAAACATCCATGTCTGTTTCTTTATAGATCCAAATATGACCGATAGGTTTTTACACCTTTCCGGTGGGTCTTCCAAGTTCAAAAAACTTGCTTTCCCGGTATGGAACAATCACAGATTTTATGGCTTGAAGCCATTTGACGGAGTCAGGGCCCATCATTGCTTCTTTGCATGTAGTCGGTTCATCATTTGTAAAACATCTACGCATAGATCCGGCTCTGATACCACTATTGGGTTCACAACATAGAAAACAAAAAATTTCCTACGACGGAAAAAACTTTGTACCAAGATCTATCTACTAGATACAAGCAATGGGTGGATATACATCCGTAGATAACATACCCTTGAAGACCGACAAAGCTTATCTAGTTTGAACTCGTGGTTGATGTAGATGATCTCTTGTCGATCTCAAGATCGAGAGGAAGTCCTAGCGCCGTAAATCAGCAGCGTATCCATGCTCGCACACACGTCCGAGGCACCGAGCAACCTCCGCCTCCTCACTCCAGTGATGCATCGGAAGAACAACTCTTTCTTGCCAAAAAGCCACCGAGAACATGTATCTCGCTTGTCCGAGACCATGGGTATAAATGCTAGAGGGGGGAGAGATCCTTCACGAGGAGGTGTGAGTGAGAAGTGAGAGGAGGGGATCCTTATATAGGGGAGGGTCAGCCCAAGGGGGCATGGCCGCCAGCCATGGAGGGTGCCCCCACCTTTCCCTCATTCATGTGGGTGGAAGCTCCACTCACAAAATGCCCCTTCAATTTTCTCCACTCAAATTTCCACCAAATTTAATGCAAACTCTCATTAAGTAAAACTCCTTTTATTTATTCAAAATTTTGTCAATTACTTTAATTACAAACATTCACATATAACCCCTTGCTATTATTTCATTTCACATGCAGAAACACTTTCTGCAATTTCACCTGAAACCAATTTCGGTATCTAGTGAAATAAATTGTTGCGCTTTCTTATTCTTTTCAGCATGAAACTATTTGCTCCAAATGGTGTCGGTGTTTCTTAAGTGTGTCACCCTACGGTTCGCGAATAATGCGGACATGATCGAGACCTCTCTCAGATCAATAATCGCGAATAATGCGGACATGTTGAAAACACTAAGTTTTTGTTCGACAAAAACTCCCAAGGAACCACCAATGAATATTGAGGAACCTTTAACCCTTGTTCAACCACAAGTTTTTAACTTAGAAATTGGGATAAGGAGATCCTTGATAGCTTCCATGTCTTGATGCTCAAATTGTCCATTGTCGGGGACATGGCTAAGTACTTAGATTTTTCCTTCTCGAGAGGTGGTGCACTTTCCCCACAAGACTCGACATGCATCGAGGCAAGATATTTCAGAAGCCTTCCCTTAGACCAAATGGACGTGTTCCAACCTATCACCCCAAACCAACTTTTGTCCATCTGGCTAAGTTATTGCAACCTTTATGATCCAGGCAGAGCCCATATTGCCATGTGGCTGCACTTGAAGCTTCTCAACATTTGACATCTCAAATATCTTTGTCCATGGGTGGCTTTCCACAAGTGAGATACACAAGGTAGGCCATGAATATGGGGCCCTGGGTAACCACTCAACACAATCCATTCATTCCATTCCACCCAGGTGATTCATTCACTTAGTTGGTTTATTAAGCAAAAAACATAAGTCAAAAGACTTAGCAAAATTTCCATAGCATGTATATAAACCACCCTTGTTTGCTACTAGCTAGGCTAAGCATGATAGTAGTAGGAATCTTAACTTAGGGAAAATTCTACTAAGGCATCATCTACTAGGATTTCCCATGGCATAGTTAACACATAGAAAATTCCATGCAAGTCCTACTTAGAAATATCACTAATGCATAGTTAAAATAATAGGACAAAATGTATGAAGCACCACTTGACCTTTTAGTAGATAAACTAGGTTCACTCCTTGATCTTGCAAATTTCACACTCTTCAAAGTTCACTACAATTCAATCAAGCAAGGCACAAATTCAATCTAGCATTCAAACAATTCACCACATAAAATAATAAAAGCAAAGCAATGCATGCAAGCATGCAAAAGATTGTTTTATTTGGAAAAGTGGTTTCTAATAAGGTTTTAAACATTTCAAAACACCTAATGGTCATTTATAAAAGTGGCAAAACCATTTAAAATCAAGTTAGTGAAAATGGGCCATTTAAATCATTTTTGTTTTGCTAGAAATGATTTTAATCAAAGGAATAATTTCTATTGTTTGACAAATATATTTTTAAACACCAATGTTAGTGTTTATGGTCAAAGTGTTTAAAAATAAATCTATTTGCAAAAGGTTTCACTCAAAAACCATTTTTAAATCATAACAACATTTTTATTTTACTAGAAATGCCTTCATTCAAAGTAATAATTTTCCAATGTTAACAAAATATATTTCTAAACCCAAAAGCTTTTGTTTCTGGTCATTAGGTTCAAAAAAATCGTTTGAAAAGATTTTATCCAAAAATCATTTTTAGAATAATTTTTATACTCAAAATAGGCCTAGAAATGTTTCTGCAAAAACACCTAATTTTCCTGAAGCAAATTACTAAACTAAGGGCATGGTTGCAAAGTTCAGATTTTTGTAAATCCATTGATATAAAATTTGCAATTTTTGGCCAAGCAGATCAAAAGTTATGATTTTTGCAAGTTTAAACATTCAAAACCATTTTCTGGATTTTAAACAAATAGAACTAGCCACGTGGAGTGATCCTATTGGGCGATACCGGTTCGACAGGATCGCGTGATGTGGAGTGTTGGATTTAAAGGGATCTATGTGGATCAGATTGTACATAACGATTCGTTTAAGTGATCTATTCTAAGTCATGCGATCAAGATGTAACAGGCAGCATCGCTCTGACCACGAACTGGTGGTGCTGGCGACGGCGCGCAGCGGTGGCGCTCGGGCAGAGGTGTTCCGGCCACTATAGGAAGCGAGGGAGGAAGAGGAGTGGCTCACCAGGTTCACCGTGGAGTGGGGATGCTCGAGGTGGTCGTCGTCGACGAAGGGGCGCACGGGTTTTCTGACAATTTCTCGTCGGAGTCATCACTGGCGTCGGGTGTGTCTATTCGTCGTTGGGGGCGAGGCTACAAGGCACCAGGAGTCAAAAGAGATGTGTCATTAGACACGCAAGAGTGAGGCAAGAATGTGAGTGTCATCGAGGGGAGCGGCGTGGTCAGTACTTATGGGGAGAGGTCGCCGGAGTCGAAGCCGAAGACGGTGGCGAGTAGGCGTTGTCCTTGCCGACGTTTCGGGGTGTGCACGTGCAAGTATAAGGTGCTGGTAGGTGCACGAGGAGTTGGGGAGTGCTTCTCGTGGAAACTAGGGCAAGGAGGTGGCTGGAGTTGGTCGGAAATGTCGTGGAGGTTCGCCGGAGCAAAGGAAGTTGTGAGTAGCAATTCGTACAGCCCTGGGGCGGAGAGGAGATGGCGAGTGAGGAGAAAGAGAGAGGGGACAGGGGTGCTTATGAAGGCATGGTCGTTGGCGAGGATTGATCGCGCAGTAAAGCGAATTCAAGTCGAGAAATTAACGCAAGAACGGCAGCGAGAAAATGGGGAGGAATTGGTCGTGCGAGGACGACGATGACGTGGTGGAGGTGGGTCCTCGCGTTCAGTGAGAGAGTGGGTTGGGTGTTCGGTGAGAAAGTAACGGGAACGTGCCGGGTGGGCTGCGTTGTTGGGCCAGAGGCTTTGCTCGGCTGGGTAGGTTAGTGGGCTGGGTCTTTTCTATTTTTTTATCTCTGTTTTCTTTTTCTTTTTCCTTTTCTAATTCCCGTTTTGATTTTATTCAAATGTTTTTAACCATTTGTTTGTATTCAAATTTCCAGAACTTTTTCAGTAGGTTTGCACTTATTTATTAGTGTATTTTGAAATTTCATTTTTGAATAATTCAAAATATTTTAATGCGATTCAATATTCATTTAAAAGGGGCTTCTGTCTTTATTCAAGTAATATTTAATATGATTCATAAACTCACTTTGAATTCAGATTTTTATTAAACCTTTTCAGTAGGTTTAATCTTATTTAATAATGTATTTAAATAATCCATTTTAGAATATTTCTTATATTCTCTTATGGTTTGTTATTTATTTAAATTAGACATTTGTCTTTATTTAAATATGGTTCCAATCCATATTATTTATTCAAATAATTATTTTAAAGTTAATTAGATAACTTTTAACCCACTTTGGCATTTTCCATTATTTTTTCCATGATTTAATTAATCATTTATATTAGGGATTTTTTCTTCTTTTAAATCAATTATGGTTCAAGTCCATATAAGTTTTTATTCAAATAATCTTTATTCCTTTATTTTATTTGTATTATCTTTATTCCATTTTCTTATGGATTTAATTCAAGTTTCAAATTGTCTTCTAAATAATTTTCTTGGGATTTATTATTTAGTTTAGGCAATTTGTCTTTATTTAAATAAAATTGAATATGATTTATTCTATATGATTTTATTTAAATAATCTTTTACTAATTTTTATTATTCAATAAAATTTCATTTGTTTATGGATTTGGCCAAGATTTAATTTATCTTTTAATTATTCCTTATCTATTTATTTATTTATTTATTTACTTATTTCTTTGCCTTATAAAATCCGTATTTTTTTGTTTATAGATCCAAAATTGGTGGTTCCAATTTGTATAATTTTATTTAATATTTGTTTATCTTTTTAAATCCTTTTAGGATTATTTTGCTCATAATTTGGTATGGATTTGGTTAGGAGCTTTATTAGCCTTGTAAATTAATTCCTTTTATTTTATTAAATTCATAAGTTTTTATCCATGGCTCCAAATTAAATGAAACCAATTTATATGGTTTTATAATATTTTTATTTATATTTCTTGATCATTTAAAAATGTTTTTTTCTGAATTCTTATATGGATCAAATCCATAGTCTTAGAGAGATCTTGGAAATGATTTTCTTCAATTAGGGTTTTAGGGTTTTGATTTATTTTCCCAAGTGTTTAAATTCAAGATACATTCATTGATGAATGCATTTCACTTGATTGAAATTTTGTTGGATTCCCTTTTGATTCAAATTTGTTCAAGAAGGGTTTTGATGTTTCCATTTAGAAGCAAAAAGTTTCCTTTCACCCTAAATTTCAACAATTATTTATTTTGTTTATTTATTTTTCACATTTCAAAATTTGGAAAATTTTGGGATGTGAGAGGATACCACCCTTAAAAGAAATCTCGTCCTGAGATTTGGGAAGGCTAGAGGTTACAAGTTGGCTTCAAGACAACTAGAGTGCTACCACCCTTAAAAGATTTTGACTAGATTACATCTTGGTTTACTTGGTCTCTCGATGTAACTTCTGTGGACAGTTGTTGGCATAGTGTTCTTTGTCTCCACATTTGAAACATGTGACAAGGTTGATGTCTTAAGGTATCTTCTTTGAACAATTTGATGCATGATGGCCTAGATCTTTGCAGTTGTTGCACATCACTTGGATAATATCATTCTTCATCTTTGGTATCATTACCTCTTATTTGTTTCCTTGGCTCTTCTTCTTTTCTGGACATTTATTGGCATAGTGTCCCATCTCTTTGCAATCGAAACATTGCACCTGGCTATTGTCCTTCTTCTTCTTGGGTTTCTCCAAAGCTAGGAGTTCTCTTAGTTCATGTTCTTCATACTTCACCTCAAAGGTGGGAAAGCTTCCTCGGTTTCTTGAATGATTCCTTGGATAATTCCATGTTTCCTCTTTTGTCCACCATGGTGGGTTACAATGTATGGGGGTGCAAACTGAGGTTTGACTTTGTATTCCTCCTTCTTGGCAGAAGTTGTTCCCTTATGGAGTTTTCCAAACATTTGATGCATTCCATCTTGTTTCATTTGTTGAACTATAGGATAGATGGGGCATTAGATAGGGACATGATTATTTCCTTCACATAGGAAACAAGTAACTTGAGACGTGGGACATTGTTTAGTTGGATGTTTCTCTTCACAATCAGGGCATTGGTCCACATGCTCTTTATAAGTGTGTCCTATGTCTCCACAAATATTACAAGCTTGAGTTCCCTCTATAATACCATCCTTGATATCATTGTTGTCACAATCTCCTTGGATAAGGTTGCTTCTCATGTTGATCATCTAGTTGGTCATCCTTTGCAACAATTGGGATTGGGTTTCCAAGAATTTTTGCATGGTTGGGTCTAACCCATTGTTATTGGATAAAAATTGAGTTGTCACTTGATTCAACTGGGCTTGGGTTGCTAGTAGTTGTTCTCTCATGTGTATCTCTTGGTTGTTGTTGTTCTTGTCACCATTCTTGATGTTGGAGTCTCTTGGAGAAGTCATCTGTTTGGGTTGGATTGGGATTAGATTAGGCAAAAGATTTCTAGAGTAAGAATACTACTCACACACACACAACAATTCACACAAAGCAATGAGCAAGCAATCATAATCAAACATTCCACTCAAACAACAAGTTTTCAAGCACATTTTTTTAGGCAACAAAATATTTTTGATTCACCACATCAGTTGGTGTGATCAATAAATCAATCTAAACTAAACACTAGTATGGTGGTCAAACTATGGTTATCACCTGAGATCCATCCATTCTTCTTAGTTGTTTCTTCATGAACAAGATCATTGTATCCTTGGAAAAATTCTTGCATCTTGGTCACAAAGCTTCAAAGGTGACGATTGTTCCTTCTAGGTTGTGTTTCCTTAGTCTTCAAGTCTTGAGTAATATTTCCTGTCTCACTTGAAGTCCTTGGTGATGTCCAAGTTGAAGTCCTTCATGAAACTAAAGTTGAAGTCATTGGTGATGTTGAAGTCCTTTGCTCATGTTGGAGTTTTGTCCATCAAGTTGAAAAGAGGGGAGATGTAGAATCAAAACAAAAAGGTTGAGGAAAGAGTTTACAAGATTTTTTTGTAAATAAGTTTGAACAAATACAACTCCTATTTTTCTAAGGGGTTTTGTCCAATCCTAGGGTTACAATCCTACAGGAAACACAGTGCTCTGATACCATCTGTAGAGGTCCCAACCTGATAAGGTAGAGATCCTTGTGTTTACAATGCTAGTCCCTGGATCAATAGCTAGCATCCACAGTTTAAGATGTAATATCAAGAAACAAAGGTCATATTACAACTTATAACCAGGAATAAAATAATACATTACATCTTACATACCTCATTTGGCTATCTCATTACAATGCAGCAAATATAACTAAGTAGCATGGAGTCCTTCATCTTCAAGGTGCCACATGCAATCATGTTGGTTGTAGACTTGTAATCATATTCAACACACTTCACTAACATCAAATAAACCTGCAACATAATAAGTTATAGCCATAAGGGTCAATACATTTGAATTGTATTGGCAAGTGATACTATGGTAGAATAGTAGTACCTATCATCTATATGCATTTGGGTGAGTGGAGCTTAGGCTTGCTTTGCTTAAAACAGGCTTTTCCTATTGGTTGAAAACACTAAGTTTTTGTTTGACAAAACTCCCAAGGAACCACCAATGAATATTAAGGAACCTTTAACCCTTGTTCAACCACAAGTTTTTAACTTAGAAATTGGGATGAGGAGATCCTTGATAGCTTCCATGTCTTGATGCTCAAATTGTTCATTGCCGGGGACACGGCTAAGTACTTAGATTTTTCCTTCTCGAGAGGTGGTGCACTTTCCCCACAAGACTCGACATGCATCGAGACAAGATCTTTCAAAAGCCTTCCCTTAGACCAAATGGAAGCGTTCCAACCTATCACCCCCTACCACCTTATGTCCATATGGGTAAGTTATTGCAACCTATATGATCCAGGCAGAGCCCATATTGCCATGTGGCTGCACTTGAAGCTTCTCAACATTTGACATCTCAAATCTCTTTTTTCCTGGGTGGCTTTCCACAAGTGAGATACACAGGGTATGCCATGAATATGGGTCCCTGGGTAACCACTCAACACAATCCATTCATTCCATTCCACCCAGGTGATTCATTCACTTAGTTGGTTTATTAAGCAAAAAACATAAGTCAAAAGACTTAGCAAAATTTCCATAGCATGTATATAAACCACCCTTGTTTGCTACTAGCTAGGCTAAGCATGATAATAGTAGGAATCTTAACTTAGGGAAAATTCTACTAAGGCATCATCTACTAGGACTTCCCATGGCATAGTTAACACATAGAAAATTCCTTGCAAGTCCTACTTAAAAATATCACTAATGCATAGTTAAATTAATAGAACAAAATGTCTGAAGCACCACTTTCCTTTTTAGTAGAGAAACTAGGTTCACTCCTTGATCTTGCAAATGTCACACTCTTCAAAGTTCACTACAATTCAATCAAGCAAGGCACAAATTCAATCTAGCATTCGATCAATTCACCACATAAAATAATAAAAGCAAAGCAACTCATGAAAGCATGCAAAAGATTGTTTTATTTGTAAAGGTGGTTTCTAATAAGGTTTTAAACATTTCAAAACACCTGATGGTCATTTATAAAAGTGGCAAAACCATTTAAAATCAAGTTAGTGAAAATGTGCCATTTAAATCATTTTTGTTTTGCTAGAAATGATTTTAATCAAAGGAATAATTTCTATTGTTTGACAAATATATTTTTAAACACAAATGTTAGTGTTTATGGTCAAAGTGTTTAAAAATAAATCTATTTGCCAAAGGTTTCACTCAAAAACCATTTTTAAATCATAACAACATTTTTATTTTACTAGAAATGCCTTTATTCAAATTAATAATTTTCCAATGTTAATAAAATATATTTATAAACCCAAAAGCTTGTGTTTCTGGTCAGTAGGTTCAAAACAAATCATTTGCAAAATATTTTACCCAAAAATAATTTTTAGAATAATTTTTATACTCAAAATAGGCCTAGAAATGTTTCTGCAAAAACACCTAATTTTACAGAAGAAAATTACTAAACCAAGGGCATGGTTACAAATTTCACATTTTTGTGAATCCATTGATATAAAATTTGCAATTTTTGGCCAAGCAGATCAAAAGTTATGATTTTTGCAAGTTTAAACATTCAAAACCATTTTCTGGATTTTAAACAAATAGAACTAGCCACGTGGAGTGATCCTATTGGGCGATACCGGTTCAGAAGGATCGCGTGATGTGGAGCGTTAGATTAAAAGGGATCTATCTGGCTTAGATTGGACATACCGATTCGTTTAAGTGATCTATTCTAAGCCATGCGATCAAGATCTAACGGGCACCATCGCTCTGACCACGAACTGGTGGCGCTGGTGACGGTGCGCAGCGGCGGCACTCGGGGAGAGGCGTTCCGGCGACTACAGGAAGCGAGGGAGGAAGAGGAGTGGCTCACCAGGTTCGCCGTGGAGTGGGGATGCTCGAGGTGGTCGCCGTCGACGAAGGGGCGCACGGGTTTTCTGTCAATTTCTCGCCAGAGTTGTCACTGGTGTCGGGTGTGTTTGTTCGTCGTCGAGGGTGAGGCTACAAGGCAACAGGAGGCAAAAGATATGTGGCATTAGACGCGCAAGACAATACTAGGAAAACGCCTATTCGTGGCGCACCTGAAAAGGCCTTCCGTGGCGCACTACGGCTATCTCGTATCCGTGGCGCACTGCATGGTGCGCCATGGTTGTGTCGAGATAGGCGTGGCACACTGCCAGGTGCGCCACGGCTAGGGGTACAGGGTGCGCCACGGATGTGTTTTTCAAAAAACAAAAAAAATGCAAAAAACACCCTTGTTTTGAATTGCAAAAGCAATCGGGTCCATGCGCCGCCGTCGTGTCGCCTCGCTAGAGCATGTTCGTGGCCACGACCTACCACCGCAGGGAGGTGCGGGAGGCCATCCCCGTGGTAGTCCTTGCCGGCATCGAGGAAATAGATGGTTGGAGAAGGGGAGGTATGACAAGAGTGAGGAAGAGAAGAAGAGAGGGAGGAAGGTAGGTAGGTAGGTGAGGAGAAGGAGGCTGCCGTCGCCTGTCGTTGCTGCAAGGAGGAGGAGGCCGCCGTCGCCTGTCGTCGCTGCAAGGAGGAGGAGGCCGCCGTCGCCAGTAGTCGCTGCGAGGAGGAGGAGGACGTCGTCGCCAGTCGTCGCTGCGAGAAGGAGGAGGAGGCCGCCGTCGCCCGTCGTCGCTGCAAGGAGGGGGAGAAGGCCGTCGTCGTGCCACCGTCACTTGAAGGAGAGGAAGAGGCCGAAGCAAGGACGCCGGAGCAAGGTGGCCAGAGATAGGTGAAGGGGAAAATGGGAAGGAGGAGAAGGAGAAGGAAGAAGGAGAAGGAAAAGGGGGAGGGAAAGTTGAGGGGTAGGTGGGCGGGGTGGTGATTCAAATTTGAATCCCGCCCATGCTTATCCGTGGCGCACTAGGTGGTGGTGCGCTACGGGTAAGTTGCCCTCTATTTTTTTCTGCAGGAAAAAACGGTCTTTTGACCATAACTTTTTACTCTTTTCGAATTTTGAAAATCTAAAAAATCGCTAAACGACCAGAGGTGGTTGCGAGCAGATGTGAAATCTCGTTCTCGTCATTTTGGTATATTATACAATTTTTTCGATATCATATGCAAAAGTTATGGCCTTTTACCGTGGTATGACTTTTTTGCACAAAAAGTGGAAACTCATGTTTATTAATTTTCCTAAAAACTATACCACATTACCTACCTAAAGATGAAAGGATTTTATTTTTTGAAGTGTTCATTATTTCCTTTTATTTTTTTCAAAACCTAAAAAGGCGATCCACGGGGGGGTGGAGTTGGTGCATGCCACTTAGCTGTAGGGCACTAGGGCAAAGTGCCCTACGGCTAAGTTGACCCAGTTGCAGCAGCAAACATGCCTGTAGCGCACTAGGTCAAGGTGCCATACGGATAAGTGACACATTTGTAGCGCACCTTGACCTAGTGCGCTACGGGTATGTGTGATGTGGCCACATGTGCCCTGGCCCACACATAGCCGTGGCGCACCACCCCCATGTGCGCCACGCTTATGACAGTTAGCCGTAGGGCGCCTGTGGGCAGTGCGCCACGCCTATTTTACCCGTGGGGCACCACTAGCAAGTGCGCGACAGAAGTGTGGATTACCTATAGCCGTTTTCCTAGTAGTGAGAGTGAGGCGAGAACATGAGTGTCATCGAGGGGTAGCGGCGCGGTCGGTACTTACGGGGAGAGGTCGCCGGAGTTGAAGTCGAAGACAGTGGCGAGTAGGCGTTGTCCTTTCCGACGTTTTGGGGCACGCGCGTGCAAGTAGAAGGTGCTGGTAGGTGCGCGAGGAGTTGGGGAGTGCTTCTCGTGGAAACTAGGGAAAGGAGGTGGGTGGCGTTGGTCGGAATTGCCGTGGAGGTTCGCGGAGCAGAGGAAGTTGCGAGTAGCAATTCGAGCAGCCCTAAGGCGGAGAGGAGATGGCGAGTGAGAGGAAAGAGAGAGGGGATAGGGGCGCTTATGAGGGCGTGGTTGCTGGTGAGGATTGATCGCGCAGTAAAGCAAATTCAAGTCGAGAAAATAACGCACGAACGGCAGCGGGAAAAAGGGAGGAATTGGTCGCGCGAGGACGACGATGACGTGGTGGAGGTGGGTCCTCGTGGTCAGTGAGAGAGTGGGTTGGGTGTGCGGTGAGAAAGTAACGGGCAGGTGCCTGGTGGGCTGCGTTGTTGGGCTGGGTAGGTTAGTGGGTTGGGTCTTTTCTATTTTTTTCTCTCTTTTCTTTTTCTTTTTCCTTTCCTAACACCTATTTTGATTTTATTCAAATGTTTATAACCATTTGTTTGTATTCAAATTTCCAGAACTTTTTCAGTAGGTTTGCACTTATTTATTAGTGTGTTTTGAAAGTCCGTATTTGAATAATTCAAAATATTTTAATGTGATTCAATATTCATTTAAAAGGGGCTTCTGTCTTTATTCAAGTAATATTTAATATGATTCATAAACTCACTTTGAATTCAGATTTTTATTAAACCTTTTCTAAACCTTTTCGGTAGGTTTTATCTTATTTAATAATGTATTTAAATAATCCATTTTAGAATATTTCTTATTTTCTCTTATGGTTTGTTATTTATTTAAATTAGACATTTGTCTTTATTTAAATAAGATTTAAATATGGTTCCAATCCATATTATTTATTCAAATAATTATTTTATTCTTTTTAAGTTAATTAGATAACTTCTAACCCACTTTGGCAATTTCCATTATTTTTCCATGATTTAATTAATCATTTATATTTGGGATTTTGTCTTCTTTTAAATCAATTATGGTTCAAGTCCATATAATTTTTTATTCAAATAATCTTTATTCCTTTATTTTATTTGTATTATCTTTATTCCATTTGATTATGGATTTAATTCAAGTTTCAAATTGTCTTCTAAATAATTTTCTTGGGATTTATTATTTAGTTTAGGCAATTTGTCTTTATTTAAATAAATTTGAATATTGGTTTAATCCATATGATTTTATTTAAATAATATTTTACTCCTTTTTATTATTCAATAAACTTTCATTTGTTTATGGATTTGGCCAAGATTTAATTTATCTTTTAATTATTCCTTATTTATTTATTTATTTCTTTGCCTTATAAAATCCATATTTTTTAATTTATAGATCCAAAATTGGTGATTCCATTTTGTATAATTTTATTTACTATTTGTTTATCATTTTAAATCCTTTTAGGATTATTTTGCTCATAATTTGGTATGGATTTGGTTAGGAGCTTTATTAGCCTTGGAAATTAATTCCTTTTATTTTATTAAATTCATAAGTTTTTATCCATGGCTCCAAATTAAATGAAACCAATTTCTATGGTTTTATAATATTTTTATTTATCTTTCTTGATCATTTAAAAATGTTTGTTGCTGAATTCTTATATGGATCAAATCCATAGTCTTAGAGAGATCTTGGAAATGATTTTGTTCCATTAGGGTTTTAGGGTTTTGGTTTATTTTCCCAAGTATTTAAATTCAAGATACATTCATTGATGAATGCATTTCACTTGATTGAAATTTTGTTGGATTCCCTTTTCATTCAAATTTGTTCAAGAAGAGTTTTGATGTTTCCATTTAGAATAAAAAAGTTTCTTTTCACCCTAAATTTCAACAAATATTTATTTTGTTTATTTATTTTTCGCATTTCAAAATTTGGAAAATTTTGGGATGTGCTAGTTTATGACTATTGCAATGATGAACCTCGTGACTTGATCGTGTCACAATCTTTGAGGAAATGTCCATCACATCATTCACCAATGATATGACTTCATTGTCAGCTGCACTATCACCCATGATCAGGAAACCTTGATCATCTGCTGCCCAGCGAACTAGTAAGAATAGAGGCTACTAGGTACTCATGTTTCATATCACACTTGTAGCAATGTTTCCACTTGATACAGTTATAGCACAATATGAAACTATTATGAACTTATTAGGAAATGACAATAATAAACCTCTTTATTATTTTCCTCTAGGACATATTCCCTTTAGTCTCCCACTTGCAAGATTATGCACTCATGGTCTTCGAGACAACAAAAGATCCAATATCTGAAAACATCATCATTGGTCTGGTAAGGACTAATGTTTAAAGAAGCAAGATGCTATTTTACATAAGTGATGTAATGCAACTTTGTAAACTTAAACTCCCTGGAATAATGTTGATGATCTAGCGTTTTGGGAATTATGAATGGTTTCTTTAGAATATGTTGTCCTTTTAGATCAGTTGCACACCTGTGCTTCTTATTAGGCTTGTGAGAGTGTGTAAAATAAATTTTAAATACAATAAGTAGCATGCAATAATAAAGCACTCAAGTGTGGAATGCTATCCAAAGAATTTTTATATAAATATTGTTAATCAATTAGAGCCTTTATAGAAATGTTTAAGAATTACTTTTGATGTATCTTGAAAGGATAAATTTTGAAAAACTTATTAAACTAAGTAAAAGAATTTAAAATTGAAGGTAACTACTTTTACGGTTTCTTCCTAATTCTAATTATCAAGGAAGAAAGTATTACTACTTTTGAATTAAATACCAAACTTGTAATTGTGTCTTATATGTCTTGAATATGAAATGATATTATATGTTGTTTACTTCATAATACTTTATAAAGGTGGAATAGAATTATTAATTTTTATTTGAGTAGTGTTTCTTAACATTATAAGTGAATTGAAGCATTTATATAATTAGGAGTTGGTGGTGATATTATACAAACATGGAGAGGATATTATTTGGATTACTTAAGAATTATCCTTAGATTTGAATATCCTCATGAATTTGTAAAAGAAATGATAGTGAAAATGTTAAATGGTTCAAAAATATTAATGGTGAGGCTTGTATGCTTGGTAAAATCTTTTTGGGGAAATAATATACATTAATTTTTGAATGATAATTTGAGAAAATGTATTTAGGGTGTTTTGGATTATTTTTATCTTATGCTAACAATAATTAAAATTATGATTACCATTATACTTTCAATGAATAATAGCAAAGATATATGCAATTTTATATAACATTTTATAATTTAATGATTAAAGAAAAAGGCTTAAATTCAAGTTATTTTAGTATTAAATTTTACTTACTTCAAAAGTGAAGTATTATATTTTAACATGTAGATCTTATTTCTATGATCATTTTGGTATGTTATATGTATTTCCGAATTTTAAATAATAAGACATGACTTTGCTAAGTTTTATTTCTTAATGGAACATTTGTTAAATTACAAACTGTTTCATTTAAGTTATATACACACTATATGAATATAGTTTTAAACTATAGATCTTAGTTTTCTAAGAATTTTTGTTATAAAATACGTATTTCTTTGGATTAATATGAATTACCTATGAATTCTCTTATATTTAAACATTTCTGTAATTACTGAAACTATTAAATTGATTTATTGCGTCAACAAGACACTAAGCTGACACCAACATGGAGTAGGGTTATTTTGTACTGAGGCTGAGCTAGCCCTAGTCACCGACCTGTGGGCCATATGCCCACGTCAGTCTCCACAGAGGCATTCAATGGGTCAACGATCCACGACTACAATAACGATACATCATGGTGACATCATCACGGCACCCGCGTCGGACGGTGGTCGTTGGAGGCGACTGTAGAGGCTTGAACCCAATAAGGTACAAGTCCCTGTGTTTACAGTGTTAGTCCCTGGATCGAATAGCTAGCACCCACAGTTAAAGATGTAATACCAAGAAATAAAGGTCATATTACAACTTATAACCAGGAATAAAATAATTCATTACAACTTACATAGCTCATATGACTATCCTATTACAAAGCAGCATATATAACTAAAGCATGGAGTCCTTCATCTTCATATATCACAGGCAATCATGTTGATTGTAGACTTGTAATCCCTACTCATCACACTTCACTAACAATAAACAAACCTACAACATGATAAGTTACAGCCACAAGGGTCAATACATTTGAATTGTATTGGCAAGTGATATTATATTGATATTTAGAATCTAACATCTACATGAATATATGGCTAAGTGGAGTTTTGGCTGGCCTTTGCATAAAATAAGTTTTCCCTATCCTTTGTAAAATAGTTTCTCTTTTTCAAAACACTTTATCAAACAATGGCATACTGGAGTCACACTAGGTGCTACCGTTGTTCACCCATCAAGTTTTAACTTAGAGAAATTGGGATGAGGAGATTCCTGATCATTTCAATGTCTTTGATGCTCAGAATGTCCATTACCGGGGACACGGCTAAGTACTTAGGTTTTACCCTCTCGAGAGGTGGTGCACTTTCCCCACAAGACTCGACATGCATCGAGACGATACTTTTCAGAAGCAATCCCTCAGACCACCATGGACGCGTTCCATCCTATCATCACTACCACCTTTTGTCCATCTGGCCGAGTTCTTGCAACCTAGTTGGTCAAGGCAGAACCCATATGCCATGTGGCTGCACTGGAAGCTTCTCAACACTAAACATCTCAAATCTCTTTGTTCCTGGGTGTCCATCCATAAGTGAGATACACCAGGGGAAACCATAGAAATGGGCCCTGAGTAACCACTCAACACAAACCATACCTTCCATTCCACCCAGGTGTTTCATTAACAAGTTGTTCTGTTAGTCAAAAACACATAGGCATAACTTTTCATAATATCATAACATGAGTTTCCACCCTTGAATTCTAATAGCTAGGCTAAGCATACTAGCATGACATGTCTCTTAACTTAGTAAAATTCCGACCAGGATATATTCTATAGGATCTACCATAGCATAGCAATATACAAAATAGTCCTGTCATGCATACTACAAAAATATCACTATGTAATATTGAAAAGATAGGACTTTTGATGACCAAGGTATCACTTGACTTTTTAGTAGAGAATATAGGTACTCTCCCTGATCTTGCAATTGTCACACTCCTCAAAGTTCACTATAATACAATCAAGCAAAACACACATTCAAAACTAGCACAAAAAAATAACAAATCAAAACAAGAAAAACAAAGAAATGCATGCAAGCATGCAAAAGGTTATTTTATTGAAAAAATGGTTTCTAACCAGGTTCTAAACATTTCAAAACACCTACTAGTCTTTTATAAAAGTGGAATTTCATTTGAAACCAAGTTAGTGAAAATAAGTCATATAATTCATATTTCTTTGGTTAGAAAAGCTTTTATTCAAAGGAATAATTTCTAGTGTCAACAAAACATATCTTTAATTTCAATTGTTAGTTCTTATGGTCAGAGGGTTCAAAACAAAACCATTTTCAAAAGGATTTACTAAAAAATAATTTTTAGAACAATTTTTATAGCCATAATAGCCCTAAACAAGTCTCTGCACAAAACTCTAATTTTTTAGAAGCAAATGACCAAAGTAAGGCCATAGATGCAAAGTTCTCATTTTCTGAATCCATAGACACCTTATTTGTAATTTTTGGATTTACAGAACAAGTTATTGATTTTACAAGTTTAAACATCTATTAGATCAAATTCTGGATTTTAAATCAAACTCACAAACACGTGGTGTGATCTGATTGGTCAATACCGCTTCATGCGGATCTAGCGATGCAGGCCCTTAGATCTAACTAAAAACGCACGGACCAGATCAGGTGATACCTCTTCGACAAGTGATCTAATCCTAACCCTACGATGTAGATCCAATGGACCTGAGCGTTTGACCATAGTCTGGCGGCGTTGACGATGGTGCGCGGCGGCAGCGCGGTGGGAGGGTGGCACTCCGGCGACTCAGAAGGGTAAGGGGAGGGAAAGAGGGTGTTACCAGGGTCGTAGGGACGTGGCGGTTCTCAAGGTGGTCGTGGGCGAGGCCGGGTGCTCTGGTTCGCTGCCGATTACTTGCCGGAGTTCGTGCTGATGGCGTTGTTTGCTGACGGAGACGAAACTGAGCATCTAGGGATCAAGCAAGCAAAATAAAGGCATCAGTGAGTGCGCCTAAGGGTATCGGTCACAACAATGCGAGGCAGAGGGCAAGGAGTGGTCGGGCTCACTAGAAAATTCTCGCCGGAGTTGCGGCCGTCGTTGGTCGCTTGCAGGCGATGTCGTTGCCAAGCGTCTGGTGCACAAGAAAGCAAGCGATTAGTGTCGATAGATGCGCACGACAATGGTGAGCAAGCTAGCGTGAACCAGAGGTCAATAGGAGGTCTGGGCTCACTGTATTTCTCGTCAGAGACAGCGGTGGCGTGAGCTCAGTTCAGCGCAGCCTGGGGGCTCTCTGGTGCGGGGAAGTGAGGGGAAACGGAGATGAGGGACAAGTGGTTAAGAGGGAGTGGTCGGGGATAGAGATTACACCTCTAATAAATGTAATTTATGCGATTTGAATTTGCGAGGAAACGGCAGAGGGGAAGAACGGGTCCTGCGCGCAGTTGATGACGAAGCTGACGTGGCCGTGGGACTAGGGTGTCAGGGAGTGAGTGGTTGTGTGTGCGGGTGATAGAAGAACATGTAGGGGTTCGTAGCATGGAAAAAAAAAATTTCTACCGCATACAAACAAACAAGCCAAGATCTATCTACTAGATTGTAGCAACGAGTCGATGGAATAACTCACCCTCGAAGATTCCAAAGTGTTTAACGAGAGCGGATTCTCGTGGGTGATGTAGTCGTACTCTTTCCGATCTCAAGATCATGTAGACGATCCTTCCGGCGCTGCGTTCCGGCAGCGCTCCCGCAGTCGGTCACACGTTCGGTACTCGACGAAGACCTTCCTCTCCCTTGTTCCAGCAGGCAGCGGAGGTTGTAGCACTCTCCTCGCGATTCCGGCAGCATAACGGCGTGGTACCGGAAGTAGAGGAGAGATCTCTCAGGGCTTCGCCTTAAGACGGAGCAAGTATGGTGGACTATGAGAGAGCCTCGATGATCTAGGGTTTAGACACACCAAGTAGAAGGGGCTAGGCCGGCGGCTAGGGCAACTAGAAGCCCCAACTTGGCGGCTTGGGAGAAAACCCTAGGGCGGCGGCGGCTATGGTGGGCGGCGGCGGCTAGGGTTAGAATTTAGAGGGAAAGGTGTAGGTCTTGGAGGGGCAGCCCTGCCCCTCCTTATATAGGTGGAGGGGGCGCGCCAAGGGGAGGGGAGTCCCTCCCCAACTCGGCTTCCAAGGCCGGCGGTGGAGGGAGAGGGACTTCCTCCCCAAGTAGGTTTCCTACTCTCCCTCCACCAAAACAAAATAGTCGTTTGACTTTTTCAAATTGGCGTTTGACTTTTCAAACTAGGATTTGATTTAACCCTTTATTTTGTTCAGCGATGACACCTAGTACATGATGCAACCATTCCAACTTGTTATGACACATTCATGTACCCTTCCTCTCCGGAGTGCCGGACATTCCGAAACCTTCTAGAACATTCCCAATGAAAACACCGGAACCATTCTCCAACCCCGAAACAGGACTTTCCTTATATGAATATTATTCTCCGAGCCATTCCGGATCTCCTCGTGATATCCCGGATCCCATCCGAGACTCCGAACAACATTCGGTCTCTTACTCATCATTCCATAACTACTCAACAACGTCGAATCCTTAAGTGTGCCTCCCTACGGTTCGTGAATTATGTGGACATGATCGAGACACTTCTCCGAACAATAACCAATAGAGGAATCTAGAAATTCATATGGCTCCCACATATTTCTACGATTACTTTGCGATCGAATGAACCACTTACATACGATACCAATTTCCCTTTGTCTCATGATAGTTTACTTATCCGAGGTTTTGATCGTCGGTATCTCTGCATACCCAGTTCAACCTCGTTACTGATAAGTACTCTTTTCTAGTTCCCGTGATATGTGATCCCTTGTGAGCCAGTCACATGCTTGCAAGCTAATTGGATGACATTCCACCGAGAGGGCCCAGAGTATATCTATCCGTCATATGGATGGACAAATCCCACTCTTGATCCATGTGTCTCAACCAATACTTTCCGAACACTCAATGCCACCTTTATAGCCACCCAGTTACGGTGTGATGTTTGATGTCATCAAAGCATCCTTCCGGTGAAGGTGATATGCATGATCTCATGGTCGAAGGAATTAGGTTACTATGTATCAGAAAGCATATAGCAATTGAACTATTTAAAATGACTTGATCTTTATGCTACGCTTATCTATAGGAGTATGTCCATCATACCATTCTCCTAATGATATGATCTTGTTGTTAATAACATCTCAATGTTCAAGATAGGGAAACCACAATCATTTATTAACCAACAAGCTAGTATTATGAAGAGGCTTTACTAGGGACTTCAATTTAAGTTTACAAATCACACAAGTATTAATGGTTCCTTGTTAATACTATTATAGCATGAATGTAAACATTTATCATAAACACAAAGATATAATAATAACTACATTTATTATTGCCTCTAGGGCATATCTCCAACAGTCTCCCACTTGCACTAGAGTCATCTAATCCAGATTACATGATAATATACCGAACACCCATGGCAGTTTGGTGTTGGTCATGTTTTGCCCTCGGGAGAGGTTTAGTCAACGGATCCGCCACATTCAGATCTGTGTGTACTTTGCAAATCTTTATGTCCCTATCTTGGACATGTTCTCGAATAGCGTGAAAATGTAGCTTGATGTGCTTCAGCTTCTTGTGTGACCTTGGTTCTTGCGCATTGGCTATGGCGCTCATGTTATCACAGTAGATTAACATTGGGTCCAGCGCACTAGGAACCACACCGAGCTCTGTAATGAACTCTTTCATCCATATTGCTTCTTGTGAAGCCTCCGAAGCAGCCATGTATTCCGATTCAGTTGAAGATCTCGCCACAACGCTTTGCTTTGCACTCCTCCAGCTAACTGCTGCACCATTCAAAGTAAATACGTATCCAGATTGTGATTTAGAATCATCCGGATCGGTGTTCCAACTAGCATCGGTGTAACCATTAACAACGAGTTGTTCATCACCTCCATAAGAAAGAACCATATCCTTAGTTCTTCTCAAGTACTTAAGGATGTTTTTGACCGCTGTCCAATGATCCACTCCTGGATCACTTTGATATCTGCTAGTTAAACTAACAGCATATGCAATGTCGGGTCTAGTACATAGCATGGCATACATCAGAGATCCTATGGCTGAGGCATAGGGAGTTTTACTCATCCTTTCTCTATCTTCTACCGTTGTCGGACTTTGAGTTTTACTCAAGGTCCTATTGGGCAACATGGGCAAGAACCCTTTCTTGCTATCTTCCATTCCAAACCTCTTTAGAACTTTGTCCAAATATGTACTTTGTGACAATGATATTAGGCATCTTGATCTATCTCTATAAATCTTTATGCCTAATATATAAGCTGCTTCTCCAAGATCCTTCATTGAAAAACTATTATTCAAATATTCCTTGACACTATTAAGAAGGTCTACATCATTCCCAATCAACAATATGTCATCTACATATAGTATTAAGAATGCTACAGAGCTCCCACTCACTTTCTTGTAAATACAAGCTTCTCCATAAGTTTGTATAAAACCAAAACTTTTGATTACTTTATCAAAACGTTGATTCCAACTTTGGGATGATTGCTTCAATCCATAGATGGACCGTTGAAGTTTGCATACCTTGTTAGCATCTTTAGGATTGACAAAACCTTTGGGTTGCATCATATACAACTCTTCATCAATGTCTCCATTGAGGAACGTTGTTTTGACATCCATCTGCCATATCTCATAATCGTAATATGCAGCGATTGCTAACATAATCCTCACAGACTTTAGCTTCGTTACAGGTGAGAAAGTCTCATCGTAGTCAACTCCTTGAATTTGTCGAAACCCTTTTGCGACAAGTCTAGCATTATAGACAGTAACATTACCATCAACATCTGTTTTCTTCTTGAAAATCCATTTGTTCTCGACAGCCTTCCGGCCATCCGGTAAGTCCACCAAAGTCCATCCTTGGTTTTCGTACATGGATCCAATCTCGGATTTCATGGCTTCTTGCCATTTATTGGAATCTGGGCTCATCATCCCTTCCTCATATGTCGCTGGGTCATCGGTGTTGTCCACCAACATGACACTCATAACGGGATCATACCAATCAGGAGTGGTACGAGTTCTCGTTGACCTGCGAGGCTCTGTAGCAACTACAACCGAAGTTTCATGATCATCATCATTAGCTTCCTCTCTTATTGGTGCAGGCACCACAGGAACTTCTTCCGGTGCTACGCTACTCGCAAGTTCGAGAGAAGGTTCAACAACCTTGTCGAGTTCTACATTCCTTCCAGTCACTTCTTTTGAGAGAAATTCCTTCTCTAGAAAGGATCCATTCTTGGCAACGAAGATTTTGCCTTCAGATCTATGATAGAAGGTATACCCAATAGTTTCCTTTGGGTATCCTATGAAGACGCATTTTTTCGCTTTGGGTTCAAGCTTGTCCGGCTGTAACTTCTTTTCATAGGCTTCGCAACCCCAAACTTTAAGGAACGACAATTTAGGTTTCTTCCCAAACCATAATTCACACGGTGTCGTTTCAACGGATTTAGATGGTGCCCTATTTAAAGTGAATGCGGTTGTTTCTAATGCATAACCACAAAATGATAGCGGTAAATCTATAAGTGACATCATAGAACGAACCATATCTAAGAGAGTTCGATTACGACATTCGGACACACCATTACGCTGTGGTGTTCCCGGCGGTGTCAATTGTGAAAGTATTCCGCATTTCTTCAAATGCTCGCCAAACTCGTAACTTAGATATTCACCTCCATGATCAGAACGTAGAAATTTAATCTTCTTGTTACGTTGATTCTCAACCTCACTTTGAAATTCCTTAAACTTCTCGAAAGTTTCGGACTTATGTTTCATGAAATAGATATACCCATATCTACTCAAGTCATCCGTGAAGGTAAGAACATAACGATAACCACCACGCGATGCTACACTCATTGGACCACACACATCGGTATGTATGATTTCCAATAAGTCTGTAGCTCGCTCTATCATACCAGAAAATGGAGTCTTAGTCATTTTACCCATCAGACATGTTTCGCATCTTTCAAGTGATTCAAGAAGTCCATCGGAATGGAGTTTCTTCATACGCTTCACTCCAATGTGACCAAGACGACAATGCCACATATAGGTCGAGTTATCGCTCGATTTCAAACGTTTAGCTTCAATGTTATTAATATGTGTATTTCCACTATCGAGATTCAATAAGAATAGACCATCTATCAAAGGTGCATGTGCATAAAACATATTACTCATATAAATCGAACAACCATTATTCTCGGACTTAAACAAGTAACCGTCTCGCAATAAACAAGATCCCGATATAATGTTCATGCTTAACGCAGGCACCAAATAACAATTATTTAAGTATAAAACTAATCCCGATGGTAGATGAAGAGGTAGCGTGCCGACCGCGATCACATCAACCTTTGATACGTTTCCCACGCGTATCGTCACCTCGTTCTTCGCTAGCTTCCGTTTATTCTGCAGCACCTGTTTCGAGTTACAGATATGAGCAACCGAACCAGTATCAAATACCCAGGCACTACTATGAGTACTAGTGAGATACACATCAATAACATGTATATCGGATATACCTTTATTCTTGATGTTGCCGTTCTTCAAATCCGCCAAGTACTTTGGGCAATTCCGCTTCCAGTGACCTTCTCCCTTGTAGTAAAATCACTTAGTATCAGGCTTAGGTCCAGCCTTGGTCTTCTTCTTTGGCGTGGTAACTTTCTTACCACCCTTCTTGAAGTGCCCCTTTTGCTTAGACTTGCCTTTCTTGAATTTGGTGGTCTTATTGACCATCAACACTTGGTGTTCTTTCTTGATCTCCACTTATGCATATTTTAACATGGCGAAGAGTTCTGGCAACTGCTTGTTCATGTTTTGCATATTGTAGTTCATCACAAAGTTCTTGTAACTTGGTGGTAGTGATTGGAGGACACGATAAATCCCCAAAGCATTAGGAATCACTATACCCAAGCTTTGAAGTTTGTTTGCGTGCCCAGACATCTTAAGAACATGCTCACTGACGGAGCTGCCCTCTTCCATCTTGCAGTTAAAGAACTTTTCAGAAGCCTCATAGCTCTCAATTGCCGCGTGAGTCTCAAAGATCAATTTGAGATCACGGACAATATCATGTGGGTCTGAATTCTCAAACCTTTTCTGAAGCTCCGATTCTAAACCATACAAGATAGCACACTGAATTGTGGAGTACTGAGTCTTCCGAGCAAGGTAAACATTCTTTACTTCATCGGTAGCAGTAGCTGCAGGTGGGTCACCCAGCGATGCATCCAGCACATAGGTCAAATTACCAGCAGTGAGGACAATCCTCAAATTGCGGAACCAATCCGCGAAGTTGCTTCCATTGTTTTTCAACTTTTCTTTCTCTAGGAACGCCTTAAAATTGATGGTAGGGGCCGCCATTGATCTACAACATATTTGCAATAGTTTAGACTAAGTTTATGACAAATTGAGTTCTAATTAATAGTTAAATTAATCTAGGTGAACTCCCACTCAAAATAATATCCCTCGCATTGTTTTAGTGATCACACGAACCAAATCCACCACATCAACACCGATCATCACGAGAGTCGATGTAACTTCAATGGCGAACAATCGACATGTTCATCATATCTTACTATATGATTCATGCTTTACCTTTCAGTGATCCGTGTTCCGAGACCATGTCTGTACATGCTAGGCTCGTCAAGATCAACCCCTTAGCTTCCGCATGAGCAAATCTGGCTTGCTCACGTTGTATACACTTGCGGAATCTAACACACCCGATCATCACGTGGTGCTTCGAAACAACAAGCTTTAGCAACGGTGCTTACTAAGGGTGAACACTTTAGAACTTGATATTCATGTGCTTGAGGGATAATCTTATAATGCGACCGTCGTTAACTAAGCAATACAAGATGCATAAAGGATTAACATCACATGCAATTCATAATATGTGATATGATATGGCCTTTCTTCTTTGTGCTTCCGATCTCCATCTTCAAGCACGAACATGATCTCCATCATCACCGGCATTGCATCAAGGTCAATGATGCCGCTCCATGGTTGTCATCCACCAGCTTCAACTATTACAACTACTTTGAATAGACACGCGGGTCTTAACAAAAATTAAAGATAACCATATGGCTCCTGCCGGTTGCCAACTTACAATAAGGAACATTGCATACATCAAATATAATCACAATCATGGCCATATCACATCACAACACACCCCTGCAAAACAAAGTTAGACGCCTCTACTTTCTTTGCATGTTTTACGTGGTTTGGGGATTTCACTAAGTGCCGTTCTAACTTACGAACAAGAACCACAACATTGATACTAGTATTGTCAATCACCCGTTGTAAATTGAATCTTAACTATGTTGGGAGAAACAGGCACCCGCAAAGCCACTTATGCAATACAAGTTGCATGTCAAGCGTGGAGCAAGTCTCATGAACGATGTCATGTAAGGTTAGCCCGGGCCGCTTCATCCCACCATCCGGCAAGATGCAAAGTACACAAGAAGCAATCGACAACAAAAGCATCAACGCCTACAATGACCATTGTGTTCTACTCGTGCAACAGATCTACATATAGACACGGCTCTGATACCACTGTAGGGGTTCGTAGCATGGAAAACAAAAAATACTACCGCATACAAACAAACAAGCCAAGATCTATCTAGTAGATTGTAGCAACGAGTCGATGGAATAACTCACCCTCGAAGATTCCAAAGTGTTTAACAAGAGCGGATTCTCGTGGGTGATGTAGTCGTACTCTTGCCGATCTCAAGATCGTGTAGACGATCCTTCCGGCGCTGCGTTCTGGCAGCGCTCCCACAATCGGTCACACGTTCGGTACTCGACGAAGACCTTCCTCTCCCTTGTTCTAGCAGGCAGCGGAGGTTGTAGCTGTAGGTTCGCAGCATAGAAAACAAAAATTTCCTACGATGGGAACTATGTACCAAGATCTATCTACTAGATACAAACAACGGGCGGATGTATATCCGTAGAGAACATACCCTTGAAGACCGACAAAGCTTAACGAGTTCAACTCGTGGTTGATGTAGACGATCTCTTGCCGATCTCAAGATCGAGAGGAAGTCCTAGCGCCGCAAAGCAGCAGCGCATCCGTGCTCGCACACACGTACAAGACACCGGGCAACCTCCGCCTCCTCGCTCCAGCGATGCAGCGGAAGCACAACCCTTTCTTGTCGAATAGCCACCGAGAACATGTATCTCGCTAGTTCGAGACCATGGGGGATAAATTCTAGAGGGGGAGAGAGATCCTTCACGAGGAGGTGTGAGAGACAAGTGAGAGGAGGGGCTCCTTTTATAGGAGGAGGGGGGCACCCAAGGGGGTGGCCACCGGCCATGGGGGCTGCCCCCTCCCCTCCTTCATTCATGTGGGTGGACACTCCACTCATAAAATGTCCTTTAAATTCCCTCCACTCAAAAGTCCACTCAAATTCCCATTAAATTTTCACCAAATTTAATGCAAACTCTCATTAAATGAAACTCTTTTATTTTTATTCAGAATTTTGTCAATTACTTTAATGACAAACATTCACAAATAACCCCTTGCTAGAATTCCATTTCAAATGCATAACCACTTTATGCAATTTCACCCGAAAACCTGTTTCGGTATCTAGTGAAATAAATTCCTGCGCTTGTTTATTCTTTCGGCATGAAACATTTGCTCCGACTGGATGCCAGTGTCCCTTAAGTGTGTCACCCTATGGTTCGCGAATAATGCGGACATGATCGAGACCCTTCTCCGATCAATAATCAGTAGCGGGACCTGGAGATCCATACTGACTCCCACACATTCAACGATGACTTTTCCTGTGATCGTCGGAACCTTTTACGCTTGTATCTTAATCCCTTTGTTTCACGATATATTACATGTCCGAGATTCGATCATCGGTATCTCCATACCTAGTTTGATCTAGTTACTGACATGCACTCTTTTCTCGTTCCCGTGATATAACATTCTAGTGATCAAATCACTTGCTTGCAAGCTAACCAATGTGATATCACCGAGAGAGCCCAGAGCATATCTATCCGTCATCGGGATGAACAAATTACACTCTTGATCCATGATTCTCAACATAACACTTTAGTAGCTTTGAAGCCATCTTTATAATCACCCAGTTACGGAGTGACGTTTGATGTCAACAAGAAACTCTTCCGGTATTAGTGATTGGCATGATCTCATGGTCTAAGGATTAGGACTACTTCGTAGTTTGTTTATAGCAATATAAACTCAATGACTTTGATCGTAATGCTATACTTTGGATGAATGTTCATCACACCATTACACTAATGTTGTGATCTCGTTTTTAACAACATCCAATGTCTATGATCAGGAAACCGTGATCATCTTGTTAATCAACGAACTAGTTTATGAGAGAGGCATAACTAGGAACTTTCTATTGGTTTATTAAACACACATGTATTAACGTTTCCGTATTAATACAATTATAGAATGCAAAATAAACATCTATCATATACTTGGAATACACATAATAAACATTTTATTATTGCTTCTCAGGGCATATTCCCTTCACACTCGGTATCAGACTTGGGTCCAACTCGGGGTTTCTTTTCAGGCACGGCAATAGGCTTGCCGCCCTTACTTCCCTTCCGTTTTCCCTTCTTGTCTTTCTTGAAACCAGTGTTCCTATTGATCATCAACACTTGATGTTCCTTTTTGATCTCCACTTCTGCAGTTTTAAGCATTGACAGAAGCTCGGGGAGAGACTTCTTCATGCCTTGCATATTATAGTTCATCATGAAGCTCTTATAGCTAGGTGGCAGAGACTGCAGAACCCGATGGATGCCTAAGTCAATGGGAATCGATATTCCCAAGGACACAAGCTTATCGGCGTAACCCGACATCTTGAGTACATGCTCACTAACGGAGCTGTGCTCTTCCATCATGCAGCTAAAGAACTTTTCTGAAGCGTTGTAGCTCTCTACAACAGCATGTGTGTCGAAAATCATTTTCAACTCACCCATTGTATCAAAAGCATTGCCATTTTCGAAACGCTTTCGAAGTTCTGGCTCTAGCCCATACAATATGACGTAATGAACTAAGTTGTGGTCCTCCTGACGAGTCTGATAGACATTCTTCTCCTCGTCAGGGGCATCATCTAAAGGTGGGGGGCCTAACGGCGCTTCTAGCACATATTGCTTTTGTGCAGCAGAGAGGAGAATCCTCAAATTCATGGCCCATTCGGTAAAGTTGCTACCGTTCGTTGCAAGTTTCTCTTTCTCCATGAACACATTGAAATTAAAAGCAGGTGGTGCCATATACAACAGAATTTGTAAAGTTTAGACTAAGTGTATGATAGATTGAGTTCAACTAATCCATATTACGAATGAACTCCCACTCAAAAACGACATCCCTCGTGCCTTTTTGGTGATTACATGAACCAAATCCACTGCACCAAGTCCGATCATCACGTGAGTCGGTGTAGCTTCAAAGGCGAGCATCAAATGGGCATCATATCAACTATATGACTCATGCTTAACCTTTTGGTCCGTGTTCCGAGGCCATGTCTGTACATGCTAGGCTCGCCAAGTTAGAACCTTAGTATTCGCGTGTGTAACTGTTTTACACCCGAAATATGGTCGTGGATCCAAGAACACCCGATCATCACGTGATGTCTTGGATCGACGAAAACATAATCGGTGCATACTAAAGGAAGAACACATTGTTATCTTGATATTTAAAAGAGGGATCATCTTATTATGCTAACAAAGCGCTAAACAAGCAATATAAGATGCTATCAAACATTACATGTTTATTAGTGAAATGATATGGTTCCCGCATATGATCTCTATCATGTGCACCGTGGTATGATCACTATCATACCTATATGTGTAAGTCCAAGGTCTATGGAGATTATACGTTATGTATGTTGTAAGAGTATCTTCTCATACTTCTATTTAAGTCCAAGCTAATGATATGGTTCCCGCATATGATCTCTATCATGTGAACCTACGTTATTTTGCTAGGAGCCTATTACTCCTGAACCAGTTGTGCCTGAACCAGTTCCAACACGAACACTAAGAAAGAGGGGAGTACATGCATTAAATGATGAAGTGATGAAAGAAGCTAAGAAATGCCTAAAGGAGAAAGGTATTAGAGCTGAAGATGTGAAGAACCTACCTCCTATAGAAAAATTATGTAAGCCAATTACCCACTCATCTACTATTGAGGTACACTCTCTCCACTTTGATGAAGGGGATATTCCCTATGGTAAGCCTCCTGATAAATGCTTAGAGGAACTTGACACATTTATTGTTAAACAAGGTGATTTTAATAAACAAGTTCAGAATCATTTTTTGGAAAACTCTAGAGCTATTAAAGAGTTGAAAGATATTGTGGAAAGAACTTCCAATGATATTAAAATGCTTTGTAAACACTTTCAAATGGTTCAAACCCAAATTGATCAACTTGCTAAGGTACAAAAGGATATGCTAGTTAATGCTTTAGGAGATAAACATGCTTATGGAATTAGAACTAAGAGTGGTATAGCTACTCAAGATCCTTTATAACCTGAAGGACACCCTAAAAGAATTGAGCACGATTCCAACAAGGTGAAAGTAGTGGTAGTCCTCGTAATAGAAAGAAAAAGGAACACAAAATAGTTGAGGAACCACTTGAACCTGCTGCAGATCCTAATAGTATATCTGTCTTTGATGCTGAAACTAAGAGTGGTAATGATAAAAATGATGCTCCTGATAAGGAGGAAGTTGAGGAAGAACCTGAGAAGCACACTAAGAACACTAGGTACACTATGGAAGATTTTATTGCTAAGAAACATGGTAGTGAGAGAGAACCTTGGGTGCAGAAACCTATGCCTTTTCCAGGTAAGAAACACAAGTCAAAGGAGGAAGAACACTACAACAAGTTTTGTAAGTGGATGAAACCTTTATTTTTGCAAATTTCTTTGACTGATGCTATTAAGTTTCCTCATTCAAAGTATATGAAGGATATTGTCTCTAATAAAAGGAAGATTCCTAATGAGGAAATTTCTACTTTCCTTGCTAATTATTCCTTCAATGGTAAGGTTCCAAAGAAACTTGGTGATCCAGGTATACAAACTATTCCTTGCTCTATTAAGAATAATTATGTTAGAACTGCTTTATGTGATTTGGGAGCTGGAGTTAGTGTTATGCCTTTTTCTCTCTACAAGAGACTCCAGCTAGAAAAGTTGATACCAACTGATATATCTTTTCAAATGGATGATAAGTCAACTACTATTCTTATTGGTATATGTGAGGATGTTCCTGTTCAAGTGTCTCATAATTGCTTGATTTTAACTGATTTTGTTGTGCTTGAAATGCCTGAAGATGATAATATGTCTATTATTCTTGGGAGACCTTTTCTTAATACTGCAGGTGCTATCATCAATTGTAATCAAGTAAAAGTAACATTCAATATTAATGACAAAGATCATACTGTCTATTTCCACAAGAAGGTTGCTAAAAGCTATTGCCTGAATTCCATTAAAAATATTGAGAGCATCAAGGTTGGAGAAATATATTGTCCCATTCCACAAGAAAATTTTGAAACTATTATGATTGTGGCCATTACTATCAAGTTTGAGGTAACATAATAACCTTGTGGAATGCAAAATTTGTTTCATATAAGATTGTTTTGGTAACAAGACTTGCTCAACCTTGTTAACAAAAGGATTTTATTGAACAAAATAATGTTTTCACTGTGGTTATACTTGCTTACTTTTTCTCCTTCCTAGTCTTTGCCCTTTCTTTTGTGAGCTTTGGCTTTGTTAGTTGTTTGCCTGTTAGAGTGTCTTAGAACTTCTGTAGTTTGATTTTGGTTTGCCTTTTCTTCTTCTAAAAAATCTTTTCTGCGAGAAAATCAATTTCCATACCCTGAAAATTGGACAAAAATAAAGTTTCCCAAAAAATCCCAAAAAAATCAAAATAATTTTTTCCTCGAAAAAAGGGGTAGAGGGACACCTAGAATGACCCAGGGGGCCACCCTAGGCCAGCACACCCCTGGGCAGCGTGGCCAACCCCTAGGTGGCGCCTGGCAGGGGTGTGGCCCTCCAAGATGCCTCCTCCCAGCCATCTTCTTTCTCTCTCCCGAAAAACACCGGAAAATTTTCTCAAGCTCAAGTTTCTGCTGTTCTTTCTCCCGATTTTCGATCTCCTTGCTCAGCCCGTCTTTGCTGCTGATTTTTGGAGGGATTGCTCCTTGGTATGTGCCTACTCCGCTTGTCCAATTAGATTTGTGATTGGTAGATTGTATCTTGAGTATTTTGCTGCTATAGGTGTCAGGTTGTGTGAGCTTGCATGCTTGTTCTATGCTTAGAGATTCCATTTTGATGCATGTGTAGCCCTCTAGCAAGTTCCTATAGTAGTTTCTCATCATCTATCAACTTGAAATCGCTTGGTTTGATGTTTGTCTAAATTTTTTAGAAAAAAGAGGTCATTGACAACCACACTTTTGGTGAAATATTTGAGAGTGATGCACCTAGAAGGGCAAGGCCTTCAAGATCATCCTCCCGAGCTAGGCCCTCATAAAATGAGGATCTCATTACACCACGATTTGGTGACGAGGGAGATGAGGGGGATGCGCACCCTTCCACCTTTCCTTGCTGTAACACCCTCAGAATCGGCCCTATGCAAGTTTTAGCGAAACCCGCCAAACCCGCATAGAAACGATTCAAAGGTGCCCACCAGGCACTTTCGTGCGGGTGGAAAACGAAGTAATAACATTACACAACAGTCCTCGATGGGACCCACAGAACAGATATATATATATAACAGCGACTCAATGAGCCACGGATACATATATACAATACCAAGATCCAATTCACCTGGAAAACGATATAGCGTCCGAGTACGGACAAGAGGCAAATTGAGCTAAGAGCCCTGAAGAATAACCAATGGCGTCCATAACCCTGCCCAGGCCAAGCCGGAAGGGTAACCCTGCTAACGATGTCGATCTCAAAACCTGCTTAAACAAAAGGGGTGCCGACAAAGGGCAAAGGAAAAAGAGAGAGCGGTCAGTACCGAGGCCAGTACACGGCGAGGCTAGAATTCGGCGGTCCTCGCCTACATAGGTATGGTGGACTGAAGCGGCAGCGCAGCATGTACTAAACAACCTATAGAGACTCGAGATAACTGTCGGCTATCAGAGAGGGATAAGAAAGACCTATTCGGAACCAACCTGATGCTACCACCAAACATACCCATCCTGGTATTTCCCCTCGATACCAACCGAGAAAGTCAACCGAGGAACTCACACAGTTGGCAGTGTTATTTATTCGGTGCTCGTTGCAGCAATTACTAGTCAGGTTTAGATAGTCATCCTAATATAATAAGCAGTGGGCACTTTTAGTTAACCATTCCGTTGTAGTTGCAACGCTTACTAGTCAAATACAATTAGCATGAGATAACCCAAAACCCAGCAGTTGCTGGTACTTTTATTTATCCATTCCGTTATAGTTGCAATACTTACTAGTCAGGTATAATGGTAGCAAGCGACAACCCAAACAAGCAATTGTTGGCAATTTTATTTAGCCATTCCATTATAGTGAAGCTGATTACTAATCATTATAAAGTCAAATTTGTAGCACTACTTTAGTTATAGTTGTCTATGATCGAGATACTGTGCTCCAAGTCGTCCATAACCGCGGACACGGCTTTCAGAAAGTTTTACCCTGCAGGGGTGCACAAATAGCAACACACACTCGATCAACCTCGGAAAAACCAAATCAAAACCCAACGAGGCCTTCACGACAAAGCAATCACAAGATTCAGAAATATTTCCGGGGGCCACACCGTTGAGTACACCCGCAACGAAGTTAGCTGACTCCGAGACGGACTCAAGGTTTGTGGGGCCGGCTGTAAACGACTGGGAACCCGAAAGTGTGATTGGGCTTGTCGATACCGCGAAAACGGGTCACGATCCTAAACAGTACAGGTGCTCCTCGCATAATCGTAAATAAAGTAGTAAAGCATGGCATAAGTACATGATAATAAATAAAACCTCAAACTAGTTTGTGGCCCCAAGAAATAAGAATGAATCAAGCTCTGGCTCAGGGGGGGTCCCATAATCCTCCCGGATGTGGATAGCGCGAATAATCAAGGAACAGGTATCAAGTACTCGGGGTCCTACGGGACACAAGTGGACGGTTAACAACCAAATAACATCTATTGCCCACCTGTGCCTCTGCATTTACCTACTTCAATTTTAGTTGTTAAACAGTAATTAAAGTCTTGATCATCTCCAACAATAAACATGCGGCAAAACTCCAACAACTGTGGAACTTGACGACACGCAACAGCACTTGAGCAAGCGACTACGACGCGCAGGTCCAACTATCTACCAAACAACAGGTAATAGGAGGTGTCCAAGGCAATATAAGGCTGCAAGGGATATCACGGGTACGAAAACTAGAGCAACGCGACACAGATAGCAATAGATCAACAGGTGGGAATAAATACTATAAAAGTAAGATAGGTAGAAGGGGGGAGGTGCTCGCCTGAAAACATTGCCGAAGGTTCATCCAAGATCGGGTCGACACTCGCATCAACTCAACGGCCTTATCCGCGAAGAAGTAAAACACTAGAAGAAACACCGGATGCACTATTTAATACTACGGCAAAAGATCGGGCATGGTGCATGTATGATGTATGCCATGGCAAAGATGCGATGCAATTAGGTCATATTAAGCGGAACCGAGGTCCCGACAATTAATTAAATGGTTCATGTTATTTAGCTACCCTGCAATTTAAATGTTGTCTTAACATGGCAAAAATATATCACCGGTTTGCTACACAAATTTAAACGAGGCCAATATAAGACTAGATTTGCCCGCATATGGGCCCCATATTTAATTATGAGATGAATCGGCATAAGGTACCCAAACCAAAAGATATGCATGCGAGTATGAATGATTTACATGCAACATTTCATAATGTCATATACTATAAAATATAGGGTGTTGGATAGGGGTCACACATCGAATGGCGATCTTGGGGTTCACCGAGGGTTCGGGTTTTCGGACTCCGGGAACGGGCTCCAGGATCCGAGAGGGAATCTTGGCGTCCAGGGTTTTGGCATCTTCGAATACTGGGACCGGGGTTCTTTGAGCTCGCGAAGAAGTACTCGAAGTTCTGTGATGAAGATTTTGGGAGGGGCATCGTCATGTCCGGTTTCCGTGTCGACGAACGTGTTGTCCGTGAAGGCGGTCTTGGACTCTAGCGGGTCAGACTTGGATCTGCGTCACTTCGGTCTTGCTGACGAGAAGATCTTGTCAAAATTCCGTCAATCCTGTTCATCGAGTGGGTCTCTGAGATGTATCTGTAGAAGCACCCAAACGGACATGACCACAAGGCTAAAGAAAAACAAGGAGGCTCCTGGGAGACCGATGTTGCTACCTGCGCACGCGCGCGAGGTGGGACGCAACGAGGAGGAGCAGGATGGGAGGACGCGGCGGCCAGGCTCGAGTGTCCAGGGGCGACGCTGCAGGGACCCGAGCGCGCTGGCCGGCGGCGGTGAGGAGGGATCCAGCGGTGGAAGGCGGGGTGCGTCCGCGTGGAGGGGGGCCAGAGGCGAGGCAGAGGCACGCGATGCAGCCGGAGGGGGAAGTGGAGGTGGGGCGGCGGCGTACACCCAGGGCGCTGCAGCAGTGGCCGGCGGGTGGGTGGTGGTGAGCTCGACGCCGGTGAGGGCCACCTCGGTGGAGCGCGCCGCGAGCCAGCCCGTGTCCAGCAACCGCTTGACCACGGCCGGCGAGGGCTCGGCGAGGCGCGCCAGCGGGTGGAACGAGAGAGGCCGGCGGCTAGGGACGGCTTGGCGACGCGGCGGCTTGCCGCGACGGCGAGGGCGGGTGGCGAGGTTGAAGCAGAGGGGACCCGCGATGGAGGATGGAACGGCACGGAGGGGAGCTCGAGGCGGCCGGGCGCAGCGACGCGAGAGGGCGCCGCCGGTGCCTGGTGGCGGGAGGAGGAAGAGGGAGGGCCTGGCGGCGGAGGGCGACGGCGAGGTGGGTGAGGCACGGGCCGGCGACGGGGTACCGCGCGGTCGCGCACAGGAGGCGGGGCAGAAGTGGCGGCGGGGTCCTGCGACAGCGGCGAAGGGCTGGGCCAGCGAGGGTGACGCGGCCAGGGGCGCTGCAGAGCAGCGGCGGCACAGCTCTGCTCGGAGGAGAGGCGCGTAGGCGGCGGTGCTCGCTGGCGGGAGAGGCGGCCGGGGCGGCGGGGCTTACTAAAGAGAGAGGGAGGAGACGCTGAAGCGAGAACCGGCGGCAGCGCCGTGCTGCATCGAGGGAGAAGGGAGGGACGCGATGGGGAGGACGGAACGCGGGGCGAGGTGGGAGGTGGGGCCGCTCGACAGAGAGAGGGAAGCGGGACAGGGCGCGTGCACGGCTGCGTGGGAAGCGGGGTGGAGCGTGAGCGGGTGGGGCCGGCTGCGGTTGGGGCCAGGGGAGAGGTCGCGGGTGGTGGGGCCAGAGGGGAGAGAGGGCGCGGGGTGGGTGGACGCGGTCGGTGGGATCTGGGATCGAGTGTGGTGTGTGTGCTCTACGTGTGTGCTGTTGGGGATTTGGGGTGGGGTTGGGGGAGTGGGGAGTGGGGTGAGAGAGGTGGGGGTAGGTGAGGTGGCCGCGTGTGATTGGGTGGGGGAGAGATGAGAGATGAGGTGGCGAGAGGGGATTGGTCAGGGTGAGGTGGAGGGGGGCTGGGTAGATTAGGACTAGGTAGAAAAGATTTAGGTGGTCCGATTTGAACTGGGGTTGGCCGACTGGGTCGGAGCGGCCCGGTACGGCTACCCCCTAAAAATAATTAAACAATTTATTTATTCCAAACGGGGCTTTTGCAAATCGTTGGCAGACAAAACAAAATAATCCGGAGACCCGGGTTTTGTGTTTGAACAAAGACGGGGCGTTTAGAAAACAAAAATAGGTTTTTCCGAAAATAGTTTTATGCAAGCAAATGCAAGATGATGACGATGCTCAAATGCAATGTGGCATGATGACATGAGCATGCGGTCATGATGATGCAATGCATAAAAACAACGCGATTTTCTAGTAGTGGTTTTGCGGGATGCCACAATTCGACACCACTAACAATGGATCTCGCCCTCGAGATCCGCCTCATGGTACCGGAAAGAAGGTCGGTGATCTGCATCTTCTCGCTTCGTGTAGATCTTCGCGACACCACTAACAATGATTCCTTCTCCATTCGTCGAGAGATCACTCCGGAGAAACAAAGATGAAGGTAAAGGTCTCAAAAGGGTAAAGCCACCTCTAACTTCCGCGGAAGGAGTATAACTGCCATGATTCCCCATTCAATGTGCAAGAGCGAATGATAAGAGTAGTCGGATGGTGATCAGTCCATCGCGCACCCAAACCATTACTCTGCACACGAATAGGCGAATTATGCAACCAACTCTCGGAATTCAGATTGTAGATCTCGACAAGCGAGGTTTGGGAACAAAAGAATGATGCAGACTCTGCACCGGATCTGGCATAGATGATGTCGTCGCGTCAGAAAACACCGGAAGGCACGAGAAGGAACAAAGAGAAGTCCACCAGACGAAGGGTTCCTCGGATAGCATGAAGACCAGATGTAGCAACACCGTTATGAAAGGAGGAAGCGAAACCCTAAAGGAACGATGGAACCCAACCACGAGAAATCCTGGACTCGAAGAGAGAGAAGAGAGCGGATTCAAAACGCGTATAGGTAAGAGGCGAATAGCAGAGGGGTAAGGAGTAAAATCAGACCTAATCAGAACCATCCAACCGATTTTGCAAAAATAGTTTTGACACTCTACTTTGGCCGTTAGCTAGGTTATCCTACAGGCTGGACTTGTGGGGTATCGCAACTGCTGAGCTCTGATACCACTCTGTAACACCCTCAGAATCGGCCCTATACAAGTTTTAGCGAAACCCGCCAAACCCGCATAGAAACGATTCAAAGGTGCCCACCAGGCATTTTCGTGCGGGTGGAAAACGAAGTAATAACATTACACAACAGTCCTTGATGGGACCCACAGAACAGATATATATATAACAGCGACTCAATGAGCCACGGATACAGATATACAATACCAAGATCCAATTCACCTGGAAAACGATATAGCGTCCGAGTACGGACAAGAGGCAAATTGAGCTAAGAGCCCTGAAGAATAACCAATGGCGTCCATAACCCTGCCCAGGCCAAGCCGGAAGGGTAACCCTGCTAACAACGTCGATCTCAAAACCTGCTTAAACAAAAGGGGTGCCGACAAAGGGCAAAGGAAAAAGAGAGAGCGGTCAGTACTGAGGCCAGTACACTGCGAGGCTAGAATTCGGCGGTCCTCGCCTACATAGGTATGGTGGACTGAAGCGGCAGCGCATCATGCACTAAACAACCTATAGAGACTCGAGATAACTGTCGGCTATCAGAGAGGGATAAGAAAGACCTATTCGGAACCAACCTGATGCTACCACCAAACATACCCATCCTGGTATTTCCCCTCGATACCAACCGAGAAAGTCAACCGAGGAACTCACACAGTTGGCAGTTTTATTTATTCGGTGCTCATTGCAGCAGTTACTAGTCAGATTTAGATAGTCATCCTGATATAATAAGCAGTGGGCACTTTTAGTTAACCATTCCGTTGTAGTTGCAACGCTTACTAGTCAAATACAATTAGCATGAGATAACCCAAAACCCAGCAGTTGTTGGTACTTTTATTTAGCCATTCCGTTATAGTTGCAATACTTACTAGTCAGGTACAATGGTAGCAAGCGACAACCCAAACAAGCAATTGTTGGCAATTTTATTTAGCCATTCCATTATAGTGAAGCTGATTACTAATCATTATAAAGTCAAATTTGTAGCACTACTTTAGTTATAGTTGTCTATGATCGAGATACTATGCTCCAAGTCGTCCATAACCGCGGACACGGCTTTCATAAAGTTTTACCCTGCAGGGGTGCACAAATAGCAACACACACTCGATCAACCTCGGAAAAACCAAATCAAAACCCAACGAGGCCTTCACGACAAAGCAATCACAAGATTCAGAAATATTTCCGGGGGCCACCCCGTTGAGTACACCCGCAACGAAGTTAGATGACTCCGAGACGGACTCAAGGTTTGTGGGGCCGGCTGTAAACGACTGGGAACCCGAAAGTGTGATTGGGCTTGTCGATACCGCGAAAACGGGTCACGATCCTAAACAGTACAGGTGCTCCTCGCATAATCGTAAATAAAGCAGTAAAGCATGGCATAAGTACATGATAATAAATAAAACCTCAAACTAGTTTGTGGCCCCAAGAAATAAGAATGAATCAAGCTCTGGCTCAGGGGGGGTCCCATAATCCTCCCGGATGTGGATAGCGCGAATAATCAAGGAACATGTATCAAGTACTCGGGGTCCTACGGGACACAAGTGGACGGTTAACAACCAAATAACATCTATTGCCCACCTGTGCCTCTGCATTTACCTACTTCAATTTTAGTTGTTAAACAGTAATTAAAGTCTTGATCATCTCCAACAATAAACATGCGGCAAAACTCCAACAACTGTGGAACTTGAAGACACGCAACAGCACTTGAGCAAGCGACTACGACGCGCAGGTCCAACTATCTACCAAACAACAGGTAATAGGAGGTGTCCAAGGCAATATAAGGCTGCAAGGGATATCACGGGTACGAAAACTAGAGCAACGCGACACAGATAGCAATAGATCAACAGGAGGAAATAGATACTATAAAAGTAAGATAGGTAGAAGGGGGGAGGTGCTCGCCTAAAAACATTGCCGAAGGTTCATCCAAGATCGGGTCGACACTCGCATCAACTCAACGGCCTTATCCGCGAAGAAGCAAAATACTACAAGAAACACCGGATGCACTATTTAATACTACGGCAAAAGATCGGGCATGGTGCATGTATGATGTATGCCATGGCAAAGATGCGATGCAATTAGGTCATATTAAGCGGAACCGAGGTCCCGACAATTAATTAAATGGTTCATGTTATTTAGCTACCCTGCAATTTAAATGTTGTCTTAACATGGCAAAAATATATCACCGGTTCGCTACACAAATTTAAACGAGGCCAATATAAGACTAGATTTGCCCGCATATGGGCCCCATATTTAATTATGAGATGAATCGGCATAAGGTCCCCAAACCAAAAGATATGCATGCGAGTATGAATGATTTACATGCAACATTTCATAATGTCATATACTATAAAATATAGGGTGTCAGATAGGGGTCACACATCGAATGGCGATCTTGGGGTTCACCGAGGGTTCGGGTTTTCGGACTCTGGGAACGGGCTCTAGGATCGGAGAGGGAATCTTGGCGTCCAGGGTTTCGGCATCTTCGAATACCGGGACCGGGGTTCTTTGAGCTCGCGAAGAAGTACTCGAAGTTCTGTGATGAAGATTTTGGGAGGGGCATCGTCATGTCCGGTTTCCGTGTCGACGAACGTGTTGTCCGTGAAGGCGGTCTTGGACTCTAGCGGGTCAGACTTGGATCTGCGTCACTTCGGTCTTGCTGACGAGAAGATCTTGTCAAAATTCTGTCAATCCTGTTCATCGAGTGGGTCTCTAAGATGTATCTGTAGAAGCACCCAAACGGACATGACCACAAGGCTAAAGAAAAACAAGGAGGCTCCTGGGAGACCGATGTTGCTACCTGCGCACGTGCGCGAGGTGGGACGCAACGAGGAGGAGCAGGATGGGAGGACGCAGCGGCCAGGCTCGAGCGGCCAGGGGCGACGCTGCAGGGACCTGGGCGCGCTGGCCGGCGGCGGTGAGGAGGGATCCAGCGGTGGAAGGCGGGGTGCGTCCGCGTGGAGGGGGCCAGAGGCGAGGCAGAGGCACGCGATGCAGCCGGAGGGGGAAGTGGAGGTGGGGCGGCGGCGTACACCCAGGGCGCTGCATCGGTGGCCGGCGGGTGGGTGGTGGTGAGCTCGACGCCGGTGAGGGCCACCTCGGTGGAGCGCGCCGCGAGCCAGCCCGTGTCCAGCAACCGCTTGACCACGGCCGGCGAGGGCTCGGCGAGGCGCGCCAGCGGGTGGAACGAGAGAGGCCGGCGGCTAGGGACGCCTTGGCGACGCGGCGGCTTGCCACGACGACGAGGGCGGGTGGCGAGGTTGAAGCAGAGGGGACCCGCGATGGAGGATGGCACGGCACGGAGGGGAGCTCGAGGCGGCCGGGCGCAGCGACGCGAGAGGGCGTCGCCGGTGCCTAGCGGCGGGAGGAGGAAGAGGGAGGGCCTGGCGGCGGAGGGCGACGGCGAGGTGGGTGAGGCACGGGCCGGCGACGGGGTACCGCGCGGTCGCGCACAGGAGGCAGGGCAGAAGTGGTGGCGGGGTCCCACGACGGCGGCGAAGGGCTGGGCCGGCGAGGGTGACGCGGCCAGGGGCGCTGCAGAGCAGCGGCGGCACAGCTCTGCTCGGAGGAGAGGCGCGTAGGCGGCAGTGCTCGCTGGCGGGAGAGGCGGCCAGGGCGACGGGGCTTACTGAAGAGAGAGGGAGGAGACGCTGAAGCGAGAACCGGCGGCAGCGCCGTGCTGCATCGAGGGAGGAAGGGAGGGACGCGATGGGGAGGACGGAACGCGGGGCGAGGTGGGAGGTGGGGCCGCTTGCGACAGAGAGAGGGAAGCGGGACAGGGCGCGTGCGCGGCTGCGTGGGGAGCGAGGTGGAGCGTGAGCGGGTGGGGCCGGCTGCGGTTGGGGCCAGGAGAGAGGTCGCGGGTGGTGGGGCCAGAGGGGAGAGAGGGCGCGGGATGGGTGGACGTGGTCGGTGGGATCTGGGATCGAGTGTGGTGTGTATGCTCTGCGTGTGTGTTGTTGGGGATTTGGGGTGGGGTTGGGGGAGTGGGGAGTGGGGTGAGAGAGTTGGGGGTAGGTGAGGTGGCCGCGTGTGATTGGGTGGGGGAGAGATGAGAGATGAGGTGGCGAGAGGGGATTGGTCAGGGTGAGGTGGAGGGGGGCTGGGTAGATTAGGACTAGGTAGAAAAGATTTAGGTGGTCCGATTTGAACTGGGGGTGGCCGACTGGGTCGGAGCGGCCCGGTACGGCTGCCCCCTAAAAATAATTAAACAATTTATTTATTCCAAACGGGGCTTTTGCAAATCGTTGGCAGACAAAATAAAATAATCCGGAGACCTGGGTTTTGTGTTTGAACAAAGACGGGGCGTTTAGAAAACAAAAATAGGTTTTTCCGAAAATAGTTTTATGCAAGCAAATGCAAGATGATGACGATGCTCAAATGCAATGTGGCATGATGACATGAGCATGCGGTCATGATGATGCAATGCACAAAAACAACGCGATTTTCTAGTAGTGGTTTTGCGGGATGCCACACTTGCCCAACCTTTTTGCGGGCTGCTAGGATTCTTGAGGATTTTCTAACCTTGGTTCGGAGGGTTAGACTAACAAGCTATGTGCAGGATGAGAGCGTGCAATATGCTACGCTCACTAAAACATTTGTGGAGAGCTTCTCTTTTTCTAACAGCTTGTTCAAGCCAGATGTGTCTTTCAAAATTTATGGCAGGCCTTACACTATGACATTGAAGAAATTTTGTGAGGCCCTGGGTCTTGGTATAGCTAGGATGGTGAAGAAGATTCCAGCTCAACCCACTGATTTGTTGGAGCTCTACCGCGGGATAACTAATGATGATGACCGTAGATCCCAAAGGGGAAATATAAGAAATATTCAACTCCCAGCTATCACGTACTTTGCTTATTATCTTGCCACTAGTGTTCTTGGTAGGGAGAACACTAGTAATATTTCCAACTATCATTTGGCCTTCATAGCTGCTACGCTCAACAATAAAACTAGGTACAATCTTGGTTCTCTCATTGCTCGTCGCTTAGCTGCTAAGGACCCATTTATGAGGGAATTATTGCTGCACGTGTTGTTGCTACCTTGGACCTTGCTGTTGATCCAAATGATACAGTTTTGGCTCCTCAGAGGCTTGATCTTGCTGCCATGAAAGCGCATCACTTTGTCATAGCTGGCTCTACCCTTGAGAGCTTGGTTTATAGAATGTTGTTTACTGACGGGGAAGAGAGAGATCCCTCTACCCTAAACCACTTTGTTCAGTATTTCCCAGGGACCTTTGTCACGCTCCAAGGAGGAGATGGATGAGAAGCTGCGCATTCTTGGCTTCCATGGAAACAATCAGGGTGACGCGCCCTCATACGACCCCTCTGAGCACTACACAGGTGAGTCCTCGAGCTCGTACCAGGACGAAGGAGCCTCCTCATCGTATTACGGAGGTGCACCTTCTTGGTCACCATGGAGTTGATCCCCACTTAGGCCAAAAGCCTAATCTTGGGGGGAGGTCTACCGACATCACACTCATCTACATATCATGTTTCCTCGGTTCTTTGTATATCCATTGTTTTGCTTTCTTTTTTGGTTCTTGTTACTGCTTTCCCAAAACACAAAAATACCAAAAATATTTTCGTTGTTTCTCTTGGTTTGTTTATTTGCTTTTTTATCTTTGGTTTGCCTTAAAGAAAAATCCAAAAATATGTTGCTTTGTTTGCTTGTTTTAAAAATCGAAAACACCAAAAATATTTGTTGATTCTTCTTTGGTTTTGTGAGTTCTTTGCAGGGTTCAGTCGTCCTCAGTGGATTTGGTTTCATGTTATTATTCAAGTCACACAAGTGAAGGGCAATAATGAAGATTAAGACAACTTGAGGTATGGTAAGAGGCTGGTAACGAACTCTATTTGTTTTCATTTTTGTACATATACTCATCATTGTGAGCATGCTTAGTCTGTTCATGTAAGGTGTATGTTATTTATGAATGCTTAGTAGTTCTTGCTTTCTTATGATTAGCTCCAGCTTGCTAATAGTTTGTAGCATGTCATATGAATGTTTGCTTGCATTGTTCTATTCATATTTTGGTATGATATTATGGTATCCTCTTCTGAAAGTTTCATATGAATCGACTTGGCACATGCTCACGCATGCATATGACTAAACAATAGTCAGTAAGCCTCGATGATTTATTTTGCCTCAGAGTTCTTGTATCACTTTCATGCCATAATTAGTCTTGTTTTGTTGCAAGCATGATTATGACAATTATTGCTCTCTTGTTTGTCGCTTCCTCTCTTTTGCTAGCCTTCACTTGCACTGAGTATGAGCTCTACTTGTGCATCCAACTCCCCAAAACCAATATTGCCAACAGTGTCCACCATATCTACCTATTAGCATCATTTGATATTCAGTGCATATTCGTTATGCCTTGTTTTATTCCAAATAAAATGTTTGTCTGTTTTGAGAAAGTTAGTTAGTAAAGCTCTCACGAACTTGATGACACACTTTATTTCTCGCACTTAATAAACCTGAACCATTGTGACTGTCCATGAAAGTTATATGCTTGAAATTATAGGCTGGGAGTTAGCAGAAGCGTGCTGTCACGGGGAACGCTTTCAACACTTATAGATACATATCCAGTTGATACCATGCTCTTTTGTTTGCGGATGTCGTTGGTGTGAAATAAAAGGGGAGCTTGTGAGTTCATGGAGTTATATATGTGTTAGATAAACGCCTATGCCGCTAGCCTAAGTCATGCCTAATCATGGTGGAAACTTGCAGCATTACCATAATGAGCATCCGCGAGGCATCCTCAATAAAAACCTATGCAAACAACAAATAAAAAAACGTTGATATGCTCATTGTCTGCTTGCCTTGTCATTTTGATTATGGGATATCTCCTGTATCATGTGCAAGGGGTACCCCGTTGGCGGTTCTCTATGATATGCATGTATTTACAATTACAAGAACTTGCAGGTAACTAAAGTTGAGTAGCACGAGGAGTGGCCCTCGTACTCAAGGGGTTTAGGATTTCCAGTTTATGGTCTGTCAAGAATATAACTCATATTGGACCTCACTTTCACCATTAACCACATAAAGATGCCTATGATAGGGACAATGAGAGCTCAAAGCTAGTGAGTACCTTACTTTCATCATTTGGAAGCCTTTCAAACTTTTCAAAACCCTTTTCACTTCCTTGTTGAGTCACCACTTATTCTATGAGCACCTTCTTGAGAGCATAGTTATCATTCTTGTGTTTGTCTCAAAACTTGGTTAATTATGCCATGACTTTTGATGCTTGTATCTCTGATATTTTTACTTCTAGTCTTCACTTGAACTTCAGAGGTGCCTTGGCATTTATATTGTGCTCTACAAACAAACGCAAGCGAGATACCACTCTATCATACCTTTTTATGAGCATTGTAATGATGCTTATGTTTATGTTCCATGCTACTTATTATTATTGAGTTGGTTTCTCTTCATAGCTTGCAATGACTATTGAGTAGACTTAGTTGCATACTTCTTATTATGAATGGTTTAAGTATCTACTCCTATGCTGAGAATATTTACATGATATGAAGCAAATGTCTTCGTGTAAGTTCTTTTATCGCACTCATTTTTCAACTGAATTGCTTGAGGACAAGTAATAAGCTAAGCTTGGGGGAGTTGATACGTCCAAAACGTATCTACTTTCCCGAACACTTTTGCTATTGTTTCTCCTCTAAACTTGTGTGATTTGGATACAACTAACACAGACTGACGTTGTTTTCAACACAATTACCTTGGTGTCTAGTTTTTGTGCAGAAAATCAACTAGCAGGAAAAATCCCGGAAAATGTGCCAAAATTCCTATTTCACCAGAAAATCCACGGAGCCAGAGTACGAGATGGAGTGGAGGCCTGAGGGTCCCACACCCCTGCCAGGCGCGAGCCAGGCCTGGCCGCGCCTGGGGGTGCGGCCACCTCAGGCACCCCCTCGGCCTGCCTCTTCGCCTATAAGAAGCCTCTTGATCTAAAAACCTAGGGGGGTTCGCCGTTTTTCCAGAAAGAGTTCTGCCGCGCTACCACTAGAAACCGCGATTCGGAACCAGAAACTCTGTTCTGGCACCCTACCGGGACGGGGAATTTGGGGATGATCATCGCCATCGTCATCGCCAGCGCCTCTCCATCAACCATCAATGTTTCCCTCATCCATGAGTGAGTAATCCCCCGATGTAGGCTATGGGGATGGTAGGAATTGGATGAGTTCTATCATGTAATCGAATAAGATTGTTAGGGCATGGTGCCTAGTATCTCTATTTAGTGTTAATTGAATTTATTGCAATTTGTTGTGCGTAATTCTTATCACTAGGTCCCGAGTGCCATGATCTGAGATATGAACTTATTATTGAATCATTATGATAGTATTGTTTGTGATCTTATCTGCAAGTTGTGTACACATATCATTGTTCGGATCCAAAGGCCCCGAAGTGACAGAATTTGGGACAACCGGAGGGGATGGTTATGATGTGAGGATCACATGTGTTCACGAAGCGTTAATGCTTTGCTCCGGTGCTCTATTAAAAGGAGCGCCTTAATTGCCAGTAGTTCCCTAGAGGCCCCGCTACAATGGGCTAGCAGGACAAAAGATGTTGTGCAAGTTCTCATTGCGAGCACGCATGACTATATATGGAGCACATGCCTATGATTGTTTAGTACTTGGATGCTTATTCTTATTTATCTGCAATTGCCCTAGGTTTTGAAGTTACATGTTTAGACTCGTCCATGCAACGCCTGTCCATCCATCCCTATGCCTACCGCACTCATATCCTACTGTTTGCTACTACTGTTACTATTGCTCCCGTTTTACTACTGCTGTTGCTTTGAAGTTGCTACTATGAACTATTGCTACTGATAAACTTCTATGAGCAAGAACTATTTCCAGGTGCACTGAATTGAAAACTCAGTTGTTAAGGCTTGCAAGTATTCTTTGGCTCCCCTTATGTCAAATCAATAAATTGGATAATGCTACCCTTGAAGACTGTTGTGATCCCCTGTACTTGTGGGTCATCACGGTCCTCCGCGGTGTTCCGAGGCGGAAGGATGACGACGACTCGGCTTCCTTCGCTGACTGGGCGGGTCCACATGCCGCTTCCTTTTTTTCACCGAACTCACTTCGTTCGACGTTTCTAGGGCATTACCGGGATCCTAGGAATGGCATGTGAAGTACGGACCAAAGTTGGCCCAAATCCGGACGAAAACAGGTTCGTGGGAACGCGACTGGGCCAAATTTCGGCGTCCAGACCTAATTTTTGCCCTGGGATTGGTGTTTTGGTAATGCTAGTGGAGATTCTCTTAGCCCTAGGAGAATTACTCACACATATATATGAAATCAACAATCCTAAACATTGTAATGGAAATCATGAGATTGATAGTAATAGTCTTACAACGTCTCCAATTGGAGATGAGATCGACTATTACAAGTGGTGGAATATGGTTATGGTGGTGGAGAAGGGTTTGGAGACTAGATCTAGATCTATCCCTCCGGTGTTGTGGTTTGTGATGGTTGGGTGTCGTTGGGGCGCTACGAGAGAGTTTTCTCGTTGCCCGAGGCCTCTTATATAGGGGTCCCTTCACGAAAGTTGTTCTGTTTGACCTAGCGGCGCCGGTGGCAACTATATGGCCGGAATTTTATTCCTGCCGTATAGTTGGTCGTTAAAGCTTCTACCTCCTTTCCACGACTCCAGGTTTCTTTGGGTTGTTGTAAATCTCGTATCTTTGACTTTAATGTTGTGATTCCCATCATCAAACGTCATTATTTGCGCAGGAAAAGATAGAAAGAAAGGATTGCATACCCCTTTGATCATTAGGCATTAGTGACAGGATTTAGAGAGATATTTCATCAAAAGTATGAATAATATCTAGTTTAAATATGGATGTGGATGGCTATATTTTATAGCCATCATCTAGCCTTTAGCCCAAATAGATTTACTCACACATATAGATGATATCAACAATCATAAACATTGTAATGAATATCATAAGATAGATAGTAATAGTCTTACAACGCCGCCAATTGGAGATGAGATCTACTATTACAAGTGGCGGACAATGGCTACGGAGGTGGAGATGGGTTGTGAGATTGGATCTAGATCTATTCCTCCGATGGCTCTTCGGTGTTGTCTCTGGTTCTGTTCGACTCTCGGGGGTTTCTCCCCGTCGTGAGAGGTCTCTTTTGTAGGGTTCGCAGCATAGAAAACAAAAAATTTCCTACGATGGGAACTATGTACCAAGATCTATCTACTAGATACAAACAACGGGCGGATGTATATCCGTAGAGAACATACCCTTAAAGACCGACAAAGCTTAACGAGTTCAACTCGTGGTTGATGTAGACACTCTCTTGCCGATCTCAAGATCGAGAGGAAGTCCTAGCGCCGCAAAGCAGCAGCGCATCCGTGCTCGCACACACGTACAAGACACCGGGCAACCTCCGCCTCCTCGCTCCAGCGATGCAGCGGAAGCACAACCCTTTCTTGCCGAATAGACACCGGGAACATGTATCTCGCTAGTCCGAGACCATGGGGGATAAATTCTAGAGGGGGAGAGAGATCCTTCACGAGGAGGTGTGAGAGACAAGTGAGAGGAGGGGCTCCTTCTATAGGAGGAGGGGGGCACCCAAGGGGGTGGCCGCCGGCCATGGTGGCTGCCCCTCCCCTCCTTCATTCATGTTGGTGGACACTCTACTCACAAAATGTCCTTTAAATTCCCTCCACTCAAAAGTCCACTCAAATTCCCATTAAATTTCCACCAAATTTAATGCAAACTCTCATTAAATAAAATTCTTTTATTTTTATTCAGAATTTTGTCAATTACTTTAATGACAAACATTCATAAATAACCCCTTGCTATAATTCCATTTCACATGCATAACCACTTTATGCAATTTCACCCGAAAACCTGTTTCGGTATCTAGTGAAATAAATTCCTGTGCTTGTTTATTCTTTCGGCATGAAACATTTGCTCCGACTGGATGCCAGTGTCCCTTAAGTGTGTCACCCTACGGTTCGCGAATAATGCAGACATGATCGAGACCCTTCTCCGATCAATAATCAGTAGCGGGACCTGGAGATCCATACTGACTCCCACACATTCAACGATGACTTTTCCTGTGATCGTCGGAACCTTTTACGCTTGTATCTTAATCCCTTTGTTTCACGATATATTACATGTCCGAGATTCGATCATCGGTATCTCCATACCTAGTTTGATCTCGTTGCTGACATGCACTCTTTTCTTGTTCCCGTGATATAACATTCTAGTGATCAAATCACTTGCTTGCAAGCTAACCAATGTGATATCACCGAGAGGGCCCAGAGCATATCTATTCGTCATCGGGATGAACAAATTCCACTCTTGATCCATGATTCTCAACATAACACTTTAGTAGCTTTGAAGCCATCTTTATAATCACCCAGTTACGGAGTGACGTTTGATGTCAACAAGAAACTCTTTCGGTGTTAGTGATTGGCATGATCTCATGGTATAAGGATTAGGACTACTTCGTAGTTTGTTTATAGCAATATAAACTCAATGACTTTGATCGTAATGCTATACTTCGGATGAATGTTCATCACACCATTACACTAATGTTGTGATCTCGTTATTAACAACATCCGATGTCTATGATCAGGAAACCGTGATCATCTTGTTAATCAACGAACTAGTTTATGAGAGAGGCATAACTAGGAACTTTCTGTTGGTTTATTAAACACACATGTATTAACATTTCCGTATTAATACAATTATAGCATGCAAAATAAACATCTATCATATACTTGGAATACACATAATAAACATTTTATTATTGCCTCTCAGGGCATATTCCCTTCAGTCTCCCACTTGCACTAGAGACAATAATCTATTTACATTGTGATGTATCTAACACCCATGGAGTTCTGGTGTAGATCATGTTTTGCTCTAGGGAGAGTTTTAGTCAACGGATCTGCTACATTGAGATCCGTATGTACTTTACAAATCTTTATATCTCCATCCTTGACATGCTCGCGGATGGAGTGAAACCGGCGCTTAATATGCTTGGAATGCTTGTGAGACCTTTGCTCTTTGGCATTGGCAATGGCACCATTGTTGTCACAATAGATCACCATTGGGTACAACGCGTTTGCAACCACACCTAGTTCGGATATGAACTCCTTCATCCAAACTGCTTCCTGAGTCGCTTCTGAAGCAGCAACATACTCGGCCTCCGTTGTTGATCCCGCCACCACAGGTTGTTGGAGCTCCTCCAACTAACCGCTCCGCCATTCATGAGAAATACGTATCCGGATTGAGACTTAGAGTCATCCGGATCGGTGTCAAAGCTAGCGTCGACATAACACTTAGCGACGAGCTCTTCTTCACCTCCGTATACAAGAAACATATCCTTAGTTCTTCGCAAGTACTTAAGGATATTCTTGACCGCTTTCCAGTGTTCTAAACCTAGATCCAATTGGTACCTACTAGTCAAACTAATAGCATGTGCCACATCCGGTCTTGTACATAGCATGGCGTACATTATAGAGCCTATGGCTGAAGCATAGGGGACCTTGTCCATTATCTCTCTTTCTTCCGCCGAAGCCGGACTTTGAGTCTTACTCAATGTCGTGCCTTGTGTCATAGGTAAGAACCCCTTCTTACTATCTTCCATTTAAAACTTCTTTAAAATCTTATCAAGGTATGTACTTTGCGATAGCCCTATTAGGCGCCTAGATCTATCTCTATAGATCTTTATGCCTAATATGTATGACGCTTCACCTAGGTCCTTCATTGAAAATTTGTTGTTTAGATAACTTTTAACACCGTCTAAATGATCTATATCATTTCCGATCAATAATATGTCATCCACATATAATATCAGAAATGCCACATTGCTCCCACTCACTTTCTTGTAAATATAACCTTCTCCATAAGTTTGGACAAATCCAAACTCTTTGATCACCTCATCAAAGCGGAGATTCCAACTTCGTGATGCTTGCTTCAATCCATAGATGGATCGCTGAAGCTTGCACACCTTGTTAGCATCCTTAGGATCGACAAAACCCTTTGGTTATATCATATACAACTCTTCTTCAATATTACCATTGATAAATGCGGTTTTGACATCCATCTGCCATATCTCATAATCGAAATATGCAGGAATTGCTAACATAATCCTAACTGACTTTAGCATCGCTACGGGAGATAATGTCTCATCGTAGTCAACTCCTTGAATTTGTCGAAACCCATTTGCGACAAGTCGAGCTTTATAGACGGTTATATTACCATCAGCATCAGTTTTCCTTTTGAAAATCCATTTGTTCTCCACGGCCTTTCGGTCGTGGGGTAAGTCCACCAAGTTCCAAACTTGATTTTCATACATGGATTCCATCTCGGATTTCATGGCTTCTAACCATTTGTTGGAATCCGGGCTCATCATCGCTTCTTCATACGTCGCAGGGTCATCATTTTCATCAACCATGAAATTCATGACAGGATTTCCGTACAGCTCGGAGCTGCACGCGTCCTGCTTGACCTGCGAGGTTCGGTAGTACTCTCTTTCGGAGTTTCATGATCATTATCATTAGTTCCCTCTTCAACAGGTGGAGCCAACTCCGGAACAACTTCCGGCGCTGCGCTACTCGCCATACTTTGAAGAGAAGGTTCCATAACCTCTTCGAGTTCTACCTTCCGACTACTCACGCCTTTCGCGAGAAACTCTTTCTCTAGAAACGATCCATTCTTGGCAACAAAAACCTTGCCCTCGGATCTGTGATAGAAGGAATATCCAATAGTTTCCTTAGGGTATCCTATGAAGACGCATTTTTCCGCTTTGGGTTCGAGTTTATCCGGTTGAAGTTTCTTCACATAAACATCGCATCCCCAAACTTTAAGAAATGACAGCTTAGGTTTGTTTCCAAACCACAATTCATACGGTGTCTTTTCAACGGATTTAGATGGTGCCCGATTTAAAGTGAATGCAACAGTTTCTAGTGCATAGCCCCAAAATGACAACGACAAGTCCGTCAGAGACATCATAGATCGAACCATATCTAATAAAGTATGATTACGATGTTCTGACACACCATTTCGCTGTGGTGTTCTGGCAGGTGTGAGTTGTGAAACAATTCCACACTCTTTCATGTGAGTGCTAAACTCGTAACTTAGATACTCACCTCCACGGTCGGACCGTATAAATTTGATCTTTCTATTACGATGATTTTCCACTTCATTCTGAAATTCCTTGAACTTTTCAAAGGTTTCAGACTTGTGTTTCATCAAGTAGATATAACCGTATCTACTCAAATCATCCGTGAAAGTAACAAAATAACGATATCCACCTCGCGCCGACACACTCATTAGACCGCATACATCATAATGTATGATTTCCAATAAATCTGTTGCCCGTTCCATTGAACCGGAAAACGGCGTTCTAGTCATCTTGCCCATAAGGCATGGCTCACATGTATCAAATGATTCATAATCAAGTGATTCCAAAAGTCCATCCGAATGGAGCTTCTTCATGCGTTTAACGCCAATATGACCTAGACGGCAGTGCCACATATATGCGGATATATCATCATTTAGTTTAATCCTTTTAGCATCAACATTATGAATATGTGTAACATTATTATCGAGATCCAAAAGAAATAAACCATTCATCATCGGTGCATGACCATAAAAGATTTCATTCATATAAATGGAACAACCATTGTTCTCGGATTTAAATGAATAACCACTTCGCATCAAACACGATCCAGATACAATGTTCATGCTTAGTGCAGGCACCAGATAACAATTATTCAAGTTTATAACTAATCCAGACGGCAAGTGGAGAGGCAGCGTTCCGACGGAGATCACATCAACGCTTGATCCATTTCCGACACGCATCTTGACCTCACCCCTTGCCAGCGGTCGCTTGTTCCGCAGCCCCTGATTCAAGTTACAAATATTAGCAACTGAACCGGTATCAAATACCCAGGTGCTACTGCGAGCACTAGTCAAGTACACATCAATAACATGTATATCATATATACCTTTTTTTGCTTTGCCGACTTTCTTGTCTGCCAAATACTTGGGGCAGTTGCGCTTCCAGTGGCCAGTCCCCTTACAATAGTAGCACTCGGTATCAGACTTTGGGTCCAACTCGGGGTTTCTTTTCAGGCACGGCAACAGGCTTGCCGCCCTTACTTCCCTTCTGTTTTCCCTTCTTGTCTTTCTTGAAACCAGTGTTCCTATTGATCATCAACACTTGATGTTCCTTTTTGATCTCCACTTCTGCAGTTTTAAGCATTGACAGAAGCTCGGGGAGAGACTTCTTCATGCCTTGCATATTATAGTTCATCACGAAGCTCTTATAGCTAGGTGGCAGAGACTGTAGAACACGATGGATTCCTAAGTCAATGGGAATCGATATTCCCAAGGACACAAGCTTATCGGCGTAACCCGACATCTTGAGTACATGCTCATTAACGGAGCTGTGCTCTTCCATCATGCAGCTAAAGAACTTTTCTGAAGCGTTGTATCTCTCTACAGCGACATGTGTGTCGAAAATCATTTTGAACTCACCCATTGTATCAAAAGCATTGCCATTTTCGAAACGCTTTCGAAGTTCTGGCTCTAGCCCATACAATATGCCGCAATGAACTAAGTTGTGGTCCTCCTGACGAGTCTGATAGACATTCTTCTCCTCGTCAGGGGCATCATCTAAAGGTGGGGGGCCTAACGGCGCTTCTAGCACATATTGCTTTTGTGCAGCAGAGAGGAGAATCCTCAAATTCATGGCCCATTCGGTAAAGTTGCTACCGTTCGTTGCAAGTTTCTCTTTCTCCATGAACACATTGAAATTAAAAGCAGGTGGTGCCATCTACAACAGAATTTTTAAAGTTTAGACTAAGTGTATGATAGATTGAGTTCAACTAATCCATATTACGAATGAACTCCCACTCAAAAACGACATCCCTCGTGCCTTTTTGGTGATTACATGAACCAAATCCACTGCACCAAGTCTGATCATCACGTGAGTCGGTGTAGCTTCAAAGGCGAGCATCAAATGGGCATCATATCAACTATATGACTCATGCTTAACCTTTCGATCCGTGTTCCGAGGCCATGTATGTACATGCTAGGCTCGCCAAGTTAGAACCTTAGTATTCGCGTGTGTAACTGTTTTACACCTGAAATATGGTCATGGATCCAAGAACACCCGATCATCACGTGATGTCTTGGATCGACGAAAACATAATCAATGCATACTAAAGGAAGAACACATTGTTATCTTGATATTTAAAAGAGTGATCATCTTATTATGCTAACAAAGCGCTAAACAAGCAATATAAGATGCTATCAAACATCACATGTTTATTAGTGAAATGAGATGGTTCCTGCATATGATCTCTATCATGTGCACCGTGGTATGATCACTATCATACCTATATGTGTAAGTCCAAGATCTATGGAGATTATACGTTATGTATGTTGTAAGAGTATCATCTCATACTTCTACTTACAACATCACCATATCATAACACTAGCCTAGCAACAATCTAAACTAGACGCTTCTAATTTATCCATTGCAAGTTTTACGTGGCTTGGGGCTTTCGAGATAGAACCGTTCTTACCTACGAACATGAACCACAACGAGGATAACCAAATTGTTGACAATTCGTTGCAAAATAGATATTAACTATAGTAGGAGAGATAGACACCCGCTAGCCACTTATGCAAACTAGTTGCATGTCAAGCGTGGAACAGGTCTCATGTGCGAGGACATGTAAAGTTTGTATGGGCCGCTTCATCCCACTATGCCCCCAATATCCAAAATTACAACAAAGGAGCAACAACATGATCATCATCGCCCACATACTCATATATGTACTACCCGTGTAAAGCATCTACGCATAAACCTGGCTCTGATACCACTGTAGGGTTCGCAGCATAGAAAACAAAAAATTTCCTACGATGGGAACTATGTACCAAGATCTATCTACTAGATACAAACAACGGGCGGATGTATATCCGTAGAGAACATACCCTTGAAGACCGACAAAGCTTAACGAGTTCAACTCGTGGTTGATGTAGACGATCTCTTGCCGATCTCAAGATCGAGAGGAAGTCCTAGCGCCGCAAAGCAGCAGCGCATCCGTGCTCGCACACACGTACAAGACACTGGGAAACCTCCGCCTCCTCGCTCCAGCGATGCAGCGAAAGCACAACCCTTTCTTGCCGAATAGCCACCGGGAACATGTATCTCGCTAGTCCGAGACCATGGGGGATAAATTCTAGAGGGGGAGAGAGATCCTTCACGAGGAGGTGTGAGAGACAAGTGAGAGGAGGGGATCCTTTTATAGGAGGAGGGGGGGCACCCAAGGGGGTGGCCGCCGGCCATGGGGGCTGCCCCCTACCCTCCTTCATTCATGTGGGTGGACACTCCACTCACAAAATGTCCTTTAAATTCCCTCCACTCAAAAGTCCACTCAAATTCCCATTAAATTTCCACCAAATTTAATGCAAACTCTCATTAAATAAAACTCTTTTATTTTTATTCAGAATTTTGTCAATTACTTTCATGACAAACATTCACAGATAACCCCTTGCTAGAATTCCATTTCACATGCATAACCACTTTATGCAATTTCACCCGAAAACCTGTTTCGGTATCTAGTGAAATAAATTCCTGCGCTTGTTTATTCTTTCGGCATGAAACATTTGCTCCGACTGGATGCCAGTGTCCCTTAAGTGTGTCACCCTACAGTTCGCGAATAATGCGGACATGATCGAGACCCTTCTCCGATCAATAATCAGTAGCGGGACCTGGAGATCCATACTGACTCCCACACATTCAACGATGACTTTTCCTGTGATCGTCGGAACCTTTTACGCTTGTATCTTAATCACTTTGTTTCACGATATATTACATGTCCGAGATTCGATCATCGGTATCTCCATACCTAGTTTGATCTCGTTACTGACATGCACTCTTTTCTCGTTCCCGTGATATAACATTCTAGTGATCAAATCACTTGCTTGCAAGCTAACCAATGTGATATCACCGAGAGGGCCCACAGCATATCTATCCGTCATCGGGATGAACAAATTCCACTCTTGATCCATGATTCTCAACATAACACTTTAGTATCTTTGAAGCCATCTTTATAATCACCCAGTTACGGAGTGACGTTTGATGTCAACAAGAAACTCTTTCGGTGTTAGTGATTGGCATGATCTCATGGTCTAAGGATTAGGACTACTTCGTAGTTTGTTTATAGCAATATAAACTCAATGACTTTGATCGTAATGCTATACTTCGGATGGATGTTCATCACACCATTACACTAATGTTGTGATCTCGTTATTAACAACATTCAATGTCTATGATCAGGAAACCGTGATCATCTTGTTAATCAACGAACTAGTTTATGAGAGAGGCATAACTAGGAACTTTCTGTTGGTTTATTAAACACACATGTATTAACGTTTCCGTATTAATACAATTATAGCATGCAAAATAAACATCTATCATATACTTGAAATACACATAATAAACATTTTATTATTGCCTCTCAGGGCATATTCCCTTCATCTTTATATAGGGGTCCCTTCACGAAAGTTGTTCTGTTTGACCTAGCGGTGTCGGTGGAAACTATACAGCCATAATTTTATTCGCGTCGTATAGTTGGTCGTTAAAGGTACTTGATCCTTTCCACGACTCCTAGTTTCTTTGAGTTGTTGGAAATCTCGTATCTTTGACTTTAATGTTGTGATTCTCATCATCAAACATCATTTCCTACGTAGGGGGAAATAGAAAGACATGATTGCATACCCCTTTGATCATTAGGCATTGGTGGCAGGATTTAGAGAGATATTTCATCAAAAGTATGAATAATATATAGTTTAAATGTGGACGTGGATGGCTATATTTCATAGCCATCACAATCCAGCGTACTCCCACCTTTATCTTGCACCGCTGCAGTTCATCCCCCATCGCAATCCCATTCTTTATCATGGGCCAATAGTGGATCTTAACTTTGTTCGAAAAATCTGATCCCCACAAAGCCAACCAACCTTTGTGTCCCTGACACGAGATCTAGGAGCCCGCGGCCCCCCTCTGAACCTCCTTGATATGATTCCTGAGATGGTACGGAGAGCATCCGGAAAATAACCCCTTTTTGTGTAGTTCCAAGCGAGATAATCATCAGTTCCATCTCGACCCACAGGTATTTTCAGAATGTCCTCTACATCCGCCTCATAGAAAGTGTCATTCAAATTTTCGACATTCCACCCTTTGTCATCTGGTAGTGGTTAGTGTTTAGGAACTACCATGATACTCATGGTAGGAATAACTATGGTAAGCATGTTCATCAAGGTCTAGTTATTGAGTTTCTTTACTTGGTTTACATACTTCATTTGGTATCCATGGTTGATTGTAAAGAATACCTTGTTATAGTCTCAAGGATATTAAGTATTAACCATTGAGTAATGTGTGGTGGGTTTAGTCCCATTCCATTTGATCTACCCATAGACCAATTTATATTTACCTAAAGATAAGGTTTTTAGAAAAGGTAATATTGAAACTTCTCGCAATCAACTTGATGATCCACTTCAGTTCCATCAAGTTAAGAGAAGCTTTAATCACTTTGACAAGTTTTAATCAAAAGCGCTAAAATTATCCAGATTTTCTATGCATGAATGCAATGCACACACCTGATCTCAATTTTTTTCTAAGCTCTAATGCTAGGATGTTACAGTCCCGTGTCTCGGCGTCGTCGCTCTGAGGCTGAGGTGGATGGGAGCTGCCCTGGACGGCGTCGCCACAACGCCATTGCCGCGATAAGGGCCTGACCTCGTCTTCGTCGCCGTCGAGGATGATGAGCGGCACGCCCTAGTAGGCGTGCTGCCAGCGAGCGCCGCGCTCGGCCTGATGCTCGGCCTGCCCCTGCAGACGCCGGATGCGTTCGGCCTCCTCCCGCTCCCAGTCCGACCTGGACCAAGCATAGGCATCCAGCGCCTGCATCGGCGACACGTTGTTGAGAGACGCCTCCATGGACTTCTTGAGGATGTACTCGTCCTCGTCGACAGGGACAACCCAGTTCGCCGGATCGGGCTTTAGCGTGCGCAACCTCGGCATTGCCACATGAAGGTGGTCGGTTGGCTACGAGGGCGCGCAACCTTCGTTGGTGGCGAGCGCACCGACGACTCGACCTCCCGCTTCACCGACCGGAGTAAAGGCGTGGCGCGAGGCGACTATGCCAACGGCGAGACCGATGAGCATGCCGCCGATGCGGAGGACGAAGAGGTGAGACCGCCCATCCTCCTCGGCAGCCAGTTTGACGCTGCATAGCTTCGAGCGGACGACGGCAGTGACCGTGGAGTGTAGCCCAACTTAGGGCAGTCACCGGCGATGGTGTGCTTGAGGTAGGCCACTAGGGCCCGGCCTGGCGCGCTCCACCATTGACGCCGTCCCGCGACATTGTGTTGCTTCGGTGGAGGGCCGACCCAGTTGTGGGCGATGAGTTCCTGGTTCCGCCGCTCGACGAATAAATTCTCCCAGTACATAAGGTTACAGGGGTCTTCGGCGAGCTCCGGGTCCTCCATGGCGGCGATGGTCGCCTAGATCTCCTCGACGAGCTCTGAATCCTTTGGCACCGATGGAATGGGTACACCACCGGTGCTGAGCTTCCATGTCGACGGGCACCGGAAGTCCGGTGGCGCCGGTATCAGGCATCGTAGAGCAGTCGTGCCTCCCATGGCTGCAAAGAACAGCGTCGAAGCCTTTTGCCGCCACCAGATCGTCGGGGTACCGCTCCACCATTGCTGCCGTTGAGCTTTTTTCTCGTCGCGAGCTTGTGGGTGGGGAATGGGAGGCGAGAGTGTGTGCTCTGGGAGGTGGCGAGGGCGCCGACATTTAAAGCAAAAAAAGGACAGGGTGACGAAGGCGGGAGGGGTGTAGCAGCGTGGGCATGAAAAGAGGAAACGAAAGGAAGGTAGGACGGCTGTGGCACGCCATTACGGTGATGCGTGGCCGACGAGACGAGCGGTCTTTGCCCGGTGGTCTATCGTAGGAGCCGAGGCGACGGGATGAGGATGACTTGGTTTCATATGCTGATAGGACGGGCCCAGCGACGGTTTTTTTCCCGCTGATTTCGCTTCATCTGACGTTTGGAGACGGTTCTCACCGCCTCGAGTTTGACATGGGAACACCAGATAAAATAGGGCCAAATCCGGAAAAAAATGAACGCCTAAAACGCACCGGCCGGATAAAAAATCACCCTCAGAAGGCCTTCGTACGATGCTAGTGGAGATGCTCTAAGACTAGCATTAATGATAAAAGTGATTGTGTTGATATCATATGTAAATACGATATCATAGCACATAGAATTAGAAAAATTAATCTCAAATAAATTTTGTACACAAATTTACAATAAGACCACAAAGTAATAAATATTCTACGACTATGATAATACTACACGATACACGTTATGAAGATGGTATCATATATATAATATTACTACAATATATAATACTCTTTTCGATCCATATTAATTGTCGCTGAAATTGTCGGGATGTATCTAAAATGTTTTAGTGCTAAATTACAAACGATTGAACGATTAATTTATATCGGAGAAAGTATCACCGTGACCAGTAGTCCTCAAAAGTAAATCTCACACAAAAAGAAGAAAACCACCAAGCAGCAGGTCAGGAGTCCATGGACCCACCCACGCACCTGCTTCTACGTGTCAAAAAGCCTTCATCTCCAAGTAGTCACACGCCTCCCTCCGCGCACAAACCGCACCTAGATCCCGCGTGCTCGACAAAAAGACGGCCGCTCCCCAAACAAATCCAAACCGTATCTAAACCTACCCAATGCACCAATGACATGTGGTCCCGGAAACCTCTGCGCCCCACAATACATCGTCACACCGCGTCCGATCCATGTCCAAACAGAAACCTTCTCGAACAAAGTCAAAGCGCGCCACGCTCCACGTCACGACGGCCCCGGCGGGCCCCGCGCCCAGATCTCTCCATCCGCCCGTCCGATGCCCACGAACCGACGGCCAGGATCCGGCACCCACCGCCCCCCGTGCCTCCCACCACCTATAAATACCCACCCGGAGGGCGCCCAGCCCCCCGCGCGTCAAGTCGCATCGAGCCGAGCCGAATCGAGTCGTTTCGCTCCGCCCCTCCTCCTCTCCACTTCGGGGGTCTCAACTAGCCCGCCTGCGCGGGTCCAAACTCCACTTCGGGCTCGGTCGCTTCGGAAAAGGATAAGCAGCGCGAGCGGGCGAGGAGACGACTATCGGCTCGACAGGAAGGAAAAGAAGAAAAGAGGAAGGGCGAGAGAGATAGAGAGAGGAAAAAAAAGAGGATAAGGCGGAGGCGACTCGAACCCGCGGTGGCCACCGCGCGCGCTCGCGCTCTCCAGATCCGCCCTCCCCCGGCGCAGATCCGCCTCGCCGTCGAGCCCACGCGAGCGGCCGGCCGCCTCGCCCCGGATCCCTACCTAGGGTTCCCCCCGCTCCAGATCCAGCTTCCAGGTCCTGGTTTGCATCCTCCTCGCTTCCAATTTTCCGGCCGTCGTAATTTGGGGGTTTTCGAATTCGTGTCGGTAGGCGTCTGGTTCTGGGCGCGAATTAGAGGATTTGAGCGTTAGGCCTTCGGATTTGCGCTCTGTCGCCTTGGGTACGTATTGGTGCGGCTAGGTGTAAGGTTAGGGTTTTGTTGTAGGAAATTTTGGATACCCGTAAATTTACCCTTGTGTGCATTCGTTTCATTCTGCGGGAGGTTTCAATTTGGTGTGTCTGTCTGTGTGTGCGTGACTGAAGCTTTTTGTCATTATTGTTGCACAGATCTCTGACTCGCTGGCGCCTGGTAACATGACACCGACGGTCCTCGTGGACTACGGGCCACAGAGGCAGATTAAACGGAGCTACGATGAAATATCCTACAGGGGCGTGGCAGCCGCCGTGCCCCGTGGTTATGCAGAGACTGTCGGCGAGTCGGGCAGCCCTGTCCGTGTCGACTCTGAAGACTCGTCCGCGCCGAAACGCAAGTGCATCAGCCTCAACAGTGACGGCTTTGAAGTCAAGCGGGAGATCTTTGTCCCATCCAAGATGTCCTCGTCTGAACGGCGCTACCTTCGCAAGAGATTCCGGGCAGAGCTTGATTCTGTTCGGGATCTCCTGAAGAAGCCCGAGTTTCTGGCCATTGCCCCTGTTAGCAGAGCGCCTGCATTCTCATCCTCCGCTGCCCCTCGACCCAAAAAGGTGCAGCGGGGGAGCCATGTGGTCCGTGGTGCCAAGGGACGCTTCTTGCCAACAAAACCCCGCCCTGAACCCTCTTCAGTGTTGTTGACTGAGGGTAATGTTATGAAGCAGTGCGAAGCTATTCTGAAGAAGCTGATGACTCAGAAATTCAGTCACATTTTTAATATTCCTGTGGACGTGGAGAAGCTGAATATTCCAGATTATAATGACATCATCAAGCACCCGATGGATCTTGGGACAATCAAGAAGAAGCTAGACTCTGCTTCCTACACAAGTCCATCTGATTTTGCAGCTGATGTCAGGCTCACCTTCAACAATGCGATAACTTACAATCCTCGTGGGCATGCAGTGCATGACATGGCCATTCAACTCAACAAAATGTTTGAGTCTAGATGGAAGACAGTTGAGAAGAAGTTAGCTTCTGCCACTGCTAAGCCACATGTTGAGGTTGCCAGGGCTGACTCAAAGAGGAGAAAGACCCCTCCTGTGGACCGCAGTGACTTGTCAATTGAGTGCGTCGGGCCAACTGAGATTGTGAAGCCGAAGATGACATACGAGGAGAAAGAATCCTTTGGAAACTGCTTGGCTTCTTTGTCTGAGGATCCAGAACATTTACCTAGCCACATCATTGATTTGCTACAGCAGTGTATTCCTAACAATGCAGATGAGCATGGCGATGGAGAGATAGAGATTGATATCCATGCACTCAGTGATGAGGTTCTATTTGAACTGAAGAAGCATGTGGACAAGTTTATGCAAGAGAAAGATCAGCAGCATACAAAATCCGAGCCTTCTGAGAATGAGGCTGTGGGTGTATCTGGCCTCAGTCACTCGTCCACAGATCTGTGCAAAGGTATTTTGTCATCTACATCTGAAGCTAATTAACTATAAATAACGCCATCAATGTAGTATTTGAAGATTTATTACCTGTGCATTCAGGTGGTGAGCCTGTTGAGGAAGATGTGGACATTTGCGGTAATACATCCCCGATACTGATAGAGAAGGATCCACAGATCAGAACTAGCAAACCTGGTAGCCCAAGTAGTTCCAGCAGTGACTCTGGATCTTCTTCCAGCGGTGTGTACCTATGAGTGCTTAACATTTTGTATATTTCTCTATCATATTTGTTTTATAGAAGTTTGTGCGTACAACTAGTTCATATCCTTCACATGTCAACTAAAGTAAACGTTGATCAGTGAGTTTTACGTAAGGCAAACGTTCTTGTAAAAATGTTGTTCCTCTTTGCGACTCTGCTCTCATTACTGAGAACATTTTGTACATTTCACTTCTCATATCTATTTTATAGAAGTAATAGAAGTATGTGCTTTTAGCTACTTCGTATTCCTTCACGTCTCTTCGGCTAGACTTAAGTGAACTTAAAGTTCTACGTAAGGCAGGCGTTCTTCAGAATATTAGCTGAAATTAACAATCCTCTGTTTTTTCTTAATTTCCCTAACTTTTGGGATTAATGTGTTGCAAGGATGACCTTGAACACTTGTGCATTCTGTGTTACTTTTTCTGGGGATCATACATAAATAAATGCTTTCTAGAAATTATTATTGGGAAATACATATGTTTTGGATGAGTAATTCTTTTAAACAGTTGGTCCGAAACCCTACATTGCCAGTTGTGTATTTGATATATTTATCATGGTTTTTAAAGGTGTCCTCAGATCGTATTTGCTATGTTCGTAATGCAGATTCTGAGTCTGGCAGTGACACCGAAAGTGAATCGGAAAAAGTTGGTAGCCCAGCAAAGCTTGCAAAGGTACTTTGGCAGTTTTTTACTGGGTGATCCTTCAGTAAGCCAGTTCATGCGATAATGACTATTTTACTTACTGAAAATTTGGAAGGAACAAACACCCAACCATTCTTTCTCTCCTTGGCTCTCTATATTCATCCTCTTCTGTTGGCATTTTCTTTTGGTGTTTGTTAACACTGCCTCCGTAGTCACCAGCCCTGCTCGCAACTTGACTCTTCTCCATTTTATTTCTGATAGGGGTAGTGTGGTGTCAATATCTGCAATTAGCTTTATTAGCTGACTCGCTTGGTCAGAAGACCAAACAAGATATGGTTTAGACAACTAACCAACCTATCTTGTTTCACTGCAATAATTTGTTTCTCCTAATTTGTAGAGTGTTACAGCACCTGAACAACCCGCAGAGCAAGAAAAGAGTGATGTTATTAGCCCTGTTGATGCTAACCGTAAGTTTGCTCTGCATGTTCCTTTACCTTGGGAGTGGTTTTCAATCTACTTTTATATGTTATGCTTACCATTTGTTAAATCACAGACAATGCTTCTAGTGTGGAGCTTTGCGAGCAGGATAACGAGTCTAAGGCTGCACCAGAGGGTAAGCATGATGTTGTAAGCAGGTTCATATGAGACCACACTAAGGGGTCTCGTGCATTAATCTGGTCGGATCATCTGATCCTTTCCCAATGAAAATACAGGGGAGAATGCAAAACCCAGCCAAGACTCCCCGGATAAGCGCTTACGAGCAGCTCTTTTGAGGAGCCGTTATGCTGATGTAATTGTGAAAGCTCATGGGATTCTCAGCCAGGTTTGTAAGCTTGTACATCTAGTTCTCTTTCCTTTATTATTGGCGGCACTCATTTCTAACACTGTATGCTTGATGAGCTCAGGGTGAGGGTGGAGATAAACAAGAGGAGCTGGAGAAACTGCAGAAGGAAGGTAAAAAGCATATACACTTTCTGTTCTCTGCCAAGTGGCAAACTCCTTCTTTTCTGAGAGTTGTTTGTATCTGTGGACACAGAGAAAGCACGGCTTTTGGCTGAAGGTAATGCAGCTATGGAAGCCAGCAGAGCCGAAGCTGAAGCCGAATCTAAGCGTAAGCGGGACCTTGAGAGGGAGAAGGCTCGTCAGGCCTTGCAGGAGGCAAGTGAATACACTGCATTTGTTGCCAGTCCAAAACTCTCCTTGTGTTTTCTAGCTAAGCGTTTCTTTAAACACCATGCAGATGGAGAGAACTGTAGAAATTAATGACAACGTCCATCCCAAGGATCTAGAAATGCTTGGGACAGCCACCACAGAACATATTGTGAGCTCTGTTGACGAGACTAGTCCTGAGCACTCCCAGGATGGCATGCCCAGTTTCCTTCCTGGTTCTGGCAGCATGTTGGAAAAACTTGGACTATTTATGAAAGTAGATGACGAAGAAGATGATGAAGAAGAGCCAAGTGTTCCCAGTTGCAAAGAAGGGGAGGAAGGGGAAATCAACTAATGTCCGTTGGCATGTTCTAGAGGTACTGACCCTTCTGGTCGGGGAGACAGAACAATCGCCCATTTCAGCCGATGCACATGGGGCAATTGCTGGTAGCTAATGCACATGGCAGACATTTTTCTGGGAATGGGAACAGGCGCCCTTGATGCCGCTGGAGGTGCTAAATTATGTGCTTGCAGGATGCAGGTCACGCCCTTGACGGGAGAATGGAGATCGAGGCCACCATGTACAGCTGCAAAACAAAATGCTGAGTTCATCTCTCAAATGAACTGTTTCTCCCAGAATCAAGACGAGCTTCTGTCGGGTGTATTATTTTAGATAAAGCTCAAGTCGAGCCTTGAAACACAATAGGGCCAAATGGTTCCTGTCACACTTCTCACCTCCTTGTGCACTGTGATCTGAGTGCTTACCCCCTTAGCGGCTAGTTGTGTCCTCAGCATAGCTTTTCTGTTTGGTTGCTTCTTCGTGTTGTAAATTCAAATTTTGTAGTCGAGGAAGTGAATAGTTTGTTTATTGGGCATCTGGAAGAAACATTTGTAAACCCTCCTGATATTGTTAAAACAGGAAAATGCAAATGTTGGTGCATTGTGCCTTTCGCCATGTATGTTTGCCTGTGCTAACTGATCCTTTGACTTGGCTTGTTTTTTTGTGTCTTGCAAAGGTATAAATTGTGTAGTCCATCTAGAAAAAGGATATCGCAGATTTGTCTAGGTTCTTGTGTATCTGAGACATCCTTTTCCGGATTGCAGAAGTAGCAAACGATGATGCTTCTAGTGGAGAGACAACAACCACAAGCGATGCTCATGCTGACACAGTGAAATGTGAATTCATCACGGAAGCATATTGCTCCACTTCATGGTGTTAATTTTTCTTCTAGGCAACGCTATGGCTGTGAAATCAATAACAGCCAAGTCTCCCTCACAACATGCAGAAATCAATACGTAGTAACGCCTCACCCAGGATACATACACGCTCACCATACATTCATCTCAACAAATCAAACCACACATCGCCTCTGTAGCAAACCGAACCAAGCCGAACTGTGGGAGTTCAACAGGGGAATATATATCGTTGAACCGCAAAGACTCGTAGGCAGGTCAGGATTCAGGACACTCCAAGGGACTGCTGCTTGAACATTTTGCTCGTATGCTGCCCGCTCACCGAATCCTCCACGGTGAGCCCCTGCGCGCCGAAGCAGATGTTGATCAGCCTCCCGTTCCCGCAGCCATGGTTCTTCTGGGCCGCCACCCTGATCGCATCGTCGGCCAAAGACGACGAGTTCGAGCACGACGGGTCGTCAGCGCCGCTGCTACTGTCCAGGATGATGCCCTTGAGCTTACCATACGGCGGTGTCATCATCGTCGCGCTCTCGTCTTCTTCGTCGAAGCAGATGTCCTTCAGCTTGGTAGACGGTGGCGCCGCGGAGGACATGGAGGACCTCGGGAGGGTGCTTGGCGGAGACCGGGTGGACGTCGACGACGACGCCAGATGCGGCATGGCCTCCATGATGCCGTGGATGAGCTTCGAGTTGAGCTTCTTCTTGGTGTTCGAGCTCGGGGTGGAGCTCTTGATCGCGAGCGTGCGCTTGTTGTTGAGCGCCGTAGCCTTGCTGGTGTACGCCTGCCGGAGCGGAGTCGGGGTCTCGGCGACCTGCTGGTTCAGCTTCTTGATGGTGTCCAGCGGGCTGCTGTCCTCGGATTTCCTCGGCGTCCTGGACATCTTCGCCCTCTGGCGAGGCCACTGCAGCATCATCTTGAGACGGTCCTTCGCCCGGCTCGCGGAGCTCAGCCTCTTCTCCGACAATCCATGGTTCTCACCACCTTCACCGTTCGCCTCCGCACGTTCAGGGTCGCACTTGCCATCATCGCTAGAGCACGAGCTAGCTCTTCGAGACTCCGCCGCACCGATCCCCGAGTGCAAGAATATCTCCGCGTCCGATATCTTGAACATGGTGCCGGGACTGATCGCGATCCCTCCCCGCATCTTTATCTGCGAAACCACGGCGGACCGGCTTCTCAGCACGCTCGAGCTCAGCACACCTCCCGCAGAGACTATCTGCTTGATCAGCCTCTCTGATGTCGTCGACCGTAGCTGCTCTTTCAGCAGCGCGAGCGGGGTCATGCCGTCAGCGTCTTCGACGTTGAGGTCGATCGACGGCGTGGTCATCAGGAGCTCCACTAGGTCCGGATGCACACAGCCAACCACTGCCATGTGAAGCGCGGTGAGGCCCGCGTCGTTCCTCAGGTTGATGATCTTTCTGATATCTGCCGCTCTTTCTCGTATGAGGTGCCTCGTGAGCTCCAGTTGCCGGTCGAGCCGTCGGAATCCCGGGGTTCTGAATCCTGCGATCGCTGAGTGGAGGAACGTGTCGCCTGCTTTGTTGACGGCTGTCAAGGTTGATGGGGACGCGGCAACCAGCGCATTCACAACAGGGAGGTGCCCTCGGTAGGCCGCCACATGTAAAGCAGTGTTCCCTTGATTGTCGGTTGAATTGACGATGTCGAAAGAGGCCATGAGATACCTGACAGCCTGCATAAGATATATGTTAACAGCGTGAGACAGAGAAGTGGAATTTTATAGTTTGCAGATAACTGGTCCTTTGCACAGCTTACAGTTCCATGATATATGCAGCAAGAACGATTTACATGTAACATCAAGAAACAAAAGGAAAGTTGGGTGAATAGCAACATCAATCAAGGAACATAAAGGAATTTTTATAGTTTGCAGATAACTGGACCTTTGCACGCCTAACAGTTCCATGATATATGCAGCAAGCACGATTTACATGTAACATCAAGAACCGGAACGAGAGTTGGCTGAATAGCAACATCAAGGAACAGAAAGGAAGACTCGGATCTAAAAAATCTGGTAATTCTTCTCTATCTGGACTGAAGCAGAAGAAGATTCACTTTTGCCTCAAATTATTGGAAAGGGGTCTCATGATTGGAGCTTTGATGTTTCAGTATTATGTAGCACCTTCTACAGAAACTCTGGATAACGATATGTACAAGCTGATCCAACTAAGAAAGTAAGTCTATGCTGATGATTTATCTTCTTAATACACTGCTATCTGTTGATCACAATGGCCGTAACAATAATACCTTTACTTTTTTTTTGAGAAATAATACCTTTACTTTCTAGGGTGTGATGTCATAGTAATTATCTACTGTAACACAATGGTTACCCATGAATGACACTGGATATTTCGTTCTGAATAATGGCCTTTATACAACTCCAAATATGCGCCGGAAAGGCGAATACAAGAATCTGTTCTGAAGCAAATCAATTATATCGCGCACCAAAATTCTGAATCATGTTGTCAAGGATCTGATAACAAGATCTAAACTACAACCATGTTTGCACGAAGACGAGCTAACAGAGAGTATTAACTGCAGAAGATGCAATGAAACAGGAGGTGCCTCACCTCCAGCTGGCCTCTCCCAGCAGCAGCATGAAGGACGGTGGATCCGCGGATATCAAGATACGCCGACACGTCGGAGCGGCCGTCGATGAGGTCCCTCAGCATCCGCACGCTGCCTCCTCTGGCGGCGGCGTGGACGGCCCTGCTCATCATCTCCAGCCTGAACAAGGACGCGCGACCGCCGCCGCCGCCGCCGCCACCGTTCGCGTGTCCATTCCCGTCGCGGCAATTGGTCGAGAACCTCGGGGACATGGCGTGATCCAGCAGCGTCCTGAACACCTCGGCGTCCCTGCCCCTGGCGGCCGCGTAGAGCATGTCGGTGACGCCGTACTCGCCCTCCCCGAAGACGAGCAGCGGGTCCCTGTCCAGCAGCTCCCGCACGAACCCCGTGTCCCCAGCGGAGGCCGCCGTGTAGAGCAGCCACCCGCCGTACCCGGCCCGGAGCAGCGTGTTCTCGGCGGCGCCGTCCTTGCACTCGCACTCGCACTCCAGCAGCAGGCTGCGGGCGACGGAGGCCCTGTGGCGGGGCGCGTCGACGAAGCGGGCGTCGTCGTCCCACAGCGTCTCGAGGCGGCGGATCCGGCGCAGCGAGGTGAGCTTGATGAGGAGGTTGGGGTCCAGGTGCAGCAGCTGGCGGACGATGTCGTAGTGGCCGTCGGCGGCCGCCCAGTCGATGGGCGACGCGTACCACCACTGGTCCCCCGTGCTCTCCCACCGCAGCGGGAAGTAGCAGGACGACCGCGCCATCTCGGGAGATCTGCCCGGTGCTCGGGTTCAGCAGCCCGGACTCCGGAGTGAGGCGAGCTCCTCTGCCTAGGCACACATCACATGGGGAGTGAAACAGGGGCAAATGCCACGAGCTGCAGCAAGGTAGTGGAAGTAGAAGAAGAAGGAATGTGGTACACCATGTGAGCCGACCAAATCAAAGCGGAAAAGATGGTTTCTTTATTGTCTGTGATCCGATTGGAAGCTGCAAGGGAAGCATCATGCAAGCAAGATGAAGGCAGGCAAATCTGAAGCTCCTAAAACACACCTTGTGGAAGAAGCAGATCCGTTCAGGAAGAAAAGGCAGAGCCTGCGCGACACTTATCAGCCGAGCTGGGAGCGATCCAGCGGATTAGTATTAAGCATTTAGGCCACTTCAGTATTAACCAAAGTGGTTAGACTGAGTACATCTTAGTGGAAAGGTGGCAAGCAGTTATGGATATGGCTGGGTGGGGGAGGCACGAACAGTGAGGCAGTGACCAGTGACAGAGTCTCCTGTGGTCCTCTTTGGGAAAAAGGAACTGTTGAGACATAATTATATACAGAATTAAATGGAGGCTTTTCCCATGATCAATAATCAAACAAGATGATTCAGTGCACCGGAGAGAATCTTTTGGAGGGACTGGCTGGGTGGCTAGTAAAGGTGGAACAGGACCATCAATGGGGGCGGGGCTCGCCAGTGCAGACTTTGCACCAGAAATGGCCCAGTAGAGGGAAGGTAGGGAGGGAGAGGAGGAGGGGAGGGGCAGGTTGGTTGATGCCGGATTAGCCATGGACCATACGGGTTACGGGATTATTAGCAGGGAGGTGGTTTGGGTTTGGTTGGCAGTGATGCGAAAGGGTGGTGTGGTGTGGTACTGTCGTCCTGTGCTGTTGGGTGGTTTGCTTGCTTTCAGCTGTGAAAAGGCTGAACTGATGGGTGATGGGGGATCTTCGTCAGACCAATGTGTGAAAGGCTGCAACCTAGACAAGCAGGCACGACTCGAGGTTCCTTTTCCCCTATTATTCTTGTAGGCGTCTTTGAGATGCATGATGATGGATCTTTGCATGCTTTCATGGATGGCGTGCTGAATTGAACCGAGAGCAAGTATAATAGATCCTAGTCAGCTGACTATAGTGTGTTTCACGTCAACAAAATCCTACGTGAAGGAGAGATAATGGAAGAGAGAGAATAAAGCAGGCTCTATGTCTACAGCCCGGCTGCACACACAAAACGAGGACAAAGAGCCTACATGCAGCTGACGCGAGGGCTTTTAGCTAGCTCTTATTCCTAACTACCAATTATTTGCCTTGTTTAATTTCATGCATTTAATGCTACAGCCAAGCTAATAGCTAACATATAGCCAATCTATTGTATAAGTGGGCTTTTAGGTGACATGGCATTGGCATAGAGCCGGTAGCGGACTCTTCTATTAGCCATGCTCTGATGGTTGTTCGAACAAACTCCGAAAGGTGTCCCTGTGTAGGAGGGACGTGGATATGGACTTCTCCCCCTGCGAGCTCAGCGAGTCTCACCAGGAGAGCCTCTGGGAGTGTGGGGGCTGGAGGTCACAGCTCCCTCCTCCCCACGCTCACCGGGTGTGGTGTGTTACTCGTTGTCCCGGGCTCTACGACGACTCCCCTCGACTCTGGTGCTTCGTACTGAGGAGCAGGCGGCGGTTGTCCCCTCCACCCCCACAGCAGGGCCGAGCGAGGCAGACCCGCTTCCCCCGCTCAGTGCCTCCGCCGTTACATCACAGCGCTCGTATGGCCAAGCCAGGGAGAGGATCTTAGGAGTGGAGCCCACTGTACCCCAGCTGGTTGCACAACGCATAGCAGCCCGCAACCTTGACCCAGCTCTGGTACCCGCTATAAGCAGCGGGACAAGGCGCGGCTGGATGAGATTCTTCGGCGTCTCCTGGAGACGAGGCGGCACGGCGGTTCCCTCCTTAGTCCGACATAGCTTTGTTTCTTTTCGGTGTTCTCTAGCTTGGCGAGGTGGTCTTTAGCTCTCGTTGGGTCGTTTTGTACTATGGCCCCGGCAGTCGTATGTTGTCTTTCCGAACCTTGTAACTCTATGTGTATGATTGCTTTATATATAAAACGGGATGAAAGGCTGATTCGAGAGGGAGGGACATGTAGGACTACTTTCCTCGAGTTTAGATGTTGGATTCGTAAATTGGATGCTATACAAAATGGAATCATCGAGATAGTGTCGTCGAGTTCAACGTCCTCGAATGCGCGCACCGAATCTACTACTCTACTTCCCCATCCACCCGACCCGAGTGTACCGACAACCTGTGAAGCATCAAATTTCTAAGAATTTGCGTTTTCTAAATGACCGTGCGTAGATATAGTATTCAATGCGTGCCCCCCACGGCTCTTTTGTTTTGCTTTACAAGTTTTTTGCGAGATGCTAACACGTACTTCAACGTACTACATGTATGCATGTGCGTATGATCTTTTCCTTATGTATGTATAGTAATTATAATAGGCTACCAGATTTGTTTTTCTTATCCCTCCGTTTTTGTTTACAAGTCTTTCGTGTATATTGGCATTTGGATCATTAAAATATAAATTATATGACTAAAAAATTATACCATTAGAAAATATAATACGGCGTGGTACTAGAGGTTGTGGCAGATTATGATTTGTGGATTAGATATGCTTTCATTGCCATGGCTGGATCTCACAATAACATCAATATGTTGTAGCCCATCTCCGTTATTTGACATACTTGCTGAAGCCATTCGTCATCGATGAAATATATGGTCAATGACACGGAATACACCAAACGTTATTACCTAGCCGATGATATTTACCCTACATGGGTTACCTTTGTGAGACAATCCCTGACCCTCATACCGATGCGAGAGCTTGATTTTCGAAGTGCCAGGAGGTTTGCAGGAAAGATGTTGAGCAAGCATTTGATGTGTTCCAATCTCGTTTTGAAATCATCGGGTAGCCTGCTCTTACCTGGTCAACGTCTCAAATGTGGAAGATGATGAATACATGTGTGATCACGCACAATACAATCATCAAGAGCGAGTGCGACGCTCTAGTAGTTGATGAATAGCCGTTTGAGCATATGTGCCCTCTTGCTGATGTTGATTACGAGGTGCCAGCTGAGTTTAGTGCTTTTCTCGCCATGCATCAAGAAGATCCGCGGAGCATTTGTGGGTGCTCAAAAGAAACGCACCGGCCAATGGACCCGCCCCCAACTTGATCTATTTAAACTATTTAAATTATTGCATGAACTATACTTGATTTTGTTGTAAAAAAATAAGATTTATTGAAACTTTTTGTGATTGAAATAAGTGAAATATCCGAATTTTATCGTTAGAGCCGTGATCGTTGGAGTGTGTCGATATGAGATGGTTTCTCCGAACCGCCGACAGTTTGGACAGAACCGCCGGCGCTGTTGCCAGCCACTGGTTTTAGGGCATCGAGATCACCAATCGTACTGGTTACTGGGTGTACGGGTTGATGGATGCTGTTCTATTCGTTCGATCAATAGTAACATGGAAATTATATGCCCTGACCAGTGGCCTGGGTGACTGATCTCATTCATGAAAACCTGAGTGGTGGTGTCGATGATCTTCTGACTGCTCTTCAAATGACGTTGACGTTGTAGCAACATCGATGCATGCATGTGTACCATTAACCAGGATATCTTGCTGCAGGCCCCGAAGCCAAGATTTTTTTACAAATATGCCCGTCTGCAAATCGGCATCGCCAGAACTGCCCGCGTCGCGAATCAAATGACAAAAGTGTCCTGGCGGAAGGTGCAAAAGCCGACACGTGGCTCTTCCCGCCACTGCGCATGGCGGAGTAGGCATCCCGTCACGGGGAGTGGCGGAAAGCACATCCCGCCCTTGTCATTGGCGGAAAGGGAGTGGGCTATGTCAACTTGCTGGCGGAATGAACTTGTAGCCTTTAGGCTTGGCGGGATGAACATGCACGCAAGCTGGCAGCCAAGTTTTGACAGGACGTCGAGAGGCATGCATGAATCTTGACGCGTACAAGATTCTCTCGTCCCAGGTGCTTCTAATTGCTGATTGATTGTTCATTGTTCCTACGAGATATAAATTATCCATTCTCGGTTTACTAGTCCTGCTTCCCGACGTACTTTACATGATTTTAAAAAGAGCCGAGGAGCTAATTAAACTTTCAGTGGTCACGGGCCAGGATGCCATGCATGCCTTCCCTCCAAAGGAAAAGAATCCCATGCATGCCTGAGAAAGGGAGCGGCGAATGGCGCGAGAAACTGAGAATCCTGCACGCTCCCGCCAAGTCCGAAGGCATGAGGTTCTTTCTGCCAGCATGTCGGCGTGGCCCACTTCCTTTCCGCCGGCGATAAGGACGAGATGTCCGTTCCGCCGGTCTTCCTGGCGGGATGTCTACTCCGCCGTGCGCAGTGGCGGGAAGAGCCACGTGCCGGCTTTTCCTCCTCCCGCCAAGGTATTTTTGACATTCGATTTGTGGCATGGGCAGTTTTAGCGATGTCGGTTTGCAGACAGGCATATTTGTAAAAAAAATCCGGAGCCAAGGATTTGACATTGAGGCGCGAAGATATTGATGATTATATATAAGATTTTTTTTCTCATAAAGGCTACAACTATCTCTCATTTTGTGTTGGAATAATTGTTTGGACAAAAACATAACAATATGTAAAAGTATCAGTATAGAACTGATACTAATATGTAGCACTAAATCTTAAATAATACAAAATAGAAGATTGGCTTATATTGGATCAACTTTATCTCTACGAGTATCACTACTAGAGAAAAGGCTATAGGAGACATGCTTATGCGAGGCACATTTAGCCATATGCGCCTCCTATAAAAATAGGCGAGGCGCACTTTGCGATATGCGCCTCTAGTATAAAAATAGGCGAGGCGCATATGATAAGAATGCGCCTCCTATAATCCATGTACGGACGGAATCTAGCAGCCCCATATTATGCGAGGCGCATTCTAGTCATATGTGTCTCCTATATATCAGATAGGTGAGGCGCATATGGACAGAATGCGCCTCGCATATTCTGTGTGGGCCCGCGTGTTTGCACGAATATGCGAGGCGCATATGGCTATATGCGCCTCCTATATTTGATAATATCCGAGACGCATATGGCCATATGCGCCTCAAGTAACTCCTGCGGGCCCGGGCGGTGGTAGGTGGCCGCATATGCGAGGCGCATATTGCTATATGCGCCTCCTATAGTTTGAATTATAGGAGGCGCATATTGCGCCTCGCATAAGCTGGCACCACTTTTTTCCAGCTTTTTGCACATGGAGGCAACTACCACCCCACTCACTTGTGTCACTTCTTCCTCCTCCACCCCAAGACAAATCTGGTCGCCCCCCTCCTCCTCCCCACCTCATTTCCCCCATTGATTCACCATAGAAGCTTGCTCAACATCCATTGGTTGACACCCATATGTAAGTGAAGTCTCTTGCTCCTCTAGATCTACAACATGTCCATTTACTTCTCCTCCGGCTCTCTTGCGCAAGTCGTTGTTGGAGGAAGCGTGAAGGCGTTGCTTGCATGTATGCGCGTTGTCGGAGACACCGACTATATGATTGTGTTGTGGTGCTACTTTTTGTGCAGGGATTTCATTTGAGATGCCAATGTTTCGCCGGAATGTCGATTTATTTCTTTTCCGGCGAATTTCTGGCACTCGCGGATGTCCTCTTTTTAGGGGAGGTCATGCCGAATTTTTCCGGCGATCCACGTCCATATATGCTCTAATTATTCTCTTGCTCTTTGTACCACGCAGGCGGCCATGATCCGACCACTGATCAACAAAGCCCGCGTGGATAGGTGGATGACATGCGCGAGGGCCGACATGGAACTTGCAAACAAGACAGAGATAAGATGTCCATGTCGGGACTGCAAGCTGATGTATCTGATAAGGCATGATTCCGGAATGCTGGAGTCGCACCTGCTTCGACGTAGTTTCATGGATGGCTACACTCGATGGATACGTGATGATCACGAAGATCAAGATGCCAGTGATGATCACGAAGATCAAGACGCCAGTCACGATCACGAAGATCAGGGTGGTGGCACTGGACATGGACACGAAGATGATCAAGGTGGCGTCAGGCATGGACACGAAGATGATCAAGGTGGTGCCGACCATGATTCGAGCTGGTTGCGAGACCCTCATGTCCAAGATCTGCTTCTCAAGGAGACGAGTAACGCCAGAGCCGCCGGTAGAGAGAAGGCTAAACTGGAGCAAATGGAGAAAGACGCGGTCACTCCATTGTTTGACGGATGCAACGACGGGTATACCCGTCTAAATGTAACGCTTAGGGCTCTAGGGATGAAGGCGAAACACAAAATGATCGATGAATGTTTCGACGACAACATTGTATTCTGGCACGATATTCTTCCCAAGAAGGGGAACACATGTCCGACTAGTATCGCTGAGGCGAAGAAAGTCGTGTGCCCTCTCAATCTACCGCACGTGAAATACCACGTCTGCATAAATGATTGCATCATCTACCGGGGCGAGGACGCGGAGAAGACCACGTGTCCGGTGTGCAAGACCTCTCGATACAAGAGAGGGACCAAGAAAGCTCCTAGGAAGGTGGTGTGGTACTTTCCTCTAACTCCTCGTTTGCAGCGGTATTTCGCAGACCCTAAGGAAGCACAGCTCATGCGCTGGCACGCGGAAAGAAAGAGGCCGGAAGACGATGATCCGGAGAAGGAGGAAATGTTGAGGCACCCTTCGGATGCTTGCCAGTGGAAGGAGTTGGACCTGCAATATTACCAACATTTTGGGAAAGAGTCAAGGAACCTTAGGCTGGCGGTGAGCACTGACGGACTCAATCCGTTTGGAAGCCAGAGCAGCACACACAGCACCTGGCCCGTGTTTGTATGGATCTACAACCTCCCCCTGGTTGTGCATGAAGAAGAAGTACGTAGCCATGAGTATGCTCGTTTAAAGGCCAAAACAACCTGGTACAGACATCAATCTGTATCTCACGTTGTTGAAAGAGGAATTGGCCACGTTATGGGAAGAAGGAGCTCGTACATGGGACGCCTCGAGACAAGAGTACTTTGACATGAGAGCGGCGGTGATCACGACGGTGCAAGACTATCCCGGTTACGGATACTTCTCGGGGCAGGTGGTCCAAGGATTCTATGGGTGCGTTAGGTGCAAGGATAATACAACGTACCGCCAGCTACAGAAAGATCCCGGGTCCGGGAAAACCGTGTTCCTTGGGGCTCGGAGGTGGCTTCCCAAGAATCACGCCTGGAGAAAGCTAGGACATCTGTTCGATGGGACGATCGAGCTCTGAGGAATCCCACGCCAGAAGAGTGGCGCGGAAATCTACAAGTTGTTGAATAACTGGAAGGAGTGCCCTGCGCCAGGAAAGACCCAGAAGAAGCCAGAGCCGTTGCTGAAGGTATGGAAGGCGAGGTCTGTTTTCTGGGACTTGCCATACTGGAAGATCCTCCGCGTGCCTCATAGCCTTGATCTCATGCATATCACGAAGAATGTGGGCGAGAGTCTGGTTGCCACCCTCCTTAACACCGACAAGACCAAAGATGGGCCGAAGGCAAGGAACGACTTGAAGCATATGGGCATCAGGGATGAACTTCAACCACCACCTAGCGATGATGAGGAGGAGGACGAGGTGGAGGAGACAGAAACACAGAATAGCCGTCGTCGCAAGGGGAAAAAGGTTAAGAAGGGAGAGGTCAAGCTCAAGGCCTCATGCTTCACTCTGAGTAAGAAGGAGGCCATACAGTTTATGAAGTGCCTCCTCAGAGTCAAATTTCCAAACGGCTACGCGGGGAAGATAAGCAGGTGGCTAGACGAGGCGAAGCAGCGCTTCAGCGGGATGAAGTCTCACGACGTCGTCGTGCTAATGACGCAGGTACTCCCGGTCGCGATCCGAGGTATAATTGAAGGGAATATGCCCGAGAGGCAATAATAAAGTGGTTATTATCGTATTCCTATTTATGATAAATATTTATTTTACATGCTATAATTGTATTAATACGGAAACGTTAATACATGTGTGTTTAATAAACAAAAAAAAGTTCCTAGTTATGCCTCTCTTATAAACTAGCTCGTTGATTAACAAGATGATCATAGGTTTCCTGATCATGGACATTGGATGTTGTTAATAACGAGGTCACAACATTAGTGTAATGGTGTGATGAACATTCATCCGAAGTATAGCATTACGATCAAAGTCATTGAGTTTATATTGCTATAACAACTTACGAAGTGATCCTAATCCTTAGACCATGAGATCATGTCAATCACTAACACCAGAAGAGTTTCTTGATAACATCAAACGTCACACCGTAACAGGGTGATTATAAAGATGGATTCAGAACTAATAAAGTGTTATGTTGAGGCTCATGGATCGAGAGTGGAATTTGTTCATCCCGATGATGGATAGATATACTCTGGGCCCTCTCGGTGATATCACATTGATTAGATTGCAAGCAAGTGATTTGATCACTAGAATGTTATATCACGGGAACGAGAAAAGAGTGCATGTCAGTAACGAGATCAAACTAGGTATGGAGATACCGATGATCGAATCTCGGACATGTAATATATCGTGAAACAAAGGGATTAAGATACTAGCGTAAAAGGTTCCAACGATCACAAGAAAGTCATCGTTGAATGTGTGGGAGTCAGTATGGGTCTCCAGATCCCGCTTCTGATTATTGATCCGAGAGGGGTCTCGATCATGTCCGCATTATTCACGAACCGTAGGGTGACACACTTAAGAGACACCGACATCCATATGGAGCAAGGGGTTTTATGTGAATGTTTGTTAATTAAAGTAATTAACAAAATTCTGAATAAATAAATAAAAGAGTTTTATTTAAATGAGAGCTTGCATTAAATTTGGTGGAAATTTAATGCATGTGAGCGGATTTTTGAGTGGAGGCTTTTTAATGGGAGTGGAGGCTTTTCATTTTGAGTGGGAGATCCACCCACATGAATGTGGAAGAGGTGGGGGCAGCCCCATGGCTGGGCGCCATGCCCCTTGGGTGCCCCCCTCTCCCCTATAAAAGGCCCCCCTCTCCTCCTCTCACACCGCACCTCCTCGTGAAGGATCCCCCTCCCCCTCTAGAATTTGTTCCCCATGGTCTCGGACTAGCGAGATACATGTTCCCGGTGGCTATTCGGCAAGAAAGAGTTGTGCTTCCGCTGCATCGCTGGAGCGAGGAGGCGGAGGTTGCTCGGTGCCTCGAACGTGTGTGCGAGCACGGATGCGCTGCTATTTTGCGGCGCTAGGACTTCCTCTCGATCTTGAGATCGGCAAGAGATCGTCTACATCAACCACGAGTTTGGACTCGTTAAGCTTTGTCGGTCTTCAAGGGTATGTTCTCTACGGATATACATCCGCCCGTTGTTTGTATCTAGTAGATAGATCTTGGTACATAGTTGTTCCCATCGTAGGAAATTTTTTGTTTTCTATGCTGCGAACCCTACAGTGGTATCAGAGCCGGATCTATGCGTCGATACTTTGCACGGGTAGTACACATATGAGTATGTGGGCGATGATGATCATTTTATTGCTTCTTAGTTGTACTTCGGATATTGGTGGCATAGTGGGATGAAGCGGCCCGGACAAACTTTACATGTCCTCGCACATGAAACCTGTTCCACGCTTGACATGCAACTAGTTTTGCATAAGTGGCTAGCGGGTGTCTGTCTCTCCTACTATAGTCAATATCTAATTTGCAACGAGTTGTCAACAATTTGGTTATCCTCGTTGTGGTTCATGTTCGTAGGTAAGAACGGTTCTATCTTCGAAAGCCCTAAGCCACGTAAAATTTGCAATGGATAAATTAGAGGCGTCTAGTTTAGATTGTTGCTGGGCTAGTGATATGATATGGTGATGTTGTAAGTAGAAGTATGAGATGATACTCTTACAATACACATAACGTGTAATCTCCATAGACCTTGGACTTACACATATAGGTATGATAGTGATCATACCACGGTGCACATGATAGAGATCATATGCGGGAACCATATCATTCCACTAATAAACATGTGATGTTTGATAGCATCTTATATTGCTTGTTTGGCGTTTTATTAGCATAATAAGATGATCCCTCATTTAAATATCAAGATAAGAATGTGTTCTTCCTTTAGTATGCACCGATTATGTTCTCGTCGCTCCAAGACATCACGTGATGATCGGGTGTTTTTGGATCCACGACCATATTTCGGGTGTAAGACAGTTACACACGCGAATACTAAGGTTCTTACTTGGCGAGCCTAGCATGTACAGACATGGCCTCGGAACACGGACCGAAAGGTTAAGCATGAGTCATATAGTAGATATGATGCCCATTTGATGCTCGCCTTTGAAGCTACACCGACTCACGTGATGATCGGACTTGGTGTAGTGGATTTGGTTCATGTAATCACCAAAAAGGCATGAGGGATGTCGTTTTTAGTGGGAGTTCATTTCTAATTTGGATTAGTAGAACTCAATTGATCATAAATTAAATCAAAGTGAATTTGCATAATTTGTTGTAGTCATTGGCATTCGTTCACCACCATATGCATAGTTGTAATTGAGATAATAGAACTATAGAATTCTGGATATATACTTTACGGACTGGTATCGTATTGTGTTGAGTGTCAATCAAAGTTTAAAGTCCTATTGCAAACTTTTAGCAAACTCTATTTACTCCGTGAAATTTAATAATTGGTATTAAATCGAGAGTAACAATTCCAGTGTTAGTATCTTAAGTATCATGTTTGCCTCCACAATTCTTGATTGTTTTAATATCAAGTTTATCTAGGAGCCGAAAGAATTGTTTCAGAAACCATCATGTGTGGCAGATATAACGATATCTGAAACAATGTTTGTTGCAATATGATAGAGTATAATATATGTTCTCATATTGGATGAGAATTTACGAAGGTTGGAGATGCTAGACATCCTAATCATCCAAAAGGGTTTTGGAAAGTAATGTTATACTCACGATTCGCGTTTATAAGCTAAAGTATCTTGATCATGAAAGTCGTCATGATAAGGGTGAATAGAATATGCATGTAAAATGTTTACTACACTAAAAGATTACTAAAGAATGGATTTTGAAAGAATACCGATCATTTTGATGATGGTGATCTACTTCAAAGTACAAGTCCAAAGGTATTATTATTTGAATATACACGCTTTGGACTATGTGTCATGTATATGGCGCCACTTTTGATGTTGATAAATTCTTTTAAAAAGGAAAAGGAAATGCTGAAAGAGAATCTATAAAATATACTTGGCAGAAAATAAAAGATTGGAAATATCCAATTTAGGTATATATATGATATACATGTTATGGTTGTATTCTTTGCTTGTTAAACAATGTGGTTCTTGGGTATTGGATACCGAATTGGTTGGTATGAAATTTTATACGGAACGATGCAATTCATAAACCACAATGGCCTAAGTAACTAGCAAGAGAATATGTGATGATGTTCATCAAAAACAAACAAACCGTTGTTTGTATTTCTCGTTGACATCAAGGCTTGACTTCAAGATTTGTTTTAATAATTGTTATTTGAATCAGGTATTATGAGAATAAAGGTTGTTCAAATAATTACCGTATTCCATATAAGATGGATGATTTACAAATCTAGTTGAAGAAATCACATCCATAAAACCTAATGCTAAAATGTCGCAAGACAAATGATTGAAAGATCACTTATGAAGTGACATCGCTGTTTAAATTATATTGGAAATAAAACATGAAGAATCTCCATATTCATGGATTTTTGGAGTCTTTGATTTGATCAAGTGACGCTTGTGAGACTTTCCACGTGATAATTAAAACGTCATTCAAAGGCCAAAGAAGAACGAACGACTAAAATATTGGAATTTATACATATCGATGTATGTAGTCCATTATGTGTAGTCGTAAGCGATGGGTTTCAACTTCATATACTTTCTCCGGAAATTTGAGTGAATATTCACTTAATGAGAAAGAAGTGTGAAATATTTGAAAAACGTTTTCAAAGACTTTCAAGATGAAGTGGAAAATCATTGTAACAAGAAAATAAATGGTTTATGATTTTATCATAAAGGATTAGTTTGAGTTACAAGTGTAACAAGAAAATAAATGAATTATGATTTTATCATAAAGGGATTTATTTGAGTTGCAAGTTTAGCAAAACACCTAGATTTACATATCCCGAAACACCATAGGAATATGGAGTGTTTGAGATTTGTAATGAAACCTTGTTTGACATGGTTAGATCAAAGGTGTTATTTATAAAACTGCCATTATGTTTTAAAAGATTAAAGCTTTAGAGACTTCCGCTTTTACACTGAAAAGAGCTCCATCTTGATCCATTGAAATGACACCATGGAAGTTATGGTTTGGGGTAAAACCCAAGTTGTCATTTCTTAAATTTTGGTATGCTAAACATAAGTGAGATGTTTACAACCGAAGTCATATGAGCATGTCTTTGTAGGTTATTTGGAATAACAATTGGTTATTCCTCCATAACACCAAGGACAAAATGGTTTGTCGCTTGAAACGTGAAGTTTCTTGAAGAAGAAATTTTTCATAAATGTTAAGTGGGAGGACAATAGAACTTTGATAAGGTTAACGAACCTTAGCTAAATGTGCTGAGTTGCGCAGCGCCGAAAATTGTTCCGGAGGCTGCCATAATGCTCATAGATTATGTGCCTCAAAGGTTGTGGTCACGGAGATCTAAGTTCTTATTGAACCAAGTCGGTCGGATAAACAATCAAATACTTAAATTTGAGAGTAAATCATTATTGTTTGACAATGATGAACCGACTACATGCAAAGAAGCGATGATGGGACCTGACTCCTTCAAATGGCTTGAAGCCATAAAATCCGTGATAGTTCCATACACGAGAAATCAAGTTTTGAACTTGGAAGACCCTCCGGAAAGGTGTAAAAACCTATCGGTCGTATTTGGATCTATAGAGAAACAGACATGGATGTTTTACATCTATGAAATAGTCGACATGTTGTAAAGTATTTTATGACAATGTTCAAAGAGTTGACTATGACAAGATTTGATCTTTCATAGCGATATTTAGTCTGAACGGATTAAAGTAGCAACCACTACATATAATTTGGTATATGGTAGATGAATAAACAAAACAAAGTTCTTCTAATAGAATGGTTACCTAGGACGTGTACATGACACGGTCCAAAGGGTTTTGTTAAATTCAAAGGATGCTAAAAGGGCATGCAAACTTCAATGGTTGAAGTAAGCATCGCGGAGTTGGAATCTTCACCATGATGAAAAATGAGTTTTTCATCTGGAGACGATGAAGATGCTTGCATTTTCAAGAAATTAAGTGGGAGCGCTGAGACATATTTCTAATACATTATGTGAAGGACATCTTGTTGATTAGAAATGATGTATCTTTTATTGACAAAGGTTAAGAATTTCATTTCGATGAAAGACTTAGGCAAAACCCGAATATTTAGCATGAATGTCTATAGTGGATAGACTGTAATGCTAATATGTTTATGCCAAACGTACATATATGAGATATTGAAGGAGTTCAATATAGAAACGACAAGAAACAATTCTTGTTGCATGGAAAGGAATTGAATCAAGATTCAAGTGTATCGACACTTGATAAGTGAAACAAGATTCAAGTGCTTTGACACTTGATGAGTGCAATCACGAGAATGTTTTGATCAATCATACCATGATATGTACACATCCAGATATGTCCTATGCTCTAAGTGTTATGAGCATATACCAGAATGAATCATAAAATGATCATTGGACGATAGTGAGGATATTCTTATGATCTTTTGGAAGAACTAAGAATATATTTGTGTAGAGGTGACAAACAATTACAAATAGTTCATTGTAAAGCGTTACATTGATACTAGTTTTGTCACAAGATACAAATTAAGTTTATCTCAATTTAAACTATGAGTGGCATAATGTAATGGAAAGGAGATTCCATGATGGATTTGGAAGAGTTCCAAAGTTAAGACATTGTGACGAATACTACAACAAAAGGCTAAGTATATGACTGCTATAGTAGCAGCAAAGGAGGGAATTTGTGTCAAGTAGTTTGTTATCAAACTAAGGTGTGGTTCGCAACGGGCTAACACTAAAGATATATTGTATGACAATAGTATCGATGTGTTTTAACCCCAAGGAACTAAAGGTCTCACCAAAAGACCAAATTTATACAATGCCATCTCATTGGAGAATGAGTGATGCGTGGAGACGCAAAGACATGCAAATACACACGGACCTGAAGCGTCAAATTCGTAGATTATGTTAAACACTTGCAATTGCGTATTTGGAACACCAGAAAGCCATAGGTGTTCAATACACAAAGTTTTCAAACTAGATTATTGTCTCTAGTGCAAGTGGGAGACTGAAGGGAATATGCCCGAGAGGCAATAATAAAGTGGTTATTATCGTATTCCTATTTATGATAAATGTTTATTTTACATGCTATAATTGTATTAATACGGAAACGTTAATACATGTGTGTTTAATAAACAAAAAGTAAGTTCCTAGTTATGCCTCTCTTATAAACTAGCTCGTTGATTAACAAGATGATCAAAGTTTCCTGATCATGGACATTGGATGTTGTTAATAACAAGGTCACAACATTAGTGTAAGGATGTGATGAACATTCATCCGAAGTATAGCATTACGATCAAAGTCATTGAATTTATATTGCTATAACAACTTACGAAGTGATCCTAATCCTTAGACCATGAGATCATGTCAATCACTAACACCAGAAGAGTTTCTTGATAACATCAAACGTCACACCGTAACAGGGTGATTATAAAGATGGATTCAGAACTAATAAAGTGTTATGTTGAGGCTCATGGATCGAGAGTGGAATTTGTTCATCCCGATGACGAATAGATATACTATGGGCCCTCTCGGTGATATCACATTGATTAGCTTGCAAGCAAGTGATTTGATCACTAGAATGTTATATCACGGGAACGAGAAAAGAGTGCATGTCAGTAACGAGATCAAACTAGGTATGGAGATACCGATGATCGAATCTCGGACATGTAATATATCGTGAAACAAAGGGATTAAGATACTAGCGTAAAAGGTTCCAACGATCACAAGAAAGTCATCGTTGAATGTGTGGGAGTCAGTATGGGTCTCCAGATCCCGCTTCTGATTATTGATCCGAGAGGGGTCTCGATCATGTCCGCATTATTCACGAACCGTAGGGTGACACACTTAAGAGACACCGACATCCATATGGAGCAAGGGGTTTTATGTGAATGTTTGTTAATTAAAGTAATTAACAAAATTCTGAATAAATAAATAAAAGAGTTTTATTTAAATGAGAGCTTGCATTAAATTTGGTGGAAATTTAATGCATGTGAGTGGATTTTTGAGTGGAGGCTTTTTAATGGGAGTGGAGGCTTTTCATTTTGAGTGGGAGATCCACCCACATGAATGTGGAAGAGGTGGGGGCAGCCCCATGGCTGGGCGCCACGCCCCTTGGGTGCCCCCCTCTCCCCTATAAAAGGCTCCCCTCTCCTCCTCTCACACCGCACCTCCTCGTGAAGGATCTCTCTCCCCCTCTAGAATTTATTCCCCATGGTCTCGGACTAGCGAGATACATATTCCCGGTGGCTATTCGGCAAGAAAGAGTTGTGCTTCCGCTGCATCGCTGGAGCGAGGAGGTGGAGGTTGCTCGGTGCCTCGAACGTGTGTGCGAGCACGGATGCGCTGCTATTTTGCGGCGCTAGGACTTCCTATCGATCTTGAGATCGGCAAGAGATCGTCTACATCAACCACGAGTTTGGACTCGTTAAGCTTTGTCGGTCTTCAAGGGTATGTTCTCTACGGATATACATCCGCCCGTTGTTTGTATCTAGTAGATAGATCTTGGTACATAGTTGTTCCCATCGTAGGAATTTTTTTGTTTTCTATGCTGCGAACCCTACAATAATGGACAAGCACATCCGTGAAACACTGTTTGGCCTCTGCAACTTTTTTGACGTCATCTCTCGGAAGTCGATAGGCATTAAGCAGCTCACGAGGCTACAGGACGTGATCGTGGTGATAATGTGCGAGATCGAGATCTATTCCCCCCCCGCTTTCTTCGACATCATGCTTCATCTGCTTCTCCATGTCGTGGTGGATATCGTCCAGCTCGGTCCTGCGTTTCTGCGAAGCATGATGCCGTTCGAAAGGCTCAATGGACACATCAAGGGATACGTTAAGAACAAGTCCCGTCCAGATGGAAGCATAGCAAACGGCTTCCTGGCCGAAGAGTGCATCTCTTTCTGCTTGAACTTTCTACAAACCGAGACCCTCTTGGTATGCCATTCAACAAGCACCTCGGGAGGCTCGCTGGATGGGGTCACCGCGAGGGTCGACGTGCAAAGCATGTCGACATGGAGGGCCGAACCAAGGACTTTGAAAGAGCAAACCTGGTCGCGCTGCAACACCTGCAGGTGGTTGATCCATACATACATGAGCACAAAGAGTTTATCAAGAAGAATTACGCTGATCAGGGGCGCCAGGTCCCGAGGAAGGAAGATGTTATCAAGGAGCACAACTCCGGTTTCACGCGGTGGTTTAGGGAGAAGGTCATAGCTAATCCACCGCAGGGCGACTACTCGGAGGAAGATAAAACTCATATTCTCATTGTCACAGGGCGCCTCGCACAACCTCATGACATATCAGGCTTATGATATCACCGGATACACGTTCTACACAGAGGAAAAAGACAATAACTGTGATTACCAGAATTCAGGGGTAACATGGATATTCTACACCGGCGACATCCCGGAAAGATACTACGGAAGGATCGAGGAGATTTGGGAGCTCGACTATGTTACGGAGAAGGTGCCGATGTTCCATGTCAGGTGGGCCAAGAGCGTCGAGAAAGAAGACCGGTATTTCACCACGATGGTTATACCGTCAAAGACCACCAGCGCGAACGCACCCGCAAGAAATGAGCCTTGGGTTTTGGCTAGCAAAGTCGACCAATGCTGGTACATCAAAGACCCGTTAAAGCCTAGCCGGGTTGTCATCAGGAGAGGCAAAAGGAACATTATCGGAATGGACGGAGTCGCCAACGAGCAAGACTTTGACCAGAACGGCGACCCGAAGATAGAAGACGGGTATGGCAACCAAACACCGTACACCACAACCCTACCTAAGAAAGGACTTCCGTTCAAGAGAAGTAGTGAAGACGTTCCGGACCTAACCTATGCAACCGCGACAAAGAAGGGCAAGAAGACGACCATTGTCAAGAAACGCTAGCGCGCTCCGACCATTGTCAAGAACCGTCGTGTGTGTGGCCTACTATTATGTATCAAAACATTCTTAATTTTCATTATGTGTGTGTTATAATAATATTGCATTGAGAATATTATGTATCGACAAGACACATTCATTGAGAATACTCACTTTTGTTGTTTTAGCAATATTTGAATATTTAAAAATTTTGTAGTATATGTTATAGTTCATATTGTGTTTGGACAATGCTTTTACATGAAAAATGGCCATTAAAAAAAATTTCCAAAAAATTGTTAACCTTAGGATTCGAACCTGGGTGGCCAGCAGTGAAATAGGACAAGGCATGTACTACCACTAGGTTGCTGTGTGTTTGTTGATAGAAACCTGCGCACTGCCCTATTTTCTAGGATTGCATATTATGCGAGGCGCATTTAGCCCAGATGCGCCTCGCGTAATATTATACGAGGCGCACTTTGCGATATGCGCCTCGCATAACCGGCACACATCGATCAAGTCAAACAGCGCTAGTACTACATCGATCAAGTCACACAACCCAGATAGATCGAAGCCGTCGCCGCCGTGGAGGAGGAGCCCGACGCCGTCCCGTGGAGGAGGAGCCCGACGCCGCCGTCCCCGTGAAGGAGGACCTCGCCGCCGCCCCGTGGAGGAGGAGCCCGACGCCGCCGTCCCCGTGAAGGAGGAGCTCGTCGCCGCCCCGTGGAGGAGGAGCCCGACGCCGTCGTCCCCGTGAAGGAGGAGCCCGCCGCCGCCGCCCCGTGAAGGAGGGTAGCTCCTCCGGCTTTGGCAATCCCTCTCTCCGGTGAGTCCCCGCCCCCCACCCACCCACGCCTCTTCCCCTCTCCTCCCCTTCTAGGGTTTCTCAGCCGCTGCTGGCGTCCACCTCCGCCCTCCGGCGCGGTTCTTTCCCCGTGCCGTCGGCCGAGGTGTGAGCTTCTTCCCCGCCAGCAGTGGAGGCCGCTGCCGGCGTCCACCTCCGCCCTCCGGTGCGGTTCCTCTGCTTGCTTTGCCTCCGCCCTCCGGTGCGGTTCCTCTACTTCCTCAGGAGCTTGTTCATGGATGCATGAATCGATTCTGAGTTCTTCTGTTTGTTCTATATTTAATGGATAATTTTTTTAGATTAGTTTGACTAATTTTCTTGCCCAAGGTTGGACTATAGGAATTGTTGTAGCTATAATTCAGTCGATTCTAGTTTATAGAAATATTGGAGAAACCTAGTTTCCAGCGATTTCCATTTTGACAGGTGTAATCTGGATTAATGTTTCTTTCAAGTATCTATTAGAAAACATACACATGGCTTCTGGTAACTGTACTATTTTCTCTGATTTGGTGATCAGTAGTGCTTTCACATCTTTGAAGTCATGCTTGCCATCTGTATTATTGTACTACTAGCTTAGAGAGTTAAGTCTATTTTAATATTGAGTCAACTAAGTAGATTTAACTGTGCATAGATGCAATATGGGTCATGTGTAGCCCACAATCTGTTGGAGACTAGTATTAACAAGCAAGCCTTGTCATAATCCAAAAGCTAGCAACGACATGAGTGTAAAACCATGAAGATATATCTGTATGGAGAGTGATATTTTTAGTGCAACTGGAACTCATGAATGTAAATATGTGATCTTCCTGAAGAGATAGAAAATGTGCTAGGCCTCGTGCGGAAGCTGCTAAGTGGAAGATAAAGAAGAAGAAGAAGGAAGGCGTACTATAAGCTGAACAAACATATGTACATTTCGCGATTTCAATAAACCAACTCTGTCACATCTTACTGCAACATCATGCAGATAAAATGGTTATTTACTCATCTTTTGAGAAGTGTAACGGTATTTAGCACCTGGTGTTGGAGGATTTCAGTATTTGAAGAGAACCTTTTCTGATACACCTGTTGTTCTAATGCCGCTTGTATGTGTAATTAATAACACCTATATCCAATATGGCATCATGAGATTTTTTCAGGTAAAAAGTAAATACTCTGGTAAGAACATACTAAATCACAGCGAGAATAAAACAATCACTGAAAGAGGAGTTGGCCTCACCACATAGCTTTATATGTTAGAAAATACATGTGTGGCTGGTGGTAGTTGTACTATTATATCTCTGATTTGGTGGTCAGTAGTATTCCAGATCTCTAAATCATGCTAGCATTTGAACTGTTATGACTAAAAATATGTTGGTTCTATCTCGTGAAATTATTGTCTATAGTGAACTAGACTTAATCAGGTTAATCTGTGTATGTATGGGTTGGTGCCTCTATATATACAGGGTTAATTTGTGTATACAGGGTTGGTGCCTTTGTGTATGTATGGCCTGGAGCATGATATATATACATGGTGTTTGTGTATGCTGGCAGCAAAATAACTGTGTTTGTGTATGCTGGCAGCAAAATGGCTGTGATGATGGCAGTTGATCCTTTTTGTGCAGATTTTTCTTTTTGAGTTGCCAATGTTTCGCCGGAATGTTGATTCATTTCCGTTCCGGCGAATTTCTGGCACTCCTAGACATAGAAAATTAGCAAAGTTCATGCCAAAATTTTCTGTGAATTTTTGTGCTTATTAGTTTCATTTATTTGTGTGTTTAGAAATGTCGGATCCGGGCCCTTCTAGCCAGAAGCCCTTTTGGGAGAAGCAGGTGGAGATGGAATCCCTAGAGGCCCCGGAATTTGTTCAGCGGGACGACGAGATGGAGGAGGACGAGGATACCTCGTCGGGCAATGAGGAGATGGGGGACGCCGATGGCGACGCCACTACCACTGATGGCGGCGGTGAAGCTACTACAGACGGTGGTAGCGCATCAAAGAAGTCTCGGAAGGGTCGGACCCCGATCATGGTCGACCTCAAAAGGTCCATCATCACAAGCGTGAGCCCTAAAGGTGCGCCTTTGGATCCAGAAGAATTTGTTGGGGGTTACTCTAACCAGCTCGCGGCAATCCTCCGGAACACCGTCATGATCAACATGGAGAACCTGAAGGCCGAAGAGAACAAGGGTTTCCTCATCCAGCTTTTCCGGAAGCTGCACGCAAGATACGCGTTCCCGGGTGATGAGGAAAACAAGTATAATAATGACAATCTCAAAGGGAATCCGGTGAATAAGTATGCCCTCGGGAGGATGACCAAGGCCTTGTCAAATTGGAAGGCTCGGGTGAAGAATCTGATTTTCGAGGAGAAGCTAAGTTATCCAGAGCTCGTCAAGAAGGAGCCTCTGGTCAAGGAAGAAGACTACAATGTGTTCAAGGCCAGATGTAACTCCGCCTTGGGCAAGGCCAGGACTGAGAAGGGCAAGAATATGAGATCCCGAAACATTGGTACCCACCATCTCGGCTCCGGCGGTTATAGAGCCGCGAGGCCCAAATGGGATAAGGAGGATGCCGACGCTCGTGCAAAGGGGTTGACACGTCCCTTTGACGACATAAAGGAGGAGCAGGCAAAGAACTTCGTCAGGGCCCGGTTTGCCCCGCCGAAACGGGGTTCTGATTATTCTTCGGAGCCCGCCGACCCCTTTGCTCCGAGGGTGAAGGACTTCATGCAAAAATATGTAAGTAGTTTGCATGCAAGTCGATTAATTGCATTCATGATTAATCAATGAAGTCCGGTTTTCTGATCAAATGCTTCGCGTTCCTTGTGCGCAGGACGAGGAGTGTAGGAGCTCCTCATCCCAGGGGTCAGCGCCACCGCCTGTCGCCAAGTGGGACACCACTTTTAATAGGGCGCTGAACCGGACCAAGAGTGTCGATCCCCTGGCGGCCCCGTCGGCTGGTCGTGTGGTCGGCTTTGGCGGCATATCATGGTCCGAGTACTATGGCACCCCGGAGCGGAAGGGCAAGAAGGCCGAAAGCGCCGAGGTAAAACTCCTAAGGGAACAGGTGGAAGCCTTTCCAAATATAGTCCAAGATGCCGTGAAAAAGGCTGTGTCGGCTGCCGAGACAAAGTTCCAAGAACAAGTCCAGACACAAGTCCAGTCACAAGTCCATTCACAAGTGAACGAGAAGCTCAACACCATCCTTCCCGTCTACATGGAAAAGTACAACAAGTGGCAGAAGGGTGGTAAACGGGGGCCGCCACCGGTTCCCAACCTCAACAGCGCCCAATCGGACAGTGTGGCACGGCCGGAGGCGTTGGTGACTCCTCCAGCAGGGCCGGTGGTGGTGGAGACTACTCTAGCTCCGGAGCTTAACTTTGCCCACTGCGGCGAGGCGCCGGCCCGCACCACCGTGCCATCAGGCAGCCACTCCGCCACTTGCGTGGTCAAGCCTGTCGGCGTCGGTGCCTCGACTTTGGCCGAGTTTGACGCCCTTAAGGTAACTAACTAATTAAAGCGAGAGTTGGGAGGCTCAACCACACTGATGACTTGATCTCTGTTTTTCTAACGCTCGGCCTACATGTCGATCTTTCGCAGGGAGACACTCCTTGCACTCTAATGCACTGGGTGGGTGGCCAGTTGATGGATGTTGCCAAGGGTACTATTGTTCAACCAGAGAACCGCAAAATGCACAATGTCACAATGCCACCTGACATGATGAGGGTCAAATACAGTATGGTGCTTCCGGGCTACGAGCAAGTGGAACCTCCCTCTCAACCTCAAGGATGGGATGATGAGGACACGACAGCGGTCCTCAATACCGGCTTCGGCTACTTGTACCTATGGCCGAAGAGCCAGATCCGTTTGGGGACAGAGGACCAGCTCAACATCACCCTAGAGGCAGCACAACCAGCACATGATGAAGACTTCGAGATGGGAGACTTGGACAACATGGCACAGAATCCCGATGATGATGAAGAAATTGACCCGAACTACGGTGACCAGTTTGTTAACACAAGGTTTTATGATTTGTATGAGCCGGGACCATCATGCACACATCAAGTTGCCGAGACCCAACCAGCACCAGCGAAACCCCCTTGCAAGGTGCGTCTCTTCCCAACTAGTCAGGAGACGCCGCCACCTGTCCCCTTCACCGAGCCTCCAAGGCCAGTAGTTCCTTTGATTAGCCCCGGCACCCTCCATAAGACGGTCGGTGAGGCGAACGCAGTGGCCGAAGCCGTAAAGAGCAAGAAGGGTCGCAAAAGGAAGCCTAAGGGTGATCGGGGCCAGGATCCAAATCCTCTTTTCCGGGACGGCGCTGTGGGGCAAGCCAGGAATCAGCAGCACGTGGCAGGTGTACCGATGATGTGTAAATCAATGCTCGAGGTCGCAGGCTCGCATATGCGTAGTATTCATTATGGATGTCTCACAATTGAGCAGTGCCACATTCGCGACAACGATCAGTCGTACCTCGTTTTCAAGGCTAAGGTGCCTTCTCATATGCCGTGCTTCGTCACTGTACCCCTCGGGGCTATCTTCTACGTGCGGCATACTGACCTGTTTGACATGTTGAACGGGTTTCGACTGCACAATACCCTGGTCCGGCTGTTCTCCCTCAATATGGCCATGGAGATCACCAGAGACAAGATCCCGGGCATCCAGATAGTGGATCCCTACTTCATGCGTGACGCCGTCCTCAAAGATGCTGAGGCCATAGATCTGGCAACCGACTACCTCTCAAACTTCCTGCAAACATACTCGGACAAGGATGTGATTCTCCTTCCCTACCATCCAATCACGGAGGATGATCGGACAGGCTCTGTGCTCATAAGCTTGAATTTGAAACACTCAACAGCCTTGTACCTCGACTCAAACAGTGCGATCCAAAAAAACTACACCAATATCAAGAAAATTCTTGATGGCGCTCTCACCGGCTACGTCGCAGCGGGAGGCGTCAAACCGGCAAGGCCACATGTAAAGTTCGGCGCGCACGTGTTCCGCCACACGACGAAGTTTGCCTGCGTCAAGCAGCCGCCTGGCAGTGGGAAGGATGCCTTCTACGCCATTTACCACATGAAGACGTTCTTCAATGACATGGAGACCAAAACGCTGCCATCTGACCTCGTGAAGTGGGCTGAAAAGCTTGCATGCATACAGGCTCGCAACCTCAGGCAACACTTCTTCAACATCCAGGAGGAGATCGCGACAATCGTGTACCAGGGAGTCATAAAAACCGGAGGCACCTTCCACGGCGGCTATACACCGTCCAACAGGGAGATAGACGAACGCTTAGCGCAGTAGGGTGACGGCAGGATGTTCATGCAAATGGAACTCGGTCGGGCTTCATCAATGCCCCCCCAAAGCCGACTCAAGAGCCGAAGAAGACTTCATGATTGCATTGCCTGGGTACCTAGCTGTTAGTTCCGAACTCGTGTTGTAACCTCTTATCACTATGTTAAACTTTCCTAGCAAAACCTCTAGAATATGTTTCGTCAACCGTTGAACTTGATTGTGAGAGACACTAGCTAGTTATTTGTGTTACAAACTATTTTAAGTGCTTGTTGCTTTTCATTTGTCATTGCTTCCCTACTTTTTTGTGGTTTGCTTATCATCGGGAACAAGTAGAGAGGTGGCGGAAGAGAAGTGGAGGAGGCATGTAAGGAAGAAGTGGAGGAACTTCCTCGTGATCACCACCTTGTTGCTCTTCATGGTAGGTTATGTCTTCTACTTCATCTAGGTAGAGCTACGTCGTTGGAGTTGTAATGTGATTGTGAACCTGTGCTCGAAGGTGTAATGTGATTGTGAACTTGTACTCGGAGGTGTGAACTTGTGGCACAAACACTTGACGTATGAACTTGTATGTCATGATTGATGTGTAATGTATTGTATTCATGTTGGTTCTATTATGCTTTGGCAAATTGCAAGTTTCTAAAAAATTCTGTGCTCTTTATACTGTATTCTGGACTATATTATATATTTGAATATCTGTATATTATTATTTATAGTGGTCTGTAAAACTTGAATTTCAAAAATATTACCGGACGCGCATATAGGATACTATAGGAGGCGCATATACTATAAATATCCGAGGCGCATTGTAAAACATATGCGAGGCGCATATGATATGCGCCTCGCATGCGCCTCGCATATGTGAAGTATAGGTCATATGCGCCTCACATAAGAAATACCCGAGGCTTGAAGCTAGAGGCGCATATCATATGCGCCTCAGATAGGCTTTTAGGTGCGCCTCACATAGACTTTTTTCTAGTAATGTATAAAGCCTGATAATTCCATTGCAGGTGACCTTCCTATTATTATTTTTCATTTATTATGCAATAAGTTGTCGTCATCACCGAACAAACATCAAACAAAAGAAATCTCTTTTTTGCAATTTAATCAATTAGACCATAGGTTATGCAATCTATCAACAAAATACTAACGACTTGGTACCTTCAACCAGAGTGAGAAAGATGGATTCCTATACCAAAGGCACAACATGCCTTTCGCTGTCATTGCGGCAGGATTAACTAAGGTAGAAACTGGCAAACAACATGACTCGCTAGCATGGCGCCGTGGCCGTGGTATTGCGTGGCATCTAGCTACTGAGTAGGAGCAAGTAACGGCGGCAGTCATCCAATCAATTGATCTGAACAATTGCATATGGTGCTAGCTAGTAGGTTTAGTTACATAAATGAAGAATTTTGGGACATGCTACTAACGGTTGACTAATAAATCAAAGTCATAGACTATATTTGGCTTTCGGTAGAGAAAAGTACGACAAATAAATTAAATTTAGACTTAGTACTAATTAAACCCTTTTCAAAAGTGTTAATTAAGCGCTATTAATTACTGAAATCTGCACCTATGTAGCCTCCCTCCCCTGCTTGTTGCTCTCGTAGACCGGTACCTAGGGCAGCAAGAGTGTGTGCGCCGCCTTGAGAAGTGTGGACTGGGTGGAGAAATCTCTTTTGGCTCATGGGTGAATTTGCATCCGTTGTGAGAAAACATATTTTAAAGTATAAAAAAATTAAAAAATATATACACGTATATTCGAATATTTTATGTTCGTTCACAAGTTTTCGGGATAAAAGAACATTTTATATGTTATGTATAAAAAGACAAAAAAATATCACGTGAGTACGACTATTTACAGGACATTTTTTGTGTCTTTTGCACGAGAAACGTAGAATGTTATCTCATCCTAAAAATTTGTAAACGGATATAAAATATTCGAATGTATATGTAGACATTTTTTATTAACATTTTAAAATATGTTTTCTTATAATAGACACGTGAATGGGCCCGTGAGAGAATAGCCACCTCCTGACAGGGAGCGCCTTTTAAGGCTGAACAGTAAAATAATTATCGTCAGGAGTAAAATAGTGTCAGTACTTTCTCTTTTAACGTGTCAGCTGCCTGCTTCCTCTTGATCGCATTCGCATTTCAACCGGGAGATCAACCGACAGATAGCTCCACGTGGGGAAGAACACGAAAGCCCGGATTTCTACAACGGGTAATCATAAATGCATGCTCGCGGCGGAATAATCCAGCTGCTTCTTAGGTTAGTTATAGTGAAAAGTAATTTAGAGCAGTAGTATGTACTCTCTTCTTAGTATTTCCTCTGTTTGGGATTATAAGTCCCGCGCGGATAACTAGGTTATCAATTTGAACAATAAAAAATAAATAGTATAGTATAAAAATTATACCATTAGAAACTTTAGTGATTATACTTTCTAATGATATAAATTTTGTGATATATAAGGTATATTCTGTTTATCAAATTAACAAACTAGGTATGCGTGTAGGACTTATAATCCCAACAGAGGGAGTATATGTTACTAGTCCAATTTACTACATTTATAGTGCAAAATAACATAAATGCGGTATCATGCAAAGCATCATTTATTATAATATAGACTTATTTTGTCTTGAAATGTGTGATGTTATGGTAACATACCTAGTTATCACAAACCTCTCTCTCATCATTTAATTACATATCATGTCATCTAAATGCTTAGTTGGTAATTCATGTAGTACCATGTTACTACTCAAGTTACTCCCACTATGACTAGCCTTAGATCGCGATAGATCTGGACCATTGATCGAATGATCCGATGGCCGGTCAGGTCGGACCCCAACTGCCCCTCTGACACCCTGATTACAATAATGGCCCCACGCTGTCTGCTCACTGCTAATCTTTTCAGCCTTAGAGCATCTCCACTCGGCTATCCAGGAAGCCGATCCGGACGCCGAATTTTGGTCCGAACGTCGAAAATTGGCCCAGTCACTTATCCAAGGACCTGTTTTCGTTCAGATTTTGTCGTGTTTTGGTCCGGCCTACCCAGGCTGAACCCATGATCCTGTATGCCCTGGGAACGCCGGACGAAGCGAATTCGACGAGTGGATCCGCCTAGTCAACATATATTCGCCCTTATTTATCCAAAGTTCGCCCATATTCGTTCAAATTTCGCTCATATTAGCCCATATTCGCCCAAATTTCGCCCAAAGTTCGCCCATATAGACCATATTCGTCTAGAGTTCGTCCATGTAGACCATATTCGTCCATATTTCGCTCAAAGTTGTCCATATATACCAGATTCGCCCAAAGTTCGCCCAAAATTTAGGCATATTCGCCCAAAGTTGGTCCGTATCAATCATATTCGCCAATTTCGCCCATATAGACCAAATTCGCTCAAAGTTCGCCCAAAATTCGGGCATATTTGCTCAAAGTTCGTCTGCATCGCCTATATTCGCCCAAAGTTCGCCCATAGTTCGTCTATATCCCCATATACGCCCAAAGTTCGTCCGTATCGACCATATTCGTTCAAAATTCGCCCAAACCCGCTGTATTCGCCCAAAGTTCGCCTAAAATTTGCCAAAATTTGTTAAATTTTAGCCAAACGTAAGAACTCGCCTGGGTACGCGAGTGAAAAACTAGGCGTACCCACGCCAAAATCAAGCTTCGTCCGGCCAAAAAGATCCGGATTTCGGCCTGGACTCACCCAACGAGTGGAGATGCTCTTATTATCCGTGCGACTCGAGTGCAGAATGGCTCGGTCGGTGGCTATGCGTGACCGAGCCGGAAGTCACGAGGCCGGTTGGCCAGACCGATCGAGGGAGCGATACAAATTTTGGTGGCAACGTGCCGCCGTGGGGCGGTGGTGGTGGGGGCATAGGCACTTGTACAGGACCTGCCTACAAAGTCATGCTAGTAAAGCAGCTCGAGGAAGAAAAGAGATTTTGAAGTCGATTTCACATGATTCGCAAAAAAAAGAAGAGGAGAGAGTTGATTTTCACATCCACACCACGGAGTGTCACCCGCAAAAATTCTGGCTAAGTGATGCAGAGGGAGAAACTTGATTTTGCTGACCAAGTGTCTAGACAAAAAAAATCTGCATTCACAAAACAAACGGAGAAACGATCATTTACACGCATGGTATTTTGGATGTTCATAGTGTTTTCTATAAATTTGGTACTTCTAAACTTGCCTATTGATGACAACAGAATGGGACCGAGAGATACCAGAGCTTCATAACGACGCCCCAAATATGGTGACAACACGACACATCACCGTCATCGAGACCGAGATGGTCAAGGTTTTCACTTGGAGTCCTAACGCGGGAAAGGTGACCAAAATAACACCCCAAGAGGATTACGGCACCCATTGTCACCAGGTGAGGCCTGCAGATCCCGGTGTGGAAGCCGCTGTATCGAAGGTCGCCAACACCAGGACCCCCCCACCGCTCGCTCCTCACCATTCTCATGGCCAAATAAAAAGACCATTGCCACTACCATGTCGCTTATCACAAAAACGTCTATGCAGTCCGTCTAGTATAAGCTGAAGACAAGGAAAAGGGATGCTTCATTTTTACCCCACTGTCATATCACCTAATTTTTGGAGAGCGGATTTTTGGCTCCTGAGGTGAGATGATTCATTTGTTTCAACGAAATTTGATAGAGTATTTATATGAACAAAAAGTTCTCGCATATATGTTAGTAATATAAAGTGAATTCCACCTTTTGATCTATAGTTGTGCATTCATGACACATATTATCCCATTTAGTTCAACTTCTACCGGATTATCTCATCTAGAAGATTCCGATCAAGATTATACCCAGTTTAGCATTTTGGTTGTTTTTGTTAGATAGAACTAGCTTGTTACGTCGATGTGACACGATAAAATGCGTATAGATCGAATGGCGTCATCGCCGATCATGTCCAAACTTCTCTTATCCATCTTTTCCATTTCTCGCTGCGATCATGAGATTTTTGAACCTCACTTATCACTCACAACTTGCGATGGATACACATATCAAAAATAGGGGTACAAAGCTTTTAAAAGCGGCAATTTAGAAAATTTTTCACTCTCACATATAATTAGTACCCCTCCGTCCTAAAATAAGTGACGTGAGTTTGTCCAATTTCGTATATATCTAGTCATGTTTTAGTATATGGATAAATGTAATTCTAGACAAACTCACAAACACAACAAAAACATGTCACTTGACTCCGTCTGTAACTTTCAAGCCACTTATGAGATGAAAACACATGTCACTTATCTTAGGGTGGATGGAGTAGTTTCATTTTCATTTACACTAGGTGTAAATAGTGAGTGCTATACCCACTCCGTTCTAAAAAGAATGTCACCGATTTGTTGTCTGCATTTACAATCTAGAAGAGAATTTTATTTTAGCTTGATTCGGTACTATTAGTTTAGCAACAAAGTTTTTATAAAACTGAAGTATTACAAGACTAAAGTATTTACTTGGCTAGACTAGCAATACTCAGTTTTAGAAAAAAAAGGTCCGAAGTTGTTTTTCAATACTTCAAAAATAGCACGTTTTGAGAGATAATAAAGTATTAATACCACAGTATTTAATCATAATCAAACACGTTAAAATATTTTAAACTGTAGTATTTTGAGAAATTAAAGTATTGCTAAAATACTTTAAAAAATACTACTCCCTCCGATCCATATTAGTTGATTTCAATTTTGACGTATTTAGGAGTACCGAAATACCTTTTATTTCGATATCTCAGTTGACTGCTCGTCAGGTCCGGCCCAAACCGACTGGCCAGGCCCAGGCTCCAAGGTGGCTCGCTTGCTCGCTCGACCGACCGACGCATCACGGAAACAAACCCTTGCATCGCATCGCATTCCAGCCGCGCCTCCTCCGCGCGGATCTCCCATGGCCGCCGCCGCCCCGGCTCGCAGGCTCCTCCTGCGCCTGCGCCTCGGCAACCCGCCGCCGCTCCCCGTCCCGCTCTTCTCTCACCTCGCGCCGCAGCTCCAGCCGCATCAGCCCCCGCCGCCAGCCCCGGCGGCTCCGCTTCCGGGCTCTCCGGTGCCAAGCCCGGACCCGAAGCTCCGGGACCTCCTCTTCGCTTTCCACCCCGCCGTCCACATATACCCGTCCCTCGTCGTCCCCAGAGGAGGGGACGAGGTGTGTGAGGGAGGGGACGTGGACGGGGCGGAGGTGTGGGCGGACAGCGTGAAGAAGAAGCGGAAGCGCAAGATGAACAAGCACAAGCTCCGCAAGCTCCGGAAGCGCCTCCGCCGCCAGACATGAGCTCTGCACTGGATCCCGGTGAACACCAACGCCGCATTTGCTAGCTTCAGCATTTTAATTTTTATAGATGATCCATAAAGTGGACTAGGGGGTATGAAATGAAGTGGTATTTGGGGGGAGAGATTGAGATATCTGAGTGATGAATGATCAATTAGTCATTTTTTATGGCTCATTTCACATGTTTAGATGATTTTGAACTTCCGCAAGATAAACAAATCGTTACTTATCCAGTGGGATGGAAATGCTGTACCCTTCCCTATATTAAGGTCTTTGTCTAGAAGACTGCTTTGTGCAAATGTCTCAGCTCATTGTTTTCTGGTAGTAATATAGCAGCTGATTTATACTGCAATTGGTAGTTGTATATGGAAACCAGCTCAAAAAAAGATAGTTGTATACAGAAACTAGCCCAAAAATCTGTTCCAAAGATGCAGCTCTCTACAGAGAGATCAGATCAGCCTCAGCATTTTTAATTTTATTCGATTTGATGATCCATGATCCATAAAGTGGACTAGGGGGATTGAAATAAATTGAAATGTGGGGAAGAGATAGAGAGCTCTGTGTAATGGCTGATCATTTTGTCACTGTTTGCAGCTCATTTCACATGCATAGATTGTTTTTATTGGATTCGACACGGCTTACCTTCTGTGAGATACCGGAATACTGTGTACTGTTGTTAAGAAATGATCGATATATGGAGATGCTGCACACTTCCCTATATTTTAGGTCTTCTTGGTCCGCATGACTTCTTTGTTGATAAGTCTCTGCTTGTTTTCAGTTTTGTGTGGAAGTATACCATAGCATATATGTAAATAGATACCATGACTGATATATTCATGCTGAACCAGCTCGAGATTCTATCTCTTCAGTCCGCACTTCTTTTTTTATCTCTGTTCTGGATGTAGTTCCATGCAGTTGTACTAGATCGTCTGGCACCTCAGGGTAGAAAAAACGGGGTAGAATTTGCTGCTAAGACATAGTGACACGCACACCGAAAAATTATTCACATTTTTTCATTTAAATGGTGTCCAGTTGGCTGACTTTGGTCCATACTATTGCACTGGGAAAGCAGATGGAAGTCCCTTGCAGCTCTATCAGTGTGTTTGATGTTCTCATATTTAGAACCAGTAAGGTTTGCCTTGTTTATATCAAATGGGATTGCTGTTCCCTTAACAGCAGAATGTTTCTATTAGTGGGATTGCTGTTTGTATGTTAATTACTGAAATAAAAGTCATACCATTTTGGCAGAAGATCAGTTAATGTTTGTATCCGTGGGCTACTTGCAGATTGAACTTTTGATATGTCAAGTATAAACCTTATTCACAGATACATAGGTGCAGAAATAGTTAATGACAACTGTTGAATGACTCGAATCATCTGCTACGAAGTGGCCCTAAGCATTTTAGTTGCCTGCATACCATAATGTTGTACTAGTAGTTTGATCCGAATTTGTAATATCCCCTATACTGTTCCACAAACTAATTCATGCTTTTGTTTTGCTTTTGAGTAGGCTCGAGGATTGTAAGTGCAGGGAGCGTCTCCAATGCTGTTGCCACACCGGATACAAGCTGATTTGTTTTACCACTTTATTTGTTTGGTTATAGGAGTAGGCAGTTGAGAACCAGAAAGCAATTGCTGCGACCAGAGGAATGCACGTAGAAACTCTGCCAGTGCTGTAATGGCGATGAGTCAGGAACCGTCTGTTTCATTTCTGGATTTCTGGCCAATAAAGCTTCAAATGCTGGTCTAGCTCATGTGTACTGTTATTCTCCAAGATCAATGGTATAACCCAAGTATGCTCATGTAGAACTAGTTGTGTCTTGAACCGTTTGTGTATTGGTTTGAGTTGGCATGAATTTGTGCATGCTATTATTCCTGGTTTTATTGCCTTGGCTGCTAAGCGGGTAGGCCTGTTAATGTCCTTTAAGAAAACTATACCTGACTTGCAAAGTTTAACATTTTCAGAACCATTGCCTGAGTTTAATTTTATCTCATCGCATTATAACTCATGTCAGGATGGTATAAAGTGAACAACGATACATTTGGCATATGTGCAGATTCTGGTTTCTGGAATGGTATTGCAGTTCAGTTGGAATGGTATTGCAGTTCAGTTGGAATGGTATTGCAGTTCAGTTCCGGAAGATTGAAAAACGTTAATATCCAAAGTATTGCAAAATGCAAGGCTTACAGGTTTGTGCTCACTCGGTGCCATTGAACAATGTTTTTGGCAATATTTGAGCACATTACAAATCAATACCACATCACATGTCATTGGACATGAAACATTATACAAACAAAAAGAGATCCAAGGAGCTGTCTGGGTGCGAAAGGCATTTACATCAGCTCCAAACTCACCAACAATCTAATTGATTCTGTGGTTTATTCCACACCAGGTCCAATGAATTACTAAGAATTACATTCTTGGCTGTCAGCCACGCCTATTAGTCGCCGCATAGCACCATATATCTCCAGCCCAGTCCAAAGGCATCACTTACATATTTCTTGGTTGTAGATAGATGCCTCTCTAAGACGAGGCATTGTGGAGGATGGCGTAGGAATGCGCCAAATACTTGATCTTCACTAGTATCTTATCGGTCCATCCAGGCTACCAGAGGCAAACTGCAAATATAAAAAATAACCACATAGTATGAGATTCTATCCAGAACTAAGTTGCAGCAAAATGAGTAATGAGCGATACATTGATAGAACTGTGTTACCTGCTGTACAATAGGATTTGTTGTTGTCGTGAATTCCTCCGTCATTCCTTCCCAGACTATCTTCCCCTCGTGGAGAAACAGCAACCTGGAGAACAAAAACATAAGAGCCTCAGCCTAACAATCAGCAAACAGAAAGTTCTGAAACAATCCCTGCTATTACCTATCAACAGCTCTTCTTATTGTGCTATGCTGATGAGTGACAACCACATATGATGCTATCTTTCCCGGTTTACCGAGAGCATCTTCCCCTGTCACATGCATTGAACGTATAAGGTCTTCAACAACAGTGGATGCAATAGGGTCAAGCCCAGCCGTAGGTTCGTCGTATAAAAGAGCCTGGAGAAAAAGAACATTGACAATAAATTCGCGAAGACAATAAATTGCAAGCTAAGCTGTTTAATCTCCTGGAGTTTCAGAAATGCTTCCAGTAGTTCAGGAATGATGATGAGCGAAAAGTTAAGATCATCTTGCAATCAATAAGGGCATACCTCTGGCTCTATTGTTTCTTTTGTATCATCATATATTATTGAACGAGCAAGGGCTACACGCTTTTTCATGCCACCAGACAATTCAGATGGCATTCGTTCTTCGACACCCTGCACAGATGTATTAGGAATTGTATTACAATCAAGTATTTGCAGGAAACTAATACTCTTCTGGTCTTATCAAAGCAAATAACAACAATTTAGCATTGTACTCTGCCCTCTTGGGCTTGAACCTCTCCTATTCAATACATGGAGACGCAAGCCTTTTGCCTTTTCTTGGAAAAAAGAATAACAATTTAGACTATGGTTTCTACAAAATACAGATAAAATAGCGATATCTGATATAAATACTAAGCAATATCCCATGTAAGGATGTTTCTAACTGAAATGCCAGCTACTGGAGTAAAAGCTTAACGTACTTTTAGGCCTACTGCAGCCAATGTTTCTGTCACTAGTTCACCTATTCGCTCCTCAGGCAAGTTGGAGTTTTCATATCTAAAAGAAAAGAACAGAGAAAACATGCGTCAGATTAAGCTTGCAAACTAAGTGCTCCCAAAGAATATGGAAAGGCAGTTCCTTACAAAAGAAATCCAACATTTTCACGAACATTGAGAGAATCAAACAAAGCCGCACTTTGAAACACCTGCATAAAGAATAAAGAGTTTTGTTTATATTTTCATGAACACCTGGATGAGAAGATAGTCAAGCCATTCCATTCCACGAATGCATGGATGCAATTAGGAAGTATACCAAGCCAATGCGAAGACCTGATAAATCCTCATCACTAACTAAGCCCTGTCTCTTCTTTCCGCAGATGAAGACCTCACCCTGTTCATTGTTTGCAAAAAATAACCATAAGCAATGGCAACCAGTATCACATCAAATGTGGACCTCCTCGAAACTATTGTGGCAATAGAAATAAATTAAGAAAGTGGGATAACCTTGTCAGGAGCTAAAAGGCCGGCCATGACCTTCAAAATAGTTGATTTGCCAGTCCCCGAAGGACCAATTATTCCAACAGCTTCACCGTGTCTAATCTACAAAATAATACAAGTACCATTTTAGATCATAACTGAACTGCAGACTAAAAGCTAACGTAACCGAAAAAGTTTCATAACAGAAATTAAAGTAGTAACTAAGATGCAGGGTGACTACACTGTGGAGAGTATGAACAAGCTAAAGAACAAGTGACTGGACTGTGGGAACTATGTGCAATGCAACAGAAATATAGCATGATCACAAAATCTATATGTATTCACAACATTCTTTGACCAGTTATTAACCGAACTGCGTCCAAAGATGCATTTGAACACACCACCTAAGCAGACCCCTAGTCCAAACAGTTGGTTTCAAATAATGCGCAACAGGTACTGAACCAAAACGATCAGTAAGTAGTGGGAAATGAAAAGGTTCCTAGGAGGACTCACCTTGAAGCTGACGCCTTGCAACACATGCTTGTCCCCAAAGGACTTATGCACATCCCTGCATTCTATGAGAACACCATGCTCATCACCAATCTGTCTGCTTAAATCCCAGTTCCTAGACAAGCTAGAACCCTGCAGTGCGACCAAAACAAAAGCGCCATACATCAATGCAAACTCCAAGGCATGGAGGGTTCAAATAAGCTCCATCAGGGCCACATTGTCCTCGCAAGATCGCACCTCACGCAGATTCTCTGCACTTCCTAAACCAGGGCTCCTCGTGGCAAACACGGCACCAGGGCCTGCATGGAGGCACTTCCTCAACGACAGCCCACCTAACCTGCCTAAGCAAGAACATGTGCAAGATATTACTACCACATTAGCTCATTTGATAAGAACAACAATTCCACCAAATACACAAGTTCGGATTGGAACCTATCGATGTGAACACGGTGCAGGTAGCAACTCACAATGACGCACATTTTAACCTAATTGTAGTAAATATATCGTTTCCCTAATTCAGTTGTGGATGCACAATTAACCAGATTAATTATCATTAATAAAAAGGTAATGAAGCAAGCAATGAATCTTTCCGAGCGTGAGAAATTCAGCAAGCAATGAATCTTTCCGAGCGTGAGAAATTCAGCAAGCAATCGGAACGGGTTGTGACCAGCGATCCTCCGCCATCGCGATTCGACCACCCGTAAGGTAATGGAAGAGAGGCTTCCGAGACCTAGACGGCGCGACGAGGAAGAGGAAGATCCAGGCATTGACTTTACCTGAAAGGGAGAGTAGAGCGCGGGCAGGGGTCGCCACCGGAGCGCTGGAGGAGGCTGCGTACCACGTGGACCCCTGGGCACCGGAGCGCGGCAGGGGCGACGGAAGGCGGCGTCGCCATGAGAGGAGGAAAGCGAAGTGGATCGAATCCTCCTCCTCGCTGGGGGTGACGCGACGAAGGTGCTAGTCTGACACGTGGGGCCAACAACTAAGCGTGATTTTAGCCGTTTGTCCTTGATCCAACGGCTGGGATTCCTCCAGACGCGCCTGTGAGCGGTTTCAAAATTACCGAGCTGCCCCGCAAGATCTGGCTGCTCCCGCGATGGCCGCGACGACGACAACGACGCTCCGGTGGCGGGTGATGGCGGCGTCGGCGGCGCTGAGGGTGGCGCTGGTGGCGTACGGGGAGTGGCAGGATGCTCACCTGGAGGTGCGGTACACGGACGTGGACTACCTCGTCTTCTCCGACGCGGCGGCCTCCGTCGCCGCCGGGGGTTCCCCGTTTGCGCGCGCCACCTACCGCTACTCCCCGCTCCTCGCCTTCCTCCTCCTCCCCAACTCGCTCCTCCACCCCGCCTGGGGAAAGATCATCTTCTCCGCCGCAGGTACCCCCCGCCACTACCCTGGGTGGAATCTTCGTGAAGGTCAAACAATGAATCAATGAAGTTGTTGTTTTGTTGTGCAGATTTGCTCGTTGGGTTCTTCATCGACACTATTCTGAGACTACGTGGGGTCCCAGAGAAGACGCGGATCTGGTCCGTGGTGGCCTGGCTGTTCAATCCCTTCACGTTCACAATTGGCACGAGGGGGAACTGCGAGCCGATAGTCTGCGCCGCCGTGCTCTGGGTCCTCATATGTTTGATGAAGGGTGTAAGCTCTGAATCCCTTTTGAATTACGATGTATGTTTTGTAACTGCTACCTGCTTGAACTTGCTAGTTGCTATTGGTAGAAAGGTGTGGTAAAGTGTTTTCTGGATTATTACATATCGAAATGTATGGATTGTTTTTGTGAATGCAGAAAGTAGGGATATGATTGCTGTGAAAGACTATTTGAAGGAACTTATGCCTATTTAGTTTATCCATTATGGCATTTACTTGTGTTCATATTCTTTTGTAAGGCTTATCTTGTAGCTAGTAGTCTGTCTGTTAGATCCAGTTCACTCCTGAAGCTGGATATATGAAATAATTTACTTTGTATGCATAGTTCTAGTCTCCGTACCTGTTCTATCTTTCTCCTTACAAGTCATTAGTACTTTGTGCTCAACAGCTCGAGTACCCTTTGCTTCAGCATTTGTTTGAGTCCATGCCTTTAGACAGACATTCAGCTTCATGTCTAGTTTGAGAGGTGATACTTGTGAGGCAAATGATTCGCTTGCTTGCAACTTCCCAAATAACTTACAGACCATTACTCTTTAGCTTGTATGATATTATGAATAATATACAAGTATTACAGTCAGATTTAGTAAGAATATTCGAAAATAAAGTATTCTTGTTTGTACAATTTTTGCATGGCTATCTTACAGTTTGATTTATCTATTGCAGGTAGAGTGCTGCAAGCAGCATTCTGGTATGGGCTGATTGTACATTTCAGGATATACCCAATTATATATGCTGTACCCTTCGTTATAGTTCTTGGCAAGGATTATGCCGGTCCTGATGGTAGGCCTATCCTTACACAGTGGAGTTCCAAACAACAGTTACAAAGTGACAGAACCGATGAAAATGTGGAAGAACGAACATCATTCTTGGCCACTCTATGGATTTTTCTTAGTGGCCTCATAAGAAGAAATACTATACTGTTTGGGTTATTCTCAGGATCTATGTTCTTTGCTTGGACCGGTGTTTTCTTCTACCTCTACGGTTGGGACTTTCTAAATGAAGCACTACTTTACCATCTTACTCGGACTGATCCAAGACACAATTTCTCGATATATTTCTACCACATATATCTGCACCATCAGCAAGGGTTCTCGAGCATACAGAAGCTCGCTTCCTTTCTGCCTCAGCTGATCGTGCAATTGGCACTCATCGTGCGATTTTCTAGGGATCTTCCATTCTGCCTGTTCCTCCAAACAGTCGCATTTGTTGCTTTCAACAAGGTAAGGCATCTCATACATTTCCTGTCAGTAAAAGTCCAGTTCATTGATTTATTGATCGCTACTTTGTTGATGAGCAGGTGATGACAGCGCAGTACTTTGTGTGGTTCTTCTGCCTTCTGCCTATCATCCTCCCCTGGACAAGTATGAAGCTGAGGTGGAAGGGCCTGGTCTGCATGTTGGTGTGGATGGTGTCCCAGCTGCACTGGCTGATGTGGGCTTACCTGCTCGAATTCAAGGGCCGTAACGTATTCGTGCAGCTCTGGGTTGCAGGCCTTGTGTTCCTGGCTGCAAACACCTTCGTCATGATCATGGTGATCAGGCACCATAAGTACACCCAACTCTTATCGGTGTTGGCGAATTCTAGGAGCAAGGTCGCTTCCAAGAAGGAATAGCTATATGGCTACGTACTGGTTGTTTTCTTCTCTCTTTGCAGGCTGATGATGTATTGCCTCGTTAGAGCATCTCTCCTGATAGTTTGATGTACCAGATGTTCCCTGAGTTGTATCCTGTAACTTTGATTTTAGGACATATAAATGGCAACCTCATAATGGGAATTTCTTATTTATTGGCATTTAGGATATAAACTGGCAAATTTGTAATGAAATGTTTTTGTATCAATTTTGCAGTTGCTTCGAAACAGAAAACATTGTGGCTCCATAATTTTGGTTGGAACTGATAGTAGTCTTAAACTAGGGTAATCTTCTTTTGTGCTTTTTTTTGGGTAAACTATGCGCTGGTAATGAATTGGGTTCCAAAGCAGTAGTAGTTGAATTTCATTAACCACGGTTAACTCTGGCAGTAAGAATCTGCGTTCGTTATATACTGGACCAGTTAACCCTTGTGCGTTTCAAATTTTAGAAACAGCAACTAAGCTTTCTGTGTTTCAAATTTCATAAATTACTGTTATATGATAACTATGTAGTATCTCAATACTACAACAAGAAGACCGCGTGGCCTAATGGATAAGGCGCTCGCCTCCGGAGCGGGAGATTCTGGGTTCGAGTCCCAGCGTGGTCGCTTTTTTGTTTGTTTTTTGGGGACATTTAAAAAAATGTTCCATCGCTTAGATTTCTCGTTTTTTTCTCCGGTAAACTCCATGCTTCTTGCCTCTTTTTATTTTGGCGATGACTAGCCGCGGTAGAAGAATGGTGTTAAAACATCCTTTCATTGCGTACCTTCCGTATTTCTCAAGAGACAAGCATGATCATCTATCTCAGTTGTCTAAGGCAACTTTTGGCCACCATTCGTTAACCAGGTTGCCCAAGTAACTCAATATGCTTGTCCCCAAAAAAAGAGTAATCTAAGCGATGAAACATTTTTAAAAATAGACGTGTCTCCAAAAAACAAACAAAAAAGCGACCACTTTGTGAGGATCCCAAACCTTCCAAATTGTGGCATTGAGGGTTGTAGAGACCAGGCTTCAAATTGCATTTTGTATGCCGACGAGGCGGAATATTTTCCATCATTGGTGAATTTCCATGTGATGCTATCGGAACCTGATGATCAAGAAGGATGCCGGAAGCTAAGGGTGTGTTTGGTAGGTCGGGTGACCCCAACAAGCGTTTCTCACCTGAGACAAGCTGAGTTGAGATACATTGAGTTAAGATTTGTGTTTGTTTGGTAGCCTGTATCTGTTGAGAAAGTTTGGGTCGAGATGTTGTTTGGTTCAGAAATCTGCGTTGAGATATGCTGAGCCCTAATTTTTTACACAAAAGTCCTCAAAGAGCAAAAGAAAAAGCAATCAGGTCCTTGTACAATGGTGGAGGCGGCGCATCCTGCCGGTGCTCGCCGAGGAGAGCAGGGCGACGCCGGCGTCGAGGAGGTGTGCAGCTCGTCGAGGGCGGCCAGGTCCGGAGCTTGTCGAGGAGGGTCGGGCAGCACCGGCGTCGATGAGGTGTGGAGGTCATGTCCGGAGCTCGTCGAGGGGCGGCCAAGATCGGAGCTTGTCGAGGAGGGCCGGGCAGCACCGGCGTCGATGAGGTGTGGCGGTCAGGTCCGGAGCTCGTCGAGGGGCGGCCAGGATCAGAGCTTGTCGAGGAGGGCCGAGGTGGCGCCGGCGTCGAGGAGGTTTGGAGCTTGTCGAGGGGCGGCTAGGTCCAGAGCCTGTCGAGGCACCGGGGGGAGGGCCGTCCTAGGCTCCGTGACGGTGCATCTCGTCGGTGGTGGCTGGCCGGAGGGGCGCAGGGGGCTGGGCGGGTCGGAGGGACGCTGGCGGCGGTGCTCCTGCTTGGGTTGTATTGCGGGATGGATTCAACCGAGCTCGTCTCAGAAACTCGATTTGAGCTTCGCATCTCGACCCAGCTAAGTGCTTGTTTTCGTATGAGGTCGGCACTGCCGCGTTGAGCCAAGCCGAGCAAACAAACAGCAAATAGTTCGTATATCTTGGTTGAGATGAGAATATCTGGGTTGTCCCAGGCTATTAAACGCACCCTAAGTTCCCAAAGGATGACGAATTGTAGGGTGACGAATTGTTGAATGTGCTCCATGCCAAAATCTATATGGATATTTATATACCACTTACTAGTGAAATGCAGATTTAGTCAATTAGAGGGATATATGTACTTACTGTAACACCAACTTCATTCTCTAGGATCAGGTTTTACAGTTCAGGGTGTACATTTGCCAAAACATACTAGTAGTACATTCTGAAGCAGAGTGAGTAGAATACAATGATGGTATATGTCCGTTTTTGGTGAACATTCCTACTTTCCTAGCAGTGATCCTAAACTATGAGCAATTAGAAGTTTTCTCGGTATGCATCATAGTCACCTAGGAGCTGCTGTCGTGAGATGTGAGGCTTGAAAAGGTAGCCACATCTCGTCTGGAGTGTGATTTTCCGTTGCTCCAATTTAATTCAGAATGCAGTAAGATATTTGCAGAAAATCAGAATCCTACTTTAGGAAATTAGGGAAGCACATGTGGATGCGCAAGCAAGAGAGTAAACATGATGCTTCAGAAATAGTTGACCAGAAGCTAGGCTGCTCCAGAAATAAATAAATTGCTGCTTGATTTGTTTGTCAATTTCCTTTTGTGCTTCTCGCATGCAATTCTCAATCTGCGGTTATCATACAGGCCTAGAGCTTCCGGGTTGGAGTCTGATGATTCCGAGTAGCTCACGAAGCGTCCTGATCCCAACCTTTTCAGCTCCGATTTCATCAACCAATGCTTGGACTACTTCTAGTGCAAACTGGCACCGGATCTCTAAGCTCTCGCCGTATTTGTCGGTGCGGTCGTTGATTTGGTCCTTGAGGAACTGATCAATCAAATAACCATGAGCCCACCATGGATCTCAATACCATCCGATCCTATACACAATACAGAACACTAAGGTTAGATTTTCTCTTGGCACTAGTTTAGTAGTTTGCATGATAGGGAAGTGTACCATTTTTATGATAACTTTAACATGTTCGTAAAACTTGGGAGTGTGAATTACAAGAGGGAAGAGATAGTTACCAGCTTCAATTGCATTTCAAGAAGCGACCCTGAAATCATGGATGACCAAAAGGATCTCATCAGTCTCTATTCGCCTAGGAGTCAAAAAGGTAGCCCCGGTGTGATTGCCTATCACCAGAGGCTTTAGTGACTTCCTGGTACTCGAAATCGGAGCTTTGCCCATCAGGCTGATAAGCTACATAGAGACATCAATCAATGAGTATAGGTTTGCCAAAGCATTTCCATTTATAAGTTATAACAGAGACCATTAAATTGTTGCAAACTCTGTAGATTGCATCGCCCAAATATTGAGCCTGAAAAATAATAGTTTGATATCCAATTTGAAGTATTTCTGTTTGTGAATTAACTGAATTGCATAATACATTTAGATTTAGAACAAGATTATATTGGAGTTAGTAAACTTACTATTATCAGAGACTCTTCCAACATGACAAATCTGACAGAGAAATATCCCTCCCTTCGCATGAACCCCGATCTACGATTGGCAACGCCTCCAACTGCTCCTCAGTCCAAATACCAGGAGTATCTTTGTACCTTGCATGCATACAGGAAACATCCCATCTTTAGAAATCATACAGTTGTGAAGAAGAACAAGTTGAACATGACAACTGAGATCTCAAGAAGCCACAGTCTAGGGATTTAGCATGCACACCCCTGAGCAGTGTCTGAGACTCCAGTGGCCTCAGCAATCAAAAGGTCTTCTTTTGGTTGTTCTCTGTTGATAATACAACATATCATGAGGCTGAGGAACATTACCGAAGGAAAGCATCCTTGTCAGTGAGGTACACGAGTTACCCTGAACACGAAAGGAAAGCTCTCAGGAACAAATAGATCATCATGTGAAAGAAATGGTGCAATATTATGCTACTTGTAGGATGTAGCCATTGGCATAGACTTCAGGAAAGAAAAATCACTAGACACGATCCTGCAGCGTCAACATATTCCAGACAGTGCCTAATGTGCTTTCTGCATTGAGGAAGAGAATCAGGATCACATCTGATGTGAGTGTAGATAAATTAGGTCGTGACGTGGATAATTGGACAAAGCTCTCTACTCCAAGCCAACGACAAACCACAAGGCACCATTATCATGGCAGTAGTTCAAAATATCCAGAAGAGGCACAACAGTAAGGTCTTCCAAGTTTGCTGTTTGGACATTCTGCTGCTCAAACTTGCGCCGTAAATCTCTTTTGGAGATTAGAGCTAATCGTTTCACAGTTTTGGTGTAAATTTCCCCTTCACGCACTTCAATTCAAATATTTTGGCATCAGAACGTTAAATGAAAATGGTTCAGGTCAGCCCTAGTGCCTACCATACCCTTTCTTAGAACTTGTTAGTTCGCAAAACACTTCACCATGTACATCTCTCTTCTCTCCAGTTTGTTCATTAAGCGTTTTCGGATGCAACAACGCCACACTCAGCAAGCATGATGCAGTGCAGGTACAGCCATTATTTGTGTGATTCAAAATCCCAGAGCTTATCTTCCTGTTCTGTTTTACAAATTACAACCCTCCAAGCGTACAAGCATATTGCACCCATGATGCAATGCAACTACTTGCACATGCAATCACAGCGAAACATATGTGAATTTGAAGATTTTTTTGCAGCAATTTGATCGCAAGTTAAGGTCTGATTGAGGATGAATTTAGATTTAAGTTGCACCATTCTTTTGAAAACACCAAAACTTTGGATTATAATTTCTCTTCCACATACAAGATGTAAGTTAGTGATTCTCGTTGTTTGCACCAAACCCCATTAACACCTTCATCATAGGATCTAACTATTATGAGACAACTACGAGAAGGCGACTCATCCGACGGGGCACTTGTGTTTCCATTTCCCATGCGGTCTGGGACAAGATCACCACATGGAATGGAGAGACTGGCGCCCCGACTCTCACTGCTCTTGCCGGGTTTTGTTTAGATCATGCTATAATATCCAAGTAATAAAGGTAGAAAACATCCAAAGGAAACAAAGATGCATCATCTTTCCTTTCTTAGGCAACATGATTCAACCAAATGTTTTCTCTATTCCATAAAGAGATGGAGAGAGATGGAGAAAGGAAAATGCAGACCTGTGGGAGAGATCGGACATTCCCACCTTGTGAGGGGGACCGTGCTAGCATCTTTGCTCATCTTCTTCCCTCCCTCTTTTTCTCTCGGTCACCTTCCTTTATGCTGTCACATGTGAACTTGGGACGGTGCCTTTGCCCTAGTTGTAATATTTCCTAATAATTGGGTAAGTGGTGGTCGGTTGGTCAGGGTTAATTTAGCTTGCAACATGACTCAGATGGAGGGACCTGCACTTGGGGCAACAGTTGCCACAGTAGCGTAGATAAAAGCAAACTTAAAAGAGCATAAAACTGCAAACTTCAACAAACAGGCTGCATGTTTTCACAATATAGGAGAATATGTTCCACCTCATTTATTTGAAATTAAATGCCAAAGCAAGTCATAGAGTAGATGAAAGCAAACTTTCTAAGAGCATAAGACTGCAAACTTCAACAAACAGGCCACGTGTTTATAGGAGAATACATTCCATTTGATTTGTATAAACTTAAATGCCAAAGCAAGTCATAGAGTAGATAAAAGCAAACTTTCTCCTGGTATAAAACTGCAAAGTTAAGTAAGCTGCATGTTTTCGCAATATAGAAGAATATATTCCATCTAATTTGTTTAAGCTTAAATGCCAAAGCAAGTCATAGAGTAGATAAAAGCAAACTTTCTCCTGGTATAAAACTGCAAGGTTAAGTAAGCTGCATGTTTTCGCAGTATAGGAGAATATATTCCATCTCATTTATTTAATGAAATGCCAAAGCAAGTCATGTAATGCCGTATCTTTTCAACACGCCCCACCATGTTTTTTTTCTGCGCATCACTCAGAAGCAACTCCCATGTTTTATACCTAGGTTCGATTTCACTACCGACCATCTCCTCAAACAGTTGATATGCCCAGTCAGTCTCACCCACCCTACAGAGACCATGGATCAGAAGGGTGTACATATCAACATCTAAACCTAGACTATGTTTATTGACAAGTTCATCCAACAAATTCCGAATGGTGTCATGTTGGCCTCTTCTGCTTAAAAACAGTCTGAGAAGTGGTCGATATGTCTGAACATCAGGCTTACAAGGCTGCGTCTCCATTTCTTTCAACACGTTGAGAGCATCTTCATCTCGGTCTTTCTGGCTGAAGATTGATATCATGGTGTTATAGGTAGCCAAACTGCGGGGCACACCATTCATTGGCATCTCCATTTGAAATACTTGGGAAGCTTCAGACAGGTGGCCAGCTTTACCAAGCAAATTAATCAAGGAATTATAGAATAGTGTATCGGGCTTACACCCGGTCGATTTCATTCTATGAGATACACTCAGAGCTTCTTCAAACATATGACATTTTGCCAATGAGGTCATGACCATAGTGTAAGTGATGACGTTTGGAGGGCATCCCTCAGAACACATTGAATCAAGAACTTCATAGACCATCCTAAACTTTTGTTGCTTACAGTAAGCTTCAAGAAGAGCAGTGTATGTGATAACTGAAGGTGGAAATCCTCGGGATTTCATCTCCTCAATTGTCCACATTGCCTCATCGATCTTACGCGCACTGCACCACCCATGGACGAAAATGTTGAAGGTGTATGCATCAGGCAGGATGAGTGGACTGAGCACAAGAAAGACCTGGCGTGCTACTTCAACCTTCTTTTCTTTGCAAAATGCATCAAGCAGGACATTCATCGTCTCTGTATTCCTCTCCAGACCCATTTCATCCAGATTATCAAACAACATAATGGCATCCTTCCATCTCCTAGCAGCTGCCAACCTCCTGATGCTCTTCGCAAATGTCTCAACAGTATAAAGTCCTCTACAGTGCATTTCAGGCAATAGATTCCACATCTGGTCAATCTGCTTCATCTTCCCAAGCAAGTCGATCATCCGACTACAAGCATATGCAGTGTGCATGTAATTGCCCCTCGACTGTGCCCACTGAAAAAGACCCAACGCAGATTTCCAGTCATCTCCAACTTTAAACAGCAAGCTGTCCACAATGTTACTTGTAAGCTGAACTGCCTGGCAGTCAACCCCAAGGGACTGAACCAAATCCTGCACACTCCCATTACGTGCCTTCAAGAGGGAACTCTTGATCTGTGATGCTGATGCTTCTTCCTCCATGGTGAGGTCAATACTGTTAAGATCTGGGTTTGCATACGTAAACGATGACAACGGAAATCTACAAGGAGAGAGTAATTGCAGGGATCTCGCAGCACCATGGCAGCGCCAGAGACTCGGTGGAGGCATCAGGTGGCAGGGCCAGAAAATAGCGACTCCAAGTGTTGACTATTGCAGTCTAACAATAATAGCTAACAGCAGCAAGATGAAGCTATAACCAATTGCAAATACTTCCTTCTAGTATCATCCTTAGTTTCTTCAGTGAGTTCCCAAAGTACAGGATCAAGCAACATGTACAGATGCCATTGCGGGGGTCGTCCCAAGACAGGGTCTCTTTTGCTCGTTGCTACTGAATCTGGTTCCTAATCCCTAGAACAGACCACAATGACATAGGCAGAAATATATTAGTTTCTAACAAAATATTAATTTGTTTGAGGCGGTGATAAGTACAAGTCGGAAGTGCCGAAGACAGGACGAAAATGGAGATAGTGCTCATAGACCAAAGCTAACTTGAGACAAGCTTACCAAGACACACATTTATGGTCTTGTGCAATCCAAATGCTATGGAAATAATATTACTAGAACTAGGAACAATAAATATTACTAGAACTAAAATCTAGTTGATCCCTCTTGGGCAAAGTTGACATAATCTCTTAATTCACTGCTGAAAAAGAAAATTTATTTCACGAATTTTGCAAATCAAACTGCCCGTGACAAAAAGAACATCCGGACACAACATTCCAACACACCATGTATGATAAATTGTACAAATCAGATCCATTAATGCCTATTTTCGTCAATTCGCAACAATTGCCACCCAATCTAATCTCACAGGACCTAGGGTTCATACAAACTGGGAATCAAAACTAAGTTTCTATAAGGACAAGCAAAGGGTGGCGGAGCCAAGAATCAGCAAAGCCGGGGCCAAAAACTAAGTGCCTGAAACCATCCCAAAAACTGCATCATACCTAGGCATAACAGAAATTGCACGGTTGATATGGATTTATGGAGTTGTTTCCGTTCCTGAAGTTGAGTGATAGGGATTCGAGCAGCGAGAGGCGGTGCAGCCGCACAGCGAGCTCTGCGAGGCACTGAGGGAGCGTATGTGGGACGGGGCCGCAGCGAACTAGCCTAGCGGCCGTCTGCACAAGGCCCGTCGATACCGGCGGTGGCGGCGCAGCGAGCTCGAGGAGGCCGCGGGCTAATTCCAGGAGCGAGCTAGGTTTCGTCGAGCGAGCACCGAGCTCTTTTCCTAACTGTTCCCCTTCCTGCTTCGCCTCCCATTCATGTAATGGAGAGAGGACGAACTGGCTTACCTCGCTGGAGGCCGCCGCCTTGGTCGCCGGAGTCGCCGTCAGCCGCCGGGCTGAAGAGCCGCAACGTGTTTCCTGGCGGCAGCAGCGAACACAGGGGTCCGAGTGAAGCAGAGATGGCGCACGGCGGCACGGGCCTCTGCGGGAGGTGGATCATGTGCAAGCGTCGCCGGGCCGAGCGTGGGACTGGGAGATGGGGGCCTGCGGCCTTAGAAAGAACTAATATCGGTAAAAGCAAAATACTACTGCTAGGTCAAACAACTGGAACTATGAGGTTACCCAGCTTTTGCAGGTTTTATCTTCCGCAGCTTTTTCTAAGTATATAAAATAGCGGTGGAAAGTCCCGATGCAAAATGTGAAACTAAGAGGGCGTTGTATATCTTCGTCTACAGCGTACCTTTTACGGATGCTGAGAGCTTCACCGGGTGCTGTAAATCATCGTGTCAAAATGCAGCGTTAAATTGGTTTTTTGTAGATACGCTAAAATGCAGCCTAAAAATTATATTTTTACACAATTGCATATGTAAATAGATCAAGTAAAATATAAAAATAGACTACAAATAGTAATATATTACATAGTTTAACACGCAATTCGTACAACTAAATTAAAACTAGACTAAATAACTAGAACTAATTGGACTCCCAGTCGGAGCAGTCAAATGTTGTGGACGACATCGGAGTCCACGACCACTCGTACTCCAAGGAGGAAGAGTCGACGGTGATGGTCGACGGACCGACGCTATTCTTCTTCTCCTCCTTCTTCCTCGTGGCCTTCTCCTCATTCTCCTTCTTCTTGGCCTCCTTCTTGGCCCTCCTCGTCTCCCGATCTTACTTCTTCGCCGCCTTCCGCGCCTCCTTCTCTTCTTTCTTGTCGGCGTAGAAGGCGACCTCCGCGGCCACATCCTCCGGGAAGCATCGCACCCACTCGAGGCGCATGCGCTCGCCCTGCTCGGCGACGATGAAGCGCTGCTCGAGCTCGCTCTGCCACTGCCTCGCCTCCTGCATGACGGTCGGCGACGGCGGCGCGAGGTATTCCGCCTGCTGGCGCGTCCACAACGTCTGTGAAGTTCATGGACCTCCGAGGACGACCGAGGCGCCAGGCGGCCGCGTCGTACGCGTGCGTCGCCTTGTGCGCCGTCTTGAACATGCCGAGCCCGATGCTCTCGTTGCCGCTCCGGATCTCGGCGTAGAACGTCTCGTTCGGACGCACGCGCACACCGCGGTAACCGGAGCTTGAGCGGCAATGGGGAGGCATGGAGCAGGCGGAGCGACGCGCGACGAGGTCGAGGCGGAGGGCCAGAGCAGCGGCGGTGCAACACGCGGCGAGGCCGAGGCGGTGGAGGAGCGACGCGCGGCGAGGTCGAGGCGGAGGCCGGAGGCGGTGGCGGAGCGACACATGGCGAGGTCGAGGCGGAGGCCGGAGGCGGTGGCGAGGGGGTGGCTAGGTGGTGACGGAGTGACGGCGGAGCGGCGCGCGAAGGCGGGGCAACGCGCGGCAGTTTTCGCGAGGGGACGTGTGGGGGGCTAAATGTTCTGGGCGGTGGGGTGCGCGCGGGTGGCTCGCTTTATTGCGCGCGCTGGAAGCGGCGCGGCAGTTTTCCCGCATAGGATGCCGCAGAAGCCCGCGCGTGGTAAAAAGTTTAGCGCGTGCCACGTTTTCGCGCGCCTGCTCACGTGCTGTATTTCGGCGGGTTTTTTTAGCGCGCGCATGTTATAGCGCGCCTGGAGATGCTCTAAAAGTAACTCCAACATCTTGGGTAAGATAGAAGGTTTGGATAATCATAAATTTCTATGCTTTTCTAGTTTACCTAAAACTGGTTATCCAAAATTTGCAGATACAGGTGAGACCCAAATGTTAGTGGGCTATGCCTTTTTTCTTATTTCTTTTTTTCTCTACCTTCTTCCCAACCAACTAGACACCAACTCCCTCCTATGCGCCTAGCCCCGTCGCCGCGCCTAGCTCGCCACCACACGCATAGCCCCTCCGCCGCGCCTAGCCTTGTGCCCCAGCCGCCTAGGCCCGCCACCGCACCTAGCCGTCACGCACCCCGCTGCCATGCGGACAAGCTTTGAACAAGGCGGGGCGCCTGCACCTCCCCTGGCCGCCAGCCGAGGGCTCTCTGCGTGACCTGTAGGCCTCAAAGGACGGCGACAACCTCCAGCTGGAGAGAATCGTGAGGAGGATGGGGCAGGGTGCCTGCGGGAGCACGACAGGGATGGGAAGGTGCGGGCATGGGAGATGCAGGGGAAGGGAGGGGTGGTGCAGGCGCACCGAAGCTCGCAGGTGGGGAGGCAATGGAGCCGTGCGGTTGCCGAACAAGGCCACGACTTGGCCAAACAAGGCCACCACCGGCTGATGCCCGTTCTGGCTCGATCCCGGCCTAGAGGAGAGGCGATTGGGCTGGTGGGAGCACGGGAGGTGGGGGCTGGTGGTTGGCCGGGGCTTGGCGGAGCTCGGCCATACCGAGGCGGCGGCGGCACGGCCAGGCGAGCGCGGCCAAACGCAAGGAAATTTCCGCGTGGAGCGGTTGGTGTTCCTACAGTGGTATTCGCCGACGTGGCGTTTTACCAAAAATTTGGCTAGTCTTACCCAAAAATGGTAGGAGGGGCTAAAAACTGGGTGATCATCCAAAAGAAATTTGGTGGGTCCACTTTTGGGTAATCTGTTGGAGCTGTGTTTTTGCTCCATCTTACCCAAAAAAGCAGTTATTGCCCCCTTTACCTATATATGAGTAAGCTTTGGAGATGCTAAAGATAACGACTTTTAGGAATTTCGATGTACTCCCTTCGGTCCATATGTATTTAGTCTAAATACTTAAACAGATATACGAATCTAGATAAAATTAAGCCTATTAATATGGACCGGAGAGCAAATCAACCTGTGGTTGGGTGGCTAGGAGGATGGTTGTACCCTCAGCTCACCAAAGTTCGAATCCCAGGTTTGACACTATGTGTTGCATAAAAGGCGGAATATTCTTTCAGTGGGAGACGACGTTTCCGTCGACAATGAGGAGCCTGTGGTGACTTCGTCAATCTCAAGATCCGATCCGTCGGCCCAGTCTCTCGAAGGTGCTCATAGGGGTAGGGTGTGTGTACATTCATAGGGTGAGTGCATATACGTGTTGTGAGTCTACAATTGCATTCCACGCATGTAAAAAGCTGAGATGGCACTATAATTAATGATGAGGGAGATCGTGGTGATACTGTATCATGGAACATAGAACTAGAAATTTTAGTATCAAATAAATCTTAAACACAAATTTACATGAATGCGGCTAGGGAGCCCTCGGGGGATGGTTAGTCCAAACCAGCCCCCGCCATATATGGAAACTTTCCCTAGCACATTGATCCTGAAATATAAAACAAAAATAAATAAAATGCATACCCCAGCCTGACCATGCGTCCCTAGGCGTGCGCTGACCCATCCCTGGATCCTGGCTCGTGCACTGCCCCAATCCTCTCATGTGCCAATGACTTAGCCTCCCAGACATCTAATAGGATGGAACCGAGTTAAAGGGAGCAAGAGGTAGTGTCAAAGTTGAGACTACTCCTTGAGCAAGAAGAGGTGATGTGAAAGCAGCGATCTCGTGTTCAATGGCTCACAGCCAGAGACAAAAAATACCCGCTTTTTCCATCTGCGAGTGAGTAAGAGAAGGAAAAGGAATCGAATCAGCGAGCTGATCACAAATGACAGTTCAGCTTCTAATGATGAAGGGGAGCTGGGTAACATGGCTAGCAATTTCTATCGGGACGTGTACACCTCGGAGGGCATTCATGGAGTGGAAGAGGTCCGAAATGCGGTCCCTATCAAGGTGAACGCATATATGAAGAGTCAAATCCATGGTTAGTCATTAAACTTGCTTAGCAAAGTCAATACGGTCATTGTACAACGGAAATATGAATTTACGGTCATCGAACTCGTGTCGAAGCATCACTCGTGGTCACCGCGGGCGTCGTAGAGATGTATTTGACGACGTGGCGCTGAGTAGACCTACTGTCACAGGTAAAAAAATAACAAGTAAAGAATAATCACTTATAGAAGGGTCTTTTTGCAAAACCGCCGTCTCTTCCCTGAGTCAGTCTCTGCTCCACCCCACGACATGTCTTGCCCCCAAAATAATCCAGCGCCGCCGCCTCCAATTGAACACGCCGACGTGTTCCCCCACCTCCCACACAGGCGAGCCGCCCCTACCTTCCCACACCGGCGTGATTTCCCTCTCCTTCCCGTCTCTAACGCCGTCGCCCCGGGGAAGGCGCCAGGACGCCACCGGCGAGCTCCCCCACCTCCCTCCGCCGCCGCGTGCTCTCCCACCTCCCTCCGCCCTACAGGATCTTCGACACCCCGCGACGAACTCTTCCAGACAACGACGAGTGCTAGAGCGCCGCGCGAGCCTGATACACCACTGCACCCAGTCTTTGGCCGCACCACGCTGGAGAGATACGGTTCCCCACCCACCTCCTCCCGTCCCACCTCACCGCCGTCCTCGAGGTCGCTGCGTCCTTCCCGCCTGTGGCAAGCTCAACCAGAGGCCCTGCCTCCTCGCCTCGTGCTCAATCTGCACTAGCTCGGTCTGGCACTGCACCTTGTCCCCCTGCACAGCCTGGCCATCCCCCATCGCCCACCGTCTCCCTTGCCCGCGTGGCCGTTGCGCCGGCCTCCTCCCCGACGGCATCCCGATCTTTCCTTAGTGTCCTCCAGCTACGCCCTCGCCGCAGCGCGCTTCTCTGTGATCTTTGCTCGCTTGACGCTGAGCCACGGGTCGTCGACTGTTTGGTGTGGTCTAATTTAGATTCTTTAGATGGGAACGCTGTGCCTCTCGTGCATGATGTGCAGCTTCCTAGCATTCTTGTACGCGAGCACACGCGCGCCTTGCAAGCACTTCTGCGTCCACCGCTAGCTAGCTATTGTTCGTGTGCCGAATGAGTAGGCAACGTCCGTCGAGCAGGGAGCGACACAAGCTGTAGCCTCCCTGGTCATGGAGCACACCTGCATCTTAAGTGCGGGCTGCGGGAGGCGAGGAGGATGGCGCATCGAGGGGCTGCCAGGTGGGCCTCCTAGGCGCCCGTGGCTCAGCGTCAAGCGAGCAAAGATCACGTAGAAGCGTCAAGCCGTCGCCGCCGATGGAGCTCCCCACCTCCACGCCGGTGCACGCTCCCCTCCTCTAAACTCCAGAATGAGGTCCCCCTTCCCTAACCATTTGACTGGGATAAAAACAAATTTAAGGGGCTTTTTCTGCAAATGAAACACACATAGAGGCTGACAGTGGGTCCACTCAGCGCCACGTCGTCAAATACATCTCTACAACGCCCGCGGTGACCACGAGTGATGCTTCGACGCAAGTTCGATGACCGTAAATTCGTATTTCCATTGTACAATGACCGTATTGACTTTGCTAAGCAAGTTCAATGACTAACCATGGATTTAACTCCATATATGAATGTCATGCTTAATACATCTTTTGATATGAAAGAGGTGAAGAGTGCTCATTTTGATATGTATCCAACAAAAGCCTCGGGATCTGACGGTTTCCTGCATACTTTTTCCAGCGGGACTGGGATATTTGTGGTGAAGAAGTTACCAAAGCAGTATTACGGATTCTTGCTGGAGAAGAGTCCGGAGAAGGTAAATAAAACTTTCATTGTGATGATACGAAAGACCCCTAGCCCAAAGGAGATGGGTCAATTCTGCCTAATCAGTTTGTGTAATGTGATCTATAAGATAGCCTCGAAGGTTGCAGCAAACAAACTGAAGAAGGTGTTACCAGAGGTTATTTCAGCGGAGCAGTCGTCCTTTGTTACAGGTAGACTTATCATTGATAATATTATTACAGCTTATGAGTGTCTTCACTTTATGTAGCGAAACAGAGCAAAGAAACATCGAAGTGTTGCTCTGAAACTGGATATGTGCAAGGCTTACGATCGAGTGGAATGGAATTATCTATGGGAGATCATGTTGAAGCTTGGCTTCAGTGTCTCCTGGGTTGATTTGGTTATGCGTCTGGAGACCACTGTTTCCTTCTCGGTGCTTTTTAATGGATCACCGATGGATAAATTTCATCCCTCGTGAGGTATTCGACAGTTTAAGTGCACCCTGATGCTTGGAATGCCCACTAATGTCCACCCTGATGCATCGAGAACATTTCGTTTACTTCTATAGTGGAAATTCCATTCCAAGACATCGATTTGTTCAATCTAGCTTTTCTAGGTGCTTACTTCAAGAAACCGACAGTTTAAGTGCACGGGTGCTTAAGGCGGTCTATTTCTCGGAAGGGAGTATTCTGACAGAAAGACTTGGCGGCCACCCCTCCCAAGTGTGGCATTCTATCTTAGAGGGTAGAGATGCGCTGAGCATCGGTCTGATCGGGAGGACTGGAGATGGCCGATCAACAAACGCATGGAATATGAATTGGTTACCTAGAGATGACCGTCTCCGGCCAATAGTACCACGGACTCAGGAGCCCCCATTGACTGTTAGTGATTATATTGTTTATCCATCAGCGGTATGGAATTTGCAACAACTTGAGGCGCAATTCCTACCAGCAGATATCAAGGCGATCAAGAACATTCCCCTGAGCCACAGATGACAGAGTGAATTTTGGGCCTGGCACTTTGAGAGGTTGGGTTCTTTCTCCGTGCGCTCATGCTATAGGGTACTCGTAACTACTAAGGGGGTCCGTGAGGACTGTCTTGATGGCCGAACGGCTTCCTCATTGGTTAGCAAAGAATGAGAAGGCTTGGATGAAGCTATGGAGAATCAAAATCCCATCAAAAGTCAGAATCTTTCTTTGGCGACTAGCTCACCAATCTCTACCCATAGGGGATGTTCGATAATGGAGGAATATGGCTCAGACGACATCTTGTACGATCTATAGGCAGGAAGATAGCTGGTACCACTCTCTCGTGGAGTGTAATCTTGGGTGGTGCGTTTGGGCTCTATCGGAGTTAGAGATAGTAGAACACGTCGTTTTTGTTTCTGAACCAATAGTGAAGGGATGGATATTCACGATGATTGAGTCGATGAAGGAGGCAGATCTTATTTGCATGGTGGTCACGCTTTGGGCTATTTGGCATGCCAAACGAAAAGCAATCCATGAAGAGATCTTCCAAAGTCCAATGGCTACAGTTGGATTTGTTAACCGCTTTCTTGATGATCTTGAGTTGTCTATGACAGGGAGGCAACAAGAGTAGGTTCCACGATCTGGATGTTCCAGGGAGACCGTGAGGTGGCTTTTGGCGCCGACGCGACAGTCGCCAAACTGACGGTGAGAGGTGCAGTTGGTATGGTGTGTAGGTCAAGTGAGGGCAACTTCCTTGGCACTTCAACAATTATGTATGACAGAGTAACTTTCTCGCGGACCTTGGAGGCGCTCGCGTGCCGGGAAGGTTTTGTGTTGGCAGATGACATTGGCCTCGGTCCAGCAATTGTCGCCTCAGACTCTTTGGAGGTGGTGAATGGGCTAAAGGGCGTAAACCTGGGAGTACTTAGCAGTGTCCTGGTGGAGATCAAGGCTATGATTCTCCAAAGGGGACTTAGTACCCTCATTCATGAGCAAAGAGAGTTTAATGTGGAAGCCTACAAGTTGGCTAGGTATGCTTCGACCTTGCCAGTGGGTCGGTATGTTTCGTTCTTATAACCTCCCATTGATCTGGATATCCATGTAAACTCTGTTGAATTTTAATGTTGGGAGTGTTAGTAAAAAAACTTAGCCTCCCAGACCAAGTGATACCTCCTTGTTCCTTCTTTCTTCCTACTCTCCAACAAATCGCCTCTTTTTACTTCCTCCGGATCTCCAAGAAAACCACAATTACAACTTTTCTAGATGCTAGAAACCAGCATAAAATAGATCAGTGACAACCTAGGTGTATCAACCCAGGAAGCTCTCCGTAGCTAGAGGCTGGTGTGAGTTTGTAGCACCCTGTGTTTGTTCTCTGAAACATCAACATGACATAAACTGTCATGACATCAACTTATTTACATACTAGAACTGATTTTGAACATGCTAGAAACAAACACAATACAAATTATGCTTTTTAGAAAGAAAAAGGCACCACAAGTACGGGAAATGTTGAAAACAGAAATCTAGAAGGATTTTAGAACACCATGCACCCAAATAAAACAACATCACATGAACCTGCAATAAACTTATGCACATGTTGTAACCAAAGACCGACACAGATTCAATAGCAACTTGAGTTGATTTTTAACTTATGCATGTTAAGGATATAATTGAAATAAATCAAAGTAGTCAACTCATGCATGTTGATCCAAAAATTGAAAAATAAAACTAACTAGACTGTAAAACACGTCTTAGACATGATGGTGGAACCAACTTAATTCATATGTATCTAACTTAGATATATTGAAAATACGATTTAATTATTCCAAGTAGCCAACTTATGCATGTTTCTCTAAAAAGGAAAAAAAACTAATTGGACTATAAAACTCAACTTAATATGTGGATTGAACAAACTTAATTTATTTGGATAGCCAACTTTGGCACGTTGGTATTACAACTTAATTAACCCAAAGTTCCAACTTATGCATATTGCTTTAAATATAAAAATAAAAACTAAGTAGACTATAAAACACAGCCTAAACATGCCGATGGAACTAACTTAGTTTAATTCAGTACCCAACTTAGGCATACTGACAATACAACTTAATTAACTCGAGTACCGAACTTGTGCATATTGGTCCCAAAGAGAAAAAAACTGAAATATAAAACAGAACTTAAGCATGTTGGTAGAACCAACTTAATTCAATTCGGTGGCCAAGTCAGGCATGTAGACAATAAAACTTAATTAACACAAAATAGCTAACTTATGCATGTTGCTCCAAAAATAGAAAAAGAAAACCAACAGGATATAAAACACAACTTAAACATGTCGGCAAATCAAACTTAGTTAAATTCAGTACCCAACTTAGGCATACTAACAATGGAACTTAATTAACCCAAGTACCGAACTTGTGCATATCTCTCCAAAGAGAAAAAAACTGAAATATAAAACATAACTTCAGCATGTTAGTAGAACCAACTTAATTCAATTCGGTAGCCAAGTCAGGCATGTCGGCAATACAACTTAATTAACACAAAATAGCCAACTTATGCATGTTGCTTCAAAATGTTAAAAAAACCAACAAAACTATAAAACACAACTTAAACATGCCGGCTTAACCAACTTAGTTCAATTCAGTACCCAATTTAGGCATATTGACAAATCCAACTTAATAAACCTAGAGTGGACAACTTATGTATGTTGTTCCAAAAAAGAAAAGAAAAACTTTAGACTTAAAACACAAAAAACACGATAGTGGAACCAGACTCAATTATTTTAGTACTCAACTTAGGCATGTTGATAATACAACTTAATTAACCCAAGTAGCCAACTCATTAAAAACATGCTTAATCAACTTTCAAAAATGTTGGCATCAACTTTATCATGTATGTTACATAAACTTGCTTAGATTATTAATGCAACTTAGTTTGGGGGAAAGGATGATTTTTAGGTGTTGACTAAGAATAACGCAAATACCAGTTCTCCGCTCACGAACCCCTACCTTCCAGAGCATGTATCCCTCTCTGCCGACAAGTCTGGCACCTTCTCATGTGTCTCGCTCTCCACGGACACGTGACATCCTCCTGTTTGTCTCGCTCTTCACGGACGAGCTTGACAACCTCCAGCGCGAGTTCCACTGACCAATTAGAATTAGTATACAACTGAGGGGATGACATAAAGCATCTTAGTTAAAAATATGTCCATAAAGCATCTTAGTTAAAAACATCTTAGCTAAAGTCCCTCATACTTGCTAACGTCCAATGACATAGTCGACTCCAATCAGAAATTTGTAGAAAGGGGAAGTGAAAGGACAAGGATGTCACCTAGAGAGGGGGTGAATAGGCGGTTTAAAACTTTTACGAGAGGGGCTCAGCAAAGGAGGAATTAAACTAGTGTTAATTTGTCAAGCACAAGACTTAGAACAACTAGGGTTCACCTATGTGCACCAATAACTTATGCTAAGCAAGACAAGCAACTATGTGATAGCAAGATATAGACTTCAAGCATGAAGGCTATCACAAAGTAAGGTGCATAAGTGTGAGATCGGGTATAGAGATAACCGAGGCACGCGGAGACGATGATGTTTTACCAAGTTCCTCCCAACAATGGAGTATGTCTCGATTGGAGAGGGGGTGGTTTCAAAACACCAACACCACTAATCGCTCCCTTATTCTCCTGTGAATATCACCCCAACGGGATCGATCCACACTTCCACTATGGGTGCACTTGTCGGTGGCAATCTGGAACCTCTCACAAGATTGGGGCACTTCTCCACAATTCAATTTGAGGCTCCCAACAAACAAGCTTGGGTAGAGCTACATAACTCAATTGGAGGCCCCAAGAAATCCACAACACCACAACAAGCCGTCTAGGGTTCCAAGAACCCAAGAGGTAAAAGCTTCTCACTTTCACTAACTAAATCCTCCGTAGAGAACTCAAACCGATGCACCTAATGCAATGGCAAGAACATAAGAAGTTCTCAAGTCCTTCTCTCCCAAATTCCACCAAAGCTACAAAAGCTTATGGTGGAATAATATAGGAACAACAATGGAGGAAATTCATAAAGGACTCTAAGATCTATATCACAAGATGTTCCCCTCACTTAGAGGAGAGATTGATTGGTAGGGTTGTAGATCTAGATCTCCTCTTTCAAATTCCTCAAGAATATGCAAGAAAAATAGGAGGGATTGAGGGATATCAAGCTCAAGAAGGTCAACAATGGAGGGGAAAACTTGCAAGAATGGTTAGGTAACCATTGGAGAATAAGGGCCCCTTATATAGGTCCTCCAAAATCCAACCATTACAGCTCTAGAGCGCATGTGACAAACATTCCGGCCAATTTCCGGATGGTATTCGATTTGGAAATCTGAATGGCAACCAGATGACTGAAAGCGAAGATTTCTACGTGACACCAGAGTGTCCGGCATTTTCACTCCGGACATTCCTCCCAAGGCAAAACTAACAGAAACAACAAAACTGAAACGAACATAACTTTTGCATCCGGACTCCAATTTTGATGGTCTTGGGCTCGTTTCAATGATAGTAACGAGATCTACAAGATGATGCAGAGAACCATCATAGTACAGATTGGGAGGATAGAACCAAATGATGAAAGATTTAACCTGTCTAGAAAATACAAACCGGTAAAAGCTCCAATATCAAAAACACAATAGAGAATGCATATGAAATCCGTCTTTGATGAAATTGAGCTTGTCGTGGAGTTTTACACAAGCTCTAAATCCTATCATGTATAAGAACCAAATAAGAACCAAGAAAGATGATTCCAAATATGCAAAGGTTTGAGCTCTCACCGAGGAATATGATCAAGTTACTTACTCGAGAGCCCCTCTTGATAGTACAGTTATATCCTATAAACCGGTATCCCTAACTAACACCACGAGACCGGTAAGAAATAAACCCTATCAATATCATACCTTTGTCTTGATCATATTCCACTTGATCTTGATGATGATGATCTTCTACACCTCAAGATGGAGCACGTTTCTTGATTGCGCTAGCTTGATGAAGACTTGGAATTTGCTCCCCCACACTCCACTATTAAAGAGCCTCTATTTTAGGAATATCCTCACATATCCATGATCACCATAAGGATGGCAAGCTTTAAGCATATGATCTCTTTGAGATGGCACATCTTAAACTTGCACTTCATTTCTTCTTTCTTTATGATGTTGGTGTCTTGAAGGTACATATAAGATATCACACCTCTTGTAATTCAAGAAACACTTGCCATAGGCACAATTTCTACTTGACCAGTCTCTGGATCATTCCTTGAAACCTTGATCAACACTTGATCTTCTTCGTCTTCCAACCTTGAAGCTAACATATTGTTCAAGCATTGCCTATGGCCAAATCCTAAAAGTAAAAGTCAATGCGAACATAAGTCCATAAACATTGTCATTAATTACCAAAACCACACATGGGGCACACATGTTCTTTCAGGAAGGCACATATTATGGAACCCGCAGGACTGCGTTCGCCGACTTTGTTTGACCTTCGTTGTAATGCTATGCCCCTTTGAACTGCTGCAACCTGAGAAGATGGAGAGAAGGGGGTCACCTGTAAGACCCCACATTTATAAAGGTAAAGGTCCCTGTGATTGCAATGCTAGTCCCTAGATCAAATGCTAGCATCCACAGTTTAAGATGAAGTACACAGATACAAAGGTCATTATTACAAAGTCATTCCAGAGATAACATAGTCTTTTACAACTCCATAGCCATAGGCTTAATACAAGAGTTTAACTTAACAATATAAATAAAGTCTTCATCTTCATGTGCCACAGGCAAGCATGTTAAGTGTAGACTCATAACCCCTAATCATCATCAGAGTAACCTGCAACATCACAAGTTACAGCCATAGTGGGTCAATACATTGGAATAGTATTGGCAAGTGATACCTTAGTAGAATATTATCATCTAATCACTACATGAATTTGGATAAGTGTAGCTTAGGCTTGCTTTGCTCAAAATAGGTTTTACCTATCAGTTGAAAACACTAAGTTTTTTGTTTGGTAAAAACTACCAAGGAACCACCAATAGAAATTGGTGAACCTTCACCCTTGTTCAACCACAAGTTTTTAACTTAGAAATTGGGATGAGGAGATTCTTGATAGCTTCCATGTCTTGATGCTCAAATTTGTCCAATACCAGGGACATGGCTAAGTACTTAGTTTCTTCCATCTGCAGAGGTGGTGCACTTTCCCCACAAGACTTGATTTTCACCAAGACATGATCTTTCAGAAGCCTTCCCTTAGACCAAATGGAAGCGTTACAACCTAACACCCACTACCACCAACTGTCCAAATGGCTAAGTTATTGCAACCTATGTGATCCAGGCAGAGCCCATAATGCCATGTGGTTGCACTAGAAGCTTCTTAACATATGGCATCTCAAATCCCTTTGTTCCTAGGTGGCTTTCCACGAGTGAGATACACAAGGTAACCATGGATATGGGCCTTGCGTAACCACTCAACACAAACCAACATACCATTCCACCCAGGTGATTCATTCACTTAGTTGTTTTATTAAGCAAAACACAAGTCAAATGACTTAGCAAAACTTCCATAGTATGAATAATAATTCCCCTTGTTTGCTACTAGCTAGGCTAAGCATGGCAATATAGTAAGTATCATAACTTAGAGAAAATTCTATCAAGTCTACAACTACTAGGATTTCCCAAGCATAGCATATAGATACTTAGTAAAAATATCCATGCAAACCTATACAAAATATTTCTAATGCATAGTTAAAATATTGGGATAAAATTATGAAGCACCACTTGCCTTGGTAGTTGGGGGAGTAGCAACAATCCTCACAATCACAATCACCACTAGCACCAAAATCTACACATAAAATGATAGCACCAAATTCACATATCAAAATAAACAAGCAAAAAATATATGAATGCATGCAAGTGCCATGTGATGATTTTTCGAAATCATACAAGACAAGTGGAACAGTACTGAATCACAAACAAAACAAATATACACTAAATAAACTTTATTTAGTCTTTAAAACATTTATATACTCAAAATAAGCCTACAAATGTTTCTGCAAAAACCACCAATTTTACATATCCAATTTATTAAACAAAGTGTATGGTTGGATAGAATTCTTTCTCCTGATTCCAATGATATAAAATTTGCAAAATTTGGATGTGTGGATCAAAAGTTATGAATTTTACAAGTTTGAACATATAATAGAAATGTTTCTGTCTTTTTAAATAAATCACATGCCACGCGGCAGCTTCTGATTCGTCGGTACCGGTTCGCACGGATCAGATAACGTGGTGTGTTGGATCTAAATAAGATCGTGCGGCATAGATCTAGCGTACCTCTTCGCTTAAGTGATTCTATCGCAGCCGACGGATCAAGATCTAACGGCCGTTGATCAAACGACCACTAACTGGCGGCGGCAAGTGGCGGCGGCGCGTTCGGGCGATGGTGTTCTGGCTAATACAGGAAGCGAGAGAGAACGTGGGGTGGCTCACCGAGATCGCCGCGATGAGTAAATGCTCGGGGTAGCAGCCGTTCGTCGAGGGGCGCACAGAGTCATCGTCAATCTCTCGCCGGAGATGTTCCTGGCGTCGGGCAAGCTCTGGCGTCGTCGGGGGCGAATCTGTGGTGCGTGTTAAGACAAACCAGGGGTGCCGTTAGATGCACACAAGCCAGGTGAACATGCGAGTATCCAATAGAGAGAAAGGGGCGGTCAGGAACTACCAGAGAGTGTCGCCGGAGTGGAGGCAGATGGCGGCGCCTGCTGTTGTTGAAGTTGCCGACAAAGGGGAGCACGCGCGGGCGAGCGCAAGGTACTGGCAGGTGTGGAGGATGATGGGGAACTCGCTCGTGGTGTCTGGAAGGCAAGGGGCGACAGTGTCTGGCCAGAATTTGAGCTGGAGCTCGTCGGAGCAGAGGGAGGTCCTGAGCCAATTCCGAGCAGCCTAGGGGCAGAGAGGGGATGGAGACTAGGGAAAAGGAAGGGAGGATGCGGGCGATTAAGTACACAAGATCAGGGGGAGGAATTTCTGGCGCATTGATACGAATTTAAGCAGGATTAATCGACCGGAAACAGACAGCGTAATTTGGTGAAGAAGGGGTCGTGGGGTGGAGACGATGACTGGCGAGTGGGACCTGGCGTTCATCGAGAGAGAGATACGGGGTAGGGTCCAATCGTCAGCAACGGCGCGGGTCAGTTCCGTGGTGTGAATCGTTTTCTGCGGGGTGGAGAGGGGAGGTGGGTTGTTGAGCTAGATGGGCTGGGTTAGTTTAGCCAGTTAGCTTTATTTTTTTCTCTGATTCACTTTTTCTTTTTCTGATTTGATTTTCTGGTTTGAATTTAAATGCCCATTTCAATTCCGTTTCAATTGAAATTTTCTCCAAACTTTTGTTTTATGTTTCTTGTATCCTGGGGTGTGTAAAACATCCATTCATACTCAAATTCAATTTGGGTTTGGAAATAAAGTTTAAAACTATGCCCTTAGTGAAATATTTTCAATAGGCATATGAATGGTTTTGAACTCATTTTTGTTTTGAAAACTTTGACCAAGTTTTGGAAATATCAATCAACCCTAAGTTCAAAACCTTCTGGTTAAACAAATAATCTCATACTAGAGAGTAGCAGTGGGCCATTGCCTTGCTTACATAAAATAATAGACATTCAAATGCTTCTGTTTTTTGAAATCTTGTTTGAAAATGATCCTAAAATGATTATGAATGCATGAATGGTATGCAAGCTTTGAAATCATGATTTTTGGGATGTTACAAATCTAACCCCCTTAAGGTGAATCTCATCCTCGAGATTCGGATTGGCTAGCAAATAGGTGAGGGTGGTCTTTCCGAAGGTCATCTTCTCTCTCCCATGTTGCTTCTTCTTCGGAATGATGGTTCCACTGAACTTTGCAGAATCTGATAGTCTTTGTCTGAGTAACTCTTTCTGTAGTCTCAAGAATCTTGATAGGTTTTTCTTCATATGTGAGATCACTTTCCAATTGGACCTCCTCCAAAGGTATAGTATCCTTCAAAGAAGTCTCCTCCATCTCTGGATGGCATTTCTTTAGCTGACTCACATGAAACACATTGTGAACGGCAGACAATGATTCAGGCAATTCAATCTCATATGCTACTTCTCCTTTATGGCTTAGAATCTTGAATGGTCCAACATATCTTGGGGCCAATTTTCCTTTGACTTCAAATCTCTTCACTCCACGAAGTGGTGATACTCTAAGATATGCTCTATCACCCACCTCATAGGTGAGTTCTCTATGCTTTGGATCTACGTAGCTCTTCTGTCGGGACTGTGCTATCTTCAACCTGTACTTTACCAACTTGACTTTCTCTTCAGCTTTCTTGATTAATTCTAGCCCGAACAAGTTTCTTTCTCCAACACCATTCCATAGTAATGGGGTAGTACACTCTCCCATAGAGAAACTCAAACGGTGCCATCTCAATACTGGCTTGATAGCTGTTGTTGTAAGAGAATTCTGCGCAGGGCAGACTTTCATCCCAACTAGCTCCATAATCTAGGGCACATGCCCTCAACATATCCTCTAAGATCTGGTTGGTCCTTTCTGTCTGTCCATCAGTCTGGGGATGAAAAGAAGTACTGAATCCCAATCTCGTTCCCAATGACTCATGCAGTTGTCTCCAAAAATGAGAAGTGAATTGAGTTCCTACTCTTGGGTACTCCATGTAGACACACAATCCTATTCATATAAATCTTGGCTAACTTAGCACTTGTATAGGTTGTCTTCACGGGTATAAAATGAGCCAATTTAGTTAGGAGATCCACTACTACCCAAATAGAATCATATCCTGACCTGGTCCTTGGCAATCCGGTGATGAAATCCATGCCAATCTTGTCCCACTTCCAATCAGGAATAGGTAGTGGTTGTAACAATCCTGCTGGTTTCTGATGTTGCGCTTTCACTCTACTACATACATCACACAAAGAAATATGTTCGGCGATGTCCTTTTTGAGATTATTCCACCAAAATATTTCCTTCATATCTGTTGGGGATATGCTATATGGGTATCCTTATAGCATGTCTCTTATCCGGTTAACCCGGGTGGCCCACAGTTGGTAGCATGGCCTATGGCCTGCTGGGCGGCCCAGTTAGATGGATCCAGAAGGGAGGCCCATGCCGGATAAAGGAAGGCTACGGTTGAGTTACTAGCGTACCCGGAGCCTTGGAGTGCAAGATACACAAGACTAGTAATAGACAGTGTAGGACTCTGTAACCTGTCCGGCTAGGACTTTTCCCTGTAACCCTAGGACCTGGCGACTATATAAGTCGGGTCTATGGGAGCCTTTAGGGAACGATAACTTAGACTCTCTAGTCACCTCACACAGCGAACCAATCCCTATAACTCGGCGTATTGCCCTTATAGTGATTTATAGCAGGAGTAGGATTCCGCCACCGTTGTGGGATCTAAACCTAGGTAAGCTGTGTTACCTCGTACCCGTCAACCATCCGCCTTACCCCACGTCTCTAAACACGCACTGTGAGGACCCCTCCATGGCGTACTCGTCGGCAATACCATGACAATTGGCGCCCACCGTGGGACAAGAGGCGCTTCAGGCTCTTCAGCGGGCGAGGACCTGTTGGAGATATGCCCAAGAGGCAATAATAAAGTGGTTATTATCATATCTTCATACTTATGATAAATGTTTACATACCATGCTATAATTGTATTAACCGGAAACATTAATACTTGTGTGATTTGTAAACATAAAAGAGTCCCTAGTAAAGCGTCTTGTTAAACTAGCTTGTTGGTTAATATATGATCATGGTTTCCTGATCATGAACATAGAGATGTTATTAACAACAGGGTCATATCATTAGGAGAATGATGTGATGGACATACTCCTATAGTTAAGCGTAGCATAAAGATCAAGTCATTAAATATAGTTCATTTGCTATAAGCTTTCTGATACATAGTAACCTAATTCCATCGACCATGAGATCATGTTAATCACCATCACCGGAAGGATTCTTTGATGACATCAAACACCACACCGTAACTGGGTGGCTATAAAGGTGGCATTGAGTGTTCGGAAAGTATGGGTTGAGGCACATGGATCAAGAGTGGGATTTGTCCATCCATATGACAGATAGATATACTCTGGGCCCTCTCGGTGGAATGTCATCCAATTAGCTTGCAAGCATGTGACTGGCTCACAAGGGATCACATATCACGGGAACGAGAAAATAGTACTTATCGGTAACGAGGTTGAACTAGGTATGCAGAGATACCGACGATCAAAACCTCGGATAAGTAAACTATCGTGAGACAAAGGGAAATTGGTATCGTATGTAAGTGGTTCATTCTATCGCAAAGTAATCGTAGAAATATGTGGGAGCCATATGAATTTCCAGATTCCTCTATTGGTTATTGATCGGAGAAGTGTCTCGGTCATGTCCGCATAATTCACGAACCGTAGGGAGACACACACTTAAGGATTCAATGTTGTTGAGTAGTTACGGAATGATTAGTAAGAGACCGAATGTTGTTTGGAGTCTTGGATGGGATCCGGGATATCACGAGGAGATCCGGAATGGTCCATAGAATAAGATTCATATAAGGAAAGTCCTATTTCGGAGTTCAGGAAAGTTTCCGATGATTTCATCGGAGAGGTTCTAGAAGGGTCTAGAAGGTTCACCGGTCCGAAAGGAGAATGGTCCATGAATGTGTCATGGGTAAGTGGAATGATTGGATCATGTCTAAGGTCACTTGGTGTTGGCATATGCAAGAGAGAAATAAAACTCTAAATTGAAAGTCAAACGGGAAGTTTGAAAAGTCAAACTGGAACAATGGTTTCCTAGTGGGAGAAGAAACAAGTCCTTCTCTCAATCCAACTTGGGTTTGGGTTTGGATTCAAACCCACCCCTCCCAAGGCTGCCCCTCCCTCTCATAAATAGAGGGGGAGGGCTGCCCCAAAAAAAAACAAGTTCCAAGCCCTCTCCACGAGCCGCCGTCGCCAGCGCCGCCGCCCGCCGCCGCTGCCAGCGCTGCCGCTCGCCGCCGGTCCGTCGCTGGCGCCTTAGCCGCCGCCGACACCTCCTCCTCCTCCCGGATCTCTAAACCCTAGTTTTCCAGGAAACCCTAATCCTCCATACTCGCTTCGGCTTAAGGCGAAGCCCTGCAAGATCTCCCCTCTATTTACGACACCACGCCGTCGTGCTGCCGGAATCGCGAGGAGAGTGCTACAACCTCCGCTGCCTGCTGGAACAAGGGAGAGGAAGGTCTTCATCAAGTACCGAACGTGTGACCGACTGCGGAAGCGCTGCCGGAACGCAGCGCCGGAAGGATCGTCTACGCGATCTTGAGATCGGAAGTGTACGACTACATCATCCACGAGAATCTGCTCTCGTTAACCGCTTTGGATCTTCGAGGGTTAGTACTCTATCGACTCGTTGCTGCAATCTAGTAGATAGATCTTGGCTTGTGTGTGTTCATGCGATAGAAATTTTTTGTTTTCCATGCTACGAACCCCTACAGTGGTATCAGAGCCGTGTCTGTATGTAGATCTGTTGCACGAGTAGAACACAATGGTCATTGTGGGCGTTGATGCTTTTGTTGTCGATTGCTTCTTGTGTACTTTGCATCTTGCGGGATGGTGGGATGAAGCGGCCCGGGCTAACCTTACATGACATCGTTCATGAGACTTGCTCCACGCTTGACATGCAACTTGTATTGCATAAGTGGCTTTGCGGGTGCCTGTTTCTCCCAACATAGTTAAGATTCAATTTACAACGGGTGATTGACAATACTAGTATCAATGTTGTGGTTCTTGTTCGTAAGTTAGAACGACACTTGTTGAAAGCTCCAAACCACGTAAAATATGCAAAGAAAATTAGAGGCGTCTAACTTTTTTTTGCAGAGGTGTGCTGTGATGTGATATGGCCATGATTGTGATTATATATGATGTATGCAATGTTCCTTATTGTAAGTTGGCAACCGGTAGGAGCCATATGGTTGTCTTTAAATTCTAATTAGACCCGCGTGTCTATTCAAAGTAGTTGTAATAGTTGAAGCTGGTGGACGACAACCATGGTGCGGCATCATTGACCTTGATGCAATGCCGGTGATGATGGAGATCATGTTCGTGCTTGAAGATGGAGATCAGAAGCACAAAGAAGAAAGGCCATATCATATCACATATTATGAATTGCATGTGATGTTAATCCTTTTATGCATCTTGTATTGCTTAGTTTACGACGGTATCATTATAATATGATCCCTCAAGCACACAATTTCAAGTTTTAAAGTGTTCATCCTTAGTAAGCACCGTTGCTAAAGCTCGTTGTTTCAAAGCACCACATGATGATCGGGTGTGTTAGATTCTACGAGTGTATACAACGTGAGCAAGCCAGATTTGCTCATGCAGAAGCTAAGGTTTGATCTTGACGATCCTAGCATGTACAAACATGGTCTCGGAACACGGATCACCGAAAGGTAAAGCATGAGTCATATAGTAGATATGATGAACATGTTGATTGTTCGCCATTGAAGCTACATCAACTCTCGTGATGATCAGTTTTGATGTGGTGGATTTGGTTCGTGTGATCACTAAAACAATGTGAGGGATATTGTTTTGAGTGGGAGTTCAACGGCAATATGATTAAAAGTTGAACACTATTTATCATAAATTAAATCAAAGTGAATTTGCATAGTTTTTGTAGTCATTGGCATCCGTTTACCACCTTGCGTTTAGTTTTAATTGAGATGATAGAACTATAGAATTCTGGTTAGTTACTTTACGAACTGGTATCGTATTGTTTTGAAGTGTTAATATAAAGTTTAAAATTCCTATTGCAAACTTTCAGTAAGTTCCGGTTACTCCATGAAGTTTAATAATTGGTATTAAAACAAGAGTGACAATTCCAAGAGTTAGTGTATGAGTATCATGTTCGTCTCTATGATTCTTGATATTCAAAGGATTGTCTTAATATCAAGGTTATCTAGGATCTGAAAGAGTTATTTCAGAAACCATGATGTGTGGAAGATATTGTGATATCTGAAACGAAGTTTTGGTTACAACATTTGATGAGAATTTGCAAAAGATTGGAGACACTAGTTGTCCTAATCCTCCAAAAGGTTTTGGAGAGCAACATTATACTCGCAATTCACCATCATAAGCTAAAATTAGCTTGATCATGGATAATTCCATGATAAGGGTGAATATTTGATGTAGGTAAAATGTTTACTACACCAAGAGATTACTAAAGAAAGGAATTTGAAAGAACACCAAACATTTGATAATGGTGATCTACTTCAAAGTGCAAGTCCAAAGACATTGGTATTTAACTATACACGCTTTGGACTATGTGTCATGTGTATGGCTCCACTATTGATGTTGATAGATTCTTTCAAACCGAAAAAGAAATACTGAAAGAGAATCTCATAAATATATGGCAGAAAAGAAAAGACTAGAATTGTTCAGTTTAGGTATATAAAGGATATACGTGTTATGGCTATATTCTTTGCTTATTAAACAAAGTGGTTCTTAAGTATTTGATATTGAATTTGTTGGTATGAATCGTCATACGAAACAACAGAATTCATGAACTACAATGGCCTAAGTAACTAGCAAAAGAATATGTGATGATGTTCATCGAGAACAAATAAAGGGTTATTGTGTTGCTCGTTAAACATCAAAGCTTGCCTTCAAGATTTGTTTTGTCAGGTATTATGAGAACAAAAGGGTTGTTCAAATAATTTCCTTAATCCATAAAAGATGGATGATTCACAAATCTCGTTGGAGAAATCACATCCATAAAACTAGTGCTAAAAATGTCGAAAGACAAATTGATTGAAAGATCACTTAGGAAGTGACATCGCCGTTTAAATTATATTGGAAAGAAAACATGAAGAAACTCCATGTGTATGGAATTTTGGAGTCTTTTGATTTTGATCAAATGACGCTTGTGAAACTTTCCTCAAGATAATTAAAACTTCGTTCATAGGACAAAAGGGAACGAATGACTAGCTTATTGGAACTTGTACATATTGTTGTACGAAGTCCATTATGTGTAGTCAAGAGCGATGGATTTCAACTTCATATGCTTTCTCCGAAAATTTGAGTGAATATATGAATATTTACTTAATAAGGATGAAGTATGAAACATTTGAAAAGTTCAAAGACTTTCAAGATGAAGTGCAAAATCATTGTAACAAGAATATAAATAGTTTATGATAAGATCATAAAGGAAGATATTTGAGTTACAAGTTTAGCATAATACCTAAGATTTAAGGAATCGTTCCGTGGATTTGCATGTCTCGAAACACCATAAGAGTATGGAGCATTCGAGATTTGTAATTAAACCTTGTTTGACATGGTAAGATCAAAGGTGTAATTCATAAAACTGCCATTATATTTTAAAGATTAAAAGCTTTAGAGACTACCGTTTTTCCACTGAAAAGAGCTTCATCATAATCCGTTGAAATGACACCATATAAAGTTATGGTTTGGGATAAAACCCAAGTAGTCCTTTCTTAAACATTGGTATGCTATGCATAAGAAAGATGTTTGCAACCAAAGTCGGATGAACCTGTCTTTGTATAACTGTTAAGTATTCCTCCATAACACCGGAGACAAAAGTGTTTGTCGCTTAGAACGTCAAGTTTCTTTGAGAAGGAATTTTTCATGAAAAGATAAGTGGGAGGACAATAGAACTTTGATAAGGTTAAAAGAACCTTAGCTATATGTGCAAAGTTACGCAGTGCCGAAGTGTTCCGGAGGCAGCAACAATGCTTATGGCTCACGTGCCTCAAAGGTTGCGGTCATAGAGGTCTAAGTTCCTATTGAAACAAGTAGGTCGGGTAAACAATCAAATACCAAGATTTGAGAGTTAAATCATTATTTGATAATAATGATCTGACTACATGCAAAGAAGCAATGATGAGCCCTGACTCCGTCAAATGGGTTGAAGCCATAAAATCCGTGATAGTTCCATACACGAGAAATCAAGTTTTGAACTTGAAGGACCCTCGAGAAAGGTGTAAGACCTTACAGTTGTGTTTGGATCTATAAAGAAATTGACATGGATGTTTCGCATCTATGAAATGGTCGACATGTTGGGAAAGAGTTCACAACAATGTTCAAAGGTTGACTATGACAAGATTTGATCTTTCATAGCGATATTTAGTCTAGACGGATTAATATAGCAACCACTACATATAATTTTGTTATGTGGTAGTTGAATAAACAAAACAAGTTCTTCTAATAGAATTGTTACCTAGGACATGTGCATAACACGGTCCATAGGGTTTAGTTAATTCAAAGGATGCTAACAACATATGCAAACTTCAATGGTTGAAGTGAGCATCGTGGAGTTGGAATCTTCACTATGATGAAACTGTTAAAATAGTTTAATTTCATCAGAGACAATGAAGATGCTTGCATTTGCAAGAAATTAAGTGGGAGCGCTAAGACATGTTTCTAATACATTATGTGGAAGACATATTGTTGATTAAAAATGATGTATTTTTTATTAACACATATTAAGAATTTCATCCCGATGAAAGACTTAGGCAAAACCCAAATATTTGGCATCAATAGACGCTAATATGGTTGTGCCGAAAGTACATAGATGATGTATTGAATAGGTTCAATATAGAAACTACAAGAAAGGTTCTTGTCGCACAAAAAGGATTGAATGAGTTCAATATTGATGATATATTCAAGTGTATTGACACTTGGTAAGTGAAACAAAGATTCAAGTATAGATTGATACTTGATCACAAAGAGTATTTATATCAATCATATTCTGATATGTACAAATCCAGATATGTCCTATGCTCTAAATGTTATGAGCATATATCAGAATGATTCATAAGATAATCATTGGACGATAGTACAGATATTCTTATGATCTTGTAAAAGAACTAAGAATATATTATTTTGTAGAAATGACAAATAGATGGTTAGTTCATTGTAAATGAATTACATTGATACTAGTTTTGTCACAAAGTACAAATTAAGTTTATCTCAATCTAAACTAACGGTGGCACAATATGATGGAAAGTAAGTTCCATAATGAATTTGGATGAATTCCAAAGTTAAGACATTATGACAGATACTACAACAAAAGGCTAAGTATAGGACTGCTATTATAGCAGCAAAAGAGGGCATTTGTGTCAAGTAGTTTGTTATCAAACTAGGTGTAGTTCACAGTGGGATAGTACTATGAAGATATATTGTACGACAATATTATCAACATGTTTTAACCCCAAAGAACTGAAGGTCACACCAAAGGACCAAATTTGTACGAAGCCATCTCATTAGAGAATGAGTGATGCGTAGAGATGCAAAGACATGCAATTACACACGGACCTGGAAGTGTCAGATCCGGAGATCAGTTGACCACTAGCAATCGTGTACATACGACACCAGAAAGCCATAGGTGTTGAATACACACATGTTTGAAACTAGATTATTGACTCTAGTGCAAGTGGGAGACTGTTGGAGATATGCCCAAGAGGCAATAATAAAGTGGTTATTATCATATCTTCATACTCATGATAAATGTTTACATACCATGCTATAATTGTATTAACCGGAAACATTAATACTTGTGTGATTTGTAAACATAAAAGAGTCCCTAGTAAAGCCTCTTGTTAAACTAGCTTGTTGGTTAATATATGATCATGGTTTCCTGATCATGAACATAGAGATGTTATTAACAACAGGGTCATATCATTAGGAGAATGATGTGATGGAGATACTCCTATAGTTAAGCGTAGCATAAAGATCAAGTCATTAAATATAGTTCATTTGCTATAAGCTTTCTGATACATAGTAACCTAATTCCTTCGACCATGAGATCATGTTAATCACCATCACCGGAAGGATGCTTTGATGACATCAAACACCACACCGTAACTGGGTGGCTATAAAGGTGGCATTGAGTGTTCGGAAAGTATGGGTTGAGGCACATGGATCAAGAGTGGGATTTGTCCATCCATATGACGGATAGATATACTCTGGGCCCTCTCGGTGGAATGTCATCCAATTAGCTTGCAAGCATGTGACTGGCTCACAAGGGATCACATATCACGGGAACGAGAAAAGAGTACTTATCGGTAACGAGGTTGAACTAGGTATGCAGAGATACCGACGATCAAAACCTCGGATAAGTAAACTATCGTGAGACAAAGGGAAATTGGTATCGTATGTAAGTGGTTCATTCGATCGCAAAGTAATCGTAGAAATATGTGGGAGCCATATGAATTTCCAGATTCCTCTATTGGTTATTGATCGGAGAAGTGTCTCGGTCATGTCCGCATAATTCACGAACCGTAGGGAGACACACTTAAGGATTCAATGTTGTTGAGTAGTTATGGAATGATTAGTAAGAGACCGAATGTTGTTCAGAGTCTTGGATGGGATCCGGGATATCACGAGGAGATCCGGAATGGTCCAGAGAATAAGATTCATATAAGGAAAGTCCTATTTCGGAGTTCGGGAAAGTTTCCGATGATTTCATCGGAGAGGTTCTAGAAGGGTCTAGAAGGTTCACCGGTCCGAAAGGAGAATGGTCCATGAATGTGTCATGGGTAAGTGGAATAATTGGATCATGTCTAAGGTCACTTGGTGTTGGCATATGCAAGAGAGAAATAAAACTCTAAATTGAAAGTCAAACGGGAAGTTTGAAAAGTCAAACTGGAACAATGGTTTCCTAGTGGGAGAAGAAACAAGTCCTTCTCTCAATCCAACTTGGGTTTGGGTTTGGATTCAAACCCACCCCTCCCAAGGCTGCCCCTCCCTCTCATAAATAGAGAGGGAGGGCTACCCCAAAAAAACAAGTTCCAAGCCCTCTCCACGAGCCGCCGTCGCCGCCGCCTTAGCCGCCGACAACACCTCCTCCTCCAGGATCTCTAAACCCTAGTTTTCCGGGAAACCCTAATCCTCCATACTCGCTTCGGCTTAAGGCGAAGCCCTGCGAGATCTCCCCTCTATTTCCGACACCACGCCGTCGTGCTGCCGGAATCGCGAGGAGAGTGCTACAACCTCCGCTGCCTGCTGGAACAAGGGAGAGGAAGGTCTTCATCGAGTACCGAACGTGTGACCGACTGCGGAAGCGCTGCCGGAACGCAGCGCCGGAAGGATCGTCTACACGATCTTGAGATCGAAAGTGTACGACTACATCATCCACGAGAATCTGCTCTCGTTAACCGCTTTGGATCTTCGAGGGTTAGTACTCTATCGACTCGTTGGTGCAATCTAGTAGATAGATCTTGGCTTGTGTGTGTTCATGCGATAGAATTTTTTTGTTTTCCATGCTACGAACCCCTACAGGACCAAGATCTTCGCAGGAATCGGCGAAACCGTAGCCATCGGTCACATTTTCTTCTCTAGCAACGTTCCGATCGTCCCTCCTGACGAGTTCTGGATCCTGGCGAAGACGAACCCTACGTGGTGTTCGATCGTTCCTATCGGAGACATCCACCTCTTCATCGGCGAAACCGATTCGGGCACTAGTTCCCTGGGAGTCGGAGGAGCATCAAGACCCGCACGGACCGCCTACGGGCAGGATACGTTCGCGGAAGGAGCGATGTCAAATCTCTCTTTGGAGTTTGCCGGCAAAGATCGGAAAACACCAAGGCCCGCACGGACCGCCTACGGGCAGGATACGTTTGCGAAAGGATCGACGTCGGATCTCTCCTTGGAGTTTGCCGACAAAGATCGGAAAAATTCAAGACCCACCCAAACCGCCCCTGTGCAGGATATAAAGGTGGAAGATCACTGCAAATCCGCCGGCTTCGCCCGTGTGTCTGGACAACAGAGATCCAAGTTCGTCGGCGTGGTTACCATCTTCGATCTGGCGCGCTGCATTCAGAGAGAAGGCGAAAACCTCCGCGATTACCTGGCCAGGTGGCTTTGTATACGAGCCGATCTATCCCACTACCCCAATGAGGATGCTATGTATCACTTTGTGGAAGGACTGGACCATGGCACGCTTCTCCGACATTCTCTAAGATGGCAGCAGGCGTCAGGACGCCTTACCTTTGAAGGCATGGTGAACTCCGTCAACAACTACGCGGAGGCCGAAGCGGCAGCTCAGACAGCGCTTGCGCTCATTGACGGAGCCCCTCCGATTCAGCCACCGCCTCCGGTCGCCATCGCCGCAGCTGCGCCACCACCTCTAGACATCGTCGAGGCCGTTGCACCTACACCGCCCATCATCGAGGAAGTCCCGGAACCCTCCGACTCTGTCATTGACGCGCTTTATGTTGATTTCAGTGCAGATTCAGAGGTGATAGACTTCAGTCTAGAAGAGCTAGACTCCGCTATGCAGGAGATGGAGGAGGAGTACTCGCGCGACGAGCAAGCCAACAACACCGTCACGTCCCGAGGGGTGTTCATCACCATTGGGACGGCGATGGATGAAGATCAACCCAGACAAGCTCCGCCTACAACGCTGGACATGGGGAAGGGGCCACTTATTGCTACTGACGTTGATCGCGCAAAGGTCATGCCTCCTCCGCCTAACCCAGTGCAGCAGCCGCAGGAACTCGGCATCGGCCCGAGCAACAATAACACCACAAACTTGCCGCCTCCAGCATGTACGTCGGCAGTAGCCCATGTTACTCCAGCCGATAGGGTGATGTACGACAATCTCCTTGTCGAGCCACTAACCGTTGCTCATATCCGGAACGTGACCTAGCTTGACGAGAAGCGCCAACTATTGGTGGAGGAGGCACATGCCATCGTGGAGCAAGGCGCTAAACTAGATCGAGATCTGGTCAACGCGCAGAAGTCCATAGAGAAAGCTAGAGCAATGGAGGACGAGTACAAGACTTTGCTATAGCAGCAGAAGGCTAAGAAAGCTCCAGCTCGCGTCATCAACGATCCTGGTGTACGGCGCAACCTAGGGTGGGATCCCTCGGAGCCGACACAGGCCAAGCCATACATTGACAGTGAAGGCAAGCAGGTGATGCCCACCCCACTCCTTAACCTCGCCGTCGCCAAGACCCTTCGGGAGCAGGATAGATCGCCTGAGGCAGTAGAACAGGTCTATGACCTAGTGGCCACGGCGGTGAAGCAGCAGGAAAATGTCACCTCTCAGAGGCTTGAGTCTGACCCAGCGCTCTGCTGCTCTAGCTAGTATAAGTCGCCAAGGGACAGATCTCCTCTTGATGTCGGGTCCCAGACGGGTTCATCAGAACAAAGACGGAGGGATGCGCGCAACAGGAAGGATGATATCCCCGTGTCCTCCGACCACGGAGAAAAGGCCCGACCTCGTCGCCCATCGCCACCGCCCTGATCCCCCGATGTCACGAAGACTACAAAACTCACCATCATGCGGATATGCCCCCACCAAAGCAGTGCGGCATCGTCATCCGCAACAACACGGAGCAGACCCGTCATGACGAAGAGCGCAACCAAGGACACAAGAGCAGGTCACGCCATGACCCTCCATGTCCGACAAGCAACCGTGACAGGCGTGAGGCGTCGCAGGAGGGTAACAGCAAGAAAGCTAACCCACCGCCACCTCCGCCTGTGTCACCACCAAGCAGTCACCATGGCGGAAGAGGACCGCGTCGTTCACGCAGCCCATCCCCTGTTGAAAAAAAGAAAAACCCAGAGCCGTACGATGCACGTTCGCGGATCGACAAGATCCACGAGGCCCGGGAAGGACCATACCTAGGACCATGTTATTTTGGACCCGCAATAAGGTCCGAAACTTACCCCAAAGGTTTACGGATTGACAAGACCATCAAGCCCTATGACGGCACCGCCAAGCCAGCCCCATGGTTGCAGGACTACGGCAATGCGGTGGAGATTGCCGGAGGCAACCCCAACGTCGTCATCAAGTACATCCCGTTAATGTTTGCGGGCACGGCCCGTCAATGGATCGACGACTTGCCAGAGAAATATATCTACAACTGGATGGACATGCAAGAAGTGTTCACCAAGAACTTTGAGGGTACATACAAGCGTCCCTGCACCGTGGGCGATCTACAGCGGTGCGTGCAAGAAAAATACGAGAGATCTCGCGCCTACCTCTCCCGATGGCTAGATATGAAGAATTCCTGCGCAGGAGTGCACGCTCAGACCGCCATGGCCGCCTTCATCGATGGGTTGGAAAGGGGCACGCTGATCCGACATAAGCTGAAGTGCTTGCAGGATAATCACCAGCTTGACTTGAATCAGATGATTCAGTTGGCTAGTGAGTTCGCAGCTGCCGACGACGATGCTCGTGGCTCTTTGGCGGCAACGGCCGTTCCAACTCAAGCTCGGAGGAACAACAGTACAAAGCGGAAAACCACTCCAGAAGAAAAGCAATCTACCGACATGGTTGCTATGACTTTTGCAGGACGAGGAGAAGGCGGACAACGTGGCCGAGGAAGGGGAGCTGGTCGTGGGCAGCAAAGAGGAAGTGAAACCACCTCGACGCCGCTCCGCGTTCCTCAAACCTACGAAGAGTACCGCGATATGCCGTGCCTCGTACACCTCGATGCCAACGACAAGGCCACCCATACCAATCGACTCTGCAAGTTCGTCAACGACCTCAAGGAAGACCCGGAGTCCGGCTACAAGCAAAGTCGGAAGAACAGACCACGAGGCAAGGGCAAAGGGAAGAAGAAGGAGGAGGAGTCCAAGGATTCAAGTGACATGGACGAATACGTTGACCCCAAGCACGCCGCCAAGAGCGATGACAAGGGCAAGAACCCCTTCGCAAAGAAGGCTCCAGTCTACCACACTTTCCTTGGCACCCCCACCACCCGACAACAGAATACCTCTCTGAGGATCCTGATGGCCACTCTCCCCCAGTCCCCCAGTACCTGCGCTGGTCGGAGGTTCCAATAACTTGGGACAGGACGGACCACCCAGACCGTGTGCCCACGGAGAACTAGTACGCCATGGTCATCAACCCCTTGATTGACGGCGTGGAGTTTACCAAGTGTATGGTGGATAGTGGAAGCAGGATCAACATCATGTACCTAGATACACTGCATAAGTTGAACTTGACAGAGGCAAACCTAAGGCGGACCAACACCATCTTCCACGGCATAGTTCTTGGTCGGGAGGCTCGGTCCCTTGGGTGCATTACACTTCAGGTTGCCTTTGGCGATGTTAATAATTACCGCCAAGAGCGCATGACCTTCGAGGTGGCCCCCTTCAAGAGCGTGTACCACGTCATATTCGGCTGCGACATATTCCACACGTTCATGGCCAAGCCATGCTTCGTCTACAACAAACTCAAGATACCCGGACCAAACGGTGTCATCATCGTATCCGGAAGCTTTACCAAGGCAAGGGACTGTGAGATCAATGAAGCAGTCGTTGCAGAAGCTGTACTCTACAACGAAGAATTCAAAGAGATCTAGAGCAAGGTCAATGATTCAGAGATGCCCGCATCGAAGAAGCAGATCTCCGACTCCGCTCCTGCGTTCAAGGCCACCATCGAGACCAAGCCAGTGGAACTTTTGGTAGGCGATGCCTCCAAGACCGTCGCCATTGGGACGAACCTGGATCCCAAATAGGAAAGCGCGCTCATCGAGTTCCTCCATGAGAATAGGGACATCTTTGCCTGGCAACCTGCCGACATGAAAGGTGTACCTAGGGAATTTGCCGAGCACAGCTTAAACATTGATCCAAAATTCAAACCAGTGAAACAACCTCTACGACACTTTGGAGATGAGAAGAGACGCGCCATTGGCAAAGAGATAGCTAGGTTACTTAAGGCTAGATTTATCCGAGAAGTCCTTCACACCCAATGGGTGGCCAATCCTGTATTTGTCCAAAAAAAGGGAACCAATGAATTATGAATGTGTGTTGATTACACCGGCTTGAACAAAGCATGTCCCAAAGATCTGTTTGCTCTTCCACGTATTGACCAAGTCATTGACTCGACGGCTGGCTCGGAGCTTTTGTGTTTTCTCGATGCATACTCAGGATACCACCAGATCAAGATGAGGAAGTCAGACCAATTGGCCACTTCATTCACTACCCCATACGACATGTTTTGCTATGTCATGATGCACTTTGGGCTGAAAAACGCAGCTGCTACCTACCAGCGGACAATGCAACGTTGCCTTCACGACCAAATTGGTCGGAACGTTCACGCCTATGTGGACGATATCGCGGTGATGTCTAAAAAGTCAAACAACTTAATCTCTGACTTAAAAGAAACCTTTGATAATCTCTGGAAATACAACATGATGCTCAACCCTAAGAAGTGCGTCTTCGGGGTTCCAGCCGACAAATTGTTGGGCTTCATCGTTTCCCAACATGGAATCGAGGTCAACCCGGAGAAAATCAAGGCCATCTTAAACATAAACCGTCCGACATGCCTAAAGGACATTCAACGACTAACAGGTTGTGTTGCAGCAGTTAGTCGGTTCGTCAGCCGACTTGGAGAGAAGGACCTGCCGTTGTACAAGTTGCTGAAGAAGGCGGACAAATTCACATGGACGGACGAAGCGGATGCAGCATTGAAGCAGCTCAAGGAGATTCTTTCCTCAACGCCCATCCTTGCAGCACCCGAGCCTAGAGAGCCCCTGTTAATTTACATGGCGGCAACCAACCGGGTTATCAACATTGTCGTCGTGGTAGAGCGGAAGGAACCAGGCTATGAGTACGGAGTTCAACGACCAGTTTACTATGTGAGCGAGGTATTGACGGAGTCCAAGCAGCGTTACCCGCACTATCAGAAGATAGCTTATGGAGTATTCCTTGCTTCTCGGAAGCTAAGGCATTACTTCAAGGAGCACCCAATTACAGTGGTGAGCAAGACTCCACTGTCCGACATTATCAATAACAGCGACACTACAGGAAGGGTCACGAAGTGGGGCATTGAACTTGCCGCCTTCAAGATCACCTACAAGAGATGCGACGCTATCAAGTCACAAGCCTTGGCGGATTTTGTTGCAGATTGGACGGAGGCGCCAGATGTTACTCCGTTGCCGGAACCAGAGTATTGGGTGATGCACTTTGATGGATCAAAGCTGCTCAATGGCTCGAGGGCTGGTGTATTGCTATAGTCACCAACAGGAGACAAGCTACACTACGTTTTGCAGATCCACTTCGAGGCTACAAACAACATGGCAGAGTATGAAGCACTCATTCACAGACTATGTGTAGCCAAGGATATTGGCATCAAGCGCATAGTTTTCTGTGGAGATTCCGTCTTGGTTGCCCAGCAGGTGGCTGGCACCTGGAATGCGCGGAACCCTATGATGGCGGCATATCGAGACAAAGTGGACGAGATATCCAAGAGCTTCTTGGGCTACGAAGTCAAGTATGTACCTAGGGAACAAAATGAGGCGGCCGATCTGTTGTCTAAGCTTGGATCAGGGCGCAAGCGAATTCCGCCAGGAGTTTTCCTAGAGCACCTGCGCGCACCATCCGTGAAGGGGGCCGACATCGACAACCCGGATAGAGTTGACTCTTTCGTCAACATGGTGACTAAGGTCCCTCCGGCTTGGACAAAACCGTTCATGGAATATCTCGAACACGGAACTTTGCCCGACGACAAAGTAGAAAGACGGAAAATAGTACGACGAGCAAAGGGTTATACCATAATCAATGGGCAACTCTATAAAATAAGCACTACTGGTGTATACCTAAAGTGTGTTTCCCAGCTAGAAGGTATGGAAATCCTGCGCGAAATCCATCTCGGAGATTGCGGGCATCACGCCGCTCCTCGATCGTTGGTCACGAAAGCCTTCCAGCAAGGATTTACTGGCTGACCGCGAAGGCGGACGCCGACAAGCTGGTTGAGACATGCATGGGATGCCAGTATTATGCCCGACAACCACATGTTCCTGCTGAAGAATTGTGAACAATACCAATAACTTGGCCGTTTGCAGTCTGGGGGCTGGACATGGTGGGACCGTTACATACGGCACCTTGTGGGTTTACGCATCTGCTTGTAGTAGTTGACAAATTCACCAAATGGATAGAAGCTAAACCCATTAGAAATCTTGATGGGGCAACTGCCCTCAGGTTTGTCCGGGATCTAGTGGTGAGATTTGGTCTCCCACATAGCATTATCACAGACAACGGAAGCAACTTGTCACTCAGAGAAGTGGAGGCTTATTGCTGGGAGAAAGGCATCCGACTTGACCTTGCATCTGTGGCACACCCACAATCCAATGGTCAGGTTGAGCGAGCCAATGGATAAATTCTGCAGGGAATCAAGCCACGTCTTGAGGCACCGCTACATAGATCAGCTGGAGCCTAGGCGGAAGAATTGCCATCTGTATTGTGGAGTTTACGAACTACACCCAACAGATCCACTGGCTACACCCATTACTTCATGGTATATGGAGCAGAAGCCATCTTGCCTTCCGACATCCTCCACGATGCACCAAGAGTTTCCGCCTACGACGAGGATGACACTGAAGAATCTAGACGCCTAGATGTGGACCTTCTCGAGGAGGAGCACGTTTTGGCATGCCAAAGATCCGCCATCTACCAGCAGAAGCTACACAGCTACCATAGTCGCCGCGTTCAGCATCACTCGTTTAAAGAGGGGGATTTGGTGCTCCGACTTAAGCAGAAGAAGTCACACAAATTATCCCCGCCATGGGAAGGACCTCTTATATGATCAATGGAATAAAGCTCTCTAGTTCACTCATATTTCTGAGCCTTTTACCTCCTTTAGTGTTCATTTTTGGATCATGTAAAACCTTTATGCACAAGTATTGCGTTTGCACTTGTGAAAATTCTGCCTACGGGCGTTAGCTTAAGTTTTCTGGTCTACACGTTCTTTGTTGTTTTTATGTGGATTCTGGAGTAGTGAATTTCAGCACTTATTGTCGGCGAGTTTGTGCTCAGGTTATTGACGGTGCCATTGGGCATCATCACCTAAGCGCATGGTTCCGACAACAAGTCTTCTGACTCACGAAAAGTCAAGCATAAGAACCAAAGTAATGGATAAACCAGCACTTTCTAAAAAATATATACATACTGGAAATTAGTTCTTAAGTAGCAGGGCATAACAACCATTGTTTTCTGCCTTAAGTTACATCACCAAGTTTTTTCCGCGCATACACCAAAGGTGAAACAAATATTACAAAGTTGTTTTTTTCATTCCTTTGGCGCAGGAGACTTGGAAGCAGCATCGTCACCAGCCGGAGAATCACCCTCAACGTCGGCTCTATGGTGAGACTCGGAGGAATCTTGGTTGACGCTGTCGAGGGTGTTCATGGGCACGAAGAAGTCGATGTCCACCAACTCGGGAACTCTGGTGTCATAACCCGTGAGTGACAACAAGATGGATTCACGATCAATCTCTTTGCCGTCATCGTCACGTCGGGGATACCAGAGGTCATCGTGTCAATGTCGGCACCTTCGTAGTGTGCCTTCACCATTGACAGCGCCATCCTTGCGCCAACCCGTGCACATGAAGCTTTCCAGCTTTTGACACGCTCAGGGGCTCGACGCAGAATCTCCGAGTACTTCGCCACGGAGTCCGAGGCCTTGATGTATATCTGGAGGGGCTTGGCAATCTCTTTGGCCTGGGTGATGGTGGTGTTAATGAAGTTGCCGGCAAGAACCATGCATTCCTTGTCCGAAGAGGCGAGCGGGTTAAGCCCATAGGAGCTGCAAATTCCTACAAGGAGCACATGAGTTCAATAAATTCAAAGTATCCAAACTACAGAAATACAAGGCGGAGGAAACTTACTGAAGATGCTGGCCTTAGCCTGCCAGAGGGTGTCCGCTAGGGATTCTTTCTCTTGTTGGAGGAGCTTAAATGCCTCGCTGTGGCGTTGGTTTTTCTCATCAGCAGCTTGCTTCTGATCTTTTAAGATCGCAAGCTCCTCCTTCAAGCTATTGATCTCCACGGAGGCGGAGTCCTGCAGGGCCTTCATGGAATCCTCATGCATTTTCAGCATTTCCTTCCTCACCTCTTTAAGGATCTTGTTCTTGTTGTCCAGCTGCTGGATGTTCTTGGACTGCTCGACAATGTCCTTGGCCTTGGCGACATGTTCTGCAAGTCGGAGAAAACAAAGTACACAGTGAGTACTCGGAGAATGAAGGCACAAAAACAAGATGGAATGCGCAAAAAGAAAACAGACTCTTGTTTTTTATGATCTGTTCCTTCAAGAAGGCAGTTTTACCCTTTTCAGCTTCAAGATCTGCACGCATCTTCTGGTACTTATCATTGGCCATGCCCCTCCGAGCATTCTCGTTCTATGGAAAAAAGAAAAAAGTTAAACCGTGGTTTAGTCTGCTTGGAGCATCTAGTCGGAAATTTTCCACCTAGACGCTCGGGGGCTACAGCGAGAGTTTTTTACTTAGCAATATGCTTAGCTTTTCTTTAAGCATCTAGTCGGAACTAATTCAGTTCTCGATTAGAAGCTTGGGGGCTATAGTATAAAGTTTTTAACTCGGAATCTGCTTAGCTTTTCTTTAAGCATCTAGTCGGAACTAATTCAGTCACAAATAGAGGCTTGGGGGCTACAGTATTGAAAATTATAAATACTGTGTATGCTACTCTTATAGCATCTAGTCGGAATAGTTCATTCCATCCAAATGCTTGGGGGCTACAGTGAGAGTTTTTTCTAACTTAGTCACTCTTGGAGCATATAGATGCAAAACACATGGTTTTCCGTCTACATCCTCGGGGGCTACAGTGGGATACTCATATGAAATCCAAAAGGCAAAGTAAAACTTACAAGTGCAATGATCTTGAGGTTTGTAGCGCTCTCGGCTAGCAGCTTGCCAAAGGAGATGCTATTTCCTTGCAAGATGTCCGCTTGTTGGAGGATCTCCTCAAGACCGCACGTCGGAGATGTCGGTACTCCTCCAGGAACCAGAGTCGTGTTACTCGGCGTGAGCGCCGGGTAGACTATCTTTGGGAACTCAAAGGGTTTCTGGGGAGCAAGGGCGCCGCCTTCGGCAGAAGTACCATCTTCCACTACCGCCTTGCCGCCACCGATGTCATCCTTAGCCGGAGCTTCAGCCATTTGTTGAGTGGTGCTCTCCTGCGTCGTTTGCTCGCTGACAACAGCGAGTTCGGTAGAGGAGCCAGAATCCACTTCCATGACGGAAGGGCCTGGTCCCTCCTTAGCTTGTGAGCTTGTCAGAGCAGACGAGGGCTTGACGGCAGGGGTAGCAGGGGCGATGGCAGGGGAGGCGTCGCGATGCAGCATGTCTTTGATATTTCGAGAAGCCCCCAAAGTTTTGGAGGTCTTCTTGAGGCTGGTCGTGGCTTTCTTCCCAAAACGTGCAAAATGCATAAGTACAGGAACAAGACAAACAAATAGACAATGTCGGAGAATGAGAAGCTTACACTAGGGGGTGCTTTGGCAAAGATCCCGGTGGATTTTCTCTTTTCCACCTCCAGGGCGGTGGTAGTCTTCTTGGAGGCTCCACCCTCCGTCTTCTTCTTCTTGCCTCCGTCGGTAGCGTCATAGGTGGAGCTCTTCCGCTTTCGTGCCAACGGGACCTCGTCGTCGGACACGACCGTGACTTCCTTCATCTTTGGATCGTAGATTTGGGCAGCCAGGTTGCCCTCATCTAGATCGCTAAGCTGTTAAGTAAGAAATCACCGTGTTAGATAAGATGGTAGTGGCAAGACAGAAAAACTAGAGCATATGTCGTATACGGAAAATAAATACCTACCTTTGGGCACTTGCCGTCTACGAACATGTCATAGGTGATGGTGAAGCCACGCTTCTTATCCTTCACCTTGACGATGTCCTTAAGGCGGAGCTTGACGGAGTCGCTCGAGAAGTTATCCACAAATATGCGGAGGCTATCCCTTCTGTCGCTTGTATACTCGTGCAGATACTTCGCGCGGTGCTGCAGAGGTTGGATTCGCCTGATGAACCAGCACATGGCTTGGTCCAAGCCGGTGAAACCCGTCTCTACAAACCATTCGATCCTCCTTATAGCGCGAGAAGCATCGAGGTCAGAGGGAAGGGAGGCTTGGGATCTCCACGTGGAAACTTCAGCGGCGACTCCATCCACGAAGTCCGGGTATGTTACTTCTCGGCCCGCCAGAGGAATGTCGGGGCCGTAAAAGTATGTCCGTTTCCAATTCTTGTAGGACTTGTGGCCGACGATGTCGGGGAACCGCTGGCCAGGTCGAATCTTGAAGCTTATGGTGCCACAGTTCCTAAGCTCCTCCTTACTATGTCCGGCTTCACGTTTGACGGTGAAGAAGTACACAAAAAGGTCTAACCTAGGCCTTATCCCTAAGTATCCCTCGCAAAGTGCCGCGAAGTTGCTAAGTACTAAGATACTATTGGGGGAAAGGTTATGGGGCTGGACCCTATAATGGTTTAAGACGGAGAGGAAGAAGTGGGAGATGGGCAGGGAAACGCCGCGTATCAGCTGGGCTTTGAGGTACACCTTTTCTCTGGCTTGAGGAGAAGGTGTCACCTCGCCGGCCGGCGCCGCTCGCCAGGCGAGCCCCTCCGTCTTGGGGAGGTAACCTTCGGCGACCATCTCTTGGATGTCCCGGTCGGTGATGTCCGAGTTGCGCCAATCGCCCTTGTGCGAGTCTCGCTCCTCCTCCAGCAGCTCTAGTGCCACCAAATTTGGGTCGCCGCCGGTGGATTCGATCACCGCCAATGCGGGGATGACCAAACCCTCTAGGGGCACGACGATGGAGCTCGCCGGCTTCGCCGCGGCTTCGCTCGACGCAGCCATTGATGGAGAGGTGCTGCTGCTAGCCATGGAGTGAAGGTTGGGTGCGACTGGTGCAGATGGGAGCTAGGGTTTTTTTGAGGTTTCTCGCGGAGAGCTCGAGGAGACGCGCGGCTGGAGGAAGAAGATGACGCGAGAAGAATGAGGTAAAAAGTGGAAATTTCCCCATGGTTACTATTTATCATCCTCGGCGTCAAGATTCGTGCAGCGTGATCGGACGGTTGCCGCGTAGACGACGTGTTCGTGAACGTGCGTGGAAATTTCTCCACGTCTCCAACCATCACCGCCAACGGTTCGCATCGCTCGTGCGGGAAAATCGGATATGATTGCGTTCTCTGCATATGTGAGTTACAAGGCATCGCTGACCTAAGCCTACGTCGTCCTAGCTGACATGGGTAGATGAGACATCACATCGAAGATTCCAACATGGACGGATTCAATCCGACTACGGAAGAGTATGATGGAAGATTCAGCATTTCTCTGGCTTACAAGTCAAAGACGGAGAAAGCCTTACAGGGTTCTTTAGGAGGACTACAAGATGTTCCTTTACGATTTTCCGACATCCATCTAGACGGAGCATTCCACGTGAAGAGGCAAGACGGCGCAAGATCTCGGAGTTCTCTGGGGGCTACTATTGGGGATATGCTATATGGGTATCCTTATAGCATGTCTCTTATCCGGCTAACCCGGGTGGCCCATAGTTGGTAGCATGGCCTATGGCCTGCTGGGCGGCCCAGTTAGATGGATCCAGAAGGGAGGCCCATGCCGGATAAAGGAAGGCTACGGTTGAGTTACTAGCGTACCCGGAGCCTTGGAGTGCAAGATACACAAGACTAGTAATAGACAGTGTAGGACTCTGTAACCTGTCCGGCTAGGACTTTTCCCTGTAACCCTAGGACCTGGCGACTATATAAGTCGGGTCTATGGGAGCCTTTAGGGCATGATAACTTAGACTCTCTAGTCACCTCGCATACCGAACCAATCCCTGTAACTCGGCGTATTGCCCTTATAGTGATTTATAGCAGGTGTAGGATTCCGCCACCGTTGTGGGATCTGAACCTGGGTAAGCTGTGTTACCTCGTACCCGTCAACCGTCCGCCTTACCCCACGTCTCTAAACACGCACTGTGAGGACCCCTCCATGGCGTACTCGTCGGCAATACCACGACAATATCCATGTACATTTGGTGTTACCCGGATGAATGGAATACGGTGAGTTGTGTGCTTCCTGTAAAATCAGTTTCCGAAGTTCCAGATCCTGCGGAACATAGATATGTTTTCCATACCATAAAGTACCATGTTCGTCTTCATGGAATCCTTTGGCTTTTCCCTTGCCAATCTTTTCCTTAATCTCTTCAATTTCTTTGTCCGTCTTTTGGGCTTCCTTGATTTTTTCCAACAAGCTGGGTTGAACATCCAATGAAATGAGATGTCCTTCAGGCACAATCTCCAATCTAAGATCCTTAAATTGGGCACACGGATCATCTGGCAATTCTCCCTTAGTAAGGCCATTCACATAAACCTTACGGCTTAGAGCATCTGCTACAACATTTGCTTTACCGGGGTGGTATTGCAAACTCAAGTCATAGTCCTTGATGAGTTCTAGCCATCTTATTTGTCTCATGTTGATCTCTTTCTGAGTAAAGATATACTTCAAACTTTTGTGATCTGTGAACACTTCACATCACTTTCCCAAAAGATAATGTCTCCATGTTTTGAGCGCATGGACAATAGAGGCTAACTCCAAATCATGAGTAGGATAGTTCACTTCATGAGTTTTGAGTTGTCTCGAGGCATAAGCCACAACTTTTCCTTCTTGCATCAGAAGTGCACCTAATCCTTGATGAGATGCATCACAATACACTTGGAAATCCTTCTCCAAATCTGGCAGACATAGAACTGGTGTTGTCACTAGTCTCTTCTTCAATTCTTGAAAACTGAGTTCACACCCTTCAGTCCAAGCAAATTTCTTGTCTTTCTTTAGTAACTCCGTCATTGGCTTTGCTACTTTGGAGAAATTCTCAATGAATCTTCTATAGTATCCTGCCAAGCCAAGGAAGTTACGAACTTATTTTACTGACTTAGGAGATCCCACTCAGTTACAACTGACACTTTTGCGAGATCAACCGCTACACCATCTCCTGACACAATGTGTCCAAGAAATCCAACTTCATTCAACCAGAACTCACACTTGCTGAATTTGGCATACAGCTTATGCTCTCTAAGCTTCTCAAGTATCAAACGCAAATGTCCCTCATGCTCTTCCTTGTTCCTTGAGTAGATCAAAATGTCATCGATGAAAACGACAACAAACTTGTCAAGGAACTCCATGAACACCTTGTTCATCATATTCATGAAGTAAGTTGGTCCATTGGTTAAACCAAATGGCATCACGGTGTACTCATACAATCCATACCTAGTGGTGAAAGCTGTCTTAGGTATGTCTTATTCTCTTATCTTAAGCTGAAAATAACCTGATCGAAGATCAATCTTTGAGAACACACGGGCTCCTTCCAGCTGATCAAACAAATCATTGATTCTGGGCAAAGGATATTTGTTCTTGATAGTCACCTCATTGAGTGAACGATAATCTATGCATAACCTTTGACTTCTATCTTTATTTTCAACAAACAAGACTGGTGCTCCCCAAGATGAAGAACTTGGTTGAATAAATCCTTTCTGCAACTGTTCTCCAAGTTGTTTCTTGAGTTCTTTCAACTCATCAACTGACATCTTGTAAGGTCTCTTTGCTATTGGGCCTGATCCAGGCAGCAGGTCAATCAGAAATTCCACATCTCTATCTGGTGGCATTCCCGGCAATTCCTCCGGAAACACATCTGGATATTCTCTCACAATTAGCACACTTTCTATGCTAGCACCCTTAAGAGAATTTAGCTTACTTCCTTTTGACTCAAAGTTAGTCTTGAATCTAATCCTTTTATTTTTCGGAGTTATGAGTGTGACAGTATGATTGGCACAATCTAACACTCCCTTGTACTTAGTCATCCAATCCATCCCCCAAATGACATCCAATCCTTGGGAATTTAGGATTATCAAATTAACGGGAAACTTATACTTCCCAAATTCTATGACTAGGTCATGGCATCCTGAGTTCACTATCATTTCTCCACCAGGAGAACTTACTTTTATAGGACACCCAATAGTTTCCACTGGAAGTCCATATCTATCAACAAATGCTCTTGATATGAATGAATGCGATGCACCAGTATCGAAAAGAACAAGTGTTGGAACATAATTGAGTTTGAACTTACCAGCCACGGCATCAGGTTCCTCATAAATTTCTTCCACATTGATGTGGTTCACTTGTCCCTTTTGAAAGGGATTGGGCTTGTTGGCACCTTCAAATTTCTTTTCTAGGCACTCATTAGCATAGTGCCCCATCTTCTTACACTTGAAACATTCAACCTTACTGAGATCTTTCTTGATAGGCTGACTTCCACTACCACTTCCACCTCCATTGTGGTGGCTCTTGTATCTACTCTTGTGGTTCTTATACTTGTCGTTATCATGACTGCAATGATGCTTGTTGTCATGATGACGGTTGTGGCTGTGGTGGTTGTTGTACTTTCCATGCTTGTGAGATCCAGAACTCCCACTATTATCATGATGGGAACGCTTGTGAGACGATCCCGAGTTGTGCTTATCAAAGTTGTGCTTCCTCTTTCTGGTTTCAACTTGTTTCATCTTGTTTTCCAAGATGGTAGCCTTGTCACAGAGTGACTGGTAGGTTGGGACATAGGCAACATATAGCTGCAGGTTTAGTTCATCATTCAGTCCTTCGAGGAATGTCTCCTTCCTCTTGGCATCAGTATCAACTTCATCCGGTGCATAACGCGCCAGATTGTTGAACTTCTCAATATATTCAGCCACGCTTCGGTGACACTGCTTCAGATTATGGAACTCTTTCTTCAAATTCATCACCCCGGATGAGATGTGAGCTGTACGAAATCCATCCTCAAATATAGCCCAAGTCACATCCTCAATGGGAGTGGTGATCTGAAAGTTGTCCCACCAGGTTGTTGCTGGCCCTTCCAACAGATGTGCTCCAAACCTGACTTTCTCCTCGTCGGTGCAGCCGACAGTCACTAAATCCTTGTTAACAGAATGTAGCCAATCATTGGCCACCATTGGATTAGTGGTTCCTGAGAACTTTGCAGGCCTCAGTCTTAGGAATCTGGTGAGCATGTCAAATCCTGGCGGATTATTCTGGTGGTTGTTGTTGTTGTTATTCTGATTCTGGTTTTGCATAAAGGTGGTCATCATCTGCATCAGTTGTGTCTGTGCTGTCATCAACTGCTACATCTCGGGAGTGACATTGTTGCTGTTTGGGTTGGGGTTGGCACGTCGAGGAGGCATCTGTGGTTTTCATAAGGATAATAATGAGATACCCATAGATGCTTAACATGCACAATACATCACATAGTCAACCAAAATAACCAAGCATCAAAATAACTTAGAGTTTGAACGACATAAACAACAAGTTTGGAAATGCAAAACACACCATAGCAAGCCACCCACATGTTGGGTGGTCATTGCGACTCAATAAACAAAGTAAGATAGATGAAAGATAATCGAGTAGTCTACCCTACTCCTCCGCATCAACCTCCTCATCAACAAGTGTAAGACCTGCACTCTCCATGGCGGTCTTGTACTCATCAACACTAGTAGTCAAGGCCTCTATCTTGGTCCTAAGAGCCCTCTTCTGTGAGTGAAGCCTCTCAATCACTCCCTGTTGGTTCTCGAGCTCAAAGTCCTTGGCCTCTAGCTCTTCCTTCATATCCCGGATCCTCTTGTTCCTGTCTTGGACTCTTTTCTCTTGACTCTTGAACTTCCTGTCCTGGCTCTCAAACTTGGCCTACATTTCCTTGACTATCTCGTCTTGCTCAGCGAAGAGCTTGTCCTTCTCACGTAGTTGAACCTGGAGCTTGTCATTGCTAAGCATGACGTTGGTCCTATCAGTATCTAGGTGCCTAATAAGACCCTCTAGGTCCTGGAGATACAGACGAATCAACTCCATCGTCTCTCTAGCAGCATCCTCGTACTATATGGCTTCACCCTCCTCGTTGCGTATCCTGAAGGGGTGAAAGTAAAGACCTCTAAGCTCTATGGAGTGTCTCCCTACCAAGCGCCCGAGTAACTCCTGCATGACTACATCTAAGCCTTTCTCCTTGTCGTCATGCACCAGCTTGAAAGTGATGGTCTCCGTGGTTGGCTCTGTCTGGCGTCCCGGCTGGGTGACTCTGAAGCCCCAAAGGTCCTTCCTCTCAAACTTGGTGAGTGGAAGTGTCATGATGCTAGGAAGTGGAAGGTTGAGCACACTAGTGAGCTCAATGAGACGAGTACCAAAACGAGTTCCCTTGAACTCCTCGGCCGTGCTGATAGTAACATTAGGCATCTATTTTTATAAGATAGATAAAAGTTAGAATCAACATCAATAGAGAAAAATCACAAGACAAAACATCACAAACATAACTTTTTGCAACAAACACACAAGTCATGGCATACACAAATCCATTACAAGCATCAAAGGTTCAACATAACTTAGACAAATTTTTGGAAGGAAAATGATAAGTGTGGTGGTCCAACTAACGAAGTACGTTACAACACTCACTCACTCACTCACTAGACAAAATAACTATCAGGACATCCTTAGTATCCATCTGTCTATCTTGCTCACAAGAATCCCAAATTAAGTCTATGATGTCTCCCCTTAGTTGTTGGTTGGTAGTCTCTAACTCTTGGGTATGCTTCTTTTCTTCTCTAAGTTCATTTTCGGTGTTGAGCATTCTGCACTCGAGTCTATCACCAAGCTCCTTGATAGCATTCCAAGCTACATTTCTTAAAGAGTCAAAGAATGTTGTGTGCATTTCTGAGTTGGTGACCATGCAGAATCCTAACTCCTTGTGGTTGTCTTCCTTGTTTTTGTACAAGTGGAGTTTCACCCACCAATACTCCTCTCCTTCATCCATCATAGGGAATCCTTTGTACACAGCTGCACCATGTATCCCCATGGTAACCATAAGGTTTTTGAGGGCTTTGGGAAATTCAGTCTCACACTCCAAGGTCAAGGTCATGAGTGGTACCTTCCTTATGGCTTAATTGATGGAGTTCATCTACAAATAGAGATGAGAAAGAAGATTAGAAAAGTTTTACGAGAAGAAAAAGACAAGTGTAGAATTTTTTCAAAGTGCTGCAATTTTTCCTTAGTGGTTTCTAATCCAATCCTAGGGTCATAATCCTACAGGCAACATAGTGCTCTGATACCATCTATAAGACCCCACCTTTATAAAGGTAAATGTCAATGTGATTGCAATGCTAGTCCCTGGATCAAATGCTAGCATCCACAGTTTAAGATGAAGTACACAGATACAAAGGTCATTATTACAAAGTCATTCCAGAGATAACATAGTCTTTTACAACTCCATAGCCATAGGCTTAATACAAGAGTTTTGTAGGGTTTCGTAGCATGGAAAACAAAAAAATTCTACCGCATACACACAAACAAGCCAAGATCTATCTACTAGATTGTAGCAACGAGTCGATAGAAGCACTCACCCTCGAAGATTCCAAAGCTGTTAACGAGAGCAGATTCTCGTGGGTGATGTAGTCGTACACTTGTCGATCTCAAGATCGCGTAGATGATCTTTCCGGCGCTGCGTTCCAGCAGCGCTTCCGCAGTCGGTCACACGTTTGGTACTCGATGAAGACCTTCCTCTCCCTTGTACCAGCATGCAGCGGAAGTTGTAGTTCTCCCCTCGCGATTCCGGCAGCACGACAGCGTGGTGTCGGAAGTAGAGGGTAGATCCCGCAGGGCTTCTCCTAAGCCGGTGTGAGTTATGGTGGATCTAGGGTTTCCCAGTGATCTAGGGTTTATAAGACCGGGAGGAGGAGGAGGTGTCGGCGGCGGCTAGGGCGGCGGCGGCGGCGCACGGGTGGAGGGGTTAGGGCTTGTGGTGTTGGGGCAGCCCTCCCCCTCTATTTATGAGAGGGGGCAGCCTTGGGAGGGGTGGGTTTGAATCCAAACCCAAACCCAAGTTGGATTGAGAGAAGGACTTGTTTCTTCTCCCACTAGGAAACCATTGTTCCGGTTTTGTCGTGGTATTGCACGGAAGATGCTACTGGGGGTAGCTTACGTAGAGGGAGCAAGGCGACGTAGGAGAATCCGGGAGCGAGATTGGCACACGATGTACCCAGGTTCACGTCCCCTCGGTGGAGGATCGCTACGTCCTGCTATCAATCCAGTATATGATCATAGATTGGTTTACAATGGAGTCGCCGGAGGCGGTGAGGGAGACTAGATCTAATATGACGTACCCCTTGGGGGTGCCCTTGGTGGCTTTATATATGCAGCCAGTTAGGGTTTACAAGTGCTTTAGTGGGCTTTGTATTGGAGTCGCCGTCTTGGGCCTCCAGTCGGCGCCACTCGTCTGGGTCCAGCATGCGCCAGTCGCCGTATTGGGCGAGTCGGCCCGCTTTGGGATTGGCTTCAGTCGGCTCGATCCCATCTGGCAACTCCGCTTCGTGGGTATACCCCGATTGGTATTCCCCCATCAGTAGTCCCCGAGCGCGTTGTCGATTCGACGCGGGCTTGAGGCAGGGCGCGAAGAGTCTTGACGATGGGCCGTGACGAATCGGCGACGAGCTCATGAACAAAGAAAAGAATCGTGAAGCGGGAGGCAGTCGGCGTGAGCCAGTCGGTGATGACCAGTTGGCGAAAGATGTAGGGTGTCGGTGAAGCCGCCAGTTGCGGCGAGTCTCCGAACATGGAGCGTGCCGAGTCCCCGAACATGTCGAGTGGCGAGGTTGGGAGACTGGCGAGTGGCGCTGTCTGTAGCGCGCCGAGTCCCCGAGCGTGTTGAGTACGCGAGGGCGAGTCCGCGATGGCGAGTCCCGAGCGTGTTGAGTATGCGAGGGTGAGTTCGCGGTGGAGAGTCCCCGAGCGTGTTGAGTACACGAGGGCGAATCCACGGCGGCGAGTCGACGAGCGCGTTGAGCACGCGAGGGCGAGTGTCCGCGGCGGCGAGTCCCCGAGCATGTTGAGTATGCGAGGGCGAGTGTCCGCGGCGGCGAGTCCCCGAGCATGTTGAGTATGCGAGGGCGAGTGTCCGCGGCGGCGAGTCCCCGAGCGTGTTGAGTACGCGAGGGCGAGTGTCCGCGGCGGCGAGTCCCCGAGCGCGTTGAGTACGCGAGGGCGAGTGTCCGCGGCGGCGAGTCCCCGAGCGCGTTGAGTACGCGAGGGCGAGTATCCGCGGCGGCGAGTCCCCGAGCGCGTTGAGTACGCGAGGGCGAGTGTCCGCGGCGGCGAGTCCCCGAGCGCGTTGAGTACGCGAGGGCGAGTGCACGATGGCGAGTCGACGATGGCGAGCCGCGGTCGTGGAACCACGCATACACACTACATGCCTAGGAGTAGTCCCCGAGGCTCGAGTTGGCTTGTAGAGGCGACTTGAGGCTCTTTAGAAATGCATATTTTGAAAATATTAGTGGTTGCTGCCGAGCGCGGCGAGTGGCGAGGTCGGGCGACCGGCGAGCGCCGAGCCCCCGAGCGCGGCGAGTGGCGAGGTCGAGCGACCGGCGAGCGACGCTATCTATAGCGTGCCCGAGCACGGCGTGTGGCGAGGTCGAGTGACCAGCGAGCGCCAAGCCCCCGAGGGTAGCGCGTGAGGTCGAGCGAGTCCGCGTGGAGAGAGTCCTCGAGCGTGGCGAGTCCGCGATGATTGCGAGTCCACGAGGGGAGAGTCCCCGAGTGTGGCGAGTCCGCGATGATTGCGAGTCCGCGGGGGGAGAGTCCCCGAGCGTGGCGAGTCCGCGATGATTGCGAGTCCGCGAGGGGAAAGTCCCCGATTATGGCGAGTCCGCGATGATTGCGAGTCCGCGAGGGGAGAATCCCCGAAGGTGGCGAGTCCGCGATGATTGCGAGTCCGCGATGATGTTGATTGCGCTGTTTTGTTAGCGAGTCTCTTGTCTTGGCCCGGGGGGCCAGTCGCATGGCGACTACAAAGATGGCTCTCGACTTGGCGTTCTTCCTGGACGATCCGAGGCTCGGTTTGCGAGTCCTCGTCCGCAGTACTTGGCTGTGCGAGTCGCACTGTCTAAGGTTGAGGAGGACATGGTGCTGTTTGTGTAGCACTACCATTTGTCTTGGCCCGGGAGGCCAGTCGAGCAAGGCGACTCCAATGATGGCTCTCGGTTAGCGTTTTTCGTGGACGATCCGAGGCTCGGTTTGCGGGTCCTCGTCCGCACTACTTGGCCATTGCGAGTCGCTCTTTCAAAGGTTGACAAAGGCGAAAAGATTTGTTCCGAGGGAAAGAGACGCCCAGTGGTGAGTCCATGCAGCGTGGCAAGCGACCCTCTCTGGCGACTCGGACGATGAAGGTCCCTTAGCAGGTGCGGCGTACACATTTGTCATAGCGGACAGGGTCGCACGACGTTTAGCCGGAAAAAGTCGACGCGGCGGACATGGAGTAGACGCGGCGGACGGAGGTCGCGCTATGGTGAAGTCGACGCGGCGGACACGGGGTCGACGCGATGGACGGAGGTCGCGCTATGGCGAAGTCGACGCGGCGGACACGGAGTCGACGCGGTGGACGGAGGTCGCGCTATGGCGAAGTCGACGCGGCGGACACGGAGTCGACGCGGCGGACGGAGGTCACGCTATGGCGAAGTCGACGCGGCGGACACGGAGTCGACGCGGCGGACGGAGGTCGCGCTATGGCAAAGTCGACGCGGCAGACACGGAGTCGGCGCGGCGGACGGAGGTCACGCTATGGCGAAGTCGACGCGGCGGACACGGAGTCGACGCGGCGGACGGAGGTCGCGCTATGAAGAAGTTGACGCGGCGGACGGAGACCGCGCTATGGGGATGTCGACGCGGCGGGCGAGTCTGCAACGGGCAAGTCCCCGAGCCTAGCGAGTCCGCGTTTAAGCGTGTCCGCGTTTAGGCGAGGTCCGGAGCATGTCGAGTCCGCGATGAACGAGTCGCCAGACGTGGCGAGTCCGTGGAAGGAGGATCCACGAGCGTGATGAGTCCGTGGCGGGAGGACCCACGAGCGTGATGAGTCCGTGGCGGGAGGACCCACGAGCGTGGCGAGTCCGTGAGGGGCAAATCGCGAGAGGCAAGGCGAGTCTCCCGAGCTGGTCGGACGGAGTCGCGTGGCGGTGTTAACCGGATTTTTGTCGGAGTCGATGAGGCAGAATTTTGCCAATTTCCAAGCGACATGTACATGTCAAGTGGCACGAGGGAGATTAGATCCAAATAATTAATTGTCAAAAAATCATTATCAAGAGAGAGATTTGTGTGATTGGATTAGAAAAAACGAGTCAAGCGTATGGGTATGGGACCGAGTCGTGTTGATCCAGAGCTGATTCCTTCCTCCAAACCACTTAGATAACCCCGCCTTAGTTCGTCAGTCGTACGTAGTACCGTACAGGATTGAATCTTGCAGTCGTACGTGCGATGCAAAAGGAAAAACACGAAAGTATTAGAAGATTAGATCTAAGTAGAATATTTTGACAGAGAAGGTTGAGATGGAATCTGTAGGTCACGGTCATGTGAAATCGAGTACGCATGCTGACACGCGCAAAGACCACGGAATCAACCAGCGCCGCCGGATAGCTTTCCATGCTCTTGGTCAATTTTGAAGACGCGCGCGGCGGCTGTTGTTGATTTGATCTCCGGACGGCGCGATCGTATTTTTATTGATGATGAATTTGATGATCCCGCCCGGATCATCACCCTCCAAGCGCCGCTTGCCCCACGGTGGGCGCCAACTGTCGTGGTATTGCACGGCAGATGCTACTGGGGGTAGCTTACGTAGAGGGAGCAAGGCGACATAGGAGAATCCGGGAGCGAGATTGGCACACGATGTACCCAGGTTCACGTCCCCTCGGTGGAGGATCGCTATGTCCTGCTATCAATCCAGTATATGATCATAGATTGGTTTACAATGGAGTCGCCGGAGGCGGTGAGGGAGACTAGATCTAATATGACGTACCCCTTGGGGGTGCCCTTGGTGGCTTTATATATGCAGCCAGTTAGGGTTTACAAGTGCTTTAGTGGGCTTTGTATTGGAGTCGCCGTCTTGGGCCTCCAGTCGGCGCCACTCGTCTGGGTCCAGCATGCGCCAGTCGCCGTATTGGGCGAGTCGGCCCACTTTGGGATTGGCTTCAGTCGGCTCGATCCCATCTGGCAACTCCGCTTCGTGGGTATACCCCGATTGGTATTCCCCCATCAGGTTTGACATTTCAAACTTCCTGTTTGACTTTCAATTTAGAGTTTTAATTCTCTCTTACAAATGCCACACCAAGTGACCTAGGATATGATCCAATCATTCCACTTACCCATGACACATTCATGGACCATTCTCCTTCAGGATCGGTGAACTTCTAGAACCTCTCCTGATGAAAACATTGGAATCTTTCCCGTACTCCGGAATCGGACTTTCCTTATATGAATCTTATTCTCTGTACCATTCTGGATCTCCTCGTGATATCCCGGATCACATCCGAGACTTCTAACAACATTCGGTATCCCTACTAACATTCCATATCTACTAAACAACATCAAATCCTTAAGTGTGTCTCCCTACGGTTCGTGAATTATGCGGACATGACCGAGACACTTCTCCGATCAATAACCAATAGAGGAATCTGGAAATTCATATGGCTCCCACATATTTCGACGATTACATTGCGATTGAATGAACCACTTACATACGATACCAATTTCCCTTTGTCTCATGATAGTTTACTTATCTGAGGTTTTGATCGTCGGTATCTCTTCATACCTAGTTCAAGCTCGTTACCGATAAGTACTCTTTTCTCGTTCCCGTGATATGTGATCCCTTGTGAGCCAGTCACATGATTGCAAGATAATTGGATGACATTCCACCGAGAGGGCCCAGAGTATATCTATCCGTCATATGGATGGACAAATCCCACTCTTGATCCACGTGCCTCAACCCATACTTTCTGAATACTAAATGCCACCTTTATAGCCACCCAGTTACGGTTTGGTGTTTGATGTCATCAAAGCATCCTTCCGGTGATGGTTATTAGCATGATCTCATGGTCGAAGGAATTAGGTTACTATGTATTAGAAAGCTTATAGCAAACAAACTATTGAAATGACTTGATCTTTATGCTACGTTTATCTATAAGAGTATGTCCATCATACCATTCTCCTAATGATATGATCTTGTTGTTAATAACATCTCAATGTTCATGATCGAGAAACCATGATCATCTATTAACCAACAAGCTAGTATTATAAAGAGGCTTTACCAGGGACTCTAATTTAGTTTACAAATCACACAAGTATTAATGTTTCCGGTTAATACTATTATAGCATGAATGTAAACATTTATCATAAACACAAAGATATAATAATAACCACTTTTATTATTGCCTCTAGGGCATATCTCCAACAGTCTCCCACTTGCACTAGAGTTAACTAATCTGGATTACATGGTAATATACCGAACACCCATGGCGGTTTGGTGATGGTCATGTTTTTCCCTCGGGAGAGGTTTAGTCAACGGATCCGCCACATTCAGATCTGTGTGTACTTTGCTAATCTTTATGTCACCATCTTGGACATGCTCTCGAATAGCGTGAAAACATAGCTTGATATGCTTCAGCTTCTTGTGTGACCTTGGTTCTTGCGCATTGGCTATGGCGCCCATGTTATCACAATAGATAGACATTGGGTCCAGCGCACTTGGAACCACACCGAGCTCTATAATGAACTCCTTTATCCATATCACCTCTTGTGAAGACTCCAAAGCAGCTATGTATTCTAATTTAGTTGAAGATCTCGCCACAACGCTTTGCTTTGCACTCCTTCAGCTAACCGCTGCACCATTCGAAGTAAATACGTATCCAGATTGAGATCTAGAATCATCCGGATCGGTTTTCCAACTAGCATCGGTGTAACCATTAACAACGAGCTGTTCATCACCTCCATAAGAAAGAACCATATCCTTAGTTCTTCTCAAGTACTTAAGGATGTTTTTGACCGCTGTCCAATGATCCACTCCTGGATCACTTTGATATCTGCTAGTCAAACTAACAACATATGCAATGTCGGGTCTAGTACATAGCATGGCATACATAAGAGATCCTATGGCTGAGGCATAGGGAGTCTTACTCATCCTTTCTCTATCTTCTGCCGTTGCAGGACTTTGAGTTTTACTCAAGGTCGTATTGGGCAACATGGGCAAGAACCCTTTCTTGCTATCTTCCATTCCAAACCTCTTTAGAACTTTGTCCAAATATGTACTTTGTGACAATGATATTAGGCGTCTCGATCTATCTCTATAAATCTTTATGCCTAATATGTAAGCTGCTTCGCTAAGATCTTTCATTGAAAAACTATTATTCAAATAATCCTTGACACTATTAAGAAGGTCTACATCATTCCCAATCAACAATATGTCATCTACATATAGTATTAAGAATGCTACAGAGCTCCCACTCACTTTCTTGTAAATAAAAGCTTCTCCATAAGTTTGTATAAAACCAAAGCTTTTGATCACCTTATCAAAACGTTGATTCCAACTTCGGGATGCTTGTTTCAATCCATAAATGGACCGTTGAAGTTTGCATACCTTGTTAGCATCTTTAGGATCGTTAAAACCTTTGGGTTGTACCATATACAACTCTTCATCAATATCTCCATTGAGGAACGCCGTTTTGACATCCATCTGCCATATCTCATAATCATAATATGCAGCGATTGCTAACATAATCCTTACAGACTTTAGCTTCGCTACCAATAAGAAAGTCTCATCATAGTCAACTCCTTGAATTTGTCAAAACCCTTTTGCAACAAGTCTAGCTTTATAGACAGTAACATTACAATCATCATCTTTTCTTCTGTAAAATCCATTTGTTCTCGACAGCCTTCCGGCCATCCGGTAAGTCCACCAAAGTCCATACTTGGTTTTCGTACATGGATCCAATCTCGGATTTCATGGCTTCTTGCCATTTATTGGAATCTGGGCTCATCATCGCTTCCTCATATGTCGCAGGGTCATCGGTGTTATCCACCAACATGACATTCATAACGGGATCATACCAATTAGGAGTGGTACGAGTTCTCGTTGACCAGCGAGGTTCTGTTGTAACTTCAACCGAAGTTTCTTGATCAACATCATTAGCTTCCTCTCTTATTTGTGTAGGCGCCACGGGAACTACTTCCGGTGCTGCGCTACTCGCAAGTACGAGAGAAGGTTCAACAACCTCGTCGAGTTCTACTTTCCTTCCAATCACTTCTTTCGTGAGAAACTCCTTCTCTCGAAAGGAACCATTCTTGGCAACGAAGATTTTGCCCTCGGATCTATGATAGAAGGTATACCCAATAGTTTCCTTCGGGTATCCTATCAAGACGCATTTATCCGCTTTGGGTTCAAGCTTGTCGGGTTGTAACTTCTTTACATAAGCTTCACAACCCCAAACTTTAAGGAACGACAATTTAGGTTTCTTCCCAAACCATAATTCATATGGTGTCGCTTCAACGGATTTAGATGGTGCCCTATTTAAAGTGAATGCGGCTGTTTCTAATGCGTAACCCCAAAATGATAGCGGTAAATCTGTAAGTGACATCATAGAGCGAACCATATCTAAGAGAGTTCGATTACGACGTTCGAACACACCATTACGTTGTGGTGTTCCCGGCGGAGTCAATTGTGAAAGTATTCCGCATTTCTTCAAATGCTCGCCAAACTCGTAACTTAGATATTCACCTCCACGATCAGATCGTAGAAATTTAATCTTCTTGTTATGTTGATTCTCTACCTCACTTTGAAATTCCTTAAACTTCTCAAAAGTTTCGGACTTTTGGTTCATGAAATAGATATACCCATATCTACTCAAGTCATCCGTGAAGGTAAGAACATAGCGATAACCACCGCGCGATGATACACTCATTGGACCACACACACATCGGTATGTATGATTTCCAATAAGTCTGTAGCTCGCTCCATCATACCAGAAAATGGAGTCTTAGTGATTTTACCCATCAGACATGCTTCGCATCTTTCAAGTGATTCAAGAAGTCCATCAGAATGGAGTTTCTTCATACGCTTCACTCCAATATGACCAAGACGACAATGCCATATATAGGTCGAGTTATCACTCAATTTCAAACGTTTAGCTTCAATGTTATTAATGTGTGTATTACTACAATCGAGATTCAATAAAAATAGACCATCTATCAAAGGTGCATGTGCATAAAAAATATTACTCATATAAATCGAACAACCATTATTCTCGGACTTAAACAAGTAACCGTCTCACAATAAACATGATCCTGATATAATGTTCATGCTCAACGTAGGCACCAAATAACAATTATTTAAGTATAAAACTAATCCCGATGGTAAAGGAAGAGGTAGCGTGCCGGCCGCGATCACATCAACCTTTGATCCATTTCCAATGCGCATCGTCACCTCATTCTTTGCTAGCTTCTGTTTATTCTGCAGCACCTGTTTCGAGTTACAAATATGAGCAACCGAACCAGTATCAAATACCCAGGCACTACTACGAGTACTAGTGAGATACACATCAATAACATGTATATCGGATATAACTTTCTTCTTGACGTTGCCGTTATTCAAATCCGCCAAGTACTTAGGGCAATTTTGCTTCCAGTGACCCTCTCCCTTGCAGTAAAAGCACCCAGTATCAGGCTTAGGCCCAGCCTTGGTCTTCTTCGCCGGCGCGGTAACTTTCTTACCGCCCTTCTTGAAGTTTCCCTTTTTCTTAGACTTGCCTTGCTTCTTGAATTTGGTGGTATTATTGACCAACAACACTTGGTGCTCTTTCTTGATCTGCACTTCTGCAGACTTTAACACGGAGAAGAGTTCGGTCAACGGCTTGTCCATGTTTTTCATATTGTAGTTCATCACAAAGTTCTTGTAACTTCGTGGTAGTGATTGGAGGACACGGTGAATCCCCAAAGAATTAGGAATCACTATACCTAAGCATTGAAGCTTGCTTGCGTGCCCAGACATCTTAAGCACGTACTCACTGACGGAGCTGCCCTCTTCCATCTTGCACTTAAAGAACTTTTTGAGAAGCCTCATAACTCTCAACTGCCGCGTGAGCCTCAAATATCATTTTGAGTTCACGAACAATATCATGTGGGTCATGGTTCTCAAACCTTTTCTGAAGCTCCGATTCCAAACCATACAAGATAGCACACTAAAATGTGGAGTACTGATTTTTTCGAGCGAGGAAAACATTCTTTACCTCATCGGTAGCATCAGCTTCAGGCGGGTTACCTAGCGGTGCATCCAGCACATAGGTCAAATTACCAGCATCGAGGACAATCCTCAAATTGCGGAACCAATCCGCGAAGTTGCTTCCATTGTTTTTTCAACTTTTCTTTCTCTAGGAACGCATTAAAATTGATGGTAGGGGCCGCCATTGATCTATAACATATTTGCAATAGTTTTAGACTAAGTTTATGACAAATCGAGTTCTAATTAACAGTTAAATTAATCTAGGTGAACTCCCACTCAAAACAATATCCCTCACATTGTTTTAGTGATCACATGAACCAAATCAACGACATCAAGACCGATCATCACGATAGTTGATGTAAATTCAATGGCGAACAATAAACATGTTCATCATATCTACTATATGACTCATGCTTTACCTTTCGGTGATCCGT